>CM068995.1:14731967-15981967 GCA_035357415.1 Ophraella communa | reverse complement strand
AGTTACATTTTGTTTTTTTGTAGCTAGGTACCTGATGTTGTTTAGGTAGTATTAAGGCTAGACCAAGTATGGAAGTAATAAGTTATAACAATATTAAAGCCTAAATGTTAATAGCCCTAAGGGATTATCCTGGATGTACTTCCCTCTAAGATCAGTATAACTGTACAATGATATAGAAAAACCAGGAAAAAACTATATCATGCTGATCTTTACAATAACTTAATATCATTGTGTTACAGTTACGTCTTATCTATGTATAAAATGAAGACTCAATCAAAGTAAAAAGTTTAATAATTGAGAACTTCCAAGATTTATTTGTTCATTAATATTTTTAAATTGTTAACCTGCTAGATTTCTTATTAAGAATAATAAAAAACCCTTCCTTGGAACGTTTATGTTTGAAAAAGTTTATTTTAGTTTATTTGAAAAATTATGTTTTAAATCATAATGTACCCATATTTTTTTCTTTATGGTAAATATTTTTTTAAAAACATTAAAAGTAAAACTTTTTAAAACAAATATACACAATAAACAATATAGTACTATGGCTAGGCTAGACCAAGTATGAAAGTAATAAGGCAATACAATATTAAAGCCCAGATGTGGTTAGACCTAAGGTATTATCTTTGATTTTATTCTAAAATCAGTATAACTGTGCAATGATATAGAAAAACCAGGAAAAACCTATATAATGCTAATCTTTACAATAACTTAATATATTTGTGTTTTACAATTACGTCTTATCTATGTATAAAATGTAAACTCAATCAAAGTAAACAGTTTAATAGTGGAGAACTTCCAAAGTTGGTAATGTGGTGGTGGTCCATCCTGCTGAAACCATATCGTATTCGCTGGAACTTGAGGGTTACCTGGATCAGGATATAAATTTGCCAACGTTGGAATGACATTATTTTGAAGTAGTGCCTAATAATTGTTGCCATTCAAGTTGCCCTCAATAAAAAAGGGACCAATGATATTGTTCCCTAGAATCCCTGCCCAAACATTAACCTTTTGAGGGTATTGAGTGTGTTCTTCTCTCATCCAGTGAGGATTTTCCGTGGACCAGTAGCGGCAATGTTGCCGATTAGCATGACCGTTAAGTAAAAAAGTACACTCATCAGAAAACATAACGTCTTCTAATTGGATAATATTGTTATCCAACATGTCCATCATTTGCTCACAAAAAAAAGTTCTCCTATCAAAATCGTCTTCCATGAGCTCCTGAGTAGGTGTCATCTTATACGGATGCAATTTATTTTCTTTTAATATGTTTGCTATCGATGTATGGCTATCATTGAATGTAGTGGATGCCTGTCTACTCGATGTATGTGGGTTTTCCTGAAACTCAAGCAACACATCTAATTTGAGTTCATCACTCAGTGCATTGGCAGCTGCTTTTTTTTATCTGCCTTACATGACCAAACTCGCGAAACTGCTTTTCTATTTTACTTATTGTTCCTTGGGATATAGGCGGTAAATTAGGAAATTTCTCATGAAATAGGCGAGTTACTTCCTGTTGTGTTCGGATGTTATCTCCGTAACCAATCATTTGTAAAACTAGTAGTAGTAGTAGAGTTATGGATAACCTCTACAATTTGTAAAACTGTTATTTTATGCATTTCCGTTAATCTTTTCATTTTTCAGAATTGAATTGAACAAACTTTATACTCAAATTACAACAATGACAACTTAAATAAAACAATTTACTACAATTTATGTTGATTTAACATTTTTGAATAGAGAATGAAGAGACCTTTCAAATGATATATCAAAAGCCTATACTTCCCATTTAAAAAATTGGGGGTTGTACCTGTCATTCTAAGGGGGTTGAAGGTAGGGGTTGAATTTTCATATTAAAGAATGTCAAGTTATAATTTAAATTTGACGTGTTTCGGAATTTTTTATAAATATGTACAGTAACCGAAATAATGAATTTATTTCATTTGGCTTTTACACACTGTACATATAATAATGCTCTATGTATCATAGAATAAAAAGGTGCTAATTATATGGTCTGGTTACATCTGTTGTTTTTCTGTATATTGAATAATTTAGTGAGTTATTAACTTTTTAAATTCTTAAATCTAGAAAATTAATTGAATTATTTTCTTCGGTTTCTGAAGTAAAATTAATTTTAGGATGCAAGGTATTAATATAATTAAAAAATATATCTAACTGCCGTTCTCTATCTACAAAACCTGTTAACTTATCATCAACATAATCTATACCAAAATACAATATTATTTTTTTAACTAGAAATAAAGATTTTGTTTTCTAAATTATCCATAAAGATATTTGCTAAAATTGGAAAAATAGGACTTCCCATTGGAAGATCTTCCTTTTGAATATATACTTTGTTATTAAAACTAAAATAATTTTGACTAATGCATACATTAAATCAATTATATCTGATACTATATCTGAATGAATATTTCTTTCATTTCTTTTGGAGGTATTTTAGAGAACATAATAATTACATCAAACGATACAAATTTAGCATTATTTTATAAATTACATTTATTAAATTTCTTTCTCATAATCTAATAAATTTGATACTGAATATTTAGATGTGTAATCATAATTATTTAAAAAAGGATAATAAAAAACTCTTCGTTTTAACAAAACTTCCAAATATTTATTTAAAAAACTGCTTTTTTAAATAAATATTTGGAAGTTTTGTTAAAACTAAGAGTTTTTTATTATCCTTAATAAGATGGACTTCCAAAAAGTAAGGGTTAGTACAATCAATTTATTTAAAAAAGGATTTAGATATTTTGTATAAGTCATTAAATAAATAATTTGAAGCATTTACATGTTCTCTTATATGGTTATAAAATTTTTTAGTGGAATCGTTGTTTTTACAATACTTGACATTATGAAATAATTTACTTTAGATTCATAATTTTTTTTAATTACTGTTAACTTACCCTTATCTAATTTTGTATTATTTAGGTTATTTTGATCTACTTTATTTTTGATAGAATATAAAGCTAAATTGTCATTTTCAATAATTTGACTACGACTTTTAAATTTATTTGGTTTTATGTCTCTAATAAAATTTGCTATTTGTATTTTTTCATAAATGAAACTCTTTAAATTATTTCTCAAAGTTATTTCAGAATCTGTGTTTTAAAATTTTTAATTTTTAATGTTCTTAATAAGATGGACCACAAAGTAAAAGTTTATACAATCAATTTCATTAAATATTTTTTTGTTTAGTTACTACCCAAAACAATAACTTTTTTAAATTTAATACATTTTTAAAAACACTCCACATAATCAATACAGTTGTTTAATAAATATACGACTTTCTATACAATTACACGTATCACAAACACCCTGACCAACCTCAATCCTCACAACTTTGAGCAAAATCGATGAAAAGTCGCGAAAAAAATTTCCCGCTCAGCTCCACCACCGTTGGCATTTTCCGAAGAGAGCACGTAAAAATATACAGCGTTGCCGTTAGAATTGACGACCAAGAAAAACTAAATTATACAAAGAATCAAGTGTTTAAAATTATTTTCATAAACGTGGTGATATTAAATAGTAATAAATCGAGGAAAGAAGAAGAAATTTTGTTCGAAAATCAATCACTATTAATTGATAAATTCCCTGGGTTTCTTTGAGTATCCGAATTTAAAAATTATTTTTTAATAGTTTAATAGTAAGTTACAAATTAAGTGAACTTATGGTATTAATATTTCTCAAAGCAAAAATATTTAAACCTTAATAAATTATTTATATTGGAAAGAACGTTAATTGTTTACCTAAATGTATAGAAATAAAATAATTAATGCAAATCACTTATTTATTAACAACAATACGTGCTCCAAATAAATTTTATTAAGAACAATTTAAATTAATTGTGAAAAATACTAAACTTGCGCCACATTTCGGAAACTTATATAAATATGATGATATGTGGCAACGCGCTAACGTAGTAAAAAGCCATGCTTTCGCAGAATAAACAGTGCACGCATTAAACAAGGGATAAAACGGCGGGAGAATGAGTCAGAGGGAACCCTCCGACCGCGATACAGAAGGGAAAGCTCCTACCCTCCACCCTCAATCCCATATCTATTTATTGAGTAAGGGTGAATGAGGATTTGCCATGGCCAACGATGCAACTGCAAAAGGACCTGCCAGTGTCAGTTTGGTTGTTGTGGAGGTGTCCTTATTGTGTCCTGTGGTCGTTAGAATTTAGAAAATATTGCTACTTTTTGCATTTCGTCGCGTTTGTGTCAATATTTCTTGCTATTTTCATTTGCTTCGCACAGTAAAAGGCATTTTTGTTACTAACCAGATTATTTCTTACTCATTTTACTGTATAATATTTAAATAATTGTGTTTTAACTAAGTACAATATTGTTAATTTCATTGTTAAACACCGCTCAATGTAGGGCACATTGTTAACCGACACATAAAGTTCTTGTTGAAGAAGAGATTATAAGACTGAATAGCATTCTTAAGGTAAACAAAAGAATTTTTTGTGTGTGTTTTTTTATGGTTTTTTATTGTAACCAGCTGCTGTAAGAGGTATATTTGTTTAGATCAAGTTCACTATTAATTATTTGGATTGTTGATTTTATTTTGTAAATATCAAAAGACATTTTTATTATTAGATTTTAGATTAGACATATTATATTATATATATTATAGCAAAAGTATGAGTAACAGGTTTTTCCAAATTATAAAGCGGACAAAAACTAAATAAAATTATTTAGATTAATGTTAAAATTTTGTAAAGTTACAAATAAACTTTCCATTAAAAATTAAAGAAATAATTCTATTAGTTTTTTATTTAAACATTCAAGAAATATTTGTATTTCCAGTACATATTTAATTGTTGGTAGAATAACTTAAAAAAAAATAAAAGCATTTCTTATATTATTCATGTCTATAGTATTCCAAATTGTTTAACTTATCTTGTATTTACCCTAGATGAATACAGGTATTTATTCTGCAGTTTTACTAGTCCACTTACTATAGGTAAACTTAAAATGGCAATGTTGCGTGTACGATACCAATGACGTATTTTCATTGCATGTTACAGTCACGTCGAAAATTGAACATATATAATTAAATTTGTTAAAGAATATTCACTTTTATATAAAACAATCAATAAAAAATGGTATAAATACTCTGTATGTTTACAAACATAAAATCAAAAAAGTTACTAGTTTTGTTTACTTATGAATTATCGCAGTTTGGTTGAATAAATAAAATGGTTTCGAATTTTTTAAATTTTTTTTTGCTTATACATACAACTTCAAAAAATGTAACATTATAGTTTATTTATAGAATAAATTTTAATTATATTATTTAAATGTAGGAAAAAATAAACAAATATATAGTATTTTAAATTTTTAGAATAATACAATTCCAATAAAAATAGTATATAACATTACTAGTGTAGAAAATCACTTTTGCTCAAGTAATGTACACTATTGTACGATCGAGTATACTGAGTTGCTGACTAATCTTACGTTTTATTTGTGACAGCATTTCGATTTGGGGGCAAGATTTACATGCCCTCAACTAGCTTAAAAATAAGAACAACCCCCTCAATACTTAGAATTTGTCGTCTTGGATTTTAATGAGATTTTTGTTTTTTATACACTTATTAGTGCATTGTTTACAATAAAATATCTAGAGCCTTTAATTTTTTAGGGGTAGGTTTAGGGATTCAGGTCCCTCTTTTGGGTGGGTGTAAACCTTTTATAGGCACCGGGTACAGGTTCTTCCTTTCTGCGGTAGTACCGGACTCTTCCACAGTACCAAATGTGGAATCATTTTTTTCGTCTAACTAAGAACAATAAACAACTAAACGTTTGTTTCTTGTTCTTAGTAATATGGACCATACACTAAGGGTTATTAAAGTAAATATCAATAAACTTTTCTTCTACTGCGCAACATATTTATTTTCCTGCCAACGGTTTTGCCACCTTCTCAGGGATCTTTCCTTTCTTCTAGAATCTTAGTTTTCCTTCTGTACATCCTTTTCTTCAGTAGTAGCTCTATGGGGATGATTATGGTTGCCTTGTATTTTTTAAAGAATCCCCGATATTAGGATGCCACAGGTTATGACTGACCGAACCACTACGTTTAGGACTGCCCATTTTTGTCTGCGGGCAGTATTTTAGAACTTTCTTAGCATTCAAGACAGTTTGTCTCTCATGCTCTGAGTACTGCTTGTCATCCAGCCAGATGAGCAGGTATTTGACGTTTTCACATTGGTTTCAAACTTGTTTCTAACGTTTTGAGAGTGCGCATTCGATATTTTGTGTTCGCGCATTAGTTTGAAACTAATTTCCAATCACTAGTCGGATGTTTTCACATGGTTTCCTGACAGTTTGGTGACAGTCCAAGCAGTTTGAGAATTAATTTCCAGCAGATTGTTGGCACATGCGCGTATTAAACTTTATGTCAAATAGTTTCTATATTTTTTGTTGTTATTTTCTCCTGTTTTTTTAATATC
Source organism: Ophraella communa (assembly GCA_035357415.1). Classification (NCBI taxonomy): domain Eukaryota; kingdom Metazoa; phylum Arthropoda; class Insecta; order Coleoptera; family Chrysomelidae; genus Ophraella; species Ophraella communa. Next base: position 15,975,486 of record CM068995.1, on the reverse strand, counting down.
ATTATAAATCTATTTAAACTAAAAAGACATGTATTCTGATGAATCTGATTATTTAATGTTATCCGACACTGACGATTCAGATTTAGAAATTATGTTGGAAGAAAGAATAAGGCCCAAAAACCAGTGATTTTTTGAAGAAATTGTGCCCCACTTTAATCAAATTGAATACATAGATCACTGTTGTGTTACTGGACCATCAGATACATCTTCTTGTACTACACAAATAAAATATATTTTTACAATTATGAGAATGTAAATATTAAACACTTACGTATATATATGTATTTGCATCTGCATACATATTAAAAATAAAAAGGACAGAATCAGAGACACCTCACAGAATCAAATAATAAATATAAAAGAAAAACAACAATGATTTCTTTCTAACAATTCTTCTTAGGTAATACTTTAAGGATAATTTACTCATACATATGTCTACAGTTTTCATAGCTTTGTAAACAATAACAATAACCTCTTTTTAATCTTCTTTTTAGGTAATATCTTACGGATTATTTACTCATACACATTTTGTCTACTGTTTTCACATTAATCAGAGATCAGATCGGGATTTATTTCAAATGAGACTTGCGCACAAGAATGGTTTGAAAATTGTAAGAAACAAGTTTGTGATTTGATGTGAAAACAAAACTCATATCCTCCGCTTCGTCCTGTCTTATAATCTTATTTAATATTAACTTCCTTGAAAATGTACATCTTAACCTAGTCCAATTTGGCATATTCTCAAAGACAAATTTCTCAATAGTTTTCATTGGATTTATTGATGAAATTATAATTATGTTCCAAAATATTGGGGGGAAAATAACTCCCCTTGCCGCCCCCCCAATGACGCCTATGATTTTTTTACATCTGTAAATCTTATACCCGTGCTAATAGGAAAATAGTACTTTATAGCACGATCATTTCAATGTTATGAAAAAAATAATATAAAACTTGGATCTTAAAAAACTGTATTTTTACTTTCGCTTTTCGCTTATAAAAATTTGTAAGATTGTAATTAATTACTGAGAAACATTTGTATAAATTTTTATAAAAACTTCACACCTCTACTTATTAACCAATAAGAGGATTTTTTGTCTAGTCACCGTGGAAATTTTTTGACAGCTGAAACCATAGAAAACGCTGAAACCTCAACATACAAACCATAGACAAATAAAAATATATATTTAGGTATCCATGGTTCAGACAGTTAAACTAGTAATTATTAGGCTTTGTGACAGATTAATTTTTTTACAAATTATGGTGCGAAATTTTCTTACCGAATAAGTGCCCCTGAAGCTTAAACTATAATAAGAAATTTTCTTTCGCGCACGAATATTTTAAGAAAATTATTATTTTCTAAATATTGGTGCAATCAAAAAAATTCCGTAAATAACTTAAGCTCTTGTGATATTATAATTGAAAATCTGGTAGGATAATGTTAAAGAAAAATTATTTTACATTGTTTTTTACTTCTGTTGCCTTTATTATTGCATTTATTTGTTGTAGGTTATTTGGCAAGTTTTAGTCATATCTACGAAGAAGAAGGTGGTGTAGTTTAAGAAAACTATTTAATTTTCAGTGATATTGATACAAGGAATAACATATTTTTGGTGTTTTGAAAGAGACTGTTTTAACATCGCACAAAAATCGGTACAAAACCATATAAAAAGTTAATTTTTCGGTGTTCGTAGTGTTTATATAAAAGTGAAGTACTCCAAAGTGCAATAAATAGGTAAAGATACTTGTGTTTTTCCCATAAAAAAGGCTTGTCGAAAAAACAAAGTGAAATAAACATTGCCCTGAACTCGAGACCACTTCGCGTCAACGTTAAGAAAGTTTTTTCTCGTTAAGTTGGCAAAAAGGGGGAAAGCACGGCTAGGGTTGCGTCACCCATACGAAAATCGATAATTGTGCGTAAGTAGGGGCAAGCGGGACCTCTTAATTCACGTGGGGAGAGTCGGAGTAAATCGTACGTAATCAAGTTAACAAGTGTCAATATGTTGATTCCGACGTCACCTAAAATGTACGCGACTACAAAAACTCAAAGTGGGGGCAATCGGGATGTTATTAAACTGTTCGTGGGGCAAATACCAAGACATTTAGAGGAGGACGATTTGAGACCAATGTTTGAGGAGTTTGGAAAAATATATGAATTCACTGTATTAAAGGATAAGTACACGGGAATGCATAAAGGTAAGTTTCAGATACTTAAATATATAAATTAAAATTGGATTCAGCGAAAAATTAGTAACTATGGGAATCTAAAAATTTTTAATATTTATTTTTTAAAGCTATAGCTCAATTAAATATAGATAATTAGATTTTGGGTACACGCGAATTTCGAAATTTAATAACTTGAAAATTAAAGTAACTTACTTTTTATAATATTTTAACTCAAATTATATGCGGAAAATTGAGTTTTATATGCTAATTTAATTTATATTGCAATATACTGTTTCGACGTTGACATTTAATATAAGTTGTCTAACGTTAACATTCCAATATTGCCATAATTTATTCATAATTCATAATTGTTGGTTAGAATATTAATTAAATGTTTTTATTTATTTTTGAATTTAAAATGGAAATTAAGAATATTTAAGATGTAGTGAATATACATATAACAAAAATAACGACGGAATGGTGACTTAGTTAAAGGAGAAAAATTTAATGAAATTGATTGTGACAGCTGTTTCGCTAAAAACTAGCATCGTCAGGTTCTGTTTCTCATATTTTCTTTTATGCGAATCTGTCTTTACACTGACCGGTTTCATTTCGAGGATAGTTTCACTTCGGGTTAGGTTAGGTTAGGTTAGGTTTGGTTAGGTTTGGTTAAGTTAGGTTACGTTAGGTTTGGTTTGGTTTGGTTAGGTTAGGTTAGGTTTGATTGGGTTAAGTTAAAAAAAAATTTGAATTTTTGATTCCATTCCATTCCGAAAAATACTGGATAACCCGCAAATTTACTATAGAAATCAGTCTCCTTTTAGTGTAAAATTTTTTTTGCGAAATTCGTGTTTCCCTATTCTACACCGGACCTGGATAATTGAATAATTACACAATGTTTTTACCTATCTGTATATAAAAGAAGGAATCCTTATTTTCTTTGGTCACACCATGACGCGTGAACGGTTGAAGCAATTTCACTTTTTTTGTTGTGTTTGTTATTGTCAGAAGGTTCTTCTTCAAAAATTCAAAATTAAAAAAAGTGCCCGGGGAAATTAGAAGATTTAAAAATAGTTACACCACTATTAATCTCATATCAGCGCTTTGGATCATGTAAACCTTTTTAATGTAACATTATGACATTTGACATAGAATTGATAGATTCCGTACTGCAAATATCATCTTTCTTTCTTTCTTTCGTGCTCAATATTTGTACACATCATAAACATGATTACGTTTTTATGTTCTTTCTACTGTTTATACTTTTGCTGTCATAAAATTTCATGTTTAGTAATCCCCTTGCCACACATGATATTTTCATGTAAATCGGTTCACAATATTGGTTAACAGTTCTTTATTTATAACAAAGTAACCGTAATTAGTTTTTCCATGCTATGCTTCAACTAAAAACTATTTAAACTATAGACATGCCTTTATTATTTCTATTTTTCAATTACAATTGATTCTTCCAGGTAATACAAAATAATACATCTAAGAATTTAGTATTGTATCCACCAACGACAAAATGTCAGAACAACAGAATTATTTATAAGTATTTTAGATTTTTGTTCTGTGATTTGCAGCTTCTTTCGACATCCATAATTATTACTAAGAAAATTAAGAAAAAAACTTTTTATCAAAACTTTCACTATTTTAAAAAAATTGTTATAGCAAATCGCCCTAAAATGTAAAACTCGATAAATTGAAATAATTAACTAGTTTCTAACATTTTGTAAAATACAGAGTGTTTTATAAATAACCGTTAATGTTCAGAACAATAAACAACTAAAAGGTTGAATTAACTTTCACTATTTATTCTTTAAAATACTTTAAATGCAATGAGAGCCGTTTCGCTATCGAAATAGTATCGTCAGATTGACATATTAATATTAATATTATTATACTTAATATTGTGGTATTATTTCCAATACAATTTCAAAAGTAATATCTTCGGCAACATCAGCATTAATATCATTTAAAACACAAAATAAAGTATAGAATTGTTAAATGTAAAAACAAATTTACCCAAATTAAAAAAATCTAAAATTGCAATAATATCAATATTTCTAAAGGTAGCTCAATACTTTTGACTGGGACTGTACTAATTCCCAATTCTTTCCACCAAAAATAAAATGTGCTCTAGACATGCTATTGAAGAACTGATTGCACCAGTCGTTTAAGCGTCTTAAAAAACTCCGTTTAACTCATTTTCAAGACCAAAAGCATTTTTCTCAAAAAACCAAGATTTTCTATCAAAAATTTGCAAAATTAATTTTCGACAAAAATGGTCTATAATCACTAAATCGACCCCTTAGAACACGAAAATCGAGTCAAAATTGCAAAAATGTCAATATTTCTAAAGGTAGCTCAATACTTTTGACTGCGACTGTACTACTACAAAATTAATTGTCCAAAATGTAATGCTTTATATATAGGTCAAACACAAATAAATTTTAAAGTAAGATTCAAGGAACACTTAAGAGAATATAGATTAGAACAACCAGATAAGTCAAAGTATGCAAAACATTCACATGAACATCCAGACTCACTCATACGCACCAATGACATTTAAATACTACACATTTGTGGCAAAAAACAAAATTTAGATGTCCTTGAAGAACTCGAAACAAAAAGACATCTAGCAGATTAACAATTTAAAGTTGTTTATGAACAAATAAATCTCAGAAGGTATCCACTATGAAACTGTTGAGTCTTCTTTTTATACATACCTAGATAAGACGTAATTGTAACACAAATATATTGTTATTGTAAAGAGCAGCATGATATAGTTTTTTCCTGGGTTTTCTATATCATTGCACAGTTATACTGATCTTAAACGAAAATACATCTAGGATAATATTTGGTCTAGTCTTAATACTACATAATCAACATCAGAAGGTTACCCTGAAAAAACAAAATGTAACAGCTGTCATTGTAATTTAAAAGTGAAGTTTTGAATAAAACGTGGAAGTTTAAACGAATAGTTGTTTATTATTCTTAGAATTTAGTTATTTTTTAAAATTATTCTTAAAGTTACGTTGAAATTATTTTTTTAAGACATTTTAAAGAATCCTTATGATTTAAACTTTTATAAATAATAATGTTGACAAATTTAATTAGGTTATAAATGGATTTTAATTTTAATTGTTAATTAGTTAAATGTACTTTCACAGATCAAAACATAAGATTAAACAAAATAGAAATTATTTTCTCGGTTTCAATATGTTAGTCCCAAGACCGAAACATCGAGACCAGTCAACTTGAGTTGACTTTGTGGTTTTTACATGAATCAGTACACTTATATATCATAATAATTACAGGTACAGGTTTAATTATGGTTTATATATTTGATTTACAAAGCTGACATGCGAAAGTTTTAAACGTTTCTTTTTGTTTGGTTTCGAAAATAAATTAAACTTTTAGTCACGTAGTACGAACTGAAAACTAAAACCTAACTAAAGATAAAACGCCACAAAAGTCACAGAAAGCGGTCCAGTAATCCGACGATTTAACCCCAAAACTCATATAATGCCCAATGATAAAAGCAACATTTTAGACAGTCGCTTACAATAGTAAGGTCGCTTAATCAGAATTCACAATCGGTCAACGTAATTAGTTTACCAAAAACAAATTAAACTGGGGAATGTTTATGACAAAAACGTTGTTAAGATATTTTAGCAGAGATGCTACTATTACAGTAAAAGTTATTTGTTAAAATAATACCAAATATGGATGTTTTGGAGACGGATTAGATGACGCCAAGCGGAGTTAGGAAAATGCACTTTTTATTGAAGTACAGTATTTTCCCCAAACTATATTATTAAGGTACATATTAAAAAAAGGAATGTCAAATTCGCTGTAACTAAACTAACCGTTAGCTCAGAAGATTAGTAAATAATCAAATAAAGTTGGTAAGCCTATATATGAGATTTTAATATAAAATTAATAACAGTTTTAAATATTAAAAGGGATATGTTAAAAATTCTCATTAAGCTAGTTTTGTTTTTATATAACATTTTCTGCAAAAAACAATTGATTAAATTATTCAACCATTTTTCTATTAGACAAAGAAAAATCAAAGTCAATGTCACAAAATTTTTTATTTAAATTATTGACAGCTACTAGTTTCGGCCTATCTATAGGCCACCATCAGGCTAAAAATAAATACAGGATAAGAAGAAATACAGATTAACATTAGTGATACATACCTTAACATCCACTATGCTGGCATGAACTTAGAAAATAGTGGATAATAATGTGTCATTGAAAACTTAAGAAATTAAATAATGGGACTAAACTAATACTATGTAAGTAAATAATAAAATTCAGATTGAAATATTGATATTAAATGGTTATGAAAAAGAAAGGGTATAATGAAGAAAGGTAAGGATCCGCCAAAACGTGGTAGATCATGGTAAGCAGAGATAGTTTACAGGACGTATCAAAGAAATAAAAGGAGGTACTAGAAGTAAGGTCATGTCCAGTGTAGATGCTAAGAAAGTTTTTAACGGTGGTTAAAAAGTAGAAATTACTTAGTATCCACGTATAAGAAAAGCAATGATTCAGACAAAGTCAATATTATAGTTCAAACAGTAGATTACTAAATTATATTATAATGTCAATAATTAAAAAGAAGAAGAAATAGGTTAAGAAATACAATTATCTAATATAAGTGAAATACAAAATAAAAATAAAAAATAAAAAACAACAGTTTATGACCATTAATAAATTACAGAATGAATTATCAAAGTTAAATGCGAGATTATGTGGTGGAAAAATAAGAGATAAAGAAATCAAAAAGGCAAATTAGAAAAATTGTAAGGGTCTCTAGGCTTTAACTGTTCATTTATACAAACAAATGTACTATGTTTAGTAACCTCATTAATCTCAAACATTTCCAACAGGTTCATCCTTGGTCCTTTAAAACATTTATGTAATTTTGAAACATTAGAGTGAGAAAAACTATGGTTTTCAGAAATAATGTGGTTTGCAAAGGCAGAAGGAGAGATAGGGGGTTCCAAATGTTTGTATTTCTCGACTTGGTTGCGATGTTCATCGATCCTAGTACCCAAAAGACGGCCGGACTGCCCCACGTAAACAGCATTACAATCATCACAGCAACATCTGTATACACCAGGTGTACGTAAAATGGAAATAGAATCTTTAGTGTTAATTAAAACAGAGCCTAAGTTATTATTAGTTCTATAGCTAAACTTAACATTATGTCTACGTAGAACCTGACCAAATTTATAGGATATAGGACCGAAAAAACTCAAAGCACCCTTAAAAGAAACAACATCTGAGGAGGAATCATCACGAACATAGTTAAAACGAAGTCTAAATTTATAGAAGAACTTATTGTAAAGCTTGTTAATTAAATCAATGGGAAAATTATTATTGATAGCAATTTGTTTTATAATATTAATTTCTTTTCAAAAAGCTGGTGGGGTTTGAGGAATATTAAAAGCTCTATAGAATAAACTGTTAAATGAAGCAAATTTGTGTGAAAAAGGATTATTAGAATGATAATTTATAACTGAATTAGTGGTAGTAGGTTTCCTGTAAATTTCGAATTCAAGCTGTTGAGAGTCTAAATTTCTGATGATAAGTAAATCAAGATAAGGAATACACCCATCAACCTTCATCTCAATAGTGAACCTAATTCTAGGATGAAGACCATTAATATAATTTAAAAACTGAAAAGCTTCATGTTCGCTACCTTGAAAAAGGACAATACAGTCATCTACATAACGATAATAAAAAACTGACTTTGTCTGAATCATTGCTTTTGTAGATTAATGTAAAACTTGATGTTTGTCACTATTATTTATTCTTTATTCTACCATGCTTGCATTTGTTCTTTTCATTCCATAACTGAGTTGTCGTTCCATCTTTGACTTTTCGTAAGTTTCATACTCCGGATTTAGATGTTTCATGTTTCGTATAATTTGCTATTCTCTGACAAGTACCTCCATTGGACATATTAGTTTCGTTTCCGTTAGTTGGTGTTTATTACTATCATTGCTATTGGTTTTTATTTAAATCAGTTAATCTGTGCTATCACTTAAATATTATGGACTTCTGTGTTTGGGTGATACACGATGTTATTCTACTTTTTAACCACCGTTAAAAACTTTTTTAGCATCTACACTGGACATGACCTTACTTCTAGTACCTCCTTTTATTTGTTTGATAGGTCCTGTAAACTACCTCTGCTTACCATGATTTACCAAGTTTTGGCGGATCCTTATCTTTCTTCATTATACCCTTTCTTTTTCATAAGCACTTAATATCAATATTTTTTGTATTACTTTGTAAGTCTTTTAAGGTATGTATCACTAATGTTAATCTTATTTTTTCCTATCCTGTATTTATTTTTAGCCTGATGATGGCCTATAGATAGGCCGAAACTAGTAGCTGTCAATAGTTTAAATAAAAAATTTTGTGACATTGACTTTGATTTTTCTTTGTCTAATGATTAGTCACATTTGTGATATGGATGATTTACTTCATTTTTCTATTAATCTAGAAATATCTTTACTTTTTTATTTCAATTTCAATTCAATTTAATATAATTGCATATATAACTATTAGGATTAGAAAAACTTTACGAGTATGTAGTTTTAGGTCTATTGAAATGCATGCGATATTCACTAAAATATAACTTCATTAAGATTCTCCAAAATCCGTCCAGAATGTGCGTTCGCACAATAAAGCAGTTTCCTCCTGTCGAATATCAATACAGTAATAACAGTAATCAAAATTAATAATTAAATTCGGATATTTAATTTGTAAAGCGTTGTGTTCGTGTTTCCAAAAGTTGCAAAAGCGTATTTAGTTTTTAGTTTATTTATGAATCAAAACCATAAAATTAACTCATAGCCTTACTAATATTGCATTTTTATTATACTAGTGGACCAGACAGACTTCGTCCTGTCAAACAGATTTGTAATATGACAGTTTTTTCTTTTTAAAAATACTTACGAAAGTGTTTCAACTTGTAAATGCAATCGTAACGTATAAGAAGATACTTTTTACTTGTTCTGTAACTTTAATTTCACTACAGTTTACAAAATTCTTTTAAAAATTTAAAATGCCCTAGATTTTAATATTACGCAAGAAACCGATCACTAACAAATGAAATTTATTGTACTAATCCTTACTACGTGAAAGTCTATCTTATTAAGAACAGTAAACAACTAAAAGGTTGAATTAATCTTTCACTATTTATTCGTCAGATTGACATAATATGTCGCCAATCCTAGCGAAACGGCCGTCATTGCGTTTAAAAACGTATTTTACGAATAAATAGTGAAAGTTTAATTTAATCTTTTAGCTGTTTACTGTTCGATCACTAACACTGAATAAATTACTAAAAAACAAAAGAAATGTTCATTTGAGCATGCGTCTGACAGTATGCGCATACGTTATTATTCAGCCAGTTGGCGATTATATTTTTAAAATAAATTGGTTTGTTCCTGAAGGAAGTTCCGAACTGTTATGAGCATACTGAGTCTGCGCATTATAAAATAAGCGTTCCAGCAGAACAGAGTTCAGGGCAAAGATTAGTAACTTGTTCAAAACGAGATCTTTACTCGTTCTTTGGTTTCCAAAATAAAAAGAGAACTTTTAGTTTCAAATAAAATGATTTCTTTAAGCAGTTTTTAAGTAATGTTGCTTTTAGATTATATTATTTAATGTTTGATATTAAACATCAAAATAGATGTATTTTTTATTGAGAGTGTCTTGAAAGTTGAATTTTCGGATATTTTCGCAGATGATAGGCAGTTTTTATAATTTGAAGTAAAATTATTACAAGATCGACACAAAAAATAAGAGAGTTACCGTTGAGAATATAGTTATTATATTTATCACTCAACTTTGCTTACTATATCAAAGAAACGATACAGCAATATAATAAAACTAAACTTTTCTGAATTGTTCCAGCGTACTTTTGTTTGGAACCTACTTGGTACATTATTCTGGTCACGCCTGCGCATCAAATAATGTTAGTAACATATTTGAAACTCGCTTTTGGAACAAACCTAATGTTTCTTATGCCTTAACAAGCAAAATAACCAAAGTACTATTAATATTTAATATAGCTGTACTGTTAATATAAATAATAATTATTATAACTAATATGAAGAATTAAATGTTTTACAATAAAATCACCAAAAATATCTATTGTTGCTGTTGTTCAGGTATTATTAATAATAATATTATTAATACAAGTACAAGTAGGTCGCAGGTAAAGTATAGTACGTAACTCGTGATGTAAAGGATTTTACGCACTCACGCGTAAGCCGCTATGCGTGTGACCATAGTAAAAGTAAAACATAAAAATCATTTGGGTGACACATTAGAATAAAAATACGAGCTTATTTTATTTTGAGAGTGAGCTCCTTTTCTTCCCAGAATCGAACCCAAAACTGAAGTTTGACTTGTACTACAGTACAGGATTTATTTTTTAAGCACACTTCAAATATAAATAATAGCTAAATAAGTTGCTTAAACAAGAATGCAACAGTTTATATTTTTGGTTACAATACTGATCATCAAACTAAAGTGGCAGACTCAGGAGGAAGCACAATTGACCTAATAAGGTCTAAGTACGGATGAAGCTTTTGGGCTTCACCCTCCTCAATTAACAGAAAAGTCTTATAGCAGTATTGTGTGCTCTATAAATGTTTTATAACGGCTATCTTAACAGAACTAATGACAGATTTTTATAACCTTGGGTCTTTTAACGTAGATCTTTTTTTTCCTAAAAAAGCTGCTTCACAGATGCTCTGGAATGAGGAAGAGTAAGCAGTACAGTAGCAATGGATTTGAAGAATCTTTACAGCTAACTGGGATTTAGACTAGCGCCTTGTCATTGTAACCATATTGTGAAAACTTTTAAACAATAACAATATGGTAGTTTAAATTCGTATTCAGTTTGGGCCGTAATAGCAATTTATATTTTGATTATTTTGATTGATAGCAATATTGTTATTACAATGCTAAAGCTGACAACACAGCAATTATTATTGTTTTGTGTCATTTTGTGATCAAAAAAAGAATATGAGGTTAGTGTTTGCGCGATAACTTACAAAATGAGTAGTAACATTCAAATAAACAATAAAAAATTTTGTAAAAAACAAACAGTAAACTGTTTAGAAAAAATGCAGTTTTAACTACAGGCAAAATGCACCCAACCACACTGGGGTAGAACCAGTCATTTTGTTACAAATTTTGTCTTTTACATATTGTGCCAAAATGCAAAACACAAAAGCAGAATTATACACCCAGATGTCAAATGAAATTGTTAGTGCTCTTAAGGAAGTGACTAATACAATTTTCCTCTTATTATTATGACTGAATGTTATTTTAAAAAGGGAAAAACTATTTTATTTATAATTGTGAAAAATGTCTAGTTCATCTAAAGCTTTCTGCAAATATGTAAAAATGAACAGGAAGTAGTAATGTAACTTGCGGTAGCTTGTTTGTAATGCAAGAATTGTAAATGAAAAGGAATTGTATTCCTTCTTGTTGCCTCTTCCGCAAATTCAGATAACTCTTGTATTAAGTCAAGTCATATTTTCATACTCATTTAAAAAATTGACATTGACGTTTTCACAATTTTTCACCTTGTTATGGTTATAACAAGTATAAAAAGTACCTTGCTGAGATAGCCAGCTCTTTAGCAAGATCTTAAAACTAACGATTAGAATACCATGTTATGCAAAACTTGCTATTGAAACAATATCTTTTTAATAACCATGTTGTTATTGCAAACAGAATCGACCTGATTATTAGCTGAAAAAAAAACAGGAAAAAACTATGTGATGCTGATATTTATAATGACTTAATATATTTTTTCCGCAAACGTCAAAAAAAGTAGACATTGTACGCTGACGGCCGTACAAAAAACTGGATTTTTAATAGGGAAAATAATTATTAGTTGAACTTTTAAACTTTATCATCGATAATAATTATTAATAGTAAAATTACAGCTATTTAAGGTTGCACCGCACATATTTAATGCACTACCTGATTTATTCCCTTCCAATTCAAGCGAATTTTGTGCAGAGTTGAAAGAGTTCATCGACAAAATTTCCTGTGACTCCTTACTTGTTGTTGCTTCTGTTACATCAACGTCGACATAATTTCGCTTATGAGAAGCTGCATTCAGGTACAGAGAAGAAGAATTCGACATCAAGATTTTTTCTGCAGTTTGTTTTTTATTAGACAAATAGTCTTCAATGTATCCTTCAGCGACAATGCTTGACCTCCAACCTCCATGCCGTTTCAAACAAGTAATATCAGCTCCTCCATCCACAAGCAAAGTAGTTGAAGTTCTTTTTAACGCATGGCCGGTGTAATCTTTTGAATTCGGTAGTTTTAAATAAGTTGCTACTGTTTTGGGTACGTTACTAATTGTATGAATTTCCATGACCATGCGATAACATTTTCCCTTTTTAAATTTCAAAAAAAATCGTCGGCTTTCCATAGCTTGTGGACGTAAAGAAGTATATTTTCTGTAAAGATTTATATATTTTTCTCCAATAATTGTGAACGATCGTGGCTTTTTAGATTTACTATCAGGAATATTTATATGAATAACAGATCCTAAATCAAGGATAATAAAAAACTCTTCGTTTTAACAAAACTTCCAATATTTATTTAAAAACTGCTTTTTTAAAACGGCTGTCATTGCCGTTTCGCTAGACAACTAGCATCGTCAATTTAGATCCTAAATCTTTTATATCGTCTATTGTCATGTTTACCATTTCATCGCATCTACATGCTCCAGATACGCCCATTATTAGAACAACCTAAAAGTAGTATGTATTTAAAAACTTGATTGTATTTATGCACGTTAGAATATTATAACTAACCTTAATTCCTAGATATTGCTCATCAGGTGCATTATTTAAAAAATCTTCAAACTGGTCTTTTGTGAATACCTTTGACTTTTTAGGAGTAAGTATACCCTTCATTCTGTTTCTTCAGATAAGCACGTATATTTGCTAATATCTAATCCATGTTTAATATTCAGTAATGATTTTATCATGGAATACTGAGACCACATTGTTGAACTTTTCATTTTTAATTTAGTTGTCATTTCAAAAAAATAAGCTAGTAGCACATTTTACGAATAGTTGGAAATGTTTTTATCATTGCACCATGTGAGAAATCTTTCGTAAGCATAATTATAAACTCTACTTGACTTAGTTGGAATTAAATCATTTGTAGCTGCCTTAGCAATGTCAGCAACGTAGGGCGGTGTACAGTTGGTTTCTGAATCCGACATAATATAATCTAAAAAAAAATATCAGTACACCTTACAACAACAAACGAAATTTTGATGCTCAAGTACTTACCAAAAATGCACAGTCCAATTGTTGCTTTAAATCACTTACAATATTTCTGACATTGTAAAATATTATTGAACTGTCAAATTTGTTTTTGACTTGGCAATCACAAAACCAGTAACCACGGAAATGTAGTGCGCAGTTTTATAATTATTATTCTCTGAATTTATCAACTTCGTTGCGATCGTTTTGAATTTTTATTTAAATATTAATTAGTTCTATAGTCTGGATGCCGTTTGCGGAAAAAATAGCATGTTTCATTCGGAGCAAAAGCACTTTTTGTGGCTCGTCTGAAATTGTCCTAACCTAACCTAAACATTCAGACTCGCCACAAAAAGTTATACTTTTACTCCTAATAAAACAATATACTATTGTTTATTCAGAACAATAAACAACTAAAAGGTTGAATTAACTTCCACTATTTATTCTATAAATACTTTAAATTCAATGACAGCCGTTTCGCTATCGGAATAGCGAAACGGCTGTCATTGAATTTAAAGTATTTATAGAATAAATAGTGGAAGTTAATTCAACCTTTTAGTTGTTTATTGTTCTGAATAAGATGAACTTTCACACAGTAAGGGTTAGTACCATAAATTTCACTATTGTTTATGTCTGATCTATGCAAAAAATAGGTTAAATTTTAATTATTGCTTAATTATAAACTTAGATAACATATACAAAAGGTTCAAAAGCGGAGAATAACAAAATTTTATATTTAAGAGAAAATGTATTAACATCACCTGTATATTTAAAAAAAGGGTTTTAATCGTCATTTAATGTTTTAGGCCTAATAAGTCTCCCTACTAATTTATAATAAATACGAAACACTGCACAGTGAAAATGGGGATGTTTTAATTACATGAAACATAAAGCATTTAAGATAATGGCTTTTGATGTTCTGAGTAGGGTATATTAAAATGATGACATCAGAGGTCCGCGAGAAAGACTATAGACGCACAGATAGAGATATTATTGTCTAAATGTTGTCAATATTACAAGAAAACATTAGTTGACAGATAAATATTTTATATGTATTTATTTAGTAACAGAAACAAGCAAATTATGTAATATATTACCGTTCTTAATATGATGGATGGTAGTAAGGGTTAGTACAAATACAGTGCTGTTATGGTTCAAAAACTTTCTGTGTAACCAGAACAATAAACAACTAAAAGGTTGAATTAACCTCCAATATTTATTCTTTAAATACTTTAAATGTAATGACAGCCGTTTCGCTATCGAAATAGCATCGTCAGATTGACATATTGAAGTTACATTTTGTTTGTTTGCAACTAGGTACTTGATGTTGATAAGTAGTTAAGGCTAGACCAAGTAAGGAAGTAATAAGACATAACAATATTAAAGCCTAGATGTTATTAGCCCTAAGGGATTATCCTGGATGTATTTCCCTCTAAGATCAGTATAACTGTGCAATGATATAGAAAAACCAGGAAAAAACCATCCCGCTGATCTGTACAATAACTTAATATATTTGTATTTTACAATTACGTCTTATCTATGTATTAAATGTAAACTCAATCACAGTAAACAGTTTAATAGTGGAGAACTTCCAAGATTTATTTGTTCATTAACAACTTTAAATTGTGGATCTGCTAGGTGTGTAGTATGTGGATGTCATTGGTGTGTAAGAGTGAGGTTCAAGTAGGTGTATTGCATAATTTGACTTATCTGGTTGTTTTAATCTATATGCTCTTAAATGTTCATTGAATCTTATTTCAAAATTTCTTTGTGTTTGACCTATATATATATACAGCATTACATATTGGACAATTAATTTTGTAAACACCAGATTTTTTTAATTTAGGTAATTTTGTTTTTACATTTAACAATTTTGTACCAGCATTATTACACACCTGTGATAAAAAACAAAAGTTAGATTTCCTCGAAGAACTTGAAATCAAAAGACATCTAGCAGATCAACAATATAAAGTAGTTAATGAACAAATAAATCTTGTTCACCACTATTAAACTGTTTACTTTGATTGAGTCTTCATTTTATACATAGATAAGACGTAATTATAACACAAATATATTAAGTTATTGTAAAGATCAGCAGGATATAGTTTTTTCCTGGTTTTTCTATATCATTGCACAGTTATACTGATCCTAGAGGGAAATACATCCAGGATAATCCCTTAGGGCTAATAATTGTTATGTCTTATTACTTCCTTACTTGGTCTAGCCTTAACTACTTATCAACATCAAGTACCTAGTTACAAACAAACAAAATGTAACTTCAATATGTCAATCTGACGATGCTATTTCGATAGCGAAACGGCTGTCATTACATTTAAAGTATTTAAAGAATAAATAGTGGAAGTTAATTCAACCTTTTATTTGTTTATTGTTCTGAATAAGATGAACTTTCACATAGTAAGGGTTAGTACCATAAATTTCTTTCTGTGTAACCGTTTACAGAATACTAAAGTTAATAATGTCAAATCAATTAATAAAAATGTATACAGTGGCGTACCACAGGGCAGTGTCTTGGGGCCCCTCTTATTTATTTTATATCTCAATGATATTAGGTACGTGGAGGGTTGTGAGAACCATAGTGTATTTGCAGATGATAGTATGATTGCAGCATCAGATGAAAGAGCTGTTCTAAAAATTAATACAACCGCCTCAAACTTAATGTAACTAAAACATAAGGGATGATTATTACTATTTTAACCAGTTTATTAAGTACAACAATGAAGTTCACACATACCCAACTAGAGGAAACTTCTAGGTTACTCGTACAAACTATTCGAGAACACAGAAATCTCTTTTTCACAATGGTTTGCTTGAGTTTAATAAGTTTCCACAGGATCTAAAGGGCTGTACTTCAGGTATTTTTTTCAAGTCAGAACTTTTTAAGTATTTAAGATCGCGATAAATTTACCTTTAAATTTGAATTACATTTACACTGTTTTCAATTTTAATATGTTTGTACCAGTTTAATATGTAATTGTATTTTATAATGTAGAACCTGTTTTAACATTTTTTTTATTTTATAATGTAGAACCTATCTTTCCACCCCGTTACACAATCAAACTAAGAACATTAAACAAAGAGACTTTTGGACACAACTTCCACTTTTATTTTGTTTAATGTTAAATGTTCTCAAAAAATACTAAATAAAACAAACATTTAAATGAATATTCACTATGGACATTTCAAACATTTCAACAAATATTTACTATAACATGAGTTGCCTAGAATAATAAATAGCAATAAACATGTAAGAGTTGACAAAAGAAAATTTATGAGCTCAGGCAATTTGTTAAATAGAAACATTAGTGTAAAAGTCAACCGAAATCCATTCCAACGCCAACTTCGACGTGTTTATGTAAATTAAAACGAGGAAAAATGAACAGGTGTGACAAGTAAGATATTATTCACGCTACAGTTCATTTTAAGCGATTTCATGAATGCATTGGTTCGCTAGCTACCATAGGGCCTACCCTACCATCGGACTTGTTTGGTGATATAAAAATAAATCTTTTTATTTCGTTTACGTGAGAAATAAAAATAAAAATTTCTGCTTCGTTCTGTGACATAAACAAATTGGGACGTTAAAATAACTAGTCCAACGTTCGTTTAATTCTTATAAATATTTTTAGAATAATTAAAACTCTTTACACATTGAAGATAGAAAACTATCTGTAATTGATTCGGAATTGGTTTAAATTTTTTTAATTGCTGTAGCTTTATCAATTTAACTGTAGTTTTTCTTCCTTGGAAAAGTGTTCTAAAAGCTTGTATTATTGGTCTATCTGCATAAGAGAAAAAATTACAAGTTCGATCCTTTAAGGATTCCGTCAGTTTCAAGTAACATTTTTTTCATAATGATTAACCAAGCCTGCTCAACTTTTTAGTTCAGATACATTCCTTTCATATTAATTAACAAAGCCTATCCAACTGTTTAGTTCTGATTTATTTCCTGATTTGATTTTGGCGATCTTGTTACATTTTCAATTTTATCTTCCTTTTTACTGAGACCATTCAAAGTTACTTAGTATCTTAAACGATTAATGGAAAAATTAAAAAAAAAATGGAATGGTCAAGGGAAACTTAAAATGATTATATTTTTAAATTCATTGTACTAACCCTACTTTTGTGGAAATTGAGCAAATTAACAATGAGAAACAAATAACTTTATAACAAAAGACAATTTCATTCAAAAAACTTTTTAGACATTGAAGAATTTTCTCATTTCTGACCTTATCGAATCGTGAGATCCCCATTGCTCGACTAATTGCATCCATTTCTGTAGCTTCCAGTTTAAAAGAATGGCTTTATGAAACATAATAGTTGAATGAAGCTGACATCTAGTTTTCATATGGCACCATTTTGCTGACTTTGATTTGTGAGATTTTGAATAAAATTTTCTGATCCCATAGATAAAATATTAACAGATATCCATGCAGTGGTTGCTATTTATATTTCCGAAAAAACAAATAATATATAAAAATAATTGTATTGGTTTTTAAAATGTTGCCCTCGAATATCAACAAGACTTCCAGCAAGCAAATGGTGGTATACAACTCATAATTGACCGTTTTACATTGCTGAAGTGGAACAATAGCTACACCACCTATTCAATAGAAGAAACAGACTAAATTTTTGCGTTACAGTGCTTCGTGCTTAATTGAACACCCACCTGTACCCGGAATTATCCCTACGGACGAATCATTTCTCAATCCTACGAAAACTTATCCATCTATCTATCTATGTCACTTACGCAAAAACATATGAATTAGGAATTATTCTAGAGTACGGGTCCTGGTTGAATGCTGTTTTGATTCCGGATGATACGCATATTTCCTTGATTTGCCACTTCTCACGATTTTGTACACGTCTTTTGAAGCACCACTGTTGAATCTTTTAAAAATATCCTTACAGTAATTTACATGAGCATTTTTTGACCGAGGGTTAGGTTAACTATCCATTACATGATGATCTTGCCTTATCAGTTCATGCAATGCATTGATTTATGTCACTATTTCAGCAAAATACTGTGTTTTTTTTATTTTGCTTTATCGTCATACCAACTGAGTTCATCGAAATATTCTTGTCGAGATTATCCAGTTCGAAAATTATTTAACGATATCTTTCGATTTGAAAATCTTTTTATTTTTTAGTACGTATATGATCAAAAATGTTAAACTTTATTATGGTGTTGCCAGGGTTTAGATATTGACTTTAGTGTTGACAGTGTAGAAAATGTTTTCCACGTAAAATTTTTACTAAAGTAAATTATTTATTTACCTGCTACACTTTAACGTGTGATTTAAATTTTATATTAAACTTTTTAAGACGTGGACATGTTCTTTTGCTTTTAAGTGAATAAATTATTCGTTAAAAAAAAATTAAATTGTATATGACTGTCATTATTTCATTCATATAAAAACATGATATTATTATTATATCAATCTTTAAAATTATATTTTCATAAAACAATGTTTCACTAGAATTCAAATACTTTTGAGTTCAATACAAATTTGGAAAACATTCTTAAGAATAATAATATATACGATCACATTTTAAATGTCAGGGACATAAATATAAATATTTTGGGAAAACAAAACCAAATCGATTATATTGATGACTACATTAATATTCTCTGGAAAATAGTCAAAAAATTTACAAATAAAAACAAAAATAAGGAAAATATAAAAAAATAACTACTGAAAATGTTAAAGATATTATGGATCCTCTTGAAATATGTGATACATTTAAAAAACATTTTTCTGAAATAGGAATAACTATGACTTTTAAACTTGTTCAACAAAATAAAACAAAATATAAAGACGTACGTCTTATGAGTTCCATGTTTTTAAGTTAGACTGAACCTAAGGAAGTTATGAAAAACATACTTGATTTAAAGAACAATAACTCCCCTGGCATTGATACAATAACCAATGAAATGCTTAAATTAACTGCAAAAGTTATTTCTCAACCCCTCAGTCACATTATAAATGGTTGCATAGAGCTCGGAAAATTTCCAACACATCTTAAAGAAGCCAAAATAATCTCGATCTACAACAGACAAAACCAACATGACTAACTATCGCCCGATCTCACTTCTGTCTTCGATAAGTTATTTAAACAAAAATAAAATTATTTCCGAAGCTCAATTTGGTTTCCAAGAAAATCTCTCAACACAGGATGCCATAGCTAAACTGACCTCTTCAATCTATAACGCCATCGAAGAAAGGAGACCCTGTTTAGGTGTTTTTCTGGACCTCGCAAAAGTCTTTGATACAAGTAGTCACGTGTTATTGCTAGAAAAACTGGAACGTCTGGGAGTAAGAGATAACGTCCTATTTTTTGAAAATTACTTGGATAATCGGAGTTAGAGGGTGGAGGTTGGAGGAGTAGTTGGTGTAGTGAGGAAAGTAAGTTGTGGTATACCACAAGGTACTGTTCTTGGGCCAATCCTTTTTTTAATAGGTATATATAAACGATTTACTAACCGCGAACTGGAAAAATCTTTTGCAGATGACACCGTTATTCTTTATGAAGCCAATAATTGGAAAGAAGTAACGGAAATAGCTGAAAAAGATGTTAAAAACATAATTACCTGGTTTACTTATAATTTATTAACAGTTAATGTTTCAAAAACAAAAATAATACCATTAACATCTCACTAAACCTACTTGCCTTATTTTGATAGTATTTATGTTGATTCGGAAAACGTCAGATTGTGGAACAGTGTAAAATACCTTGGTATTTATATTAAAAGATATCTTAGATGGAATGTCCACATCTACCATTTAAAAAATAAAATAAGGGGCTTATCTTCAAATTTTACCAACTGCGCAATATCGTATCCCTAAATAAGTTAAAAATATTATACTCTGCCCTTGTTGAGTCCTTACTAACATATATATGGTGTAATAGGTTGGGGAGGAGCTAATAAAACTAACACAGAGTCGTTAAGCACAATACAAAGGAGGATTTTAAAAATAATATATTCTAAACCACTTAGATTCCCAACAGATAAGTTGTATAATGACTTGCAAATTCTCGACATCCGCCAACTGTTCTCAAAATCTATTTTAATGTTTTTGTTCAAAAATAAAAGTTTGCTAATAATACCAGGGCTCTGATTCTAAGTGAAAATTTCGACTCAAAATTGTCCGCCATGACAGTCGAAATCTTTAGCGATTCCAAGTGATTTCGACTTTTGGTAATATCTGGGGATAATTAATTTATGTCATTGGCATCTTATAAATATTATGATTGGCACACATTTTTATATTTTAATCAGCTGTTTGTAGAGTACGTATGTTGTGTTAAGGTTAAATTAGTTTGTTTTGTTCGGGTTGTTTAAATTTTATTTATAATTATAATAATCAAAATGAAGTATTTGGAAGACGAAGGTGATGGTGTAACCAAAAAGTGTCCTGGATTTTATAAACGATATTCTGGGAGAGAAAAGCCGTGTGGAAGAATGAATAGGGCAAGAAAAACAAGCCAAAAATGGCAGCGAGTAAGTATCTACAACTATTTTACATGTATATAGCAATATTTTTTTAATAAATTTGTAATTGCCATTACCTGCTTAAAGGTATAATAAACGCTGAAAGATTACCCGTGCGTCATTGTATGTAAGCATACGAATAGAAAAGAGAAGACAACAGTTTATAATTTAATATTATCGTTTGATATTTTTAGAAAAGGACAGCACATAGAAATGGTGTCGGTGATATGATCGTTGAATCGTGACGCACGGGTAATCTTTCAGCGATTCAAGTGTAGTTAACATTTTAGGTATGTTTTGGTTTGAAAAATAAAGTTAAAAGGAAAGCTAGTTCCATAAAGGGGCGTCCTTTGCAAAAAACAACAAAAACTATTGATAGGCAAAGCACCAGCAGTCAGCCAATTGGGACCATTTTGTCATCTGACATAAATGTATGCCCCTATTTTACTACAAAACTGATGCTCTGGAAGATGAATATTATTATTCTGTAAGTTATCACATTAATTTATTGATTATGAATTTATTATTAAAAAGCACTTTTACAGCACTTAGATGCCTATTAACTCAGAAGCAAGAAACAAACAGCATTCTTAAATTTTTTTAAAAATAATGGTTATAGAATCTAAGTTAACCCTAGGATACTTTTAGGTTTTTTATATAAAAAATTCTTTAATAAAACATGATATAAAACGCTATGCTATTTCATTTTTTTTACTTGATGTAGACATAAATTATGTTATATATACTTTATTTATATATTGAATGTGCCATGACACCAACTATATATAAGTAAAAGTTGAGCTTATAAGGCTACACATATTTGAATCAAAACGTGTATACTTATTTATGTGGATGCTAGGGTAGATACATATTTAGATATTATAGCATTAGGTGAGAGTTTTCAGTATTAAGAAAATTCTTTGTTGATTTGAGACTCTATTTTTTATTAAAAGTCAAAATGGAAACTGTGTTTTTTTCTGTTCAAAATAAATATTTAATAAATTTCATTAATAAAATAAAACAAAATGTTATTCAGCACTGTAAGCACAGGAAAAACATCACGATACTATGAATAATGGCAGGATCAATCAGGGAGCTGCTGTTGTGTACTAGGGTATACTAGTTTCGTCGAAAAATAATACATATTGCCCAAAGTGGCTATCATGCAATGTAGAATGTAATACACCTGTATCAAATTCCAATGTACCCGAATCAAGTTGTAATGAAACTGTTATACCAGGAACAAGTCATAATTTTCCAGAACTTACAATATCTAGACCATTCTCACATCCTCAGTTAAGAAGATCTGAAAGAATTAGAAAACCGAATACCAGATTGTGTGATATCGAAGTCTAGAGCACATTTTTTAAATTTTTGTTGGAGTTTTTAATTAGCGTGGGAGATTATTATATATCTGTATTTTGTTACGTAACTATAGTTTTGTTATGTCACTATTTTTTGAATAATCAATGTCAAATATAGTTCAATTTATAAAAAGGATTTTCATTTAATTCTAATCCTAAAAAGTTATAACAGAATGTATTTTGAGTGTCCCGTGAAATTCCGGTTTTCTTCTGATTCCAACTCTTGTTCAAATAATGCAACCCTTATTTATAATAGAACCTTATTAATGTACAGATAAAGCTAAATGCTCGATATAATTGATATATTCACAAATTAACACCACTAAAAAATGTATATAACATACTGATACTAACTAAACTGACGGCTAACCTCAAAAACAGATATAATGTAATGGATGAGTTCTATAAAAGGGAAATGTTGGGTGATAAAGGGGCCCAAAATACATAAGAAAAACCAAAAATATATTGGAAAAACTGCTTCCTTATGCGACTAACCTTTTTCAGTATTTTTTTGCTCGTTACTTTGGCAAAATTTCCCTTTTATGGAACTCATCCATTGCTAAATGTCATAATTTCGAGTCGAAATTCTCATTTCGACCCGAATGATTTGGTCGAAATTAATTTCGCGTTTTCATGACGTCATATGCTCACTTTGCAATACCTTCGCTAGGTGCGCACAATCGCATTTCGACTCCGCCATGACAGTCGAAATTGTCACTTAGAATCAGGACCCAGAACATACACACAGCACACGGGCTAGATCCATGAGTTGTGTATAGCTTCCAAGAGCAAATAAAGTAATTGGACAAATATCATTTTGTTATATTGATTCACGGCTCTACAATATGTTACCTACCTAACTAAAAACTCTTAATATTAATATTTTTAAAAAACATCTTAAACTTTGGATTCTCTCTGTAAATCTATTCATCTTTCATAATTTGGTAGATCCATTGTAAAACACTTCTACTTGTGTATGTGTAAATACGTATGCATGTTTCTACATATGTGCGTGTCTTTTTACGTACGGGTATTTATTGTAAATAGTCTTAATTCTTCTTTATTATAGTTATATTTATGTAATTTTTCTTTTATATATTTTAAACGTTATTTACGTGCACCTATTTAGTATTTTTCATTATTATATCTATCATAGTATTCTATTGATGAAATGAAATGAAAGTGATGAAAAGATATATCGCAGACAGGTCCCAACAAAGCCTAAGTGTAACACTTAATTTACCTTTGTTTTATTTTATTTTTATTTATGTTTTATTTTTAAAAAATGTAAAGCTTGAGTGAGTATAATGAAATAAATATTATTATTTTTAATGATTGTAAATATATAGTAATGGATTTACACACTCCATTTTATGAAATAAATCCATTCCAATAAACTAAAATGTTATTATATGACCAGAAGTTGCAACGTTAAATATTATAAAACAAAGTTCTCTATTTAAAAATTGGCATTGGCATGCCAATATTTATATTTGTATGTATACGCGAGTATATAGACGGTTAAATATATGCATTTGATCCACGGTCTGGTGCACGGTGCACGTTGAATGTGCTTGTGCCTCAGTTTTAGATAATTATAAAATATCGGCATTGTTTTAGTTTTTAAAATCGATTTAGTCGTTTTTGTCTGTAAAAAATGCTCCGAAAAGCTAATAATTTATGTCGACTCATTTGTTTTATTGTTAAATATGAATAACGGCAAGTTTTTAAATACATCAAAATGGAGTTAATGGTTTTGATTTGTAGTACGTTTCCTAGATTCGATTTAATAATATCTGCATTTGAATTTTTTGTCCATAAACGTGACGGTTGAGTGACCTATATAATGGTTATTTAAAATAGACTTTTATTGCTATTGCGAGAGGAAATTATTATTTTGGTATTTTTACAATTTTATAAATTTAAAAAAATGTTTATTTGCTTCCATTTCCGCATACAGGAATATGCAAAAAAGGTGTGCAGGCGCGTCACAGAATCTAAACTTAATGTTTTGTTCACTATTAAAGACTGATTATTTACTATTGCTTTAATAGCTTTTATATACCTATATTTTTTTTAATAACACAGTAAAAGTAAAAGTTTCTTATAAGAAGACTTTGTAACATGTCTAGCAACCGTTTTCGACTTCGATCAATTTTATTGGACACTCCCTTTAAACTTATTTTATTTAATTTTCATAAATACTCCTACTTTATTTATAAACAGATTATTTTTAAATTCTTCCCATTATGTTAATGTTCTGTTAAAAATTCCCTACATCTTTCCATGTCTATCTAAACGTTTACTTAAATAGCTTAGATAGTGCTTGGATCATTTTTTCGCTCATATTCAAAGACATTTTTATTCTAGTTTCTGTTACCATTTTTTTTGCAATTTTGTTGCCTATAATAATAGTATTGCACATCATGCATTTAACTTTTATTGCTTAGTAAGAGTTGTTTTGTTGTTTCTAAAACATAGACCATCAATCCCACTCTTGCAGTATACACGATTTAAGATTTTAAGCCTACACACCCAGTTTTTTTGTGCAGTTACTGCGAATCATAAAACTTTTGTGATTTATAACTTTACCAATTTTTAATAATTTAGAAATTAACCGGATGCTGTTAAACTTAACCAAAAGCGCATCAATTAACAAATATTGTATCGGAACTATATTTAATTTCACCAATATTTTTTTCTGTCGAATCTTAAAGTCAAGATTAAATATTTATTGTAGGTGAAAAAATTTATTGTACAGGCGTTATACTTGACTGACAAAGGCCAGCAAGATGCGAGTAAGTATTAATTATTGAATCCAATGTAATCCAATGTCCGATGTTCATCAGGAATTTAAACATATAGGATACAAGTTAATTTGTTGGAATACACCTTAACCGTTGGCAACAAACTTTTTAAGCTTATCTTTCAATTTATAGTCTAGCAACTCTATATTATTGAGAACTCCTTATACCTTTAATTCACATATCCAGAATACCTTCTTTTAATGGTGTTTGACTGTTTTATCTAAATGTAGGATTGTAGTATTTCTACTAAAATATGATTTTTATCTTAAAACAACAATTTTCTCAAGTTTTAACAGATAGCTTTGTCATCACAGTAGCCATCAATAACTGCTTCCCTTTTCCCTTAAATAAGGTATTTTGTACGATGGAATGAGTTCATTTCTTCGCAAAAGCAATTTGTATCCTATTTAAGACCGCCAACTATTCTAATAAATTCATGAAATTTATCCCCTTTATTTCTTTGTAGCTTTGAATACAAAGAAAAGAAAATACATATTATCCGTTTTATCGTTAAAATTTCTTAAAAAACCAAATAATCCTCTATAATAAGTTCAACACGTAAGAGGATGTGATAAATGTTGGTGTTTAAGTACAAAAAAACACCACAAAGCAATAATAGCAACTGTAATAATAATACTATAGAAATTGCGAGACACACTTGATTTATGAAGTAAGAATTACGAGTCAACAATGTTGCCGCACCGCTGTTTAGTTAACATAATATTTGCGATGTAACTACAAAGATTCGTGTGTCTATTAACGTCTCGCTACACAACAATAATTGGTACGAAATACAAACTCTTAGCACAATTTGAATATGTCGCGGGTTACTGTACCAAATCTTCTGGGTTAACTTAGTACAACCCAAATGAGGAAATTAAAAATAAAACATTAAAGTTAGTACTTAATACTTAGATTTATGATTTCAACCAAATATATTTTTATAGTTCAACTAGCTTTTATCCGCGACTTCGTCCGTAGTGCAATTGATAATTCGCATCTAAATTCTAAAGAGGTCTCGTACAAACTTTTATCTCCTATTTTACCCAATTTTGAAAGGAATTTCAAAAAAAAATCTTAAATCACACCTACACCAAAAATGGTGCCTCTACCTTCAGCCGTTTGGGCACTAGTCCTTTTCCAACAATCAGTCAGTTAGTCAATAAGCAAGTGAATCAATTAAGAGTTTTAGCTTACCCTTTTTGGAGCAATTGTTCCAAATTTCCATTTTGACTGTCCTTGTTAAATCTCACTTGAATAGATATACAATATTCACATATAAAATTACAATTTATGGTTAATTTTTTAGTTCCGTCCGATACTAAGCAATTGTTTCACCTTTCCTTTGAATCCTTGAAAAAAATTTGTGTTGTTCGGAAATGTCATTAGGTTTTGGGCATAAATGATTTTTAGTGCTCTAATTAATTCTTTATATGATTTACTTGCAGGTGGATTTGGCGCGGTAGTAGTAATCATTGTTTAAAACATTTTGGTAGGTACTCAAACAATTCATTAAAATTTGGACACTTTTTCTATCGTTCTCAGGTGTATTGTTTAATAAATTTAGTATTGTAAAGACATTGTGAGTAGGAATCGAATGGGATTTATTAATTTTATTATAAGGTTATAGGGATATACCTGTTGTATTAAATTTTGTCAAAAAAACCAGAAATTAACGGAAAAAAATAATAATAAAAGAAAACCTAATAATTTGAAACATTTTGGAAATCAAGTAGTTGATGAATATGAAACAAATAATAAACTTTTTTGGGAAATCTAAAATTACAATCCAAGAAGAATTAACACCAAGAAGAAAACAAAAAAAATGAAGGAATCCTTCATAAATAAAAATAACGATATTATTAACATTTAAGTGCTACTTGTATCTACTATAGATTTGTATAAAACTTTGACAGACATGTTAATGGAGCTGATAAATAGTTTTTGTGCTTGAGTTAGGTTTAACCATTAGTAAGTTGTAATATGATAAGAACAATTGTTTATTAATTCAATAATAAACTGATTAATGGCCAGTGGTATTTGTGGACCATTAAGTGAATGCTTTCCCTGATCTATAGAAAAGTCCGGGCATATAGTCATCATCGCATTACGCTCAGGTGTGTGAGATTGTGGGTGCAAGCATCCCCCCGAACATAGCGCTTGCGTTTCTCTTCAGATCGTGCGCATTTTGTCGTGTCTCCCTCGTGGCATTAACTCTCTGCCGACCCTCGACAGTCGCCGCCGTTCACGACCTAACGTCCAAACGTTTGGTATGAACCGTTACCGGCAAATTAACCCTTTCTGATCGCGAGTCGTGCCGTCTTCGGACACTGGGACAATCTATACATTTACAACTCTCTTTTAATTGGACATCAGCCTTTAATCCGCGAGTGATTTAAACACAGAAGAAAAAAGAAACGCTTTAACCACCTGGTGATCGTATCTTGCTAAATACATTATTGTGCTTAGTTATTCTCTGGATATATTTATTTATTTTTTCGCTGCAATTGTTACATCTCTAGTCAGTGTACGAATGGGCTGCTGTGATCGATGGTTTAATAAAAGCTAAACGTCACTAGTCTAGCCGAAAAAAGTATTTACCAAAATTTATTTAGTTACTCACCCTTTGACAACAGGTAAGTGATTCGAATGAAATTGGCCGATAGCCAGGCTTCGGCGATCTGGAAATATTTCTGAGAATATAAGCGCAGGAATGTTATGCTCGGTTTTGGCTGGCTATAGCTAATACGTTTTTAATATCCCAAGTATGATTTGTTGAAATTGGATGGGAAATGTAACAGCTGGCGTTTAAAAACGGTTTTCAGTTAGATGAAAATGTGATTAAACAAGAAGAATTAAACAAAATTTACAACAGAAACTCTAAAATGACACCACAACAAAAAATTATATTAAGTATTTATGTATAACAAATAATGAACAATGCAAAATCGTCACATTAATTTTGACTTAGATACTTTAAACATTTGTTTTTTAAAAAGAATTTAAGAAATAATTTGGGTACTGTATTGTTGTATAAACAAAGTAATTCCTCTTTTTAATATATTTTAATAAAATTTATTGTACTTAACCTTACTCTGTGGAAATCGTATATAAACAACCAATTTATTAATTTCTTCACATTATTTGCCAATGAAAGCTATATATTATATTTTAGGTAATTATAATAAAATAATTACTACATAAATATTACATAGCTATTAACGATCTATTTAATATTAATTTCTATCTAAAATTTGAAAAAAACTTTTAAATACTAACTAGGAGTATATCAATCTGTTAGGAATTTTGAGGTTATTTATTATAACATCAATAAAATCTATATTTTTCTGGGGTACATACTTTCCAAAAAAATGTGGCAAAATACCACTGAAAATGGAGAAAAATAAATAAAATAAAAATAATTTTGTATAAATAACGACACAATCATATATTTATATTTATAAAAATACTCTGTTTACTGTGGATTTGTTTTTACCTCACAGTGGCAATACAAGTTTTTTAAATATTTAAAAGTTAAAATAAATAATTATTTTTATAACTATATAACTATATTACAAGTCACTCAAATAGTTTCCAATCTGAAAAAAATAGTATGTTTCATAATAGCAGTTTAGATTTTTTTTCTAAAATTAGTTTGTTATTTGTTATTTTTTTATATTACTGATTTCTTTTTCATGTACCCAATTGTAAAATTACAAATATTTATTTCAAATTGCCAATAAAATAAAATACCAAAGAAAGCTCCTAAAATAATGGGATTTCCGACGTTTTTAGGTTACATAAATGTTTAAAGGTCCTAGGATAAATCTACTTGAGATGTTTAAGATCAATGAAGCTACTAGAGATAGTACAGTTGTATGTTTGAATAAGCAATTGAGACCAAAAGACCTGTACATATTTTTTAACCTCCCCTTTTAATGATTTATTTTCGTAACAAATTGTACATTGTCTTCCATTTTTCTTTATTTATTATCTATTGTCCACTTTTTCAACAATTAGGTTTATTCTCTCTGTAATTTGACTAATTATCTTCACATATTTTGCAATTTTGCTTATCATCATCTTTTATTGTTGATCTTAACATAACCTCACAAACCTTCTTTTCTTCCTTATCAAGTTAGTGCACTAACACAAACCAATTTGTTGCTATTACTGAAATTTATAATCTATTGATTTAATTACAGTTACTAGCTATTCGATACACTTTTTGTCATGCTTGCAAGAAATTGTTAACCTTATGTTATAATTTTTTTTTTTGTGACTTTTTATTTATTTCTCTGTTATAATCAGATCACAGGTAAACAATTTGATTTCTCTATGTACGACGCCCTTCCCCTTCTTTTTCAAATATATAAAATGTTAAATTATAGACCACATCCCCATTTTACTTATTTAATATCATTTTAATAATCATATTTCTCTATTATTATTTAATTTAAATATAATTTAAAATTTTAAACAATTGCATACACTTTTATTTATTTCATTTTAGTCTGTTGGTTTTAAAAATAGCTTGTTATTTTACAGTTGTTTATAGTACATGTTGTACCCATTTTTTACCGAGTGTTTTGACTCAATAATGTTAACATTATATTTGCATTTATTTTTACACCTTGGTATGTTCTCTATTTTTTATTCTTTGCATTATACATTGTAACTGTTTCTTAAAGCGTCACTATTAGGCGGAAACTTGGTTGTTTATTAATAACAATTGATTGAAATAATTTTTTTTATTAAATAGTACCTTTTGCTTTTATTTTGCTTAAGCAATACGTTATTGAGCCAGACTTTTCAAAAGAATAAGGAATTAACAGACTCTTACTTTTTGCTTTTTATTTTTGAGCTTATCAGGCTTATTTTGCTACTATTAAATAGCTCAAGAATTGCTGGTAGAGTATATACATTTGGGTAAAAACAAATATTTCGATATTATTAAAAGTGTTATATATCCTATATCCTTTAAGTATCCTTTAAATATTATCACTGACACACTTTTTATTATCAGAGGCTGCGAATATACTGACTATAAAATATAGAGAAAAAATGTCCAGTGCTTTTAATTTTAACAATCCATTTACAATAATTGGTACTGTTTTATAATGTTTACAGCAATTGAAAACTTGACATAAAAATATATCTAACAGATCAGTAATTAAAATTTGTCAATGAGCCGATAAAGCTCAGTTTCTATACTAATTATAGTGTTTACTTTGATTATTAGTGGGATTCTGAGCACACCTGTAAAGTATTTAAGCAGAAATCTGTAAAAATTAACCATAAGTCTTTATTTTAAATACAGATAAAACATAAAGGTACCAGAAATATATTAAGTAGTACACACAGAGTTGTGTAAGTTTTGTTACGATGTAATTTTATATGATGGACTTTCGCAAAGTAAGGGCTACACAATAAATTTAATAATTATATACAGCGTTTATAAACAAGCTTGCAAGAGATTTTTTAACGATCTCTTTAATTTTTTTTAAATAAGAAAAGCATCAGGGATGCATAATTTATCATCTTAAATATCTTTAGATTTAGAGGATTGTTTTTTTCTACGATTCCCTATGTAAACACACAATTTTGACATTTCGAAAATTAGTAATATCATACGCGTTCGGAAAAATAACAAGCAATATCACACATATATGATATTTTTTTAAAACGCACAGAACTTAATAATTTAAGCTAGATTAATGAATAAAAAACTATTAATTTTTATGAATAAATCACTTTTGTTTGTTTAATTTGAACAAGAAATATTATTAATTTGTAAAATAAGTGGCAAATTAATACTTTTATAAAAAACTGTATTATCTATGCAACCAATTATACACATAGGTATGCTTTTAGTACCAAGGTAATGGTCCTATTTATTTTATTACTTACAGAAGTGTGTTATAAATACCTTACTAAATGGAATTTGGTTATAAAAGAAACAACAAAAAATGGACAATTACAGAAGTTAAACGTAAATGAAAATGATCAAAACTTCCACTTCGCAATAGCCAAGTTCCAATAACTATTTTAATTTTAATTTTTATAAAGCAAACAAAATAAATTAGAATATCATTTAGCTAATAAAGTATTTTGATATTAATTCTTAAGAAAACCTCGTTTAAATCCCAGTTTTAACATGAAAAATAATTAAGCATTTCCGCACTCGTGCGTAATATGTCACTTTCCACATTTGTAATGTACATTTGTAATGTACACTACATCCCAATATGGGCAAATAAAATTAATATCATTATTGTTTTTAGCACAGTCAGCACAAACTTGTATGATCTCATAAATAAAGGGGTTATAATTGTAATTAGGTATGTGTGATTTTTTACGATAAAGAAATTAAAAAAAAATAAAAATAAAATTTGGAGTATTTACTCACAATATTGGTGAATGTTTTCCAGAGCAACACTTTTAAAAAGATTAGATATTATTCAAAATAGTTCGCTTCGTATTTTATTTGGAACATTTTGCACAAGTCCGGTTAGTAACCAACAAACAGTAGCAGCAGAACCATAATCTTCGTAGATAAATTCTTCTCATAACTTACTGTGCTAACATATCCCATAACCCAGTAATCCAAATTTCCTCTATAAAAATATTTTTTTCAATAAACTTTCTTTCCATGAAAAAATTACATATCTACAACTTAAAAATATAACCAATACAGGGTGATTGATTAGTGTGAGGAAGCTCAGTAGATCTGTTATAGTAAACATTCCAAAAAAAAGTTATTGATAAAAATTGCTTTAAACTCCACATTTTAAAATTAGTTTCTATCTTACAGGGTGTTACATACGATGGTGACACACGAAACTTAGGTTTTTTTAAATGGAACACCCTGTATTTTATTTTAAATTCGAAATCTGCATCACTTCCACATCACAACAATGTAAAGTTTTATTATGTTATACCGGGTATTTAAAAAGTTATAACCAATATTACCTGAAAATCGTATCAAGTTTAACTCCCTGTATAATTAAAAAGAAGTATAGGAGCATTGATCTATTGCAACCAAAGATTTTTAATAATTGTTAAAAATTATAAAACATATTTGTTTTCATAATTTTCGTTAAATCAAATACAGGGTAAGTCAGAATGCAAGTACATTATTTTCTTGGTAAGTTTAAATAGAACACCCTGTATTTTATATCACTATCGAAAAGTACTAATGGCATACTTCAAATTTTATACTTCCTATACCTAAAGTTATCAGTTTTCTAGATATTTTTATTTTTCCATGGAAGTATTAATTTGGTAGATATTTTAACGTTCACCAATAATTATTGTGAGTTGGCCATGATTGGTTTGTCAGTTTATCATTGTTGTAAGCCAGAGCCAGAGGTGGCAGCACCAGGTACTAAAATGTTAAATTTTGTAATTAAAGGTGGACGTTTTGTTTAAAAGTTTGATTTTTTATTGTTCTTGGTCCATTTTGTTTCTTCCAATCCTTTGGTTCTTGTGTTTCTGTTTTTATACATTGATTTTTTGGCACAAGGATTTGCCTTATATTGACTTTCTGTTTATGATTCTACATTTTTAAATTCAAAACCTACTAATAAATAATAAAAAGGAAGGAGTATAATACGATTCGACGATGTCCGCAATGGTTCTTGCATATGGCTGACTTGAAGTTTCCGGTTACCAGTGGTGTCACACACAGGGTATTATAAACTTA
Source organism: Ophraella communa (assembly GCA_035357415.1). NCBI lineage: Eukaryota > Metazoa > Arthropoda > Insecta > Coleoptera > Chrysomelidae > Ophraella > Ophraella communa. Next base: position 15,942,592 of record CM068995.1, on the reverse strand, counting down.
TGTCTCGTATTAATTATTAAAAAAAATAACTGTTTTCCGCTTGTAATTATCTGTACAGTAATATACATTGTCATAAAGTTGTAGGAATATAAATTTAGATTAAAAACTTCTAAGCAGGTAATTATAAATAGTTGACTTAGTTGGTCTATATAAAAAATAAAGGAACGTTTATGATAACTATGTGGTTGTCATTAAAATATTTTGTTAATTTTTAATAATTCAGATAAATAGAACCCTACAGATGAAAAGTAATTCCCATTCAAGAGTTGGGTTAACTACTTAAATCAGAAAATAATCTATAAAACAGCATGAAAAAACTATACATGTCAAATGTCACGATTCGAATGACTCATATTTGGTTCTTCAATATGGCCGACTTCCGTCGTTATTATTTGCTAGATTAAAATATGACAACGTTCCTTCCTTTCTATTTTTTATTCGAAGTTCAAAACGTATGACGCATAACCTTACTTTTATTTGACATTTTAATGTTTTTAGTATAAAAAATAAGTAATTTTTGGTAGTAATTTTTATTAGGTATTGAATCAGTGTGAGCAACTAATTTATGCACACTTTATACTTGGTACTAAAATCAGTACAGAAATCAGCCTAATGGAAAACGGACCTTAAGTGGTTTCCAACCTTATAAGGCAACTTAAAAACAACTTCATAAAATAAATTACAGCCAATGTTAAATCTTCTCTTAATGAGTTGAATAAAAATATCTAAAATCAATAATATTGAAAACTGCAATAGAAAAAATGTAGGTCACACACTTAATTATTGTTTTTAACCAACAGGCATGTGCAAAACAGCAGAAAATTGTACATGTAATAATGAATTAAAATATTTTTTAATGTATAATACTAGTTTCTTGTCAGAGTAACATTAGTATAATTATTAAATTACTAATTTGCAAAATACATATTTCAACTAAAACTCAAATAAAACAAAATGTGACAAAGAAACTTTCTTAAATAATTTGTTATTATCATAGTTATAACTTTTCATCTACGATGGAGAACACTTACTATCTTTGGAGTTAGCGTTTAAATTCCTCATACATAATTGTATTATTCATTATAATTTATGTCATGATAGAAGATAAATAACGTTTCTCTACCGATAGTCAGTTTGCACGCTCTCGCGGCTTTAAATATTCGGGAAAACCATCAACCTAATTGAACCTTCTTTAATGTAAGTGATCTTATGTAATTGAGTAGGGTCGAGTTTGAAGTAAGGAATCCTAGATATAACGTTCTTTCTTGATTTTGGAAATCCAGGTCAGCCATAAGCCTTATACTCTATCTCTCTCCCTCTATAGTAAAAATAACAACAGTGGTGTGCATTGAAACCGTTTTTAAAGAAAATAATTCAACTTTCTTTAAAAGTTTTTTGTTTTTATGCATATTTCAATGGGTTTCTTTAATTTAATTCTGTATTTTTCAGTTTCGGTTCAAAATAAAATGAACCTTTTAATGCCAATCACGTTTACTTACAATCTAGTAAAAGAAAAGGTCTCTCCAAATAAGTTTTCTACTTTGCTTTAAAATTTAACGGTTTCACTAAAAGAAAAACGAGTCAACCAGCGAAAAGTTCAAAGTTGTAAATAATGAGCACGAAAAAAAAGTTTAATGAAACCGTGATGTTTTCCTCGTAAATTAAAACAATTTAAATTGTTTATTCATAAAGGTCTGTAAAAGCTGCCAATAGGTCTGGAGTATTTAATTTATTTAATTTTGTATTTGTCCCAAAAATCTGAATAATAATAATACTTAAATTAACAATTTTTAGCCTAAGTTTTGGGATTTGGACAATCTGTTATCTATCATTACACGTTTTTAATAAAATATTTATAAACCTATTCAAACAATAATTTTGGCACTTAATAATGAAGCTTTAAGGAAGAACATAATGTTTAAACCTTTAAACAGATGTTTTCTAAAAACAATAATAAAAGCTTTATTGCAGAAATTTTTTTTTTAAATTTGTGGAATAAGGACATAAAACAAACAGTAATACAAAAGTATCTACAAGTAATAAAACATACAAACAAATAAAACTTCACAATATAAACTTTGAGAAGTTCAGTTAAAAAAATAAATGTATATTTTATGTATACAATATACAATGAGACAAATAAATTATAAATAATGTAATAAAATTAAAAATTTAAGATTTTTATTTTGTCAAAGTAACAACAAAAACAACAACAAACAACAAAATAAATAAATATAAATTAACCTTCCAGTGCGTGAGATGGTCCCAAATATTTTATGTAAAAAAGTCGTCAGGTATAACTTTAAAGCCTTAAGAAATGCGGTTATTGGTGAAATGGACTTTATTTCAAAGGGTAGATTGTTGTGCATTTTCTTAGCATTATAAAAAATAGAGCTTTTGATTAATTCCGTGCGTGGTTTTGGTAAATAAAGGTCATACTCTGCGCTTCTAAGAGAGTAGTTATGAGATGGTCCGTCTGAGACTTCAGGTTAATGTTTCCGAATTAAGAAAAATGATTCAAAAATAAATAGTGTTAATATTTTATGATTTTTAAAGAATTCCCTATAGTGAGTTTTACTGCTTAGTTGCAGCGTATATCGAACAGTTCTCTTTTGTAATTTAAAAATACGTTCAAATTGAGTCACACAACCTGTACCCCAAAAAGGAGGCGCATATCGGAGATGTGACTCGAAGAGGACAAAATAGACTGTTTTGGAAGCTGACAGATGAAGCTCCCTAGGTATTGTTCCCAGCGCGTAACAAGAAGAGCTTAGTTTTTTTGACAAAGCGTCAATATGTAAATCCCATTTTGGAGAACTGTCAACAAGTCCCAAAAATCTCACAGAGTCATCGACCTCTATAGTGGAATTATTTAACATAATAGGTTGAATTGCAGATGTGTATGGTAAAACGTTCAAACACATATGGTTAGAATCACACCATGATTTTATGATAGTTAAGTAATGTGAAACGATTCTATGAAGTTCGGTAATATCCGGGTGACTTACCTAGTGTCGTCTGCGGATAGACAAATTTTACCACCGATGCTTAAGTTAGCAATATCATTGATAAATAGCAAAAACTCGTACAAGCTGCAGTCTTTTACTAAAAAAAGGCTCGACCCCCTGATCGAGGTGTCTCTAAATCCAAAGTACTGCAATTCTTTAAGTAGTATTTTATGATCCACGCAATCGAAAGCTTTTGAGAAATCAAACAACTTTAATACATGGACATCAAAGAAACCAACAATAAAAAATAAAATCTTTTCACCCAAATATTCTCGAAATATATTTAAAAAAAATCCCGGAACACGGAAACAAAGTTATAGAAGGCAGCTTTTCATCAGACTTTAAAACTTTAATTGGGTAGGGGAATCGAGTAATACCTCATTTAAAAGGACTTTCCAATAACTAATTAGCTAAATAAGCCAGCATTTATTTAATTTATCGATTCGTTTTCGAGATATAGGCAAACAATTGTTTGCTACTCATACTATTTAAATTGCAACTACTTATTCCTAACTCCCTGACTTCTGACACTTCTGTTCGAATTTCCCGACATTCTGCAGTAACTTTTGTCGAGGTCTTCTATATTTTTCTAGCTAGGTTGTGAAAACAACTAATTTTAAATGTCTTCTTAGACAAAAATCAAATAATGCTAGATTTGGAGGGCATTGGCGAACAGGAAGCACATAATCGTCAAGATGGTGGTTTATATCTTTATCGCAGATTAGATTTATACAGATACGAAAAGTTGACAGAGAACATTGTCCATTAAGGACAAGGAAATATCAAAAGCTTCTTTCTTCGATGTGGAGGGTGCATTTAATAACGTGTCTTCCGCGTTAGTGATGAAAGGAGAGGATTCCCCATCTTTAGAAGCAAATGGATAAAGGCGGCTCTAGCTAGTACGATTATTATGACCTCGCTGAGCGAAGAACAGAAATGCCCTAGATACTAGGGAGGCTCTCTTTAGCATTCAAGTCTTATTTCAGAGAGCTCAAGATCTTTTTGCATGTTTCATTGATTATCAAAAACTTTAAGAGTTAATGAACAGAGTGATGGAAGTAAGGGTAAGATATGTACTGAGGATGAATATAAAAAATTTAAAATTCATGATCATATCTAAAAATAGACGCATGGAAGGCCAGCTACGTATAAAATAACAGACCCATCCAAAGGGTTTAGAAGTAGGAACAAATATTAAAAAAGAATGAGACCACTCATGGGTCTCGACGGTTGTCTGAACCATCTTGCAAGAAATAAGAAGCCTTTGAACTGTAGCTCTACCATCGCATGATACTAACGAAAAGGTGCTACTTACAATGAAGAAAGAAAAAAGATATATTATACCACCTTAAATAACGTAAACTCGAGTACGCAAATGTCTTGGCAGTCTTGGTAAAAGGACGATTTGCTAGTGTGGTTTCCAAACACGCAGCTGAAGTAAGTGGACAACTGCTGCGAGGATGCAGGCCTATCGGTCAATCTTCAAAAAAGAAAAATGGTTGCCTTGACCAGTATAAGGTTACTACAAGTCTTAAAGCCATCAGTAAATGGGTGCAAAGAAAGTTACTTGAATAGTGCGACAGAGGCAGGCCAAACAATTCATACGGGGATCAACTATTTCACGGACGAAGTCAGTAAGAATGGAAATAGAATGGAAGTAGAGTGGAAGTGAACATCCTATACAGTAGTGTCATAAAATGTTCTTTCTTTTGTATCCAAGATGTAATAGAGACGCCCGTTTTAAATATAGTTACTACTTGTTTAAAATCACCAGTTCTATTAAAAAAATAATACATTTAACCAATTACATTTTTTTTTATAAAATGCGTTTGCATTAGTTCAAGACCACACTGAGGTAGGAAGGGTGTGAGGGCTTCGGAGTAGGCTCTCCAAGCTTCTCTTTGTTACCTTCTTAGAAATTGTTTTAAATTCTATAACTTGATCTTCGTATTCACCCCATACCTCTAGCAGTTTTATATTTTTCCCTTTGTTGTAGTCCTTTCCTGTTGTTTTTCTAGGGTGTTCCAGTTCATCCCTCTGTACCAGACCATCCTTAACGGGAAAGTCTTTTTATATGCAGTCTTTATTGATTTCTCTATGAATAGTTTGTATTCTTTGACGACACAGTTGCTGTTTGTTATTTCAGGCTTCACGTCCTTCACTATTTCTTCCAGATGACAAACCTATGCCTTTCTGTTGGTCTTTCTAGGATCACCTGATGGACCTGTAGTTTTGATAGATAGATTTATCTCAAATATTATCCACCGTTACAAATATTCGAGAATTACTTGTTTTTAATTTCATTAACATTGAAAGAAATGAACATTTAAAAAGATCTTAATATATGGAAATCATACTATAAATATATATTTTTTTGACAAACCAAGCGCAATAATGGTGACGGCTTGGCTTAAAGGACTTGTTTTTCGTTCAAAATTCAAAGTTTCATTTAAACGTTTAGTTGTACATTGTTCTTAATTTATCAATGTAGTCATGTGTTTATAATAATCAATACTGTAAAATTCGTCTTTGCTTAATTCTTGATATTTCTTTGCAAATTGCACATTCAATTGTCCAAAATCCAATGTAAAATCAAAATAATATTTTTAGTAAATTTATTGTTTAACAGTTTGGGGGTTGGTAATGACTCTATTTATATCCTTGTTTTAATTATATACTGTCATTCAGTGTCTCATAAAAATTAAGAAATTTGTGCTACCCGACCAGATATTAACTAGCAAGCAAATATTATGTTGAATAATTTGCTGCCAGCGAAACTTCGTCGTACGCTGAGCATGCACCTCGAGGATAAGGCCAATTACGTCCACTCGCGAATTATCTCACTCTGCTAACGCCCATGTTTACAATTTTTCGTTTTTATGTAATTGGCTTCTTATCCTACTCGGTTCGTAATATAATATTAAAGAAATCGTTAAAAAATTGGTAATAACTAGGGCCGGTTATTTAATGTTTTCATATTTCAATATATTCATTTGATCGATAAAATATGTTATTGAATTTAAATAATGTTAATGAAATAGTTTACAAATTTTAAGATACATTTAAAACTTGCACGTTATTTCTTTTTAAATGTTTATATGTGTTTGCAATATGTTTTTATTAAAAATTGTGTTGTTTTATAAAAGTTGTTACAGGTCTAATACTATCTTTATTAATTTTCTTCATATTCCTAGAAATAAAGGTTAGTAAAGTGATATTGGAGTCATAAGAAAAACTTAATGTTATAGTTTGGGGTTGATTTTGTCTTCTGTCAGTTTGTATTTTCATATCACAATCATTAGTCTTATATAGTAGATAGTATAGCTTATTATTTGTTCTTGTAATTAGTTTTTTATCTAAACTGTCACATGTTAGGTTAAGAGCAGGATTTAATAACCTTGAGTGACATGACATTTGACCTCTTCTGAATTCTATGTCACCTTAATTGTTCATGGAACTAAAAGTTGCGGTGTTGGTCTTAGTAGGTTGAAGACATAGTCCTGAAATCACTTACCAGTTGACCAGTTTTTTTTGAAAAAAAGTTGAGATTGTTGGGTGCACGTGTTCCAAGGGTAACAAAAACAGGATTTTTCTGGATATAGACCCCAATATTACCTCAACTAATCAAGAATAATTTCTATTTATTTAAATAGGCGCATATAGCGAATTTAATTAATATTTTACATTAAGGTCACCTTACACCAACGGTAAGTCCCATCGAAGACCTATTATTTCCTCAAGCACAACTCAAACACATTTAATAAGACTTTTATTTATTTTCAGACCTTTTGTTTCTTTTGGTTTTGTCAGATAACTACTTGTTACTTTCTTCTACTTCTTTCATCTCTCCTCTGATTTATTTTATTGGAATATTGAGTTGCTCCCCCTGTGATTTGGAAGCCAGCTACAGGGCACGAAGAAAGCTAAGCTGTCCTATCAATTCCAAAAAGGAAGTTTAATAACAAATTGGGTGAGATTTAATCATTTTATACTGTTTCTTCCCAACATACTACTGACCGTCTTTGCCACCAAGATTTGAGACTATCTAGTTGTATAAAATCTAAAAGAAAGTATTAGGGTAAATATAGTTGAGTTGAATTGTAAGTTACTAGTTAGGCATAGATAGTTAATTTAGTTATAGGTAAAAGTAGTTTAATTCATTTAATTTAGTAGTTACTAATTAGATAAAGTTTATATAAACATTTAGATTAAACAAACTCCTGAGAATAATATATATCTTATTTTTCATCTTATCTTCATCTTTTTGTTTAGCCAGAAGCCAGAGTTCCACAGAACGTAAATTTAATTAATAGATTTTAAGGGCTTGACAGTGGATAGTTTGGGTTATGGTTAACGGTCTGATACGCGGATTGACCAAATTTGTACCTATATACCCCACTCTCCGAATATAAGAGCTAGTCCACGCATATTAATATATTTTTTGCACTTTGAAAGAAAAGTGTAACAAAGTTCTTATGCTTTCTGTTATTAAACATTTTATTTGAGCAGATTTTTAAAACTTTAAATGCATATCCTGTTTTAACCGTAATTTTTAATAATGGTGAATTCGCACTAAGCTAATATTTTATATTTGAAACTATTTATATGTGAATCCTATATGTTTAAACAACTTAGGGTCAACAATTTCTTTGCCATTTTTAAGTTTATTTAGTAATTTAATCTTTAATATTTTTTATAATTATGGTGGCTCCACCAATCTTTTGCGCTCTCGCCATAAACAGCCAAATGGAATAAATTCATTAGTTCCTTAAATGATGAATATAAGAAGAGACGCAGCGCAATTTAACATTTTTTGCCTTATGGAGAGTCCAGAGTATCCCCCACCATACATTAAAATAGGTACTGTATTTGGGCGGTGCCTTTTTTCATCGAATTATAACATTTCTCTTGTCCACACCTCGCCTCGTATCTACATAGATACCTATGCTGTTTTCGGATTTTTTGGTTATCTACATACAAATTTATATCGTTCAATATAAAGTGTCATGAAAGAGCTATAACTTTCGTATTAAAAAGTTATTTTTAGAGAACAATTTACAATTATATTTTTAATTTATTTAATAGTATAAGTGTGGAGTGACAATTAATAGTAAAGTAAAATAGTTCAGTTCACATGTACGATTTTTCATAAAATTTTTAAATAGTTGCTTACCGAATAATATGAGCAAGAGCTCATATTTTTAGCTTAAAAAATAGAAATAGTTGTCAACAATAAAGTTAAAAATGGTGGGGTTTTAGTTTTTTTTGAATGTCAAAAAAGATTTAAAAAACTCATTAAATTTGCTTAAAGATGCAGTAACTTAAAAAATTATTTAAACATTAAATATGAGTATTAAGGAATAATAAAGTTCAGGTACTATTGGGATAAATGAATGAACAATCATCCGCAGTTAAAAAAAATATCTCAATCCCAATATTTTCATTAGTTATGCTATTGTTATTTAACACACTTTTTCTTCAGTAAATGTAAGTAGATTCTAGTTGGAAAAGTTTAAAAGTTTGCATTTTACAATTTTTTAATTAAAAAAAAATATCAATAGTTTTTTAAATGTTAAAAGTACCTAATGTAAAAATGCGTAAAAATATGTAAAGAAAATACATTTTTTTAGTTAAGTAGTAGTTATTATTAAGTATCCTTAAATTCAACATTTTGAATGTAATTGTCAAAAGACAGTTCTCGTCAAATTGCATTGTATGAACATTAAATGTTGTTTCTCTTTTTGTAGGTAAGATTACTTTATAATTGTATATCCAGTTTTGTAAATAAAAACTCTTTTTGTAGAGAAACTCAAGTTTTGTTCTGCGTGTTAATTTCTGTGATAGGAGAAATATCACTATAAATATTTTCTATTTTTGCAATTAAATAATAAAATTTTTTCTTCAAAAATCATAAATTCTATAGTTATTTCGGATTAAAAAAAATTTTAATTATTTTTTACTTAAAAAACAATTGGTTGTAAATAAATTTTTTTGTATATTTTTTTTAAATAACTCAATATTTCTATGCCTTAAAATTTTTATTTTTCAAATTAAGCCTTAATTAATTTTTATGATAAACTACAAAAATCTTATGAAATACCAAATGAAAAACCCAAAGTCTATGTCACCGAAATTTATTCTTTATGTTGATGGAAAACAAAATAGCAACTAGTTTCGGCCTAACATAGAGGTCATCATCAGGCTATAAAAAAGGTTATTTTAGTGCTGCAAATTAAAAAGAAAAGAAAAATCATACTTTAATGTAAAAATTAATACAAGTATAAATATAAAAACCACAATTAAAACATAAAATATAAAATTACAAACTGTTTCAAACGAACCAACAGATAAAAAATAAAAAATAAATATAAGAACAAGTAGGATTAAATGTATAAAATTTGTGGTTTAAAATTAACTTTTTAACTTTTTTTTTTTTAACATAGACATATATTTAAAAACTTTCCAGTGTAACTGTAGTCCGAAATAACAGAGGGCAAGAAGAATAAGTCACAAGAAGATGAACAAAATGTTTGTGAGCTAATCACATTAGAAAAAAAGCAAAACCAATTATTGAAAAAAGTGGACAACAGAAAACAAATAAAGACAAAGTAAAATCTGTTACAAACACATACCATTAAAGGGGAAGACTAAGAAATATGTAAGGGTCCTTTGGTCTCAACTGCTCATTCAAACATACAACTGCACTGTCTTTTGATGCTTCATTGATCTCTAACATTTAATGTAAATTCATCATGGGACCTTAAAAACATTTATGTAACCTCAAAACGTTGGAATTGAAAAAAGTGTGATTTTCAGCAATTATATGCTTGGCAAAGGCTGATGGTGAATTAGGTGTGTCAAAGTCTTTGCAATTTTTAACATGATTGAGACGCTCTTTTATTCTAGTATCTAAAAAGCTGACCAATATACCTACACAGCATTGCAGTTATCGCAAAGAAACAGAGTCTTTAGTGGTTACCAAGAAGGATCTCAAGTTATTGTTGGTTTTAAAACCAAATTCAATAAAATACTTCTTAAGAATGTTCCCAAATTTGTTTTGCATCAACATGAATAATAAAATTCTGTGACATATACTTTGGGTTTTTCATTTGGTTTCCCATTAGTCACATTTGAAATATGGATGGTTTACTTCGTTCTTATGGAATACTATTTTGATAGGAAAACTTATTCTTTTGAGCGAATGTTGTATAACATGTTCTGTTAGGTTGCTGATTTGGATCAGGTTGATTTGAATGTGTCAAAAGGACGATTAAATTATTTAAAAAATATAAGGGGATCCTTAAGGAAAGATTTAAAAAATAATACCTTGCCGATTTGGTACATGTAAGTAAAAGAATCAAAGAACAGTTACAAGTTGGAGATGTTGTATGGGTTGGTTCAGACAATGTTAAAGGAGTAACATAAACTTGCTCACTCTATGACGGGTCTATGCAGAAAAGTGCGCATATAAGTGCATAAGAGTGCGCATTATACCTTTCTTTTTTTATTCAATGTTCCTAATATGATGGACTTTCACAGAATAACGGGTTAGTACAATAAATTTTATTAAAAGCTTGTTATTGTTTATTTGCATTCTTTTTTTTACATCAACGTCTAGAAATAAGAATACTAAATGTTATAATATTGATTTTTCATTTACAATTTTTCACAAGTTTATTTGCTGCTTGCATGCTTTGTGGTAATAAAACTTGTCGATTTTTGTCATTTAGCTTCAAAACATTTTACAATATGCTTAAAACGCAGGCTAATTATGGGGCTACATTTATTTAATTAAAAACAACTTAAGTTAATGACAATGTGAAGTATCTTTAAATACACAAATAAAATAATATTTAAACCATACCATTTAATTAGAAATAAGTAGTAATGTTGCAAGATTGTGTATATATATTTTGTGTATTGTTAGAATATTTTAAAAGAAATTATTGTTAAAAAGTCGTTAACCTCAATCTCCGGCACTGGCTAATCTAAGCTATAAATAATGGCGAACGCGCTGGGTATAATACGCAGGTTTTATCGGCTTTGTACTTGAATGTACCCGAATGTTCCTTCTAGAAAAAGAACTTTTTCAGCGGTTCCAGAGGCGTCAGAACGGCTATATATAAGCGACCAGCGGCGCGAATGAGTTAGTTATAATCTAACGATCTTAGGGAGCCCGAAAAGCGAAGTAGTACGGAAGTATAAATAAATTAGGATTGATATACCGAGTGTATATAAATTAAGTAGACATTAGCGTTTATATAAATTAACCTAAAGTGTGTGTTTTAGTAAATAAATAGATAGTAGTTAGCCATATTGTGTATAAATTATTATCCTACGTACAAAAACAGTATAAATAAATAAATAAGAAAACGTTACACTGTTATATTCTATTAGCTTATCGAAACTGATTTTTGCAATTTAGATCTACCTATCGTATTTTGCAATAACCACCTAGCGGTAAAGATTTTTTTCTTATTACTGTAGATATAAAATTATAAATACTTCTACTTCTAAAAGAAATTCTTATATATTGCTGGATTTGACTTAACGTAAAGAACCTGACCTATTATCAGAAACAATTATTCTAGCGGCTCTTTATTTGGTACCAATGGTGTCAAACAGAAAACAAAATTCAGTTTAATTTTTAAATTCAAATAAAAACTATTAAAAAGAATTGACAGTGGTCACTGTTTTTATCAATGTCAGGTATGTCACTGTAAATGAGTATCTAAATATTTTCTGATTGAACCAGTGAATCATTTTCACAGAGTAAGCAGTAAACTTCACTGAAACGTAAGTTAATATTACGAATATTTAAGTGAACTTCAGATCACTATTTATGAAACAGTAAAACCTTTCACATAAATACTTAGTCGGTATTTGGTCGATGTTGTTAGAAATGATACTTATAGCAAAGAACAACGCGTATATAATAGATATTGGAGAAAACTACAATTGAAAGGAAATTTATTGCACTAACCCTTACTCTATGGAAGTCCTTCTTACTAAGAGCAATACAAATTGAAACGTTTAAACAACTACATTTTTTATTCTTAATCTAATTCTTCCACTAAAAGTGGAAATTTTGTTCCAATTTAAACAATAATAAATAGGATTTATTGACAACATACATATAGATTTAATTTAACTAATAAAAAAAAATTAGTTTGTAAGTTTATTTATTTTTAATTTTATTGCATGTTTTGTTAAAATCATTTATTATGTGTAAAACATCCAAAATTTCTAGTTATTTTAGATGTGTAAATCATTATAATATGCAAAACAAAGACAGATGTATGGTTAATAGAAAATTCGCGATATTCAAAAAAAATTAACCAGAACACACTAGTACATTCTGGAACATGTAAGAAACGATAAATGGGTAGCAGTCAGTTGAAGTTTAAGTTAGTTTGATTTTAGCTATGAATCAGTAAAGATCTAGTGACAATTTATGAAAATAAATTAATAAGTTATAGGAAGTAAGTTTAAACTGTGATTGAACAATTGAATTATTGGTAAAATAAGTACAAAACAGTTTTAAAATTTATAAAAGACCACTTAGCAGGTAGAACCAAATAACCTAGCAGAGGGACTCCACGATCACTGCTTCTGTGTTTAAATATTAATAATAGATTTAGTAGTATTATATTTAATAAAATTATTCTCACACAGTTATCTGTAAGTAGAAATTTATACATTTTAACTATTTATCGAGGGAACTAAAATGACAAACTCCATTAAAATAAACTCAATTAAATAAATTGATTGCACTAACCCTTACTTTTTGGAAGTCCATCTTATTAAGAATAATAAAAAACTCTTCGTTTTAAAAAAACCTCCACTATTTATTTAAAAAAGCAATTTTTTAAATAAATAGTGGAAGTTTTGTTAAAACGAAGAGTTTTTTATTATTCTCAATTAAATAAAGTCAATATTTTGAAGTAATCAGGAGAATAAGATATACAATATTTTCAGTATGCAACTGATCTACACCTTAAGGTAACGTGTAGCGTATGTAAAGATAAGTATAAACACAGTTGTGTATCAGTAGTAACGACCTTAAACAGTAACAAACGCTATGATTGGACTTGCATTGGTTTTAGGGCTATGGGAAAAGATATACAAGATCACAAGCAAGTAATTCGGGAAGATTTAACTTTGAAGAAATACTGTCTAAAATGTCTGAAAGGCCGAAACGTAAAAACAATATTATGATGTTAAATATTTCAGAAACATATCAACAGCTTTCACTTGCTGATCAAGCAAACACTGATAAAAATGTTGTTACCAGTGCTAATTCCCAAACACGTCCCATAAAAGTCATACTAGATAATGCAGATGCAGCCACGAAATTATTGAAGCAGTCATCACGATTAAATACCATACAAGAATATAAAAATATTAATGAGTCTTTTGATCGAACTAAAAAGCAAATTAATTACTACAAAAAGATTAAACAAGAATTGAATGATAGAGCATACGGATGCAATTTCTATCCATTATCAGAATGTCAGAGGACTCAATGGTAAGATTGATTTATTCTCTTCAGACATAAGTAATTGTGAATATCAAATAGTGGGGCTTAGTGAAACATGGTTAAAATCTTCTGTAAATTCCAGTGAACTATTTCCTAGCAGTTATGAAGTATACCAGCAGTGACAGGAAATGTGATAGACTGGTGGCGGAGTACTGTTAGCAATTGGATCTTGTATAAAGTCAGAAGTTATGGACTCTACTAAATTCGACTAAAATTTTTCTCAAATTGATTTAGTATTGTGCAAGTGTACTGTATATTTTCAAACTTTTTATGTTTCAGTTGTATACATTCCACCTTCTTTGGATTTTGATATATTTAAAAGCTTTTTTGATGCCTTGGAAGGTTGGGATGTTTTAAATAATGATATGGTTGTTATTGTACTTGGTGATTTTAACTGTTCTAGTTTTGTTAATGGTAATGTAATCAATATAATGTAAACGTGTAATGTTTTTTACCACTAGTATATGAAGATGCATACCATCCTGCTTTATCTGTTGAACATCAACAACAATTGTTAACCAGACACAAAAACTTTAAATCTAACATAAATTACAATTAATATAATTCTTAAAAAGCAGATTACAATTCACTGTACAATCAATTTCTTGATACCAATTGGAGCTTCTTGGAAGTTAGTACCGATGTAAATTCTGATGTTGATAACTTCTATAGTAAGTTCTATAGTATTCTGGATAACCATGTTCCACTTTTTAAAAACTTTAAGCATAATTACCCCGTTTGGTATACTGGTGAAATTATGAAACTTATTAAAGAAAAAGCTAAACTGCACCAAAAATTTAAATATTCATTTTTTCTCATTTTTTTTATTCTTTGTGATTTATATTCACATATATGCAAATGTATATATGTTAAAGTAAATAATGTGTAAATTATATGTCATTTGCTCTGTAAATGAAAAACTGTTGGGCAATAAACGTTATTATTATTACCACACCGAGTTTTTTAATAAATTTAAAGTAACTGGATTTTAATAAAAAAATCAACGCCTTTAAGGAAACTTCAACTTTCAACAAAATTGTTCAGTCATATAGATGAATTACATTGCTGATCAAGGGGTGGATCAAATTTAACCAACTGTCGTTAATTCTCACTAAGGAACAACCAAACTTACTCATATCAACAGGTGATTTGTAATTGAACTATTTCTCACGGTTTAGTAAACTTTTTCTTAGCAAAAATAGTAAAAATGTTACTGAATTTGTATTGAGAGCTATTGTTTCAACAGTAAAAGTATTTAGCTACTGATACGTTTTACCACTTCTATAATAAAAAAAAATATTTTACTGAGAGAGGCACAGCAACATGGTCAAACGACCTTAATTAGCCCAGAAGAAAATATTTATTGTGCCTTTTTATTATTGATTGCGGATCGATAGAGATAAACGCAACATTTTCACTGTCAATTTCAATATAATAAATTTTCACATGATTTGACGTGCTTTTACGTGCAGTAATTTGAGTTTGAACCAAAAATTTATTTAAAATTAGTTTTTCTTTTTAAACAAAGGCTTCTTACACAAATTACTGAATAATCTGAAAATTTAATAAAAGTTTTAGTGAAATAGACTAAGAAATAAACAAAAATTCATTAGCTGCCGACAAGCGGCTTTTAAAATATAATTCTGTCAAATGGTCGTTAGGTACGTTTTCTGAATTTTTTTAATATTATTCCTAATTTTTCTTTTAAAAGTATTACGAAAATCTAATAAGATATGACGAATGAAATAGGAAAAGTTATATGATGATCAAGGGAAAAGGAATTCATTTTTATACATGCTGATTATTAAAGCGAATCGGTATATCATGTAACGATGGGAACAAACTTTTAATGCGATTTTTGGATCAGAAAATCAATAAGTATCACTGAAATGAATTAAAGATGACCTACGTTAATGGGTAGCAATCATTTCGGATCAAGCGGTTTTAGCTTAAATCTAAAATCAATACCGTTTCAATTGAATTCGCAGCCGTTGCCGATTTCATTAGATTTAATTTACATTTCGTTATCTTTAAGAAATTTGTTACATGTTACTATCGCATCGTTAAAATTACAATAGATTGCCCTAAATGTAGCTAAACTTATCTTTGTTATGAAAGGCCATGGTTATTTATTTAGCTAGTTCCGTAACTATAATCCTCAGCAGCTTTAATGAAATTTTTAGATCTTCTTTTTCTTATAGCAGCATTTTAAGCATTGTATGGGTATTTTGAAACTAATTTTAAATGCTGTTTATGCATTTTAAAAAGAAAATTTTTTTCATCTGTCAAATTTGACATTTCAACAATGTTTCGACTATTTTTTGATTGTTGTTTCAGCCAATGAGCATGCAATTAGGCGATAATTTTGCACTAGTGCGAATTATCAGGTCCTTCAAAATAAATACAGACGTAATTATATTAAACGATTATTATTTATTGAAATAACATGAACACTGTTAAGCCTAGTTATTGAAATTCTTACAATTAAAAACGCAATTATTAAAATTTATGATTGAACCAGTTGAAGTTTGTTGTCGGTCAGAAACAACGTTACTGGAAGAAGAAGTTGTAACTGAAAAATCACCAACCTCGCTGTTCTCACTGTTTCTAATTTTTTTATTATTTCCTTATAAAACTCTTTATCAAGTTGTAAATAAGGTTTTATTGAATTGACATTTCCATGTCCCATTATCTTCGTTAGTTGGTTTTCGTTTACCCCAACCTTGGCTAGATGGCTTACGGCAGTTGCTGGATGAGAATGGTTTGTGAATTTGAACTTTTCGCTATCGAGACCTGCTTCTTGGACAGACAGCTTTGTCCATTTTGCGATCTCGTTTCTACCAGCTGGGATGTTCTTGAACAATATACCACTAATTTGCCATTCTCGATTCGGTGTAAGAAACAGACGGTTCGTTCTCACGTTAGATCCTCGTTTTGACAAAAGTTTTCTGTATAATCTTGAAAAAAAGCCAATGTGACAGCAACTGACAGTGACACAAAACGATTTGATTTATTCATAAACTTTTCTCATAAAAATTATAGTCGCCACAGTTGATGTCAATGTGACAGCAAATGACAGAGGCACAATACGATTTGTTTGATTCAAAAATTTTTCTTATAAAATTTAACTCGTGCAATGAAAATGAATCGATAATTTTTGACAAATCTGCTCTCACGCAAGTTAAACTGAGAAATCGATAATTTTCATTGCACTAGTTAAATTACTACTGAAAATACCTATCTATAACTTCTATTAAACAAAAGTTTCCTTTTTGTTTCAATAAATATTTTATTCGATTATTACAAAAAATACAGATAAATAGGTTTATCTTTGTTTCTATTAGGTATTGGTAAATTTTATTTAATAGAAAAGGCAAAATAAAAGAAGAATTTTTCAAATTGATTTAGAAATAGAAGCGTAGCATTTAAAATCTATTTTAAATAGCAATTAGAAATAATATTTCTTGCTGCAAATGCTGAAAGAAAATGTAGCCAGGAGTGGGCCTACGTGTGTGGATTTTCTTAAATTTATATGGTACAGTCCATAGTACTTAAAGTTTTAACCTTTAAACTTCTGTTCTGTTTTTGTTTCTATAGTTATGGAAACCTAGTACTTAAGTTTAAACGCAGTAGGGTAATATATGCGATGAACTTTTTAATTTGAAAACACTTTCGTGTAGTTTTCCAACATTATATACATTTTAAATTGTTTAAATTTTCATTTTAAATTAATATTACCCAAATTACTATCTCATGAGCTAAAACTGAAATCTTGGGTGATATTGATGCTGTGACCCAAATTAACATGTTAAAGCAATAAGTTTATTCACTTATCACTTTAGATAAAATAATATCATTAGATATTCAGCCACATTTCTTTGACATTGGCAATGAGAAAGAAAATAAAAAAAAAGCTTTCATTGTTTTCAAAGACAGTTTGCCGTCTACAATCTCTTTTCGATCAACCAAACCGCCCAATCCAAAAAAAAACATAGATTTCGGTTTCTCCGTTCAGTGAAATTTAATTATATTTCCCCGTCTTTCGCTCAACGACATATCAGCGTCGTACCTTCTTGGTTAATTTGAAATAACTGCTAACCAAATAATATACCAATAGTTTTCTTAACATTCATAAAAATATTGATAAGTTGGTGACAGCACTGAATGTATATTTATTTTAGTTTGATAATATATTAAAATAAAAATGATTTCCTTATGATGCAGTTTTAACAATAAGAATCTTAAGGTAACATAATACAATATTAATAAAGTTAAACAAGAATATGTTTTCCCAGAATTATTTTTAATACTTATCTTTCCTTTACTTATTCTTAATTTATCTTTATCTCTTTTTATCATAGTCATGTTTCTGCTGAATTAATGGTCAAAATTGACTAACTTATCTTATATGGACTTTTCTATAAATATCTATCACTGACCTTAACTCCCACACTGTTCATCTTTTAATTATTCTATCCTTTCTGATTCTTTCTTCAACTTTTTTTGTACTTCCAATAGATGACTGGTCATATTTTTCAACGTTCCACATCTAAACACGTTTTTGTCTTCTTTTAGTAAATTTGCTGTTATATATTTTATTAATAATTTAAATTTACTTTTCTTTTAAGAATTTTAATTTTCGATTGATATAGATATAATTTTTCTCTTCGACTTTTTTCTTATCAAAAATTTTTAACCAAACCTTAAACTTCTCTCTCCTGATAAGCTCATCTTGATCTCAACTTATTTTTAAAATAATTTTTTTAATCTATAATAAAGTTAATACATTACAGAAATGTTCTTAACCTATAATATAATTTTGATAGTAAATTTTTACTTTATTCTATTAACGATAAAAACTTTATTTCAAATAATAACAGTAGGTATTTCTTTATTTATTTTTTTTAATACTTTTAGAATCATAACAATTGAAATGGTTCCGGCTCAATAAACGCGAACTCCGTTTCTTTCTTTACCAGAGTGTCGGCTCTCTCATTGCCCTCCATGCCATGGAAACCAGAGTAGCGTTACTCTATTATATGCTCCAAGGTTATTTAGTGATTGGATACAGCTCCACTCCAGCTTTGAATTAATCTGGGTGGATTTAAGTCCTTTTAGAGCTGCCTGGCTGTGCGAAATTATAAATATGTTTTTGAAGGGAACACAAAGTCTATCCCACAATCTGTTTATTAAATTGTAGTTTCGGTCCTGTAGGACCACCATCAGGCGTAAAAACTGTAGTGAGATAAAGTGAATCACAATTGATAAAGGAAGCATGGGGTATGTAAAATTAGATCTCATCAGAGAGTAGGGGGCTACGAGGACACATTTTCTTATGGAGAATTCTCTGCCAAAATTGGATTTCGCTTCGGATGTATTGAGTCCATGGTAACATGAAGAAGTCTCCAGAGGCTTTACAAGAAGTCTCCAGAGGCTTTACAAGAAGTCTCCAGAGGCTTTAAGTTTCCAGAGGCTTTACAAGAAGTCGTCGTCATCATCGTGTATACAAGGTGTAACGAAAAAGGTGTCGATTGGCAGGTGTAAGCAGAGACTTTACAAGAAAAAGAAGTCTCCAGAGGCTTTACCTGGAGTCTCCAGAGGTTTTACAAGAAGTCTCCAGAGGCTTTACAAGAAGTCGCCGTAGTCATCATCGTGTATACAAGGTGTAACGGAAAAGGTGTCGAATGGCAGGTGAAAACAGAGACTTTACAAGAAGAAAAAGTCTCCAGAGGCTTTACAAGAAGTCTCCAGAGGCTTTACAAGAAGTCGTCGTCGTTATAATCGTTTATACAAGGTGTAACGGAAAAGGTGTCGAATGGTAGGTGTAAGAAGAGGCTTTACAAGAAGACATCTCCAGAGAGTTTATACAGAGAGTATGCGAAAGTCGTTATATAAAGGAATGGGGCGTAATGGTTTCCAGTTTCTATGAAATATACACAATGCCTTTTTGTTAGCAGGTGTGTGTGTGTGAATGACATCATACTAATTAATTGCATGTACGACGCCAGTCTGTCGCATACTTGTTAGGACCTGCTGTAAAAATCGTATGCATATAAAGGTTTTTAAATAAAATTTTACTAAGAATTACATTATTAATAATAATGCAGTATTGCATTTTTACGTTAAGATAAAACATATTATGATAACATATTATAGCGATAACCTAACCACACGTGGCATTATCTGGTTTAATTATTAAATAAATGAAGATTTAAAAAAATAATCTTTACGATTAAAATATTTGTATAACTTCTGATTGAAATGTTGTATGATAACACATGGCGATTACATCATATTTCCCGCAAATTGCATTATCTGGTTTATATTCAAATGAAACATGATTAAGATTAAAAGTTTAATTTTTGATATGAAAGTAGTGGACATAAAAGTTGAAAACCGATATGGAAATAGTGGACATAAAAGTTAAAAACCGATATGAAAATAGTGGACATAAAAGTTCAATGATAATTTCCTTCAAAAAGAAACAAGAAGGGATGTAATATAAAACATCCAAAGACAAAAATTGTTTGGGGGGGTTAGGTTAGGTTAGGTTCTATGTGAGTGGTCGTTTAACATTCATTCCACTGCGACCTGAAAGATCTATTGTAGCCCACCCTTAGGTTATAGTCGTTCTATCAGCCCTATGCCTCTAATAAAGCTCATCAGGGTCGTTGGTGACACTTCCATGAAGTCATTGGGCTCGAGTTGATGCAGACCAAATTTATTGATCCTTATTCTCTCGAGCTCCCGGCAGTTACACAAGATATGCTCCACCGTTTCATCCTCAGCCTGACAGAATCTGCCTTAAACCCTCTAGCTTGAACCAGTAAGAACCCAGTTCGATATTGTTCCTCTGGCTACGCTATTTGCTATGCCTAGGAATGGCTCCGGGCCTATAAATATTCCTTCAGCAGCTTTCCTGGCTAGAAGGTCTGCTTTTTCGTTAACTTCAATGCGGGTATGCCCAAGGTAAGATTACTTTGTTATTTTCCCCTAGACATATTAGATCCTAAAGGCACTTTCAAACTAACTTGGTGTCGATCCGATTTGATTTCAGTGACTTTAGTGCCGATTGGCTATCGTAAACGATTTTTATAGTTTTTTTCCTGCAGTCACGCTTAAGCATCTCCTGCAGACACATCTCCAATGCGAAAACCTCCGCTTGGAAAATTGTGGATAGGTTACTCAAGTTCTGGCTCAGGTCCACCTTTGTTTTCCCTCCATGTACCCCAGCTCCAACACCTCTCTCGGTCCGTGTACCAACACTGGTCAGCCATTATAAGATTCGATCTATTCGTCTTCCATTCGTCCCTTCCTGGGAATAAGACGGCAAATGGCTTGTGGTAGTTGTTTGGGGGGAACGAGAATTTGAGTGGTACGTATCCCAAAAAGGAAATTGGCCTCTAAGGAGTCCTAATAAGAAACTTTCATCTGTGAAAATAAACAATCCCAACAGGACAAAAATCTTTGACAGAAAAAACATATAGGGAAAAACGAAAAAAGTAATATCTTCCATCACAAAGATTTTTTTCGTATGCAATTAATTCTGCCCGATTTACATCGCAGTGGCCAAACCATCCGAAAATGAATTTAGTATCGGGAATTATGACATCTGTGACCAAATGACTGCGTTCAATAAATCTGTTAAGCTCATCCCAAGCGATTTTGAATTTTTAAATGTATAATTATTTTTTAATTTTCCACTTCTGGGCGCGCTTCGAAAAACTCAAACCATAACGTTTTTTTGCTCCTTATATGTTTTTTCGACATGATCTGGAACTAATAAAAAAAAATAATACCTAAGGAAAGAAGCAGGCAAAGTTCCAAGATAACCTCAGTTTGAAGTTTACACTTGTCTTCAACAGTTTATGCATATATTTAATACTCCTATATGGACATTTTCTGGAAGTGGAAAGTGTTCCAATATGGTGAAACAGATAATGTATCGTTTGTTCTCTCGCAAGTAGGCTCAGTCAGTTCTGCGCATATTGTCTGCGCATGTAGCAGAACACAATAAAATCATTAAAAATATCTATTGTTCCTGTTGTTCAAGTATTACCAATAATAATATTAGGTCGTAGGTAAAGTATGGTATGCAACTCGTGCTGTAAAGCATTTTACGCACTCACGGAATTACGCACCCGCCGCTATGCGGTTTCGTGTGCAACTTTTCCATTCGTGCGTAAAATGCTTCTTACCACACACGTTACGTAATATACTATTACAAATGTCCTTATTTTTGGTATCAAATTACTTGAATAATGTTTAAAAGACATAACCTTGACCTAATGCTGCAGTACTATCTCGAATCTACATATTCATGAACTCAATTGATTAGTTTTTAGCTGTTTTAAAATTTACTGTCGCATTAAACCTGTTTTCATAGAATAGGTAATGAGGTTTTTTGTTGAAGCATGTGTAAGAGGTATTTCTTGTTTGTTTAAAAATACAACAAAATACTTACTGAACGAAGTCGACTACTCTATATTTTAATAATTAAGTTTCTACTTCAATTTATATGATTTTATGTGTCGCTTATGCAACATTGTCTTAGAGACGACTCTGTTATATAGCAGACTCGCAATATCAACATTCTCTTTAGAGGATGAACATAATTACAGACTTTCAATAAAAGACGTTCGTTCAATAATAGAAGTTGAACTTTATAGAGTTTCTCTAGAGTTACATCTCGCAAAAGTACCGAGAACGGCTGTTACTTTATCTCCGGGGATTTGAATTATAAACTCCATTCATTGCTTCTCGGACCGTTTTCTTATAGTTCTTGGATAATATTCAGATTTGACTTTTTTTACTTTCGATTCTTAGGTAACTTTAAATTAAATTATTAAGACATATTAATTTGGCAAATGGTAGAAAAAATATGTTCAACAAACAAAATGGTTACTGAGAAATATCTAAAATTTTGAATTGTCAATAATTTGAATCATATTTAATTATTAATTGAATTCTGCTTTATTATAAAAGTAATTGCTAAATTTGAAATATGTTTCTTTAGTAGACATTTTTTTTAGTAATGAAATCCCTAAAAATGAAATAAAATGTAAGTTTTTCAGAACTGGTCTCATTTTATAGCCAGTTTTATATAAACCGTATTAATTTTTGTTCGAAAATATTATATTAATCTACTGAGAGACGTTTACGATGTACCAAGTAACTGTCAGCTAATATAACTTAATTTTTGGCAACCTAACCTAACATAACCTATCCTAACCTAACCTGGACTCGATATAGCGTTAGAGATTCGGTATGAGATCAGGTAAGGAACCAATCAAAATATTAGAAAATATCGGATTATCCTGGCCTCATTCTAGAAAAAGCTTAACATTGAAACCAATCAACATATTAGAGAATTGAAAATGCTGATATAAAACTCATGGAAAAAAGAGATTAAAACATAAATTTCCAACGCCCGAAATGAGAATTAACAGGTACCAATTTTAATCGGCGCACGAAATAAGAAGGATTCAGGAAGTTTTTCATTACGCCCGAAATTAGAAGGCCCGAACTGAGAAAACAACCAGCTTTTATAAATAATTTTCAAATTATCATTCTTTAAAAAATATTTGACAACAAAGAGGATATCTTCATAAGTTTTATGGTATGGTATGGAGAAAGTTTCGTACCAGTTTGCAATTGCCAAATTTCACAAAAAATATCCAGATGTAAACATTACGCGGTGTGGATTAAAACATTAATAAAGATATTTGGTGAAACAGGACCAAAATAAATTAAAGCCAAAAATTGAAAAAGCATTTCTAGTGCACAAGCTATACAGAACGCGAAGAAACAAACAAAAGCTCGAAGCTGTAGAAATGGTTTTCTTCAAAACTGGAACACGTACCAAATGAAACTATCAGAGAACTGTCCCAAATGACAAATCAGAACAACGGTAACTAATTTGTTATAGATAGATATATATAAGTAATCGAATTTTGGTGGAGATTTAATAATTTACTACTAAAGGGATTGACAAAAGATAAGTGAGTCCTAATTAAGGATTTAAGATCCTCTACAGGGCTATGGTGGTGTTGTTTATTGAGTAGGAGTCGTATTGCCCTTGGTAGTATATTTGGGGAGATTGTGGTGTGATTGGTAGATAATGACCCAAAGCGACAGAAAAAGAGTGTCTGTTGGGGGTAGCGAAGTCTGTTGGGCGGGGAGTAGAAGAATACGCAGATCACGGGCTTAAATTTCGCGGTGAGTGGGACTTCGTGGGGATTCGGGTACAGAACTTTGGCTGTATTGATCCCTGCCTGTCAGCCATTTGGTAAGTGTTATAGGGAACCACAGAAAACCTATAACCTGACAGAGCGTCCGAGAGGAGTTAGCTATGCTAAGAGGGTGGTTCAAGGAGTTGTGAAGATTCCTCGAGGAAGTTACCCGGGTTTTATAGAAGAGGATAATACATGTTTTGTTGCATCCCCCGGAGACTGGGGATAGGATGGCGGGGTTAGCCCCGGTATCGGAATTAGCAATTCGTTAGGGAGATGTGTCGATTAATACATCGTATTCCTCGGAGAGGGCATCTCGTGGGGTTGCTTGGAGTGGATGCGATGAACTCCTTCATTTGAAGTAAAACGAAATCCAAGATAAAGGTAATTTAATTTTAGTAAATATCACAAACATAAAAAAACTAAAAACAACGGTCGTTTACTATACTTGGCGATTTTTATTGGAACTTGGTCAGACAGTATACGGTATGTTTGTGCTTGAAGAAAAAATAATATGTCACTCGGAGCAGAAGACCCATTATGTTTTGCCCAGTTTGCAAAGCCTCGGCAAGAATCTGGGCTCAAAAATAATAATAGACTTTTACTCCTAGTAACATATTATACTATTAAAAGTAGCTTTCAATAATTCTCACTATATATAGAGGCGTTTCATTTCCGTTACATTCTCCCGCGGCTCCTATTCAGTATTAATTTAGGTAAATAAATGACTAATAGTTGGCTAACATACATAATAATATTATCTTTCTGTATTTGTTTTTTTTTTTAATAAGTCTGTTCATCTATTTATACTTTCAACTCTAAAAACATTAAGATTTCAAGGCTAGTGCATTTAAATAGATGCAGTTATTAAATAAGTACATATTATTCATTAAAATACAATTAAAAAATGAGCATTTAAATTAATTTTCAGTATTTTTATCTTTTATTCCCATAATTCCATTATTACTTTTGAACGGTCAGTTTTCGCAAAGTAAACAACAGATACAAAAGGAGTCATGACTGTCAGGATAGTTATCCATTAGTTTAGTGAAATGTCAGTAGTTTAACCAAAATTTTAGAATATGTATGGGTCTCAGGATGTAATCTAACCGGAGACAAAAGCTCTAGTTATTCATACCAAGTTGTCCGTATAATTTCAGCATACAGTGCCTTTTTAGTGATTAAATTTTAAAGTGTTTATTTATAATGTACGTGAAAAGGAGCAAAGCATTGATATATTGTTCTACTTAAATATTAACATAACATTTTTATACTATAGTGCTATAATTTGTCACTAAAGACAATTAGACCAATAAAAAAATTGTAATATTTTTTGTTATCGAAGTACAATAAAAGTAATTCTCGTCGCTTTCTGACTTCTGCGTTTTTTTCCATTTGTATTTAGCTTTTACCAAATTAATTGATACGTTTATCCCTATCTTAACCTTTCAGATTTCTAATTGTATTGATTCGAGAAACTCTTTTTTGTACTCTTACTATCTTTGCAATTGATGTTTGGTCATAAATAAGTCATTCATAAATCGTTAATGTTCAGTTTCCTCGTACTACATTGTTTTGACTGGTTATTTAATTTATGTTCTTATTTATGGTTTTAGAACCTGGTATTCCATTCTCTCTGGTTCCCTGTTATTTTCAATTTTTTTTTTAAATTTTTTTCTTATTCTTTAACCCTTACTCTTTTTTTGTCAGAATTAAGCAGATACTTTAAGTACATTTAAACCCAAAACCAGATATAATCTGCATTTCTTTGTATTTTCTTTTATATCTAAAGTATTTCCAAAATATCCTACTTAAATAAACATATTTAATAGTAGTATTAATTATGCTGTTTCGGTAAAGTATAAAAAATCATTTTTAGCTACACCGTATTTTTTTTTAAATAGAATACCCCCATTTTGGGCAGATAGCTATTAGACAGTTAAACTGCTGTATAAAATTTAGCCTGATGTTGAAAAACCCACTTCTCCAAAGTAATTGGCAGATAAACAGTATCTGACAGATAAAGTGCAATTGATAAACCGGCCCTAAGTGTGACCTAGTCTTAACTAGAGTTTCAACTAGACGATAACTCGTCTTGATAATCGAGACGAGAAATCAACAACAATCTCGAAGACAATTGATCGAGTTCGATTCCAGAATCTCGAATTTTCGAGAGACTCAAAAACAAAATTGAATATTATTTTAAAATATCTACTAATAAATTTTTACATTAAAAACTAAGGTTAAAATTCTGAGCTGTGGGTAAAAAAACGGAGAAATGTAGTTACAAAAAGTAAAAATTAAACGAATTCTTTAGGTTATTATGTTTTTCCAATTTATAGTAAAAGGTCTGTTAGCAAAAATCTGTAAAAATGACCATTACGAACCCTATACCTTACAGATTCTGTAGGTTAAATTTACAATTAATTTTTGTTGTTTATTTTGTATCAAATTAATTTTTTTTAGGGTTAAAAATATATTTTTTTTTTCAAACGTCAAATAATGATGACATTACTTATCTAACTTGATCTTGTCAAAGTTCGATGTCTCCACCGGCAGCAGTTTTTTCCCCATTTCTTTACGGCGGAGGGAAAAATGTTGTCATGGCAACAATATGGAACATGTCACAAAGCAACAATACAAATGTCATTAACAAAAATTAATCATCATTTTTATTTATAGTAATATTAAAAGTACAATTAGTTAATGAAGCATTTTCAAAATTGAAACCGTGCAGAAATGTTCCCGACTCTTGATACGCATTGGTAATTGTTGATGATACTGATGGTCGAGCACAACTGTAACCAGGGAGGCGCAAATCCCACCGACGACTTAATTATTTTAATTTCTAACATCTAGACGACTTTGATAGTTGTCACAATTAATTTCGCGTAAAAATAGCGTATGAATTGTACTATTTATGGTTGAAAATTGCTACGTTCGAAGATAGTATACTTTATTCGGCAAAGAAGTGACATTTCTTGACTTGCCCTCTATTGCTTCTCCGCCTCATAAAGTAATATACTATTTTCTATAGCTAATATTAAAGTGTTGCTATAACAACTGTTCTGAGTAGATAAAGTATCAATTCAACAGCAAGAATAGATAAAATGAGTTAACTTTGTTTTATTCAATAAAATTTACAAATTCAAACACATTAAGGGTTAAAAACAACTTTATAAATAACATTATTAGAAATATCTATTTTTGGAACATCACAACTTGTATTCGTTTGCTTAAACACTTGATTCCAGATACTGAATTGATTTTTAGGTCCGCCAAGTATACACTTGGATACAGGATCTTATTGCTTATTGATTATTTAATGTAAGATTCTGCAACGGTTGACGATTTTCATCCACCTAAACGTTTAAGTTTTTCTAGATCAGCTCCAGAATTTGCGAACATAGTAGCTGAAGAACGTCGGAAACAATATCCCGTGTACATTTCTGAATTTGCAAGTTTCAAAAAATCTGCAATCTTCTTGGGGATATTATATATAGTGTTAATCCCCACCGGTTGAGTACTGAACTTCTGCTGTCGGTAATTCACAAAAAAAATACTGTAAGGTACGTTTTTGGGGCGCATGGCAATATACTTTCTCACAATTTCCAAGAAACTCACTCCACGTTTCTTGTCAGTTATACAAAACGACCTATCTTGCTCGGTTTTAGTATCAGATAATGAAACGATTATCACCGATTTTCTGTCGTCCACATTAAACACTTCTAATTTGTACAATTCATCCGACCTAGTCACTCCATACACACCAAAAATAGCAATAACCTTCATCAACAAATAGACGTCATCAGTACCTTCTGTCAGAAATTTAATAATTTCATCTGACTTCAGGATTTCGGACTTTTTAGCTTTGTATCCTCCACTCAAGTTTTTTAGTGAGGTGGTTAACTTGCTGAATTTAGAAATGTCACAATTTTCATTCACCAACAACGTACGCCTCAGCATCAAATAATACGACCAAAATGACGATGACATCGCTTTCTTTAACTTTTCAGAAAAATACGCCAGAAGTATTTTTTCACTCACGCCATTGATATTCTTAGTGCTTTTCCACTTTTTAAAAGACTGGTATTTCTTTCTCATACATCATACTAGATTTTTGTGCCAACGCTGCATCTTCTACATTTGATGGCAGGTTTTTCTTTTCTTGTGTCAGTTTTTTTCCGTCCATTTCAGATTTATTCACTTTGTACACAAAACGCAACAATATTCTCTGCAAAAACCAAAACGTAACATTTGATTAACAATTCATATCCCTAGCAACGAAGCAACACGATTTTTGTGCCCAAAATTACAATTTTATTTGAAATTCTTTTTTAACCTGAACTTGAAGTCTTGCTGTAGAAAAAAATGTTGTATTCCACACGACGATAAAATCGCATTATCTTCTCCAGAATAATTAGCGTCTCAACTGACGTCTGGACGCTAAAAAACGCTCTTGAAGATAAAGTATAATTTTATCGTCTTGTACAATAACTTACTATTTTCCACCTTAATTTATTTAAACTAATAAATGTCCCCCAAGAAAAACCCTAATCTTAACAGTAATTTAGATGTCAGATATATTACAGCTAGGGTGAAACGGTCCTTTATTGTTGAAAAATCCGGTGACATTCAAATAGCGAAATGTTCAAAGTAGTCCATTTCCTCTGAAATTCAAATTCAAATCTAATTGACATCAGTGTTCCAGAACGTTCCGGCCGAACGCAAGGGTTAATAATAGACGAATATTTCATGGCAGATTGGTAGAATGTCTGCAACTGATGGACAAATAAAATGGAATCGGGCTTCTCATTTTTTCTTTTTTTTTTTCTGGTACGAACCATTGTTTCGCGCGTTTTCATCAAGAGCGACGCCAGAGCCTAAAATAATTAAAAATATTTAATCCCTTTTGTGTTCTACAGCTAGTAGCCTGCTCTATTCAATGACGATATTTCCTGTTATTACTGGATTGCCTTTTATTATTCTGAATCAAAATTGAAACTATAAATCTGTGACTTTGATGGATTTTAAACCCGAACGATCCGAGTCTACAATAGTATGTGAAATTTAACTTAACTGTCTGTCATTTTACGCCTTTTTATTACTAAATAACGTTATTTTTAAAACCGTGAGAGATGTGAATGAACAAAGCCTCATTTGGCGACAATTTAGTTACTTTAATGCAGTTCTCAGCTGCATTTGTTTTAGGGAATATTTATTGATGGGATACTTATTATGTTCTGTTGAGTAAATAGATATTTTATAAACGAAAGAATAAATTAATGCATTTAGCAAAATCGATACATTCTTTTATTAGAACTTGCAGCTTATTTATTCTTTCTCCTTCCTATTTATTAACTAAATGATCCGGTGAAATTCGTTGCACCTACAGATACACTGCTCAATAATTGAAGTGGATATTACAAAAATCTGTAATTTTCTTTTGTCATTGAATAATAATAAATCAAAATTCGATAAAATAAATTAATCTTTATTCTTTCACGTTACAATATACCCAAAAAAATTAAATAAACAAGTTTTTCATGAAAAAAAAAATAGTTAAAGTACGTTTCACAATAATTCGTTGACTCGGTACCTGACCTTAGGGGATTAGTAATGAAAGGTTATAAATTTCTCACTGTACAGTAAACATTAACAGATCCGTAATCCGGTTTTCAAAATAGATTTAAATAAAACTCAGTAACATTTACTAAAACTTAAATTTATTTTGTAAAAAAAATCACGAAATTTTTTAAAAACAAACAAACTTTAGTTTAGTTTATTTATTAATTGAAATTAAACAAAACTGTTGAAACTTACGTATACGTATACGCTTTGGTCTATTTCATCTAATTGGCAGATGTAAAAAAATGTTTCAAATAAAAAAAATGTAGTTTAATCATGGCCACATTTTAAAAATATTTTGTACTACAGGGTATCCCAAAGAATTGATTTAAATAAAACTAAGTTAACATTTACTAAACTTAAATTTATTTTGTAAAAAAAATCACGAAATTTTTTAAAAACAAATAAACAAACTTTAGTTTAGTTTATTTATTAATTGAAATTAAACAAAACTGTTGAAACTTACGTATACGTATACGCTTTGGTCTATTTCATCTAATTGGCAGATGTCAAAAAATGTTTCAAATAAAAAAGATGTAGTTTAATCATGGCCACATTTTAAAAATATTTTGTACTACAGGGTATCCCAAAGAATTGATTTAAATAAAACTAAGTTAACATTTACTAAACTTAAATTTATTTTGTAAAAAAAATCACGAAATTTTTTAAAAACAAATTTTAACTTTATTTATTAATTGCGATTAAACAAATGAACTAATTCTACATTATTTACAACTATTTAATCTAAATGTAGTTCAGTATCACTAACGTCTTCATTTAAATTAATAACTAAGGGTGCTACAGTTACATTAACATTTCGATATGTACCTTCAACCTTAATAACATGCTGAATCGAATTTTTCCAGCTATCAATGGGAATATTACTTGTCACATTTCTGATTAACTATATTATAACACTTGAGTTTAATGTGGGTGAAACGTTTTCCGATCTAACTTTGGATTTTAGCTGATGCCACATGTGTTCTATAGGATTGAACATGCAATAATATGGGGGAAGCCGTAACACTGTGTGGCCCATATTTTTAGCAATAGTATCACAAACGTATTCTTTTTCAATACCGAACGCTGCTACAACTTGTAAGAGATCACGTTTTGTGTACGATTCTTCAAAATAAAGGTCATTTTTTAACAAATACTCTTGAATTTCCCATTTATTGTTGTTGCTATTTTGTACTTTATTTAATTGACGGCTATGATAAGTTGCATTGTCCATTACAATTATACTTTTTTCCGGTATAGTCGGCAATAAATAATTCTCAAACCAATCTTCAAAAAGTTCTGCTGTCGTATCTTCGTGATAATCTAAACTTGAATCTTTAATATTCTTTGCTGATAACAATAAAGCGTTTGGAACCCAACCTGTTTCTGATCCGGCATGTATTATTGTAATTCTTTGTCCTCTATTTGATGGAGCCTTTGTTTTGCAATTTCCCGATGAATCAACAAAACCTTCGTTGGAGTATCATGGGTGTCATACCATGTCTCGTCGAGGTAGATAATTGAAAGGTTTTCACTTCTATATTTTTGAATAGCTTGTAAGTAATGACAACGCCACATTCGTAAACGATATGACTCCATTATCACTTGTCTTTTATTAATGGTACAATATTTAAATCCCATTTGAGAAATAATTCTCCACAAACTTGTACGGCTACAAATAATTCCCGTGTCGTCTTTAAGTAACCGTTTTTTTATATAATCTAGGGTTGGTATCATTTGTTCTTGGTATAGGACATATAACGTTCGTCGGATTATATATTTTTGTATTTCATCAACACATTTGGTATTATTAACGTTACTTCGTTTTTTTCGTTTACTTATTGGCTTATTGATAATATCTTTTACTGTGGATATTGGGGTTTTGGTTAACTTACATGTTTCTTCTGCTGCATCGGTTACACTATAACCTCGATTATTCAATGTTTCAAACACATTTTTCACAATTTGTTTCGCATCCGGCGATAAATGCACTTTTTTTGCCCAAGGACGCCACATACTTAGTTATAAACACAAGATTACTTTCAGAGTATAATGTTTAGTACAAACTAAAATTTAAATAGAGAATTTTAAAAACAAATTACCCCGAAACTCCCACTTTCTCTTCCAAGATGATTAAAAAAATCAAAAATCATTTACTAATGATTTACTATTGATGGTCAGTAATAATAATTTAAAATTTTACCTGAAAAATAAAAAATCCAAAATACATCTTTCTGGACAAAAATAAATAATATCTTTCTGTAAATAGTTCACCGGTTTACGGCCAAAGTTCGAAGAAATATTAACCACCTTTTATTAGTAATCCCTTAAGAGCAGTTAAGAGCAGATACCAAGTCAACGAATTATTGTGAAACGTACTTTACAATAAAAAAAAAATTGAAAAATGTTAAATCATTTACTGCGCAGGTCATAAAGTCCTTTCACGAAAATTAATATCGTGTGGGTCCACCCCTAGCTTGCCTAGGCTGTCACTCTATTTGGCATGGTCCTTATTAAATTATTAATAAATTGCTGAGGTATGTTTTCCCATATTCTCTGCAAGGCATTGGATTGGCGATCTGTTCTAGGGTTATGGGGGGCTGTTCGAGTCGGTTTAATTGTCTAGACATTTCGGTCCAATTCATATCGGATGAACATGGTGGTCAGTTCATTCTTATAAAACCGTGATATTCAATGCGATCATTTACAATTCTCGCACATCACACATATTCTGCCGAAATCTCTACTCATCCGTAAACATACAGTACCTCCAGTTCTGAAACTTCCAACAACTGTATTCTCTCGCCCACCGATATCTGCAAGAACGCTGATCCCCAGTCAACCGTGGATGTGAACTACGCCCTCCGGCTCTTAAATTACCTGTATTCAACCTTCTAACAATTTGACTAGTTATCACTCTTCCGGTAGCATGCCTAAAGAGGCTGTTAATTCTCGAAGCAGTAAATGCTCGGTTTCTTCTTGCAGTTAAAGCTATAAAGCGGTCTTGAGCAGGAGTTGTAGCTCGTTCTCGTCCTCCTCCATGCCTGTATGCTGCAGACCCAGTTTCCATATATCGATTCCATGCACGACTGACAACACTTTAGGACACATTTAGCCGTGTGGCAACTTCTTCTTGACTTAAGCCTTCGTGTATCAAACGTACTAATTGATCGGGTTGCACTGTCTCTAATCGCCGTAGCGCCATTTTTTTAGGTATTTTGGAATAACGGAGGCAATGCGAACTATACCAATGGTAGCGTTAGAAACACTACTGGACCATTTACCGCTACATTGTACTATAAAGAGCGAGGCAAGGATAGCTTAAACCAAGCTTGAACTTATGGAAAGGGACATTTTCTAACCAAACATGTGGAAAATGATATTCAATTAATGTCAACAGACCACACAACTTAAACAGGAATTTCAAAATTGTTATTAAGGATCAAAAGGAACTAGAAAAAAAATACACCTCCTCTAAGTAGAATTAATGAATTGATATGTTACACAGGCGGATCAAAAAATGAGTTCAATATCGGAGCGGGAATATACAGCAAGTAAGGTAGATATGAAGGTAGCTTTCCACTTGGCAAACAAACCTCTGTATTTTAAGCAGAGAGTCTACAGTAAAGGGCATATCAGAATTTTCACCGACAGCCACGCTGCCCTTAAAGCCCTAGCTTTCTTAAGGTGTCATACAGGTTGATATGAGATTGCGGCGAAGAACTTAAAAGAGTGGGTACTAGGAAAAAGCTGAGGAACTGCACTTGACGGGTTTGAAGCGGAAGCAGACATTCCCAAATGCCCAAAATCAAGTTATGGTTAAATGGGTGGGTTAAAAAGAATCACAAAATTCACTGAAAGAAGACGCCCAATATTGGAGATAGAGTTCCGGAAGTTGACTTTTGGCAAATCAAATCTTGTCAAATCTCTTTTAATAATTAGAAAATTGAATATTTTTCCAGATATTCAAAAATATCTAAATTTCTACTTTGTTCACTTTATTGCTTTTAACTTTTGCTATTTTTGTCGGATCCTTTTAAAACCTTTCTTTAAATGATCTACATAATATTCCAGACTAACTGACACCTTATTCGTAATTTTAAAAGAATATTTAAAAGCAGTTCAAAAGCGATATTGTAGTTTTTTGGTATATATGTATTTGAAAAACCAGACTATGCATGAGAAGTGAGGATTCGCTCTTATTTTGTACGATGTGGCCACAAGGTAATAGAGGATGCAGGATATTGAAACTTATGAACAGAAAAAATTAAATCCTATAATTCGAAATACGCCTATATTAAACATTATTTTAAAAAACTGTAAATATAAAAATTATTCAGTTTGTTGCATTTCAACTTGCTCTCGCCTTATTTTTTGATTTATTAAAACTAAAAACCAAAATAGACATCGATCTAAATAAAGTAAACTCTAAGGCTGTAGTTCGACTTTTCATTTTTTTGGCGAACGCGGCTGCTACTGTATGCTCCTTAAATTTACTTATTTTGACACTACAACTGGCACAGTTACCCTTTCACACTTTTTTGTTTCATTTTCGTTTCATTTTTCTATTTCAAAGAACAGATCAATGATGTGATTGGACTTTATACTACAGCTATAAAACCAACAAATTTTAAAGACACCCGTAAATATTTGATGACCAATTAACATTTAGCTGGGAACGTTTTGTATTGTAACAATTTATTTATCGTGTTTTTATTTTCCGTTACTTATTATTGATTTTTCTGAAATCGCATTCAAAATTTGTTTCAATTAAATTTTTATAAATGAAATTTTTTGTACTAACTCTTACTTTTTGGAAGTCCATCTTATTAAAAATAATAAAAAACTCTTCGTTTCAACGTAACTTCCAAGTTTATTTGAAAAAATATGTTTTAAATTACAATGACGGCCGTTTCGCTGATAAGCATTGTCAGATTGACATTTAAGTTACATTTTGTTTGTTTGTAGCTAGGTACCTGATGTTGTTTAGGTAGTATTAAGGCTAAACCAAGTATGGAAGTAATGACATAACAATATTAAAGCCTAGATGTTAATAACCCTAAGGGATTTTAATATATCTGTCGGCACAAGAAACCAAATTGGTTTTTAAATTATACTTGATAATCGCAGTTACCCTAAAATAAGGTTGTTTTCGACAGTTTGCGAATGTGTCGGACCCTATAAATTTCACTAAAATAATGTTACTCGGGGGTCCTTTACGCCCAAATATTTCGTATCGAATGAATTCTAAAGTAAGAGCCCATCACAATGAATTGTATTTCAGATTCAAACTAAGCAAAAAGCTTTTTATTCTAAAAAAGGCTGACTGTATTTCGACAATGATATATGTGTCTCACTGAGATTTATTTGACTATATACATTTTTCGGGGTACACGTCCCTGCGGTCGGCACCTACTTTGATGCAGGCTATCCCCATGGGATTTTTCTCAAAAAAATATAACTTCTACCCTAAAAAAACTGTCTGATAAAACAGGATTGTATCATAAAATTGATATATACAGTGTTTTCCTCCAGAGGACGTCTTATCTTACATTCATGATAATTCAATATTATCTCTAATGTTTTAACCCACGAAACAAAGAATAGCGCAGAAGATTTATTATTCATAATATCAGCTATAAATTAGGTAAAATGGCATAGCTGCATTTTAAATTCAAAGTAGGTGTCCTAATTTGATGTTTTTTGCTGGGCTATCTCTGAATTTACAATTGGTTGAGATGTTAATAAAGTATAATATTTTAATAAAATATTTTACAGTTACTTTGTAAACAATATTGTTAAATCAATTAAAATCTACAAGCCCAATTTCTGATTGGTAGTTCTGCCATAAGCAGTTTCGTCACTTGTTTTAATACAATTCAGTAACAGTTGACTTCCTTTAGTAGTCTGGGAATAAATTTTGCTAACAGCAACAGCAACATTATTATTATTCAAGATATTTATAAAGACATGAAAAAAAAGATAAAAAATTTGTATTTTTAATAATAAGTCTGTATATTCAAATTTATATTTATTAGCTAAGCGCTTTTAATCATAAAATAGGCTATCCTCAGAGCTAAATCTGATATAAGTACAAATAAAGTAACTTACGTCAAGTTAAATATTTCCCAAGAGAGATCACAAACTAATAGACAACATCAGTTAAAGACATCCACAACAATTTAAAATATGATTTAAAATTATATAAAAAAAGGCTGTAGTTCCGATTAACTCCCATCAGAATTTCGCCTCGGTATTAACACAGTGGATAGTTCTCATGAAGCTTGATCGAAAAAAAGTTGTCTAGATGTGTGCATGCGCATACATATTGAAATAAATTAGTTTTAATTTTAAGCTACGAGAACGCTTCTTTTTGCCATTTCACTTTGAACTTTGCTTGTATAAGTTTAAGAAGATGTTAATTAGCAAAATAAAATAAATTGTTTTTTTATACTTTTTGTGTTTCTGTTAATTTCTCCCACTATAACTTTTTATTTTTAGGTTAGTTTTAGGTACAACATTTTGTCATTGGGCGACTACCGTGTGTTTGGTAAGGTTAGGTAAGGTTAAGTTAGATTAGGTTAGGTTAGGATAGTTTAGGTTAGGTCAAAAGATCATATCCGGGTATATAAAACAATTCGGCATAAAAAACTCGCGTTTTTGTAGAAAAAATTCAATGGACATGCGCAACTTCTGGACATGATTTTCGAATTCCGCATAGTCGGAATAGTAGGTTAGTCATGTTTGGTAATAACATTCCAATGGGAGTTAATCGGAACCTTCTAAGAAAAATTAAAATTAAAAACTACGCTTAAATAATAAAATGAAATTAAAACGATCGACAATCATCGAACTATTTAATGGAACTTTTTTTTTCACAGAATAAGGTTAGTTATTATATTTAAATTGAAAATATTTGAAAAAATATATATGTTGGTTGGTCCAAGACAATGACCGTCAATATTAAAAATTAACATGTAGAATATTTTTAACAAATCTTTAAACAAACAAATTTTAAAATTAATAATTAATTAATTAATTAAAAAGTCAAAGGTTTTTTTTTGTTAGCAACTAATAAGTGATTACGAAAATGATTTTATTTATATAAAAAGCAGTAGCGTGTCATTTTTTAATGTGATAAAATTATATTTTGTTCAACATCAACGGTTCAAAAAAAGGCTAAGCTATGCTGTTTCTTATGAGCCCAAATTTGTTGAGATCGGTCAAGTGAGATGTTTTAAAAAACAATTGATATTCCCCCACCGCTTTATTTTGGTAGATACAACAAAACATTTTAGTTAAAAAAGTGTAGATGAATAGCCAGTAAATATGGAAATATCATCGATATACTTTCATCAGGCAAAATTCTAAGAAAATTCCATTTTTCTACTTAGTGTTAATTGTTACGCCATCTAGCGGTCGTTTGAAAAACTCGAAAATAATTTCCAGCAATTTCTCTTGGCGACTTTTTCCCTGAATTTTTTTTATAAACAGAGTAATTCATTGATAATTGGAAGTAATTTAATACTAGAATCCTCACTTCAAATTATGAAGATTTAACCCAAAACACCTAAATAAAATGTAGCTGCTTACTTAGTTACAGGGTGTTTTGTTTAAAAATTTAAAAACTATTTGGGTTCATTACTTTAAGACTGTTTTACGTATTCATTTCATATTTGGTAGAAAATGTAGACACTATACACCCTACAAAATTAAATTAAACAAACGTTTCTGGGTATCACCAGAAGCGTAAGACAGAGGCAAGTGACAGGTTAATCCTTCCCAAATTCTACGCCACTGGCAGAATAGAAACTTTTTTTTCGATTCTCCTATACCTTTTACGTAAATAGAGTATTTTTTTTTATAACGCTAAAATCAATATTTCTCGAGATATTTTAATTTAAACATAAAACCAATTTTAATGTGTGATAACTATGTCGATGTTTTGGACCAGTGAATTGCATTTAATACGCAAATGAAACTTTAATCCTCAGATAAAGTTATTAAATTATTGACAAAAAACTTAAAATAATATTAAAATGATTTTAAAATATTTTCAAACAAATAAACTGATCTTTATTTTTAATTACAAAACATCGACATAGTTCTCACACATTAAAATTGGGTAGTTTTATGTTTAACTTAAAATATCTCGAGAAATATTGACTTTATCGTTATGAAAAAAGAGTACTTTATTTACGTAAAAAGGATTGGAGAATCGAAAAATTGTGCTAAACTTTCTATCCCGCCAGTGGCGTAAAATTTGGGAACGATTAACCTGTCACTTGCATCTGTCGTTTGTTTAATATAATTTTGTAGGGTGTATAGTATCTACATGTTCTGCCAAATATGAAATGAATATCTACGTAAAGAGTCTTAAAGTAATAAACCCAAATAGTTTTTAAATTTTTAAACAAAACTAACTAAGTAAGCAGCTACATTTTATTCAGAACAATAAACAACTAAAAGGTTGTATTAACTTTCACTATTTATTCTATAAATTGCAATTACAGCTGTTTCGCTATAACTAGCATCGTCAGATTGACGATGCTAGTTATAGCGAAACAGCTGTAATTGCAATTTATAGAATAAATAGTGAAAGTTAATACAACCTTTTAGTTGTTTATTGTTCTGAATAACATGAATTTTCACACAGTAAGGGTTAGTACCATAAATTTCATTAAGCTACATTTTATTTAGGTGTTTTGGGTTAAAGTCAGGATTCTAGTATTAAATTATTTCCAATTAGTAATGAATCACCCTGTATATTGGTTCTAGAACGTCTTCCGACGTTGTACGATGCCTGATTTCCACGCCTTTCTATCATTCCACTGGTCTTCCCTCAGATCTCTTGCACTCATTGCCTTCGTTATTCCTTCTTTCCATGTTTTTTTTTGGTCGTCCCCTCTTTCTGCGGTTTCTTTTTATTCATTCCATAGTTTTTTTTGGTAGCTTTGTATCCTCCATTCTCTGGACGTACCCTACCATATTTTTTGTGTTTTTCAATGTCCACCGAGATCGTATCTTCTATTCCTATTCTCCGACGTATTTCTTCGTTTAAAATTCTGTCTCTTCTGGATACACCTATTGTTTTTCTAAATACGTCCATTTCTACATGTTCAATTTTCCTTTTGTTTTGTTGTTTATCTCTGTGATCCGCCAGGTTTCTGCTCCATACAACAAACTGGTCTTTACAGGGGCTTCATATGTAGAAACCTTACGCTTTTTACCAGTTTCGCTACTACATAAAATGCTGTATATGCAGCCTATTGTTCTTCTTGCCTGAATTACTGTTTTTAATATATCTCTGTCATCTGTGCCTGTCCCGTCGAAGATCGTTCCAAGGTATTTATACTAACTGCATGATTCCACTTTATCATTTTCCAATTGGAAGTCCGATGGTTACTTACCTATAGGCAAGTATTTTGTCTTTTGTGTATTTATTTCTAATCCCCACCTTCTATATTCCTCCTGTAGTTTCCTTGCCATATACCCCAAGTCATCCTTGTCATTGGCAATAATGACCTGGTCATCAGCAAATTAAAAGGAGTATAAGCCAGTGTCCCCTATATCTTGGCATTTTCTTTTTCACTGATGTAAAGCTCTTGCCACATAAATTTTCAATAGAATTAATTCAATCTTTGAAATTCCAATGGAAAGGGTAGGTATATCTTTTTATTATTTGTTATCTTTATCTTTATTCCGTTGTCTTGGTTTTATTTTTTTTTATTTGAGCTTTTTTCTATTAAAATTATTTAATAAATTTTTCGAAAATAAACAAATTTATTGAAATTGATTGTGTTAACCTCTACTTTTTGGAAGTTCATCTTACTAAGAACAATAAATAACTGAACAGTTAAACTAAACTTCCACTATTTATTCGAAAAATTCGCTTTAAAATTCAATTACAGCTGTTTCGCTATAACTAGCATCGTCAGATTGACATATTGAAATTACATTTTGTTTGAATTTTAAAGCGAATTTTTTGAATAAATAGTGGAAGTTTAGTTTAACTGTTCAGTTATTTATTGTTCTTAGTAAAAACAAATTTATCTCCATGTTCAGGATCCAACAAGTTTTTTATTTTGTATTTTTAGTTCTACTTTAAGCAGCTGTTGTAGTTTATTTAAAAACATTATCTATATCAATATTAAATAGGACGCATCACACCTTCTACGATTAACATCTTGTTGGAAAAGTATTTCTGTTAATTTGTTTATTATTATTTGACTTTTACTTATAAGTTCAATAAGAAAGTCGATAAAGGATACAAGTACAAAAAAATTCTGAAAACAGTCAGTTGGAAGTAATAAGAGTTATAAATATTTTTGAATAGTCCTAATGAAGTAAAGGAATACCTTTAGGACGGCTGTATAGAACATAACAGTCGATTATTTCAAAGAAGAGGTCCTAGAGAATTTCGAAATCTTGAGCATCACGTAATATAGAGTGGAATTATGTGCTGGGGAGTTTAATCAAAGTTAATATCCGTAATCCTGTGGCTAATATACAGCAATGTTAATGTGCATGCATTCCAAGCTTTTCAAATCCCAACTGCATTTAAGTTGTTGCATTAACGAAGGAATTTCCAGCCTCTCTTACATAATCTGGCCAAAGCTAGTGCTCCTTTAACGGCTTTAACGATACCTTTAATTCAATGTTATTATAAAGAGATATTTTTCTTTTTGGTTCTATTATTTCTACAAAAGTTGCCACTATTTACGTATCGATTTTACAGGATTTTTTTTCTAAGACGTTACCCACCTTTATTTTTATATTTATTATATATAAGTACCTAAATTAAAATAAAACAATAATTATTTTAGGAAGTTATTTGTTTTACTTACGGCCGTATTTACCAACGATTATTACTAACAGTTGGTTAAGATATTTGTTAGCATGT
Organism: Ophraella communa; assembly: GCA_035357415.1. Taxonomy (NCBI): domain Eukaryota; kingdom Metazoa; phylum Arthropoda; class Insecta; order Coleoptera; family Chrysomelidae; genus Ophraella; species Ophraella communa. Next base: position 15,902,281 of record CM068995.1, on the reverse strand, counting down.
TAAATTGAGTGGTATTCACTATGAAATTTTATTCCTTATCAGCAAGTTAAAGGTAACAGCCAAAGTTCGGGCTGGTAAAAATATAACAAGGTTTTAATTTAAAAAAGTGAGGTTAGTTTAGTCAAGTCAAGAATTAATTAACAATTAAAAGAAATGGAAAGACTTAATAACTTATTGAGTTCGTCTTCAAATTCTGAAAGCGAAGATGAAGAAATTGAGCGTGCTAGGAAAGTGAAAATTCATAATAATTTAATTGAATTTTAAAAGGCGATTTAGAATGAACAAACAGACTTTTCATGTATTATCAGGTTTGCTAAATAGAATTATTTAACCAGTCAACGATATAAATAGGCCAATATCATTCCAGTTCTTAAACCAGTGATTTGATTGGCGTTGTACTCCCATGCCAGCTTCTTCCAATATTCTGTGTTTTGTTTATTATAAACGGCACTGAAAGATATTTCTGCACCAACGACATTAGTTCCTTTTCACGCAGCGTATAATTTGGCGCCCCCTTTTTTTCTTTTTCCATTATTATTTAAAACAGTATTTTCGTTATAAACAAAATAAAAAATAAACTAATAAGGTTAAATCGTCAAACCAAATGTCAAATTTCATTTCCTACGAACATAAATTTCTAGTGACTTTCTTTTAACAGCCTGTGTGGTGAATACGGTCATTAATATCATTTGAGTATCAGAAAACTCATTATTAGAAACTCATGCTACGCCCTTGTTTAATGGCTATAAAATTATAATGCCAAACAACTAGGAGGTTATATAAATAGACTACAATTGAAAAGTTAGTTTTGAGTAAATTATGTATAACCTCAAGTGGACGCTTGTTATTACCATTTCTACTACATATACCTTATACAGTTGTAAATAAATAATGGAAGAATAATCAGCATGCATGTTTACCAATATTAATTATAACCAAGAAAATACCAAAAATATCGGTTTATTCATTTTTTTATCATAAAGAAATGTACTTGGGGTGCTTAGAGGTGGATTAAAAATATCGTTTTAATTGGTGAGTAACCTCTGGTGCCTTATGAAAATTTAACACCTTTACATTTTAACCAATAAAACGCCTTCATTTTGTCTAGTTACCATAACTAAATAAATTTCCGGAAATTTTTTCGTAGCGCCATGATATTTTAGTGGGTATTTTTTCAAAACTGAAACCATAGAGAACGCTGAAACATTAACGTACAGACCATAGACAAATAAAAATATAATATATTTCTCTAGGCTAAAGACCTTTAAACTATTAATAAATAATTTTTTTCCACATTATGGTGTGAAATTTCAAAATACTATTGAATTTTAATAACTTTATTTGTTTGTTAATTAAATAAATTAAAACAAAATATTTTACAAAAAATGTCTGACCTTATTTGACTATGTAGAATCCTGGCTGAATTTCCGTTCTTCTGCGCTGGAATAAAATTCTAATTTGATCTATGAAAATAACAGACTAATGCAGATTGAATTTCCGACGCTTGAAGATTGTCGGCGATGGTTTAATTATAAGTTGAGTTATGTGACACTATTATTTTTCCACATTGTTTTACGAACAAAGTACAATGTTTTTGTGCATAATTAGTTTTTTTTAAATTTAGTTTTAAATGGTGAGTACACTTTATGTCTTTAAATACGCTCGAAAAATGTTATTTAACTTTGCACCATCACCACTTATACGTCACTGTAAGTTTTAACTGATTGATAATTATGTATTTAATTATCACTTTATTTAACTCCTTGAGTGGCACTTTAATTATCTCACTAGAACTGTTTCCAAAAAATTTATTATTATTGACATTCTTTCACGACCTCTAATAAAGGATCTTTGGCTTCCGGAAAATTCTTTTTAGGATAACGCAAACTTTGTATCAAACTCTTTCGAGAAAATTGCTTTAAACAATATCTTCATCTTTGTCTTTATCCCAATATTTTTAACTTTTGGAATTTACTAGACTAAATTCAATAGAAATTCAACTGTCTTTTTTTATACACTATGAAAATATGTGTTCTAGAAAAAAATTGATTTACTTGACTAATTACCCGATTATTCTAGTATCCATTTAAATTGTTTGCATACAAAAAAAATGATATTGACATAATTATACAATAATAAATACTTATCGGTTCAAATTAAAACCCTAATTATGTGGAAGTCCATCTTACTAAGAATATTAAAAAATAAAATTTACCAAATCTTTCATGTTTATTAAAAAAAAAGGATCAGCATGATACAGTTTTTTTCTGGTTTTTCTATATCATTACACAGTTATAGAGGGAAATACATCCCTTAGGGCTAATAACATTTAGGCTTTAATATTGTTATGTCTTACTTACATACTTGATCTAATCTTAACACTTAACATTAGCTTTAAAAAAACAAAATGTAAGTTTAATATTTCTATCTGACGATGCTCGTTTTAGCGAAACAGCTGTCATTGAGTTTTAAAAAGCAATTTTTTAAATAAAAGTTTTATTTTTCAATGTCCTTTCTTATGGTTAAAATTTACCTACTGACATATAAATAAAGTTTATTCCCCATGCCTTAGTGTTTATGTTTATTAATCTTCAATATAAATATTATTGTCTAAGAATAATAGGTTGTATGACAATTTTCACATAATTAATATTGATCATTGTGTTTATAGTTCTCCTAATTTAATCTAGTTTTAAATATCATACTAATGTCCATTATAGATTTCATTCACAATAATTTTTACCACACATAGAATACTTAATATTACTCAAATACTTTATCACTACTCATGTAGTTACTCTATGTTACATGCATGGAATTGTTTATGATAGCTATAATATAAAACAATTTTTGTTGATATTCTGTCCTTTGCTATTTATTTAATTTCTCTGTGTCTTAATACAGTATAAAGGACAAATAAAAAACAATTTTACGAAAAAAATAATTTTTTTAATACTCCGCAGAGGTCAATAAAACAGCTTAGTTGTTTTTAAGAGTTACTCACTTTTCAGAGAGTACGTCATTCCCGAGAGTCCTTAAAATAATTCTTTGTTTCAAATCCACATGACGTATTTTAACAATGTTGCAATTACTACCGAACTTCAATACTTATCGTTGTGTAAGGTTATTGTAATTTAACTCCAAAGAGTTAATATTTAACTGAAAGTGTTATTAGCTTAAAGCTCTAAAAGAAAAACAAATAAGTATTCTATAATTAACTGTTACTAACACACAATAACACAATTAGCACTTTAAAACTATTTTTTGATATATGTACTTTGACTTCATTGCATGATCATAAATGCTTACTAATTTTAAATTTCCTCAATATTAGAATTTTATTAATCTAATAAAAATGAATAATTATAAAGCTTTCGGCCATAGTTTGAGGTAAGGGAGTTTTTAAAGTAACGTTCTTTTTTGTTGACCATAGCTCCTAAGAATCTGGAAACGGAAATTAGGAAAGTTATTGTATTAACTCTTACTTTGTCGAAGTCTATTGAGAACACAGAATAAATAGCTGTTTAACAATATTAAAAAAATGAACTTTTTGGTTTTTATAATGAAATATTTAGTGTTGTTAAATTTCAATTAGATTTTTGTTCTGAGATAGTAAGACATAACTAAGTTTGGTTAAAATGTATAAATGAGCAAGTCCTGTATGTAACATTAAAACAAAAATGGTTTAATAATTTTGTAAGGAATTTTGTTATTAAATTTATTCATCTCAAGTAGAATATACATACACAGTAGTCAAGAACAATAAACGAAACTTTATTTTTGACGATGCTAATTCTAGCGAAACAACTGTCGTTGAATTTAAAACGTATTTTTGAATAAATAATGGAAGTTTCATTCAACCGTTTAGTTAATACAATAACTTGCATTATACAGTAGTCATTAACAAAATAATTAATTTTTAATATCTCCATTGTACAATAAAATATCATTGAAAAGGGTGATATCCATTAGTGTTATGATGTCACCGGCATTTTCTTCAATATAACACCCTGTATTTTTGACATTTTTAGATCCATTAAAATGAGCAGTAGGTATTTGAAATAGTTTTTTTCATACTGTACGGTAAAGTGCCGTTTGGGTCCGGGAAATAGCACTTTATGGTACACTTGTAGGTACTTTACAGTACTCTTCAATTCTCCCAATGTTGTTTGAAATAATAAGTGAATCAACATAAACTAAGCTTTTCTTCTAGCTTTTGAAGATTGACATTAATTGTACAACTGCTGTTGCCAGCAATAGGTATTAATGGAGTTGTTGATGGATTTATAGTGTTTTCTGTAATCGCGGAAGACGTGTGGCTATAATGTAGCACTTTAACAAAAGTTTCGCCCCTTTGGATCATTCTTGCAATCTTCTTTTTGTCTTCAATCGATTCTTCTATATACTTTTCTGCAACTGAAAAACTCTTTCATCCACCGTGCTGTTTTAGAACTTTAAGGTCAGCTCCAGCATTGACCAAAAACGTTGAGGATGTCCTTCTGAAGCAATGACCTATATACTTTTCTGGTTGGTCTAGTTTTAAGAACCCAGCTGTTTTCTTAGGTGCTCCGCCAACAGTATGTATACCAGCTCTTTCAGACAGACGTTTTTGTCTGAATATGAGAAGAATATTCTTTAAAAAAAAACTGTTCTTACCACATCCAAAAAGTAAGCCAACATCACATTTTCATCAGCACTACTTTTCAAATTGTGTTGTTCACGCTGGTTGCAAAATAGCGCATATTCTTTTTGATATCTTTTTTCATACTTAACTGGAATGATTTGCCCTATCCCTTCCGCAGTTTTCTCAGCAATTTCATCTAATTTCACATTCATTTTCTCCGCAGATATTTCGTGTGTGCAGAAAAATTTAATATGTCTGCCTTTATTTACATTTTTACTTAGTAAACGCTGTTCATTTTTTATTTATTAAGCAAATCAACCATGTTAAGAATAAATCAAGTAACATAATTTTTTCACAGCAGTCTACATGACTATCGACTATCGACTATCGACTATCGACTATCGACTATCGACTATCGACTATCGACTATCGACTATCGACTATCGACTATCGACTATCGACTATCGACTATCGACTATCGACTATCGACTATCGACTATCGACTATCGACTATCGACTATCGACTATCGACTATCGACTATCGACTATCGACTATCGACTATCGACTATCGACTATCGACTATCGACTATCGACTATCGACTATCGACTATCGACTATCGACTATCGACTATCGACTATCGACTATCGACTATCGACTATCGACTATCGACTATCGACTATCGACTATCGACTATCGACTATCGACTATCGACTATCGACTATCGACTATCGACTATTAGTACTATACGGAATACTGTAAAAAGCCTACTATGGGTGAGCCCAAGGTTACTATGAACCAGAGAATTGTACGATGTGCATGTCTATTGGACAAAGTAAATTCCCCAGTTATGTAATTTAATAAATTATTAAAGTGGTAATAATTTAGGTTACTTGACTATGAAAAATAAAACTTCGTACTTCGTACTTCGTTTTCATCAAATTAATACTAAGTATAAAAATATCAAAGTATAAATTATTACTAATAAAGTTTCCAAATAATTATGCCCTATTTGTGAAATTATTAATTTTATTAAGGATAATAAAAAACTCTTGTTAAAACGAAGAGTTTTTTATTATCCTTAATAAGATGGACTTCCAAAAAGTAAGGGTTAGTACAATCAATTTTATTAATTTTATATTTGCAATTTATAAATCTGCAAAAGGAATAGTCGACATAATCAGAACTAGTGTTCAAATTGCGTGAGTGCGTGTCAAGCGTGGTTGAGCGTGTTTCATTCTATGATGGAAATAGTTTCTTTAAATATTTATGCAACACTAAAATTGTAATAGCCCGTAACGGCCCATCAATGTTCAAACTTCGTTAATTAACTAAAGAGCCGGTTGGTATATAAGGTGCAGAAGGAATTTAAGAGGCTCTAAAGGAGAAATGTAAATGTGTGTAGACTCGGTTAATCTGATTTTGTAATGGCGAAGACGCAGAAAGTTTCTACAAGTAGATGAAAATTGGATTTGTATGAGGGGAATATTTTTTGCCATTTAAGAATACTTTAAAAAATATTATATTTGTTCTGTCTTGTAAAATTGTAATCAAATTATTGATGGTTATTAGTAAAACTTATACTAGCCACAAGTTTTTTTAACATTTCCAATATTGACTCTAATAACTAAAGTTTTGATTCAAAACATTGTTACTTTATGGTTAAGCTTTTAATAAAATTTGCAATAGATTACGAACGTAGTCTATTCATTTTCAGGGCAGGGTATTGGCACAGTGTGTGCTCCGCCGTTTCTTTTTCACACTGAAGAAACGACAGTCCGATGTGTCACTCAGATCTATCTTCGTTAGGTAGTCTTGGAAAAAAATTGCTCCGTGCGGAGTTCGATTAGAATACAAAGATCCTTTCTAATGCACTATAGTATCTGCGAGGGTTCATAATAAATACCTTGGAGTCAGCAGGCCCAGAAATATCTATCCAGTATTAAAAAGGAAGAAGGCTGTTGAACTACTTCGGTACATATATTTTGGAGAAAACGATATTTTAGTCGGCTCCAAGAAAGTAGTGAGTACTAATCTCTCACAGCAGTCCAGAAATATCTTATAGTTTCATCTTAAACTGACTATCTACCGATAGGTTGTTCATCTAGCCTCCTTCTTTAGTAAAACATGCAAAGTAGTAACACTCACTATATTGCCACGTAATATAGCGCTAGTATTGGTCACATAAGCTAAAGTTCTAAAGTTCAGACAACTAAGCAGCTGCAACAGAGAGGCCATTGGTTTTATCATGGTTTGATAAATCCACTAAATCTATTTGGGGTTTATTTTTCACGATTTGCCAGAGAGTTTTCTAAAGTTCCAAAAATAATTCCCTGGCTTTTCTTCAGTAGGGAGTTTCAAGTCGGTTTAGCTGGTGCAAAAGAAGCCTCTTCATACTTGTAAAAGAAAATACTGATTTGTGGATAGCTATTATAGGCATCTGCTTCTCCGCACACTAACTGTAGTGACTTTTTGGAAAAATTTGGGGTCTACAACCCAAAATTATCTAATGGTCATACTTAAAGGTTGTTAGGCTCATTATCAAGATGCAAGAGAAAGTGCAAACACTGGCTTGTATAGACATGACCATAGACCTATTATCAGAGGAGACGCAACATTCCATTCATAAAACTTAGTTTGTTTTGTCGCGATGATTACAAGAGAGCGTCTATAGGGATATACAGGGTGTTTCATAAAAAGTGAGGTAGTTTTAAACATAATTTAATTAAGTATATACTTAAAAATCATTCAATTTTTTACCAAAAAACGGATTAATAAAAATAAGCAAATCCAATGGTACTATTTTAATTTAGTACCACAAGACGAGCTAAATAATCGACGTATTTCGGCTTCAAGGTTGTATAAACTTTGTTCTTATCACTCATAAACATTTAAAAAACTACAAGTATACAATTAAGAATCATAAAAAACTCTTCGTTTTAACGTTACTTCCAAGTTTAATTGAAAAAACTGAAAAATTAAAAAAAAAATTCAATCTGATGATGCTAATTCTAGTGAAACGGCTGTCATTGTGATTTCAATTAAACTTTGAAGTTACGTTAAAACGAAGAGTTTTTTATTATTCTTAAAAAAATAAACTTCCAAAAAGTAAGAGTTAGTACAATAAATTTAATTACAAGTATACAAGTTACGTTCAGAATAATAGAAGCTTGTTTTTTTAAGTATAAACTTTAATGGTTTTAAAACCATTTCTATAAGTAATAATATCATTTGCATTAAAATGATGAAGATGTTTAATGCCACCATTATCTTCTTCCCAGCATAGAAAATATACTCATATTTGTCTCCTCTCACTCTCAGTTGGAAACATGAAGTAACACAAATACAATGAACACACTAAAATGTATTGATTTCATATGGAAAGTCGAGAATCCAGTAGAGTTTAAAAATTGATGTAGCCGTGGCAATTTTTTCGTTGGTTGCTCGTATTTTACGACTAAAAATACTTAGAGACAATCAAAAGTGTTTTAAAAAATTGTAGAATATTAACTAACGGAATAATAACCATACCTGTTTACAATGGTATTGAAATCGTCATCGCTACGCCACTTGATAAAAATATTATAAACAAACAACACTTATTTGTGAAAAGAAACATTTGGACTTAAATATTCCAGTTTTTACACACTTGGCAATAAAGAACCATTTCTTTCACTAAATTTCACTTAATATTACCTATAATCTCGTTAGAATTGCTTCAGCAACAATGCTTGACATACCTAATTAAAGAGCCTGTATCAAATTTGATAGTATAACCGCTTCTATGCGTGGTATCATTTAGACAAACCATGCAGCTTTGTCGCTTATTGAGCAACTCATTTCTAAGATCGAACCGAATAAAATAGTTGAAAGGTTAAACATTCATAAACTATTATGGTCATAATATTTTTGCAAATGTAATTAACAAATACTATAAATGATCCAATAACAATCACAAATCTGTTACCTTAAATAAAGAGCAGGCAACCTCACAGTAACATAACTTGATATCTGAAAATTTTAAGTTGGTATGACTGATTTAATAAAAATGCCCACAGACGCAATGATTGTAAAGCACAAGTGGATCACTAAACTATTTAAATAAACAAAGTTTCTGTTTATCTTTGCGAATAGACTTGGTCTTAAATATACTACATTTTTCCAGGAATAATAAAATATTGGTTCTATCTATAAAGTTCTTACACCTAAATAAGATATGTTGCTAACAGTAGAAAATATTTTCTTCTTATCTACCACGTAAAACCGTTTTATTATCTAGCAACATCTAAAACTTACATGTTTCCAATGACTGGGTAATAAAATATTTAGAGACCCTTTGAATTTTTCAACCGTTTCTCTAATGAAATATCCACGATGTTTGAAAAGTTTTTCTTGATTTGCGCTCAAATTTTTAAAGACGTTGAATTGTTTAAAGAATTGGTGATAAATATAAACGTAACAATTTTAAAATAGTACATAAGATATTTTAAAACTAAATTAGTAATTATTTATTTGGTAAAACGGTATCAAGGTAACAATTAAAAATTATATAAAAGTACTAGAATATTTTAATAAAGAAGTAATAAACTAGAAGCGTCTAAATACTAATTAGATCTTTTTCTTTTGCAGTCAATAAAGAAAGAAAAATTGTTAGCGTTGTTTGGTTATAACCCGGGGCACTATTCAATATAATTGCATTGTTTCCTTTTACCATGTCCAATTCCGTAATTATGGCAAAGTGTGTTTGTATTTGCTGAGACAAAGAAAACTCGGTTATAAGATGAGAAACGGATAGGAAAGTTTTAATTGTAAACGACATTATGAAGGTAAAGCAATAGTTTGAGAGATTTTACTACGCAGTCAAGTTTTAGGGTACTGTCTTTAGGTTACTGGTAAATATGTAAAGTAAAATCCAATAAAAAATATAGTAAAAAGTTTGGATGCAGTATGAACACTAGTTTTCTTATTCTATTTTACTTTTTGATTATTTTTAATGATTAACATTATTGCCAAAGACAACTGTTTTAACACATCGTCAGATCAATATAACGAACTAACTTAGTACGAGTAAATATACCAGAAGAGTTCTGACTTAGTTAGTAGTATCTGCAAATGTTTAAAATGCACAAGAATTTAAAAAAAATGTGTTGACGGGAATGAGATTCGAAGAGAAGAATTTACTTCAAGCGGTTTAACTAACGGGGCAACCAAACAACTTAATAATAGTTCATCTTCAGGTTTTATGTTTTTGTACATGTACATGTCATAAGTTAACTTCCAAAATTTCGGTCTTTCTATGATTATATATATATACCACATTTACGTTCGTGGTAGGTAATCAAAAAGGAGAATTTATATTCATTTTTAACGTTTTTGTCACAATTGCTGGAAACTCTGCACAAGATCTAAACCTCATTATCGATGGGTCCTTATCTAGAACCCAACAGTGTTGGACTCACCTCCCAGAGAATGCCCACCAACCAAACCCACTTTAAAGCTCGCCGTTACCCACGCCTCGAAATCACTACCCTAGCATACTTCAAGACGGGCGTCAGTCCCTCACACACTCCCGCCATACAATCCATTCTTTCTCCCCTCTCAACATTACCCTGCATTTTCTCACATTTATCTTTAAAACCTTCCATCCGTAATTCTCCATTTCTTCCTCCCGCTGCCTTTCCCTACCTCCTATTTTACCATACTCCTCTCTAAGGGGTCCAGAGGGTCCCTCATTTTGTTTTCCTTCTCCTTACTTCCTTCGTCACTTGGAACCTTTTCCCCCATTTTACAACCTAGCTACCCTCTAGCCCCACAAACTCTACAAATAAACGCCTGTCTACAGTACCTGGCCATGTGGTCCTCGCTCCTGCATGGCCAGCATTTGGCCTTGTCCTTGAAGCCCTTCGTTTAACTCACTGCAATCTTGTGCCATTTCACTCCACAACCAAAGCGTCTACCCTCCTCTCTACCCTCCATAAACGAAAACCTATTCAACCTCAATTTCACCTACCTTTTCCAAGCAAAACTTCCGCATTTTCCCATTCCGCTTTCACCACTGCCATCTTCATCCCATTCCTCTACTTCTTGACAACCTTAATCACCTTAGTTCCTTTCCCAACTAACACTCCTAGTTTCTTCGTTACCTCTTCATCTTGCATCCACGGACCTAACCCTATTACCTTAATTGTTTTTGTATCCTTTCCTGCCTCCACCGTCCTTGCTCCTGTAACCCTTTTCACTTCGCCAGGCATTCCCATAACCTCACTGGGATCTTGATAAGGTTTTTGATTGGGCTAGTTCATAGTGGCGAACTTTAACCCTTTATTGTTAGTAGACCTAGGTGGTCAAACGATGAATTTAGAATTTAGAATTTGTAAGACAAGTCTCGTAAGTCTCGTCAGTCTATGTTTGGGTCCAGAAGGACCTGTTTTGGCCGTTTGGCCCTGGGATTGTCGTCCGGGTCGTAGTCGAGTGCCCTCTTCAGAAGAGGGTTGGCGTGGTTATGAAATGAGGTGATCAAGTCTTTGTTACGTAGTCGGATTTGGTGTCGTATGGTGTCCACCATTAAGTCACGTCGTATGTTAGAGTTTCGTAAATACCAGGGGGCCCCGGTAATTAATCGTAGCGTTTTGTTTTGTATTGTCTCTAGTCGGTGAAGATGAGAATTAGCTGTTTGTCCCCATACTGTCGATGCATATGTAATTTGTGGGAGGATGCAAGTCTTGTATAGAGTTTGTGTCGGAGACTTAGTTTACTGTCCTTGGATATGAAGGGCCAGAGAGCTGCTTTAGAAGCGTTAGTTTTTGAGATGATTTGACGGATATGTGGGTGCTATGTCAACTTACTGTCGAACATGACTCCCAGATATTTAATTTCGCGTTTCCAATCGATAACCAAATCTTTCAACATGAAGTCGACATTTGGTCGATCGCGATTTTTACTAAATTTGATTAATTGCGATTTTTCCGCATTAATTTTAATCTTCCATTTTTCCGCCCATTCTATATAGGCATCAGTCGTGTTTTGAAGATATTCAACAGCTTTGGAGAATTTCCAAGAGCCTGACAAAATCGCGGTATCATCCGCAAATGTAAAGACTTTGGTAAGTCCAATACACTCAGGGAGGTCTGCCGTATATAAATTGTATAAAATAGGAGAGAGAACCGAACCTTGAGGAACTCCAGCTTCGATTCTCTTGATCGTTGAAATGGAAGATTTAACTCTAACCTGAAACGTTCGTGATTGGAGGAAAGATTTGATTAACTTTAATAGGCCTGAATGAAAGTGAACTGAATTTAATTTATAAATCAGCCCTTCATGCCAAGTCTTGTCGAAAGCTTTCTCAATGTCTAAAAAGATAGCGGAACACGTCCGTTTAGCTGTCCAGTGGTCAAATATGCTTTCTGTCAGTCTTAGAGCCTGCTGCTCGCAAGAGTGTTCAGCTCTAAAACCAAATTGGTAGTCTGGGATGAGTCGTTTTTCGTCAGTCTCATCTTTGATACGCTCAAGAATAACTCTTTCAATCACCTTTGATATCGAACTTAATAGACTTATCGGTCTGTGATTTTGGGGATAGAGCGGATTTTTCCCGGGTTTTTCTATTAAAATAACGATGGCATTTTTCCATCTGGCGGGAAATTTCTGTAATTTTAAAATCGTGTTGGTGATGTTGGCCAAAAATTTGAAGTAGCTGTGAGGCAGCTGCTTAAGCTGGAGATTAGTAATATTGTCGTCTCCTGGAGCTTTTTTCGATTTCAGTGTAAAAATGATGTTTTCAATTTCAGTGTTTGTGGTCGGGCGTATTGCCTTGAAAGGCAGTGTTTTGATGTCGCGATCTACCGCATTTTCGACCTCAGTTTCCCATTCGACATCGTCGTCTGGGTCCCTGTTTGGCGAGAATTGAAGTTCTAGTGAATCCGCAAAGGTGGAAGCTTTGTCTTGATCGGTGTAGACCAGACCTGAAGTTCCCTGAAGGGGGTTGTTTGATTTTGTCTTCATTTTAAGCCGTTTTCTGAGAGCCCACAAAGGATTAGGATCATTACAATCGCTAATCATTTCCAGAGTCTCAGTCCACCGGTCATTTCGAAGTTTTTCAAGTTCTCGCTTGACTTCGTTCGATAGCTGGTTGGCTCTGTTTTTGTCCAGCCGGTTCATCGTTCGTTGGGCCATTTTCCGGGCTCTATTTTTCACCTGGATAAGGTGTTTTATCCTGGGAGGGATAGAGCAGGGGTATTATCACCTCCCTGTTCCTTGATATCCTGATTCTATCGACCAATGGGAAACCCCCTCCTAATATTTTCAGTCTCTTCTTAATGTATGATATCTTTAAGTATTACCGCTACGTTCCTCTTTTCTCTTGCCCTTTCCTTATCTCTCTTTTTAACACATGCCACCATCTTCCTTGGCACACCAAAATCCTTAAAAACGGTGGAACACATCCTACGCTAATGCGTAGCATTGTTCACCTAAGGGGCTTATTAGTACTAAGGATATATTGCTCTGACTCTGTATTAAATTAGAATATGTTCTCTAGAAAGCTGCTTGGCTAGAAGTAAGTTCAAGTATACTAAGATGATATTTCGAATAATAATAACACACGTTTTTACCTATAAATTCTGTAAAGAAACGTTGTTCTTTTATTCCTAATGGAAATGGTATTTCTGATTATTTTTACCATTGGTTTTCATTATGTTTTTACTGGCGGTAAACTCTAAACTAAGCGCAATGCTGCCACGCCTTGTGTATTTAATTAGTTCAATGTAATTGAGATCGTTCTCGAACATTAGCGAGCACGCTGTTCACCACCGCTGTTACCGCTGTTGCCGCTGCATGAGTTTATTCTAAGAAAGAGTTAGCTACCAATATAGCCTTTGATATATACCGTTGACCATAGTAGCGAAGCAGCAAGCTTGACAGTACCTTTATCTTTATTGACTCTCACCAATTACATTTAGCTACCTCTAAGACAACCTAATCATTTAATTAAACCATAATTTTTTTCTATTATCTCATACTTTTATACATACGACAAAACACATTTGTACCTTTCAGCAGTGTCATTAAAACTACCTTCTCCTATGTATGGTAAAATAGCATTGTACTCATTTATTCTACTCGTAACTGTAAACATAGTTTTTGGCTAATGCATTACAGTAGATTAAGCACACATGGCAAGTTTTGGAACAAAACACAGAAAAGCGCAGGCAGAGATAACAATTTCTCAAATTGTCCATTAATTACCTATTCTGGTCAAACAATTAGAAGTGGGCGCAAATTACTCATTTATCTTATATATACATCTCCGTAGAAACTTTACCCATTTGTTTATTTGATAGTTTGTGGCGTTAACCGGAGGCAGCTAGCTTGAAAATGGGGTACTATTAGTACATCGACCACATTCATTAATAGAGTTTTTGTTTTAGAACAAAAGCAATAAAATATGAATGAATTAATGTGAATATGAGATATAGTATGTATTATTTCTTGTATTATAATGATAATAGCAGTTATTTATTATAAAAAACAAACTTTAAAATAAACACACCGGCAAATTTAAAGGAACAGTATAGTTTATTTCTTTATTATACTTTATTTTATAGACTATGTCTAGATTGCTTTGAATGCTGCACGCTACAAGTGAAGTTTTAAATGTCAAAACAACAAATTATTTGTTTATTTGTGTTGTATTTTACATTTTAAACACATTATTTGTTGATAAGCAGAACTAATTTATTTTGAACGAATCAGTTAATTTGTTCGGGTTTGTTGGAATTGGTTTTTCTTTTGACTCCGTTGTGTTCTTATTACAACTAGCAAGTAATAATGAGTGATTTAATACCGACTCATATTTCTAGGGCAGTAGTAATGATTGAACATGGTCGAATATACAGGGAAGTTGCTTTAACGTTTGGTAAGTCTACATCAACTATTCACCGTAGTGTAAGTCGTTGAAGACAAACCGGGGAGTATGTAAGAAGACGGGGGCAAGGTAGAAAACGCTTAACCACGGCTGTAGATGATCGTTTTATAACATTGCAAACTTTACGAAACAGACGTCAAATGGCAGTTCAAACCAAAAACGTACTGCAAGATGCTCGTGGAACCAACATAAGTGAGCCCATAGTGAGAAGAAGACTTAAGGAAGTTGGTCTTAAGTCATATATGCCAATAAAAGCCCCAAGACTTAAGAGATACCATCGTGTAACGCGACTAGAATTTGGTCGAGAACATTAAAATTGGAATGCTAACCAGTGGGGTCACATTCTCTTCACGGACGAGAGGCGTTTCTGTGTAAATTCCATCGACGATAGGAAAAGATTGTATCGACGTCAAGAAGAACAATCTGCACCTTTTAATTTTACTGCTGCTATACCTTTTGGTGGAGGTTCATTTATGGTATGGGATGGTATAGAGTTAATGGTGATTGATGGCGGGGCAATAACAGCAGCTATGTACGTTAAAGATATTCTTCAAGACCATGTGGAACCTTTTGCCCCATATATTGGAGACAATTCCATTTTAATGCAGGATAATGCGCTCATGCATCGCCCATCGACTTTTTAATACAAAGCCCCCCCCCCCAAAGCCCATGATAAAAGGCACCAGCACTTTTAAAGCCCTTTAGTAGACTTGAAGTTTTGCGCCCCTCATCATAGAGGTAGAATATATAAAATCAATTTATAACCACTATAAAAAATCTACATATTAAGAACACGAAACACTATTGTTGGTACATTTTGTTTGAACAGTTTTATTATGAATTGCAATTAATCTGATGATCATAGTTATTCGGTTCCTAGTAAAGCGATTATCTTGTTTTACGAATCTTTAATTAAATAATGGGTTTAGTTTGGTTTTACAGCTTTTTGTCCCATTATTTTTTGCAAATAATTGCAAATACATGTTAGGAGGCATTGTTTTCCTAAATACTTTATTATTTTAATAATGCGTTCTAAAAGTTGTTTTTATAATTCATTTAGGTAATTACTTTTGTTCGTTATTTTTTGTTTTTGATTTTTAAGACTTTTTCAAATTTTACCATAGTTGAAATTTGTTTAAATGAGTTACGGATGTTTCGTGGACCTTTTTTACCAGTTTGAATATCCTCTTTTAATCAATGAACTAGTGAATTTTGATGATAAATACAACGCAAATGACTCACATTAAAAACAGTATACATCATTCGATTTTTTTTAGGTATATACTAACCATTCTGATTCGAAATTTTACGTAACTACTAAATTATCTACCTTTTTGATAAAAATATTATTATATTTGATACATTTTATTATTTAAGCAAGGAGATTTTATTTATACTTATAAATAAATTATTTAAAAAGTATTTAGTTGTAACATCTGCAAAAATATACTAATTAACATAAAAATCCAAACAAACCAGTTTAAATGATTTTATTTTAATAAAATTTGGTTAATTTATTTATTTATTTATTTATTATTAACAATTGATAAAATTTTCAGCCATATCAGTTGAAGATTCCGGTTTTTATACTGCTCTTTTTGAAATCCACTAACAATCCAAAAATGAATATTGTAGCCGTAGTAAAGATTCAAATTTTGGGGGTTTTGGTTCTTGACATTCTTTACAATTGGTTACGATGCCTAGGGTACGGAGACCTGTACGATTTCGGGACTTCGGGAAGCTGGATTTTTTTTTCGGGAAATTGCAGTTAGAGTGCAAAAAAGTGTAGACACCGTGGTAAGGTGTTGTCAGGCATGGCTTCGAGAAGGTTGAACGCTAAGAGCAATGGGCTCTAGACGCCCCCGTAGAACAACAGACCGTGAAGATCGCCGCCAAATATTATTGGCCTTAGGGACCACTACCAGGTCCATTGCAAATGAATGGTTTGCAGAACATGGAAGACATATTGGCCAGCGAAGTGTTTACCAACGAATAAGACGTTTTGGCCTGTTTTCTTACCGACCACACTGGGTCCATCCTTTAACTTCAGAAAACCGACGTAATCGCCTTGAGTGATGCAGAGAACGGTCACCCTGGGATCAGGAATGGAACAGTATTATCTTTAGTGGCGAGTCTCGATTTTGTTTAGGCATGCACGATGGTCGAGCGAGGGTTATAAGACGACGGCGACGTCGTGAAAGAAGAAATCCACGGTTTTTTGGTGAAAAGCATGTTCATCAAACTGTTGGAGTTATGGTTTGGTGTGCTATAGCTTATGGTTCGAGATCACCTTTAATATTCATCTGATGTAACATGAACGCGCAGCGTTATATCCAAGAAGTTTCAGAACCCCAACTTTCGAACAAGATAATACCGGACCACATGTCGCAAGAGTCACTATAAATTTTTTTTAACATAATGATGTCACATTGTTATCTTGACCACCAAGATCTCCCGACTTATCCCCAATTGAGATCGTGTGGGATATGATGGGTAGGAGATTGTTCAATTTGCAACGTCCTCCTCAGACTCTAGAAGAACTTCAAGAGGAGTTGGTGGGTGCTTGGAATGAGATACCATAGGAAGACATTGACCACCTGATCAAAAGCATACCTAGGCGCTGGAGAATGCGTAACACATCGGAGTGCATCCACACATTATTAAAGGTAAAAGGGCTTTAAAACAATGCAATCCTTTTGAAATGTTTTTTATTTATTTATTATGCTTCAGTAAGTACTTATACAAAATTTTATACAAATAAAATCATTTAAACTGGGTGTTCGGATTTTTATGTCACTTAGCATAAAAATATTAAGAATATAGAATAAACAGTTAGAAAAATGCTGCCTATCTTATTAAGAAATGATATTTTTAGTTAATATATATCGTCAGATGTTAATTATGACTTTCCCAAAGTAAGGGTTGCTACAATAAATTTTAAAAATACTCAAATTTATATTAAATTTAAATTGTGTTGGTTTTCATAAAAATGATTTAATAAATTTTCATAAATAGTCTGTTACTAACTGTTAATATCTAACAGTTTAAACTGCAGGAAAGATAATTTAATTCATGCCATCCTTCAATACGATTTGTGAAATTGTTTTTTACGGATTCTGCAACAACGACTTCGCAACAAAGTTCGAGTTTTCGAGAAAGAGAATTTCTAATACAAAGTTAAGAGGAGAGATGCAACAATGCTCCAGTCGTTTTTCTGTGGCATTATCAAATCAAGAGCCTGTTTAATACAAGTTGGCAACCGAACAAAAAGCATGGATGACAAAACAGTAGAAGATATTGATTGACTGTCCCGGAATACAATAGACCGACTGTCTGTTTTGTGTAGATAGCAGTGGAGAAGAGACATACATAGGTAGCATTTAGGGACTAACAAAGAGGGCTTATAGTGTTGGAAATTTAGTAATTTATAATATATTGATTTTCAACAGTTATAACGTAAACTGAATTATGATTGACGTATTTACAAATAATATTCATTTTTATTAAATGCATAAACGTTGACGTTGATTTTAATTTATTATTTTTTTTACCTGTCAAAATATCACACTTTGGTGATTGAGTCCAATGAAAACTATTAATCTTTAATGTTTTGTGCTAAATGTTAGCCAAGTATTCCGTTTTATACTGATAACAACCATTAGTCATTTTACAAGTATTGATAAAATCATAGAACTGCCAAAAATTAAATAACAATATTAAACAATTAATTTTCTTTCTTACAAGTAACTATAAATCAACATTCATTTATATTATCTAAATATCCTAAAATACATTTTGTTAATATTATAATAATTCAATTCATCTAAACGACAATAGAAATTTAAATGGGTAGGTACTTTGGTTCTGTATGCATCTAAAACATTCAGATGGGTACCTACAGATAAATGTGGCCTTGTAGGTAATCTTCAAATAATAATAATAGTAATAGCTATATTGTCCAACAAAAGTCCATTTAAAAGACAATTTATAAAATTTACATAATAGAAAAACTTATATCCAACTAAATATTTAAAAAAATATATTAGTCCAAGAAAACAGTAGCAGTATTAATGAGGATATTCATGGAACAAGAAAAAATGTCGCAATTTATACATATCTTATTATAGTTCTTCCACATTACATTTATTGGGGATTTTCTAAGGATATTTGTTCTTGTTCTACTACACCTAAAGATTAATTTATTTCTGGAATTAAAACTTGGCACTTCAATAATAATTTGTGACAGAATAACTGCAGAATCAATTGAATTATGTAGTTTGTAAAGAAACTTTAATGAACAGAGGTTTCGCCTTAGATCTAAACTATCTAAATCAAATTTAATATAAAGTGCATCATAGGCACAACCACAAATGGATATATCTAATAGTTTTTATTTTGGCAATTTTATCTTAAGGCTGATCTACCGCTTTTCAGTCGAGCGAAGTTGAGAGGTCCCTCATCTATCCCATAAAATATCTCTGCACGTAACACTCACCTAGTGCGAATATCTACAATCTACGTCAAATAGCTCTCTCTTATTTCAACGCTCAATGAGATTGAAATTCATCTCGCAAGTTTTTTGCAACACGGACTCGCCCTGAATGTGTGTTATTGTGTTGATATAATGTCACTTTTTTTAAATTGAATATGCCAAGAGAAATAACTTTAACATGTTTCTGTAGAAACGGGAGTATGACGTCACCTATATTATAAAATGTTTGACTTTTAGATTTCATCCCAGACTAAAAAATAAAATTGATAAGTATAACAATATATCCTTTAACACAGCGTTTGTTTGTAAACTACATAAACATGTAGAAGGGGAGGACGAGTTTAGTTTATATTACAGAGGCGTAGCATAAACTTACTGGTTATTTGGTTTTAAAGCATAAAATTGCCTTACTATGTTTTTTTATCTCAGTACAATTTATACATTCATAGAAGAAAAAGAAATATTATTTCTGGCATTTGCCACAAACAATTTAGGTAAGTATCTATGACAAATAATTTATTCCTTAGGAAAAAAAATATTGTGACGATAATAGCTGCTATAGTTTTGAAATTTTAGTTCCAAAATCTTATTGGCTAGTTCATCGGAGCAAATAATATGTCAATAAATTTCCGATTCCATTCAAACGGTTCAATCACTGTTAGAGACCAAACTGTCAAAAAAGTAAACACACTTATCTCAAATTTATGTTTTAATTTTATAAAAAAAAATTCAATTAAGATTTAATTAGAAAGTATAAGGAACAATATGTAGTTTTCTAAAAATTGATATTGGATAAAAATTTTAGTTGGTAATTTTTTTATTCTTACAAAATATATCTAATAAAAAAATTAAACTATAGATTTATCGAATACCTTAGTAGACAAGTTAAAAGTTAAATATTCGGAAGTTATAGTTACACAAAAAGTAAACATTTTGGAAATATATAGGTACAGGCCATGGGTGGGCAAGTCCACGTCACTGTAGTTGTATTTTAGTAGTTACAATTGATATTTTTAATCGATAACCAAGTGTAATTGCTGCCATTTGTGCAAAAATAAAAATTATCCAAACTTACCATTCAAATTATTAGAATTTGTGAAAATTTACAAAAGTAGTTTTGCCTAAATAAAGTCTTAAGCCCTAATCAATATGGAAAATCCCAAAAAACAATGTATTAATAAAATAATTCGGTCATAATATTATATCGATTATATTTACAATTTCTAATGAACAATCGTCACCCCCTTTTAAACAGTTAACTCAAGTTTTTCAAATTTATTACAATTTTTTAATTAATTTTTACTTTGTGTTAAAATTTTTAAACTCCTTAAAAAACCTTTTGTATAATAATTGTTACTCATCTATTTTACATAATATATATAATTTTTGTTTCAATCAGATATTATTTATCCTATGTTTTTGTTTTTTTGATTTTTAAACAATTGTCAAATTTTAATAAAACTGATTTTTGGTGAAAATTTCATAAAAAATCATTCAGCTTTTTTTTTTATCTTAAAAACCATTAAGTAGTATTGAAATAATAAATGTTTTACTCAAATCGTAGAGTTCGACCCTGGCTTTCTTAATAATTCGCACTAGCGCGTAGCGCACTAGCAGTAGTAAGAAGGTCAGAGAGCGCGAGATAATATTATTTTCTCGAATTGATTACCACAAAAATTAATTAAGTTTTCATTTAAAAAAAATGGAAAAAAATTAAGGAAAAATCTGTAGGTTTCCTAATTTTAATTTTTGAAAATTAACAAAATTAAATATTAGTATTTTTTTCAGAAACCTTATATAAAATTCTAAAACCTACAGATTATCTTTTGAATGTTTTTGCAAAAAATTAAACGATTTTATTCATAAATAGCCGAGATATTAGGGAAACGTTAAAAGAATGCACCAATAAAACAGATTTAATATAATTATGTAAATATACCTTTATAAAAATAAATATTAATTCAAATTATAACCGTGTTTTCATGGTGTTCATGACAACTGACAACTGTCAATACTATCTTGTGTACAGCACAAATCAATAGAAGGGGTAGTGGCATTGATTACATCAATAAAGTTAAAGAATGAGATTTATAAAACTGTCATAAAAAGAAAAAAAAATCCATTCAAAATATTGGGGAGTTCTACTGCCAGCTTTCTTTGACTTTTTCGTTTCTCTTACCTCAGTTGCCCTCTTCTCTATAATACCACCGAATGTCGTTACCCCTCCCATTTACTTATCCTGTTAGTGTAGCCGTAGCCGTAACCTTAAGCAGATATTATTTGTTAAAGTTATTAAAAGATCAAGAGATTATGAGTATTTTCTTTTATTAAACAATGTATTTATAATTAATAATGTTTTAATAAATTAGATCATAGGTAGGCAACATAAAATACAGGCACTTTGAATTTAAGTCTTCTATCATTGTTGAATCATTACTTTTTATAATAAAAAATGGAGCCAAAAAAAAATATAGTAAAATAATATCAATAAATCATTAGATAAAGTCGTTTTTGTAAAAAATTATTCAAAAAATAATATTCTCAAATACCACTAATTTTACTAGATAGATACTAGATAGATTTTTATTTTCTAGACTCAAACTTTTTTATTTTAGGCAAAACTACTCAAACATACTGAATAAGTATCACATTTCAGTTTGTTTTCGTATTTTTGCCAAATAAAAAAGTTTTCGTCAAAACTAAAAATTTATCTATAAAATTCTGAGGTCTCGTGGTATTATCTTTGATAAAACATAAATAATGTTTTTTTACAATTCGATGAGGTACTGCCAGTTGATTTTTGAACGAGTTGCCAGAGAGACATTATTCCGAAGACTATATTAAGTAGAGTAGATAAACTAATTTTCTCGACATTCTTGTATAACGGGAGAGATAAAAGGATTAACTGAAATGCGAGACAAAACTGAATTAACTGTCTGTTAATAATATAACGGTACCGGTTTGCAGCAGGACGAATTTCTCGCCAGTTTCATATATATGTATACAAGAATATTAGAGAGAAAATTGTCAGCTGTTGTGCTGAAAGGATCAACTGAAGCAAGCTACTGGATATAAAGTGATGAGTTGCTTTTCAGGATGTTCTTACAGTTTATAATTTTTTTATATTTCCACAACTATTCAAAAACCAAATAAAATATATCAACCGCATTTAAAATTTTTTTATCTAAAAAACAGACATACATTTTTATTTAAATTACACTCGTTAAAAAAAGTATGGAATAAATATCGTATAAGTGATTTATGAATAAAGTTTTTATTAATATCATTTCATTTTTTTGGGAAAAAATAGGAAATGAATTTGGAATTATGTTTCAAAGTTTCAAAGATTATTTAATTAAAATTAAACATCAAAAATTAATGGGCATAAATAATGAAAATAACACAAAATAATACAAAGTAACAAAATAAAAAATTTAAACGATAAATTTAACATTTTAGTATCTGTTATTGCCACCTCTGGCTCTAATAACATCTTTCATTCTCCGTGGAAGGCTTCTTATCAGGTCACTTACGTAATCCAAATCCAAATTTTTCCATTCTTCTATTAAAACATTTTCCAGCTCATCAAGATTGTCTGGAGTTATATTACGAGTTCTTATGCGCCTGCCCAGGTAGTCCCAAACATGTTTAATTGGGTTTACTGCTGGCCAATCTAAAACTTGGATACCAACCTCTTGAAAGTATTCCATTGTTATTTTGGCGAGCGTTATCATGCATTAGAATAAAATTCTCTCCAATGATTGGAATAAATGGCACTACATTTTCCTCAAGAATTTCCCTTGTATACCGATCAGCTGTCAGTGATCCCCTACGAAACACAATTAACTTCGTGTGGCCTTCAAAACAGTTGCCTCCCATACCATAATCGAACCACCTCCATAATTTCTGGCTGCTCTCATCTTACACTGAGCAAATCGCTCACCTGCGCGTCTATAAACTGGTATACGTCTATCGGATCCAAAAAGTAAAAATCTTGATTCATCCGTAAAAAGAATATTAGCCCAATTGTTAATATCCCAATTAACATGTTCTCTTGCGAACCTTAAACGTGCTACACGGTGTGCTCTGGTTAACAATGGAGCAATAACAGGCACACAAATAGCGGAAATAATAAAATCATAAAGCAAAACATACTGGAAATATAGCAAAATACTTAAAGATAAAAGCATAACCAAAAACATAAAGCTGAAAATAGAAGCCACAAGAAGGAAGATCGAGAGAAAGACCTAAAATGAGATGAGACGACCAGATCTGACTAGATAGTAGAAATGGATATCAAGGATTGGAAAGAAGACATTACAGAAAGAAAAACAAAATTACTGAGAGAGCAAAAACGCATCAAAAATTGTAAAAAAAGAAAACATACAAAAAGTGGAGTGATTTACCACATAAAAAGAATCCAGCTCGTTAGAGTATCCACCATACTGGCAGGAATGAATAGCCATATAATATATATATACCGTAAAACCTTACAACTTTGCCCAGGAATTTCTTGATTTTGACTAATATCGTTTCGGGAGATTTTTATTTGCAAAGTGCGATTATGCCAAAAGTTTTGTTTTAGCTTCACACATCGTTAGCTACAGTGCTGTTTGGCTAAATCCCGGGGAAATACCCGAGAAAAAAATAAAAATGGGTTGGGCAAATTTTTAAACAAATATTTAAACTTTGCCCATCGACTTAAAATTGCCGAAAAGCAATGATAACTGCGTTAATAACCAACTTTGCCCACAGATAATGTTTTTAAAAAGTTTTGTGCATGTACGAGAGTTGCAAAATGAAACGAATATGTTTTAAAATATATTTTTATTACAAAAATGAAAAGATATCATGAAAACGTAGTAAAAAAACATTTGTTCATAGAAAAACTTAAAAATAGGTTACAGTTTCACTGTAACAAAAACAAAAGTAGAATTCTATAAAAAAAATAACAAAATAAAAATATTTTTCTTAGGTTATAGTCAGTCTAAAGTTTAAATCTTTCATTAAAAAAATGTCGACCTCTTTTTATCTCAGGCTCATTTAGTATCATTTCTATATCTAAAAAAGTTATATTAGAGACATCATCACAGTTGGGGTAAATATAGTAAATTTCGTTTTTTCTTAAAAATTTTATGGTGTAAGTGTCGTCAGCATCAGCCACCGACAAAATTTTGCCAATGAAGTGCTTCATGGTCTTTTTTGTAGCAAAACGAACAACAACATAATATATTGAGATAAATAACTAAGAGTTAAAAATTTAAGAAGTAAAACTTACCTCAATAATTTATAATAAAAGGATCTCTTAATCAGTTTCAGCACATTAGCAGTTACTTTTTCTTTAATACATCTAAAGTTTTCAATTTTATAATTTTCACAGACAAACATTCAAACAAATAAAGAATGTACTTGACATCTTATCTAGTACAGGATCCATATTTTGCTATTTTATCACAATCAAATATTTCCAATCCATAATAAGTGCAATTTCATATAACAATTCACCATTGACCTAGTTTTCTTTTCAAAAACCAAATTTATAATCTAAAAGAATAAAAAGGAAATAAAAATCAAAACATTAATAATTTTCATATGTTTAATAAATAAACAAGTAATTTTATGTAGTTAAGTTTTTTTTTAAATTAGTATTATAGAAAGGAAATACTTACAAAAGTATAAGGAGACCAATTGTAGTCTTCGATATTGAACAAATAATTATTCCAATAGATCATGAGTACCTAAAAAACCCACAAGAACAATTTAAAACATGTTATAAACATGGTGAAATATAGTGAACTAATCATCATATCTAAAGTGTGGGTCTTAATCAAACAAACTTATAATAGAACACTTAGATAGTGCATAGTGAAATGACTATTGAAAAACTTAGTTTATAAACATTAAAAAAGACATTTTATGTAACAAAAAAAATGTATGTAGGATAATTAAGTAAGTTTTTTATATAAATTTTAAGCTGTGAGTCCTTGATAACACAGAGAATCTCATCTTATATAATGTGTAAGTAATACTAATAACAGAATCTCTTAAAAGTTTAAATTTTAGTTGTTAGAGTTTAAAATAGTAGTTATCAGTTAAAATAGGATTAGTTTAATGGATTTATAGTAATTTTAAGTACAATTGATAGTTTTAATTCAAATTTTGAAAGTCTAGAAAATTTGACAGCTCAAGAAATTTATCCATTTCAAATCAAAAATTTCATAGGAAAATTTCAGTTAAAAATTATATTAATGGATTTTTAGTAAACATAAGGATAAGATTTCACTGTAAGTTATCAAAGATACTATTAGATTTGTAATTTTATTACCTTGATATTCCAGAATTTTGGTTAATTTTTGTATTGAACGAACAATTGAATTCCGTTTCTTACGTCATATTTGTCATTTCCCGGGAAGCCTATAAAAAGGCGAGGAAATCTATGATTCACTCTCTTATGATCCTGGTAGCAGAGCAATTAACATCGTATGTATTAATTAATTACTAAAAAAATTTGCATTAATCAAAATCAGTTCATGTTGAATTAATACATGTAATAAAAAAAACACATGCACAAAAGTATTCTAACATTATTAAATTACTTACCAAAGTAATAAGTAGAACAAAATAAAGACGGATTCCAATAGAATTTATAAGATTAAATTCAAGCGTCATTGATACATCCAAGAGTGGTAGACATCTTGTCTTTTTGGTATGCTGTTCCATTTCCGAGAGTAAACGAAGTAGAAGCCGATCTCAGTTTTCATTACTTTGCGCATGACAAGGACAATATTTAAAAGACTCTGTGATACAAGGTACGTCCGATAGTTAAGGTTTTATAGTTTTGTTTTCATTTTGTTGTAATTGTAAATTAATATTTTTGTGTATCATCTCCATCTCCATCATATCAGGTTATTCAACAATTTAATTGTAATAAGCATATGGATACCAATTAATAGTGTTTTTTTTTTATTTTATTTGTATGAGTTCTTTTAGAAATATTTGTTATTAAATTCATTGTATTATAATATTTACATATTTATTTTAAATTGAATCCTACCCAAGATAAGAGTCAGATTTCAAATTTCAATTTCAAATTAAGTAGACTGAGCTAGTTAAAATTTTGATAAGGCGCCCAACCATAGAGAAATACAAAAGAAAAAGTAAACTGTATATAAAATTAAATAATATTCATTTACAAAACTCAACTAAAACATCAGATAAAACATTTAAGAAATGTGAATAATATTACTATAACTATAAAATAAACAATTTAATAAGTATAAAACCATATACACCATTAAATCATTAAAAATCTATAGGTACAAAGTAAGGTTGTAATAAAATAGACCAATTAAATAAAGCAATATAATTAAATGATAAAATTCACCACAAATTAAATCATAACAAATTGGCGCCCAACGTGGGGCTATTGATTAATTAAATATAGCAATCAAATATTAAATTCAGAATAAATTAAATCATAACAAATTTTCGCAACCAACGTGGGGCTATTGAAAAATTAACCAAATCAAATTAAAATATAAATTAAGAACCACAAATTAAATCATAACAATATGCTCCTTCTAGATCATATGGGCTAAATTCGTTATTAGGTTCAGGTACACATTTGCCTGCTTCTGCCTCTTCTTCGATTACTTCCATAGTGTCTTCTTCATCATCGTCTTGAATATTGGCTTTGGATAATGTATGCGCTTCTGACTCCTCTTCAAACATTTCAATGTTTTCTTCTTCAATTCCATTTTGGTCTGTTTTATTTTCTTTATTTGGGTGACACCATTGCCCATTTCTTTTCATGGCCAATATGATATTTCTAATAAATGCAACTCATATTTTACATAATTCTGTAAGTAAGAAAGCATCAAAGTGTACTTATAGTAAATTTCGTTAAATTATTTTTCCTTACCTGATTCCTAAGAGCAGCCTTCTTCGTATACGTTAGAAACAGTACTGGACACGAAAGTAATGCTTAGAAGCGTTCGCGACGGTTAGGACACTTTCACAGTGTTGCCGAAGTTATATAAAAAATATAGTTTACGACCTAACATCAGGGCAAAGTTGTGGCCTCTGGGCAAAGTTGTAAGGTTTTACCCATTTCAATTTCTTGACCAACTATTTCCATTTATTTTTTTTCCCGTGTATGTATGCTGTTTTTAATTGTCAATAACATAGCATTTTCGGCACACGACAATAAAATAAAAATATTTAAAACAACAAATTAATTAACCGCTATACAGATAATAAATAAAAATATTTAACTGAAAACTTTTTATCCGGGAACTTTGTGTAAAGTAACCATGTCCTATTTTATATAATGATAAATTAATTATTTATTAATTTATCCATTATAAAAGTAATTGATTTCCGATTAAAACTATTTACCACTTACAGTGTAATATGACTAATTTAGTTCTATATCAATGCAGACTAAATTTTAAATTCTATAAATAATCCATATTGCAATAAAATGATAATTGATGTTCTGTAATAATTTATGTACGCGTGTAGTTTTGAATTTTCATATTTTATTAAATATCCTATTTGGTAATTGTATAAGCTATCGGTACAATGTATATCTATGGGGTTTCTACTTTTACATCATAAAGTCATTATCACTATTAATTGTACTACTGCTATATTAATTAATATTTCTGTAATAGTGGAATAAATAATGTTGTGCGAGTACGCCCCTGGCGCTATGACCCAGACACGAAGCAGACGGAAGACGCGAGAATCTTCGAGAATATACGGCGTCCGACGAGCGAAGCATCTAGACTCGATACGATCGAGAATAGACTGGAGTATGCTGGAACAATACTTACCTATATATAAAGGACCGATTTGAATATTTGAAGTTAGTTAGTTAGTAGTATGTTGTTAGATAAATGCGATTAGAAATATTGTCTTATATAAATTAAAGTATTGTAAATAAATTGTGTTATATAAATTAAACAGTGTTAGTGATTTAAATAGTATAAAAATAAATTAAAAAGACTAGTAAAAATAAATAAACGTTACATTGGTGTCAGAAGTGGGATATTGTAAATAAATAAGGTAAAAAAAATAAATAAATAAATATGTCGAAAAAACTTTGTGACTTGAAAGTGACAGAATTACGTCAAGAGCTGGAGGATCGTGAATTGGAAACAACAGGAAGGAAGACTGAGTTGTTGCAGCGACTTAAGCAAGCATTGGAAAATGATGGTTTAGATCCAGAAAATCATATTTTCGTAGACGACTCTTCTGCTACAATTATTTCTTCCTTAAATAAAGTTTCTTCTGATATTTCTTCTTTGGAAAATAAAGTTTCTTCCGATATGTCTTCTTTGAAGAGTGATACCTCTTCTGACATTTCTTCTTTGGAAAAAAGAGTTTCTACTGATATGTCTTCTTTAAAAAATGATATTTCTTCTTTGGAAAAAAGAGTTTCTACTGATATGTCTTCTTTAAAAAATGATATTTCTTCTTTGGAAAACAAAGTTTCTTTGGACATTTCTTCTATGGAAAATAAAATGTCTTCATTTGAAAAAAAAATTGAAGAGAAAATAAGAGAAATGGAAAAGCAAATGGAAGAGATGGAAAAAGGAGGTAAAGAAGATATGGAAGATTTAGGAGAGGAAAACGAGGACGAAATGAGAAGCTTCAAAGTGGAGCGGAAACCGAAATTGGAAGGCAGCGAAAGTTCTGTTCGTGTTAAGGCCCCAACCTTTGACGGAAAGATGTCTTGGGAAAATTATCTCAAACAGTTCGAAACAGCTGCAAGAGCGAACGGATGGTCCCAAAAAGAGAAGGCAATAAACCTCACCATCGCTCTGAGAGGAGACGCTTTGGATGTTCTTCAGACCATACCAGTGGAGGACACAGATGATTTTGAGCAACTGAAGAAAAGCTTGAACATGCGATATGGTCACGAACACCTGGAGAACTTGCACCGATCGCAGTTAAAGACTCGAAAACAGAAGCGAGAGGAGACACTTCAAGAGTACGAAGTAGATATTGCCAGATTGGTAAGATTTGCTTACCCTTCAGCTCCAGAACAAATGAGGAAATGTTTAGCTGTTGAAGCATTTCTTGATGGACTTCGTGACCACGAAATGGCAAAGACACTCCGTTTAGCTCACCACAAAACATTAGTTGACATCTTGCCTGCTGCGCTTGTGTATGAAGCGGCTTCGAAAGCTTGTGGAGGATACAGTAAAGTAAGGTCTGTAACGGAAGAGGAAGATGAAAATAAGTTGGACCAATTAGTAAACATGATGAAGAACTTTACTGATAAGAAAAAGAAGAAGACCATCAGGTGCTGGGATTGTGGTGAAATAGGACATGCTCGCAATTCATGTAAACGTCCTGGGGTCACTACGAATCAAGAAACTACTCCACAGGAAAAACTAAAACGGGCCGGCCTAGAGGGGGCAGCTTCGACCCGGAACGTTTCCAGAAGACCGTGCCCAGAAGAGTGTTCTCACTGCAGTAAGACAGAATTAAAAGAAACTGCAATACTACGAACAACTGTAGTTAACGACGACTGGGCACCTACTAGAATTAAAGAAGAACAAGATAATGATCCTGTTTTAAAGAAAATGAGAGAATGGAAGATAGAAGATCGTCGACCTACTTGGCAAGAAGTGTCCAAATTCTCTACAGTCCTTAAATCATATTGGGCCCAGTGGAAGTCTTTCATTTTGGAAGGCGATTTATTAAAGAGAATAATTGAAAATGATGACGGTTCCGTTAACAGAAAGCAATTAGTTATACCAAAGAGTAGAGTAGCCGAAGTACTACGACAGTTACACGACAGTCCATCAGGAGGTCATCTTGGTGTTAAGAAAAGCCTGCAGAGAGTTCGTGAAAGGTTTTATTGGATGAATAGTTCCGATGATGTTAAGGACTGGTGTAAGAAGTGTACCATCTGTGCTGCTAGTAATGGACCTCAGAAAAGAGGAAAGGCTCCCATGAAACAATATAACGTTGGTAGCCCATTTGAGAGAATTGCTTTAGATATTGCTGGACCGTTCCCCACTACTGAGAATAAGAATAAATACATGTTGGTGGTAATGGATTATTTTACGAAGTGGGTTGAAGTCTACGCCATTCCAAATCAAGAGGCAGCAACTGTCGCAGACGTGCTAGTGAAGGAGTTTATTTGCCGATATGGAGTGCCCTTGGAGATTCACAGTGACCAAGGAAGGAACTTCGAAAGTCAACTCTTTCAAGGAATTTGCGACAATTTAGGAATGAATAAAACAAGAACTACAGCATTGCACCCACAATCAGATGGAATGGTAGAACGCATGAATAAAACCATTGGCAAATATCTATCAAAAGTAGTATCCAATCACCAAAGGGACTGGGACCAGTATATTTCGCTCTTTGCAATGGCTTATCGATCCGCCGTCAATGAATCAACAGGTCAGACACCAGCAAAAGTCTTGTTTGGACGTGAGATGAGGTTACCATGCGACCTCGAGTTTGGATGCCGACCTGGAGAGGATATAGCTGGAGAAGACTATGTAATACAGTTACGAAGAAAAATGGACGACATGCATGATTTGGTTCGCTCCCATCTTCAAGTTGCCAGTGACAGGATGAAGAAACGGTATGATACCCAAGCTATAGAGGGATGTTTCCAAGAAGGTGACAAAGTCTGGCTCCATAACCCAAAAAAGGGTACTCACCAAAGCTACAACAATCTTGGGAGGGTCCATACATCATCAAGAAAAGAATCAATGACGTCATATACCGTATAATAAAGACCCCGAATGGAAAACCTAAGGTAGTACACCGAAACCGACTGGCGAAATTTGAAGGAGATCATGACCAGGAAGAAGAAGTCGTAAATCAAGTCCAAGATACACCCGACCTTGCTTTCGAAGAATTTATGGGTGCATATGGAGGTACTGGGAAAGCTAGATACGGCGTGACTATTGAGAAACAGCAAGACCTGTTCACACTTCCTGATGACTACTCATTGGCCCATAGCGTTTCCGCCACTATTAGCGACGGCCGAGGATTAGCGTCTGTCTTTCGAAGGAAGTTTGGTCGATTGTCAGAACTTCGAAATCAGTTACCAGCCACTGGGAAGGCTTTGATACTTCGAGATGACTCCCGTTGCCTCTTCTATCTGATTACCAAGAATACCTACCAAGACCAGCCCACTTATCGAAATATATGGGAATCATTACTTAACTTGAGAGAGCACGTATTGGAGTCCAACATACAGAAGCTAGCCATGCCGAAAATAGAGTGCAACTCATTGGATTGGAGGGTCATCCGAAATATGGTGGAAGTAATCTTTCAAGATACCGAAGTCCAAGTGTTGGTATGCAGTCATTCGCCCCGTGTCCAGCTGACATCAAAGACCATTCCATGTTATTTCCATGCAACTGGAAATTGTAGACGAGGATTCAGTTGCAAGTATCTCCATCCAGTCTCAATTGCTTAAAAGTTCCAGGAGGAACTATCTCTTAAGGAGGGGGCAATGTTGTGCGAGTACGCCCCTGGCGCTATGACCCAGACACGAAGCAGACGGAAGACGCGAGAATCTTCGAGAATATACGGCGTCCGACGAGCGAAGCGTCTAGACTCGATACGATCGAGAATAGACTGGAGTATGCTGGAACAATACTTACCTATATATAAAGGACCGATTTGAATATTTGAAGTTAGTTAGTTAGTAGTATGTTGTTAGATAAATGCGATTAGAAATATTGTCTTATATAAATTAAAGTATTGTAAATAAATTGTGTTATATAAATTAAACAGTGTTAGTGATTTAAATAGTATAAAAATAAATTAAAAAGACTAGTAAAAATAAATAAACGTTACAATAAATAGAATATTGTACAATATAAAAAATTATAAACGTACCTTCAACTGTTTTACAATAAGTTCCACAATTTTAAGAATTAAAAAGGATTATAAAAATGCATTAACTATAAAAAATAATATTTGCAAAATTTTCTATGCAGTAGAAAATAATATATAGGCCATTCCTGAAAGAACTTATTATTGATAGAAACAAATATGTAATGCATTTTCAAGGTAAGAGTGAATTTATTCATATTTAAATTATTCAAAACAGTTAGTTATTACCATAAAATATATTCGAATTGCATTTTATTCGTTTTATAATAAATGCTTTCTGATAATAATTAAGGTTATCGAATTTTACTTAATTATATAGTATGATGTCATTTATTAAAAATTTTCAATAAATTATTATAAGCGTCAGTTCAGTAAAATAATTTTCTAGTTTAATAAGCATCTATTGAAGGTCAAATTTTTTTTTTAGAGGTTAGTAATTTTATGCAAACAACTTTCTTGCAAAACTTTAACAATTTATTAAAAAAATTAACATTTTATCATTAGTAGCTGTTCTGAAATTAATTTTTTCTACAACCCTATATAAAATGACGTTATTTTGTAATAGTAAACGTTCAGCGAAAACGCGATTTCCGTTGCAAGTGAGAGAATATATTTTCGTCTCTAGTGACGAAAGTGACGTTTATATTTTTAACCATTTTTTTGCGCTTGCATGGGTATATAATGTTTTTACGATTTTAAATTATTAATAAACGCAAACAAGAATTATTTTTATAATTATAATACATCTTTTTATTTAATAAATATATAAATTAAAAATTAAATGTGTTTAAAAACCATTTTTATCTAGTACCCTGGTTTCATTAGTTTGACGTTTCACCATTTTTATCTAGTGCCCAGGTTTTATTAGTTTGACGTTTCTTGTGAATTGTCAGTTTGCTCTAGAAGTATTTATTTGAAATCATGAGCTCCGATTCTAAAAGTGAATTAGATTACAGTCATACACCCGAAGAAATAAAAAATCAAGCAGAAGAAACTTCATTAGATTTACTACCAATAAAATCTAAAAAAAGGTATGAAGAAATATATACAAAATTTATGGAATGGAGAATTGAAAATCACGTAAATTCATTTTCGGAGAATGTGCTGCTTGCATATTTTGGATTTTTGGCGAATAAATTTAAGTCATCGACCCTATGGTCTATTTATTCTATGCTAACAATCACATTATCAATTAAAAATGATATCGATATTAGTAAATATCTGAAGTTGCGATCGTTTTTGAAACGGAAATCTGATGGTTTTAAGAGTCAAAAGTCAAAAATATTTTCATCCGATAAAATAAACACTTTCTTAAAAAACGCACCCGACTCTAAATACTTAATGAGTAAGGTAAGTTATAAACTTTTTTATTAAGACAATAAATTCTCATTATTAAACATTTGTAGGTAGTCTTAATTTTTGGAATTTCGGGAGTTTGCTGGTGCCACGAATTAAGAGATTTAAAAATAAGTGATGTTAAAGATACCAACAATATACTCATAGTAACAATAGGTAATACAAAAACCAAAGTACCCCGATCCTTTCATATTTCTGGATTATTTTACGAGATCTCTAAAATGTATATAAATCATCGACCACAAGATATGAACAAAGTTAATTCCAGATTCTTTATAAACTACCAGAACGGAAAGTGTACCAAGCAGGTGGTGGGAATAAATAAATTCAGTAAAATTCCTATGCAAATTGCTCAATATCTAAAATTGTGTGATTTCCAAAAATATACTGGCCATTGTCTACGTCGAACTTCTGCAACGCTTTTAGTCGATGCAGGAGGTGATTTACTTCAATTAAAAAAATATGGAGGCTGGAAATCTAGCACCGTTGCGGAAGCATATGTTGACCAATCGGTTAACAGTAAAAACCAAATACAAACCAAAATTTTACAATCCGTAGATAACGCTATTCTCTCTAATAATGGCACATCTTCATCTAAAGTGACCTCAGTTAATAACATAACAGATGTAGGATCATCTTCTTTGATAAATAGAAATCTAGATTGTACTACCCCTATTATTTTAAATAATTGTTTAAACATAACCATAATTTAATATTTAAATCATAAGTAGATATAAGGATAGTATTTAAGAATTATGTTGTTATTTTTAATTGAAAATAAAATTTTCATTGTTATTTTTTATGATAATTATGA
The DNA here is from genome assembly GCA_035357415.1 of Ophraella communa. Taxonomy (NCBI): domain Eukaryota; kingdom Metazoa; phylum Arthropoda; class Insecta; order Coleoptera; family Chrysomelidae; genus Ophraella; species Ophraella communa. Next base: position 15,868,198 of record CM068995.1, on the reverse strand, counting down.
TATACTCTGGGTTGTAGAAAAAGTATAGTGTTTTACTCATCGTAAGTATTTTTTAAAGCTCAAGAACATTACCAACCTCGGCTACGCCTCGGTTGGTAAACTGTTCTTTCGCTTCAAAAAATGCTACTTTCGTCACTCGTACAATATACTATTATCGACAGATTGATAGATTAAAGTTGTTGTTTTTATGAGATAAATATTTGAAGTTAATAGTGTTTAGACTTGACCAAATATTTTAATAAGACATACAAATTCTAGATATTATTAGCTCTAAAGGATTATGCTGCATATATTTCCCTTTAAGATTAGTATAACTAATAATAATGTGATTTATCTGGTTGTTGTAATCCATATCCACATTTTGGAAATTTAACTTTGTATATGTCAGATTTTTTCATTTAAGATATTTTTGTTTTTAAAGTCAACATTTTCGTGGTAATGTTTTTTTTATGTTTTAAATGATGCACATATTGCTGAATATATTATTTTTAAACTTGTATTAAAAATATTTTAACAAAACCTTTAGTTTGTTTGGAAAAAATAAGTTGTAGTGACATTTTCTCTTTTTTCTTATTAATTAATTTATTGCGAAGAAGAGACATTAGATAGCTATTTGTTTTGTGATATCAATTTATCTATTAAAGTAATTATTATTTTAAAGTTATTGGTTATTTCATTTACTACTTAAATATTTTCAGTTTTTTTGATTGATGCTGAACATATCCCTTACATGGAAATAATTTAATCAATATGATTTTGTTAAGGTTATGTTATGATGTCAATTATTAGTTATTTATGTACCAAGGACGAAGAACTGTCAATTATAGTCAAGCAAGCAGCCGAGACAATAGTCAGTGTTTCGCCGAGGGGCATATTACATTTTTTCGTCGTCCTCTACATACCTTTATGAAAGTAAGAACCAACGGAAGACCTAATCAGAACTTTAATAAATTAATAAAAAATGTATTGTGATTTGAAGTGTAACAATTCTCTGTTTATATCATATACTACAAAATTAAATCAATCTCGAAGATGGATATTGAAAGAACAGTTTGTGCATTTATTAATATTAAAATCTAGTGAATTTCGTAAATACTTTATTTAAATACAGCTAAAGGATCCAATCGCCGTTCTGGAACCGTACCTGTGATGAATAAATACACCCTTTATATTATTTGATATTTAAAAAGTAAATAATTGAAGCTTTGTTCCAAAGACGATTTCACGGATTTCACGAACGTAAAAAGTACGTGAGAAATTATATAGTGTTAGGTCATGTATGTTAAACAACATTGTAATAAAAAAATTGCAAGTTGTCCTTTATGTAGGTTTAGTTATGTTTTAATGATTCGGCTAAACGAATAAAAATACTTATTTAAATTATTAGAACGTACCAGTTATTTAACTATAATATAAAAAATAGTTTTTATCAAATACCAATTATTACTCTTGACCAAAGAATAAATCAATAGTTAAAGAACAAAGAAAAAAATTAGCAACCAATTAAATTGGACACTCATACAAACCAATCTTTTGTTCTGGTTATATTCAAAAGTTGTTCTTCAGTTGATAAGTGAGACATAATGGTGGTTTAGTTTTTTGTGTAGGGGCAATGTATTTATTCAGGAGTCAAAGATGTTTAGTAAAGTTGGAAAGGCATTCATAATCTGAACTTTGTAGGAATAAAGGAGAGGGTTAAATGATACCCTGTCTTAGGTTGGACAGTAAACAGCTACATGAACATGTAAGGTTAGCTTTCAGAGTTATTTATGAGACGAATCTCAGCTTTAAACGGATTAAAGGATCTGAAGAGTTAAGAAAATCACTGTTCCAAACATGGAAGCAATTGATACATCTCAATTAATATGGGTTTAAAGTAATAAAAGACATTTTATTTTCGTTTGAGACAAAATGTTTAAGCAGTTGGAGAAAAATAAACTAATTTAGACAATAAATCAGAGTAGAAATACTATTTTTCCCACAAAACAACTTCCCGTTTCCAGTTGGATTTTCTCTTCTTTGGTAAATCTTCAATTACACAGTATAAAATGTTTCGCAAGCATTAAGACATCGATTATTGTGACAACAAGATAAATAGAAGAGCTTTATATAGCCTGTTTTAGGTACTTACAGAAAACCACAGAAGCGAATTCAAAATAAAGTTAATGCTAATGTAAGTTTATTAATAAGCGAAAGAATTTTTTTATTTGAATAATAAACATATTAATTACTAGAGTTTGGTTTTAAAAAAAATAAACATACATATATCGAAATTTACGCATAGGTTTTGGTGAATTTATGTTAGATTAAGATTTTATGAGTGTCTCTTGCATTAGAGACACACAAAAAATGAACCACAAACTCTCAAAATTAATAAATAAAATATTAAAATATGTAAATTACATTGACACAAAAAACTCCAATACCGCTATATTTTTTATTAAACTCAATGTGTTGTATATGTGGATCCCTAATTTAAAGAGTTTTTAAGGGGATGTTAAATGAGATTTAAAAACAAAACATTCTATTTAAATATTAAATCTGGAGAACTTTGTGCCTGTCAGATTTGTCTAGTCCTTATGATTGAGACAACAGACACTCTTTAAACAAATGACTATTTCAACTCAATGCCAGACGAGTTTTTGCGACAAAGAACATGGAGTTTCATTCTTCGCTGCTACTCTACTTTCGTCGATTTTTACCTTTTAAAAGTTATAAATTATCTGTCAAAACCTATCGGTAGTGTGCGCATTGAAAAAAAATATTAAAGACATGTGTGTTAAAAAAAAATTTCTAGATTTTATTTTAAATTAATAATACTTAGGCATGATTGACTTTGGTACTCTATTCATAGTTCTTACTTAAGTTGGCCTCAATTTATAAGTAAACCTTGAATACAAATTTAATTTCGAAGTCAACAAAGGAAAACAGCAGTCCTTAAGTGTAAGCAACCTTAAAAGGTGGCTTAAGCAGAAAGTGTTTATTTTATTATGGATTATTACGAAAATTGTATTAACTTTGTGGGGAAAAATGTTGTACCTAAGGGTACCTAAAAGGTATATTAGAGATGCGAAAAACCCATTCCAATTTTATGAAGAACGTTATTTTAAGACACGACATAGCTTTTTAAAAAAGACTGTAAGAAATGCTTTATTGCCATTAATTTACAAGGGTTTACATTAGGGTTTACAAAAGATATAATAATTTTCTCTCTATAACGTTCTTGGATAAGTGGATTCTGATTATCATCTTCAACGAAATAAGGACCAATCATTCCATTACCAGATAACGCGCACCAAACGGTAACTCGAAGACTGTGGAGTGGTTTCTCTACAATGACATCAGGACGTTCAAATCCAAGGAATCTGGTTGTTTGTCGATTAACATAGCCGCTAAGATGAACGTTACTCTTGTTTGAAAACCATATGTTTTTCAAAAATTCGGGATCTTCGTAAATTAAACTCAACATGCGACCACAGTAAATTTCTCTTGCACGTTTGTCCGCAGCATTTAGTCGTTGTCCAACTTAAATACGGTATGGATAACCACCAATTGATTTGAACATGCGACGTAAATACGTTTTACTAATGTTGAGTTTACATGCAGTTCTTACAAGACTTCCTTGAGGTGATTGCACAACTTGGTTAAAAACACGTCCTTCATTTCCGTCAGTGAATACTGTTTTTCTACGACCTGAAGAACCTTTACGGTGACACAAGACACTACCAGTGTGACGAAATTTTTCAACAACAGCTAACATCACACTTTTAGGAGCTGCTTTATTAAATTTTTGTTGATATTTTATTGACACGTATTCTAAGCTTGGACCATCATTACGACCTTTTCCGTATGAACGAAAATATTGCTCTACCAAAAAAACTTTTTCTTCCGTTGATAGAACCATTTTTAAATTAAATTTAACTGCAGCGTACTATTAATATATCAACTAATGACAGTTAAGGTAAATATGATAATTCCATATTACATAAACAACTCCACAGCACCCTCTGTTTCGGTACTGTTTTTTTTTGGCGGATACCGTATATATGGCTTGTCCAATATAAATATAAGTGCACGTCATCAAGGTGAACAAATCGCTCTGTTCGTTTGACTTCCTTCTTTCGTTTGCTACTGTCAATCAGTATCTATACTATAAATTTGGTAAAAATTGAAATTCGTGGGCCGAAAGTTATTACAAATAATAAATAAATGCTTTAAGAAAGGTTACGTAATTAATTTTATATCAAATACAACTCCTGGACTAATAAAATATAAACTTAGATGTTGGCAAAATTGCGCTCTGTTGCCGCGTTCAAAAATGGTGTAGTATTGTAGTCAAATAAAAAGAAGAATATAAGAGAAACTTCGTTTGACATTTATTAGATTCTAATACTATTTTAAATGCTTGGCAACATATTATCCTGTTCTGACAGCTGTGACGTGCAATTATATTTATACTGGACAAACCATAGATACTTTAAGTACCGACTTCTAGTACTGGTTTATATAGATAAAATTGTTTTCATATTGTTTATATATTTTGGGTATGACCCAAAATTATTTTCAATTAATTAAAGACAAAGCTTTTACAGCATATACTAATGTAGGGTAGGTATTTGATATAAATTAAATCGACTCATTGAAAAATATCTTAAATGTAGTTTGTATTTATTATTTATAGTAACAGAAACTACAATTTGTATGTTCATATAAAATTTTAAACTTGCTATCTGTCTGGCCACAGCCGACGAATTTTCAAAGATACTGAGTTTAATTGTGTGAAAGATTAAAGTTCTAATCTCTGTAGAATGTGATAACAAAGAACGAACTTTAATTCTAAACTGGTCTACGCGTTAACAGTGAATTCGGCGGTCTTGTTTTGGCAAACGTTTGCCAAATATTAACAGATAGAATTTGGAACAATTTTAGAATATTTAATATAGAAAGAAACAACTAACAACTTAATATATTTTTAAACACCCAATAATAGTATTATTATTGCTTCGTTTTTAAATAAATTAAATACATATATACATTAAATTTATTGTACTAACCCTTACTTTTTGGAAGTCAATCTGCTATTTTTATAGAGAAACAGCTGTAATTCTGATTTTAAACCGAATTTTTCAATTAAAGTTTTTTATTACATTTATACATATTTTTTAATTGGATTTCTTGGCATTATTTTAAATTAGTTTTTCCTTGTAATCTTGTTTGTGCGTCATATCCTCTTTAATCAATTTTGTACAGTATTCATATCATTAACATTTTAATAACAGCATAGAGTTGGCTACAACGGTGGCGCCTAATCCCTCCAAATCTTCCATAAGTCCGACAATATCTCACGAGATAAACACCAAAGTTGGTATTAGTGGTTCTCAACGTTTTATAGCTTATTCGCGTCTAAAATGCTGTGCTAAATGTCGAGACGCATAACCATTCCTATAGAGAACTTTCATCGTCATACATAATTTACATATTTCATTTTTATATATCGGCACATTATTGCTTCTTCTACTACTCACCCTTTTACATTTTGCAGCAAAAACATAATAAACAAAATAAGACAAGACATAATATATCCGGTAAAGTAATAAAATTGTTTGTGGCAGTGTGATCAAAATAAGTGGTTTTGATTTAAAAAAACAATAATAAGAAATAAATATTTAAACCTTTTATTGTTAAAAGTAATTATTAAGTACGTATCAAGTAGGATAAGAAGCCAACTACCCATTAGCGATAATTCGCGAGTGGACATAATTGGCATTATCCTCGTGGTGCTTCCTATAATTTTTCTACGGCCTACCGTACGTACAGAGCGCCTACGAAAGTGGTAGCAGCTGTTACGCTGGACGCCAATGCAAATCAAATACATATTGGAACTAATTAATATCCAGGAAAAGTCACATTTAATGTTAAATATCTGTATCCTTGTAAATTTGCAAAGTAAAGTTAAATTATGTATTTGATTTGAATTTTGAATAGAGTCACTTATTGGTATTCAGCGTAAAAGTTGCTACCACTTTCGTGGGCACTCTGTCATGTAATGTAGTGTAGGGGTTGTCTACTGCGACCTGTAAGATCTATTGTGCCCCCTTACCAGAGTTGGGTCGGATATTGAAAAAAAGTATCCGGATACATTAAATGATGAGCTAACGAAAAACTTTTTCGTGCCACTGCCTGAGCTTTTGATATTGTATTTGGCCAGCGTCGGACCAGTCGAGTTTTCAAATTTTTATCTTTTTAGGGGGTGTACTTATTTGTACTTATAGGTACACTAAAATAAAAATATAAATATAAATAAAGTACTTTATTATTAATATTTAATTGAAAAATTCGGTTTAAAATCACAATTACATCTGTTTCGCTAAAAAACTAGCATCGCCAGATTGACATATTGAATCTGACGATGCTAGTTTTTTAGCGAAACAGCTGTAATTGTGATTTTAAACCGATTTTTCAATTAAACTTGGAGGTTGAGTTACAGCGAAGAATTTTTTATTATTCTTAGTAAGATGGACTTCCAAAAAGTAAGGGTTAGTACAATAAATTTAATGTACTTTATTATAATCCGAAAAATCATTTCTTCTAATTATAAATACCCCCCGGGGTTCTTGAAAAGAAAGATAAAGAAAATATAAAAAATAAATGTAAGTAATTAATTAAACAACGTACTTATGAAGATTTACAATTGATTCTTGCCTATCTGTGATATTTGCGTAGGATCCCATTGACTTTTTTTTTGCTTAGCTTTACTGTAAAATTTCTTGTTTTTTAAGTTTTTTTGACATTCTGTCCTGGGGTAGTTCCCAGTTTGGATTATGTTGAAGAGATTTAGGCATATGCTTTACATTTCCTTCACTGACCATCCTTTGGAATGTCCTTCTTACATTTCCTACATGAAGATGCAGAGGTGTAAGGTAGTATTGCTTCCAGTGCCTTCGTTGGGCATGTTTTCATTGCTCCTGTGATACACACACATGCTAATCTTTGAAGTTTTGAAAGGCTTTTTCCCGTTGTCCTCCGATTAGCTCTTTCTCCCCAGACAGCGGCTCCATAGGTGCTTTGTAGCTGTTGTAGCCTTCCTTATTACTTCTTTTTCATGTTGATTCCAGAGTAGTTTATTGTCTAGTGTTAAGCCTAGATATTTTACCTCTGTTTTCCATTCTATTGTTGTTCCTTCTAGCTGGACGTTTCTTAGATTTAGTTTCCTTTTGCTGGTAAAAGCAATTAGATTGGTCTTGGTGGGATTGATGTTGAGTCCCACTCTGTTGCACCACTCTTTGGTGTATTCTAGACCTTCCTGTACTATTTCAGAGTTCATCTACTGTGAGGCTCCGCATAAAAGGGGTGATAGTACTCCCCCTTGGGGGCAGCTTCTTTTTGTAGAGATGGTGATTGTGTTTTGGCCCATATCCATTTCTACTCTCCTTGAAGATAGTAGACGAGATATCCAAGTTTTTACCATTTCGTCTACCCCTCTTTCTTCAAGTGCTTTCTTTACCACTTCATGTGGCACTCTGTATGTATCATTGTAATGTGTAAACCGAAGATGAGTGAAATATTCAAGTAAATTGTAGAAATCAGAAAACTCTCGAATAAACTATAAATAGGTGGCAGTTAGTTCGAATGAAGTCAGTGGAAGTTAAGTAATAAAACATTAAAGATCAAGTGACATTTTAAAAATGTAAAATGTTAATTAAATTGTGATTTAAAATTAAATTTAAAACAAAGCTGTGAAAGTTAATAACAGTTTTGAAGTGTTTAAAAAAATATTCTTAGAGGTAATATTACTTACCATTAAAAATAAGTGAGAATGACTAAAAGACTTTCACAATCACTTCGCAGAACCCACGCTAATAAGGAAACGTCAAATGTTGACAACTATCTCATAGATCAAGTTCATTTTACAAATCTATAGAGCAAGTACATTTTTCTCAGAACTGGAATAAACAGTTGTAAATATTCCGTTGATATTTTTTTGTAGAAATTTCTTCTGACCAAATAAATTTTTTCTTAAAAAAGGTAATATTAGTCATAGATAGGTAAAAAAATTTTGAATCTTTTCTAAAACATTCTGTTTATCATTTTTAAATAGTCAAATTAGTAAAATTTATTGCGAACAATCGATTATTCTTTTGAATACCTATTCTCGAGCAATGCATCGAATTAGTTCCCTGAGACATAAGAGCTTGTGCAAATTACTGATTCTTAACAAAAATTAATTTTAAATTTATTGAAACGATTAAATAACTTTTTTCATATTGTGTTCATTTTTTATAAGAAAAACACGTTTTTGCAACTTCCTTTTGTTGTTGTTCTCATAAACAATTTAAACTTACATGCTCTTAGGTTTAACTACAAAGATTAATTATTGTAGTCTTTACCTATTATAATCTATAATAAGCAATAAGTTAATAGCATTTTTTATTTAAATTATAAATAAATGATTGAAAATTGTAAATAAAAACATAATGGGTCAAAATACTGAGAATAAAAAACCTCCAATATCCCAATATAACTTTAAATTTTCAAGATTTAACCGTTGGTTAAAACAAGATGTCGAGTGTTTAAAATAGATTATATCATTGATGGCTACATATTTAACTTTTATTTTGTAAATAGTTTACCAGTCCAAATTTAAAAATTCATCCTCGCAATAACACGAAGCCGCAAACCAGGCTCCTAACTAGAATAATTAATGTTCTATAATGGAACTAATTACAGATACACCTAAGTTATCAAAGCTTATAACAGAAATGCCATTTGTCCGACCCAGTACATTGTGCTATAGTTGCGCAATGAACCGTATGCATTTGGCAGCAATAATTAATAGCCCCGTTATATATTAATACAGTATACAGTTGAGATATCCATCAATTGACCCCATCAATCAGATCTGTTTCTAAGGGTAGTACGCGTGTCCGTGTTAATAACGGATGTCATATGCAATGTCCGTAAATATGAATCTATCGCAAATAAGTGACTAAATTTCATATTCATATATTTCAAAAAGTCATTTGTATCAAGTTAACTGTAGATATCAGCTAAAATTAGTAGAACTAGGTTATTTTAATACTTACTGTTGTACAAAATATATCTGTTAAAAAATTAGGAATAAATAAAAAAAATGTTTTTTCTAAAGTTTTTCTTTTATTTGTCAGGAATAAGGTGCTATATCATTTAATAAATAAAGTAAATGGTAAATTAATGAATAATTGATCATATATATCATTAACTGTAATAAGTATAGATAGGATAAAAACCATTGGGTTATAATAAATTATTTAAGTTGTACTTACGTAACCTCCAAATTATAATTCAGTAGAAACTTTGGTGGAACGGAAGTGTTAAAAGTACGGTGTCCGCCAAAATAAACAGTACCGAAACAGAGAGTGCTGTGGAGTTGTTTATGTAATATGGATTTGTCATATTTCACTTAATTGTCATTAGTTGATATATTAAGAGGGGCGTCAAAAATGTGACAGCTGAAAACGGGTGGCAAGCCTGAATTGTACCCAAAATTTCAATCATTTTGTAAACAACAAATCTAAAGAACGCCTTTAAATTACGTATTCAAATTTTAACAGGATATAGCTTAGACCTTTCTCTAGGAGATAAGGTTTTTTAGTTAAGTTTTATATTGTAATAAAAGAGATATTGGTGTCTAAGTGATGGTATGTTTTTAAAAAGTTTGACAATTTGTGATCACGAATTTTAACGCCAGAAGCTTAACTCCTAAAGAAATCATAGAGAATGCGACTAGCAAAATATGAAGTTAAAAAAAGATATATTTTTTGAGATTTGTTGCACGCAAAATTTGAACATTTTACTAATCTGTCAATTTAGTTCAACAGTTTTGGTGGCGCTATTTTCAAAGACGTATGTCGATTCTAATTCTCCAAATCCAAACTTCACTTAACATAACCAACCTAACCTTATTTCTCGTTTATAATCTCAAAATAATATATTAATTTTAGTGTTTTGCTTTTAAATATATATTTGTCTATATTAATATTCGTTTATAATTTACCAGAAGTTAAAAAAAATTAATTTTAAAGTATATTCTCACAATTTGCGTTGGTGTTTACATTGTTTATAGCATTATCCAACTGTGATATGTGCAGTGTTGTTGGAATTTAGTGTTATGAACCGTTGTTATTTCCTTAATTACTTTTTACTTAAACACAGTTGTCTTATTTTAGTCGAATTGGTAAAAATGCGAGTTTTGAGAGACCCGATTTTTGTTTATACGTTTTTTTAATCTTTTAAGTTACCTAATCATTATCTTATATATTTATTTGTTAAATACCTAAACCCAACCTAAGGGATTTACATATATAAATTAAAACCTCATATTATGTAAATATTAACAGCTAAGTGTTAAACTGTTTTTCTAAATAGGCATGATAATAATGTCCACAAAGTAAGGGTTTCTACAATATTTATTTACATGTTTAATATGCATAAATATAGTAGCTTTCTCTTTAGATAATGTGAAGAATTAAAATTTACAGTCAAATATGTAATATTTTTATTAAAACAGTTTTAAAAATTTGGGTTGGATACATTTACTTGTTATTTACTAATAATATGCAGATGTTATTAGGTAATGTTTGAAATGTAATTGAACCTTAAAATAAACATTTGTATTTTAAAACACATAGTAGTAGCCCACAATAGGTTTCATATTGATGTAGCCATGGGTTCTATAATGGTCCAGATTCAATGTTTTTGAAGAAAGAGTTCTAAAAAATAAAAGATTAGAATTAACAGTAAAAATTATTAATTATTTACTATAAATAGAATAAAACATGTGTAGGCAGTTACTTCAGGTCCAAAATTTTTGAGGAAACAGTTCTAAAAAATTAAAGATTAGAAATAAAATATAAAATAATTCATAACATTACTAACTCGGTTACAAATTTTGTCAGTCTTCTTACTATCAACAGAATACAACCAGTGTAGGCAGTTACTTACCAAAGTTTTTGAGGAAACAGTAGCATACATTTTAAAAACCATCGATTTATTTCTCCAACAATTTAGGTAATTATCTAAACATATATGGTTGCCAGAAAAAGTATATTGCTAAAATAGTATTTTCAGGACATTTTTGAAATACTTTAGAAAAGTAGTAACCTATTGAATCTTGTAGAAATATCTTGTTTACCATACTCCACCTAATAAAATAATCAAAAATTAATCAAATAGTTTTGATTTACATAGTAATATTCTTCCTGGTCTATCCTAGTATTTAAAGTAGACAAAGGATGGCTCAAAGGACGAGTAGCATTAACACTTCTCTGAGATGTCCTAGTAAAGCCTCTTATATGAACTCAAAAAGGTATAGGTCGGTACTCAAAAAGAAGAAAATTGGAAAATTCATATATCTAATATGCAAAATACCTATATCAATACATCTTTTAAAACTAAATTTGATATTTAGATCTCAATCATAGATAATAAAATAAATAATACCTACCTATTAATTGTAAAAAAATTAACACAGTAAATAAACAAATTAAAACTTACCTCTTATCACTTGTGATTACTAGATGGAGAGTGCTTTCAAATGTAAATAAAATATGGATCTTTATAAAATAAATAAGATTTTTTCATTTGTGTGAAAGATACCAGTTAAAAAATTATTATGTATGTATTGAAATTAAAATGTATCCAATAGGATACATTTTAATTTCAATTGATTGCACAAAGTATGGTGTTGACATTTTTGGAATATAATTAATAGCCATAATTCAATGATACAATTAGTTTTATTAAGATATACCCATAACATTAACAATTATGTTTAGTACTTGCAAGAGTATTGTTGGCCAATTGCTGATAGTCAGCTTATCCCAATTCTTTAGGTATCTCAAAATAAAAATAAACTATAGGTAAGTTTATTGTAGGGTGTACTTTACTTTGTACTCCATTTTTCATTAAATCATGGATCTGGGTGGTAATTTAGGAATGTCCAATACTCTCTAAAAAATAAATGATATTTATTTATTTAGGCAGTAAATAATTAGCAAGGTACTTACTTGAAGTCATATTGAAGACAGACTAACCTGTTAATGTTTACAAACATTATAGTAACACTTTTGCAATATTCATCAAACGTTTTGGAAAAGTATTTATAAATTTTTCCCCACAAAATAAATTCTAAAAATTTACATCTACTTCAACACCTTCAAATAATACAATCATCAGAAAGTAAATAAAATAATCTCAAACTAACCTCGTTTAATTTTGCATTGTTGCCAATACATTTCAATCTCAATTTTAAAAAAGGTATAATTATAAATATAATTTTCACTTTATTTCAATTTTTCTTTAGATGTGTGTATATAGAAACCGTAATATGTTTTTATTATAATTAATATATTTATTCTAATAAATACCTTAATTAGTAAGGGTTAGTACCAGAGCTGGGTAGTATCCGGATATTTCTGTATACGGATACAATATCCGGATATTTTTTATGTATCCGAAAGCTGTATCCAGAATACTTTTTAAATTTTGTACCCGGTATCCGGATACTGTTTTTGATATTCAGATACTTTTAAATATTATTTATCGCCCTCCGATAATGCACCTAACGTAGGCACAACACTGCCCTTCCTTTAATTCAGATGTGTCTAACATGTTAAATCCCATTTTTCGTACTGGTTACCGTTATAATATATTATTATTCTTTTGACTGTTAACGTCCTTCTGAAAAGTGTAGTTCTTTTTCACGGGTATGAGGACAGGCATATAAAGAAACCAATTAAATTTTGGCCGACGTTTCATCGATTTATTTCGACATCTTCATAAGTTTTTGTCCTGAAGATGTCGAAATAAATCGAAGAAACGTCGGCCAAAATTTAATTGGTTTCTTTATATGCCTGTCCTCATACCCGTGAAAAAGAACTACACATATATTATTATATTCTAATGGAGCTTTGTTTTTACCTATAAATCAGTTATAAAGTTTCATAAGTACGTTATTTATTTTTTATATTTTCTATATCTCTCTTTTCAAGAACCCCCTTGTACCCTGTATTTATAATTATTAGAAGAAATTATTTTTCGGATTATAATAAAGGACATCCTAATATTTATATCTTTATTTTAGTGTACCTACAAGTACAAATAAGTACACCCCCTAAAAAGTTTGAAAACTCGGCTGCTCCGACGCTGGCCAAATTCAATATCAAAAGCTCAGGCAGTGACACGAAAAAGTTTTTCGTTAACTCATCATTAAATGTATTTTTATTATTATAATATATTACATTAAAAATACATGCACATCACATAGTTTTAATACTAATAATTTATGCCCTTTTTAAAAAAAGTATCCTAGGAAGTATCCGGATACATTTTGAGTATCCGTATCCGGTATACGGAATCCGGATACTTTTTTTCAATATCCGACCCAACTCTGGTTAGTATGTACAATAAATTTAATTAATTAATTATTTGTTAGGAATGCCGAAATCTTATTTTATTTTATTTTTTTATATATCCATATTTTTAATCCACAAAACAATTAATTTGTTACGCCTATGAAACACAACAAACTTCCTAAGTGCATCCAAATAAAATATTTTTTAATAAAAAATATACAGGTATCTTTCATCTCTTTATGGTCTCAAGGTCAAATGTATGTGTGTGTCGTGAAAATATTCAAAGATTTACGAAGCAAAATTCATATTTTCATCTCTGTCTAAGATAAAGAAAGTCAACAAGCTCTAAAAATATTCAAATTTATAATAAAAATACTAATTTGAAACCACTATCGCCATCTACTCTACATTCTTGTAATTTAAAAATAACCAGATTTTTCACTAAATTCAGGCAGTCTTACCAAATTAGAAACGCCCCTCTTAATAGTACGCTGCAGTTAAATTTAATTTAAAAATGGTTCTAACAACGGAAGAAAAAGTGTTTTTGGTAGAGCATTATTTTCGTTCATACGGAAAAGGTCGTAAAGATGGTCCAAGCTTAGAACAGGTGTCAATAAAATATCAACAAAAATTTAATAAAGCAGCTCCTAATAAAAGTGTAATGTTAGCTGTTGTTGAAAAATTTCGTCGCACTGGTAGTGTATTGTGTCAACGTAAAGGTTCTTCAGGTCGTCGAAAAACAGTAAACAGTATGCACTAACGAAAATGAAGGACGTGTTTTTAACCAAGTTGTGCAATCACCTCAAAGAAGTCTTGTAAGAACTGTATGTTAACTCAACATTACTGAAACGTATTCACGTCGCATGTTCAAATCAATTGGTGGTTATCCATACCGTATTCAAGTTGGACAATGACTAAATGCTGCGCACAAACGTGCAAGAGAAATTTACTGTGGTTGCATGTTGAGTTTATTTTACGAAGATACCGAATTTTTGAAAAACATATGGTCTTCAGACGAGAGTCACGTTCATCTTGGCGGCTATATTAATCGACAAACAACCAGATTCCTTGGATTTGAATGTCCTGATGTCAGTCTTCGAGTTACAGTTTGGTGCGCGGTATCTGGTAATGGAATGATTGGTCCTTATCTCGTTGAAGATGATAATCAGAATCCACTGAACTTTCACATAGTAAGGGTTAGTACAATAAATTTCACTAGCGTAATATTGTAGTAAAATAGAAAGAAGAATATTAGAGAAACTTCGTTTGATATTTACTAGATTCTAATACTTGGCAACATGGTCCCGTTCTGACAGCTGTGACAAGGTATAGCTCGACATTTAAATGGGTATGTCCACCTATCTTTCTCTCTCTTTACTGTTCTCTGTCAAGCTGGCGTAATTATATGAATTTAATCTCTTCTAAGAGACCATTTTAGTGACGTTAGTTGTCAGTTTCATATATATCGGGTTTAATTCTTTTTTACCTTTAAGTTTCATGTTGATTGTCAGTTTGATAATTATTAGGTAAGATTCTTCTTTCCCTCTAAGCTGAATGTTGGTTGTCAGTTTTATAATTAAGTGAGTCTCCTCGTTCCCTATCAGTTGGTCTGTCCCCTTTCGCTTAGTCAACTTGAAGTAAGTTGTTACGCGAAAGTTGAAAGTATAAGTTTGTGATAAAAAGCAAAGTAGTAAATTGTACCTTTGTATCCTTTTGTTTCAGTGAATAAAGAATTAAAATGATCCAAAAGTGTATAACATTAATAACCATAAAATAAATGAGTGGTAGTAAATACAAAATGGTTTACATTGTCTATGCCTTCCATGCAAATAACCACCATTTTGTTTGGTGATTAAAATTTTATTATATAATCCATCAAAAATAATTAATTAAGTACAGACTTATATTATGCAAAGAATGTCACAGCTTTGATTTATTCCGAAAATTGCGAGGTACTAACTCTTGAAAATACATTTTTTATTAATAATGGTGATTGCAAGGGATGTGTTATACTTAATAACTAAAAAATAGTATAGTCCGATATATAATGTGCTCAAAACTCAGTTACTGTGTAATATTTTTGTAAAAAAGCACCATAAGCATATTATTGCAGTAAATTATTAAATAAATAAACACCGAAAGAAAGTTTGAGTATGATACAGAGATAAATATTCTATTTCTGTGATATATTTTGATGTGTTTGCTGCAAAAATTAAAAAAAATAGTCTGATACTTCTGCTACAAATTTTATAAGCTATTTCACTAAATTCTTATTGAAATCGCTTTACTTAAATCTATACCAATCTCTGAGAGTCGAATGAAAAGTATGTTCTGCTTTTTATATTCCTTGTATTATTTCCAGACGGAAAAGAACATCTGCAATTTAAAGAGTCCTTTGTGTGAAAGTAAATACAATTTTTGCAGTAACATCAATGTGATGGTCTCTTTTCGTCCAGTTCCTTTCATGTCTCCTGCATCTTATCCATAAGTTGTTTGGAGTGTGTTAAAGAGCCAGCGAACGCCTCTCATTATACATTCTCTTAGCTGTGTTACTTTTTTTTCACACTATTACTCAAAATTGCTTACACGACAATAATACATAAAATCATTAGAAAATATAAAAAATCAAAAAAACAATGTACTTATCCCAAAAGATTATAATAAGTATAATATGGTATGCGTTAAACCAAAGGATACTAAAATCAGGAAGCCTGTGAAAGATACTCTCGTCATATGAAACAAGTGACAATAGTTGTCATGGTATTTTTAAAAATTGTTTATTCTAACAAGCTGTCAAAAAGATTTGAAATTGTACTTCCAACGCAAGAAAAAATATTCATTATTCAGTATTATTTCCGCTCATAAGGGAATGGACCTAGTTTGTTAATGGTCGGGAAGTTTCAGAAGCCGACTAATAAAAACTTGTCAAAAGTCGTTGCACAATTTCGATGAACAGGAAGGTGAAAGTGAAACGTCTAACCGAAGAATATAGTTTTCCCTATAAAATAAAGATTGGGCAACACTTGACAAGACAAGACAAGAAATCAAGAGTTGTTTATTGTGCTTCAGTCTTGGCAACGGTTTATGAACAACCCCTATTTTTTCTAATGTGTGGTTTACAGATGAAGGTCACATCTATCTGAATGGATTAAACGACCAGACATGATCGTAGAGAAACCTCTTTATAGTGACCGGGTAACGGTTAGGTGTGCAGTGCGCAGTGCGGATTATTGGGCCCTTACTTCGTGGAAGACAAGCGTAGAAGACCCGTTACAATAAATCAAGTGCGATATAGAGAACAAATTTTGACACCATTAGGAATAATGAAAACCCTTCGTTTTACCAAAACTTCCAATATTTATTTAAAAAATTGCTTTATTAACTTTAATGACAGCCGTTTCGCTAGACTCGCTAGACCAAGTATGGATGTAATAAGACATAACAATATTAAAGCCTAGATGTTATTACTTCCATACTTGGTCTAGCCTTATAACTACCTAATAAACATCAGGTACCTAGCTACAAACAAACAAAATGTAACTTCAATATGTCAATCTGACGATGCTAAGTCTAGCGAAACGGCTGTCATTAAAGTTAATAAAGCAATTTTTTAAATAAATATTGGAAGTTTTGGTAAAACGAAGGGTTTTCATTATTCCTAATAAGATGGACTTCCAAAAAGTAAGGGTTAGTACAATCAATTTAATTTGACACCATTGTTTATTGATCTCAGGTGAATACCCAATGGTCTCAACAGGATGGTGATACTTGTCATACCACGACAGAATTCTTAGATCTAATTCGGAAAAATTTTGAAGACCGCGTAATTTTCCGAAACACGAATTTTCCTTACCCTTCTCATTCATCTGATCTAACAACTCATGATGCTTACATATTTTTTACAGAAAACCCACCGATTTTGATATTAATGAAATCCGTGAACAAATTTTGACCTTTTTCAGTAGAATGCAGCAGCCTATTTTTAATAACATGCTAAGCAATTTTGTTAAGCGTTATGAGTAATGCTTGGAACGCATTGGCGGTCACTTTTGTATAGAAGCAAAACTTATAATTCGCATTATTTGAAATGTTTAATTTCTCATGTTTATAAAGCTTTAGATTTTCAGTGTCTTATTTAGTTTTATTAGCGTAAATTTTTCTTCATAAGTAAGATCTTCTTTACTAATTTCCAAATGCTGTGTAGCTTGTTTGTATCAATTTATTACCGTGTAATATGCAGCTTTAACCATCAATCAGATTCATGTTTCCTTAAGGCATACGATGAACTATGGAAACGGAAGCACATGATAAAGGTTGAGAATTATGAGTAATGGCAATAATTACTATCAAACCACTGGCATATAATTTGACAACCTCAAATATAGATATCATTTAATCGACAATTTCGGGAATTACTTAGTATTATTATTTTGATCCTTCTTAATAATTAGTGAAATAATTGATTTTCTTATGTTTAAATATAATTTGAAATTTTAATATGGTTATAAACCGTTTCTCATCATTTAGAAGGGTAAGGTTGGATCCGAAGGTGTGAGATACTGTATACTCTGTGTACTGTATATCCTTTTTAACCCTCCGCCTGTACTTTTTTTTCGACTTTTACTGTCCCAAGAACTTAAACCTTCCTAAAGCAAAAAACCATTCCCAAAATTTTAATTTTTTCTTTGTATACTTTACCTATTTTAACCCACCCTGCCTCTTTATTTTTCACTTTTTCTTTCTCGAAAACCTTAACATTTCACTTATACCTTTCTAACACTAAAAAACTTTTCATTATTCCCTCGTATACTTTTTCTAATCTACGCTGTATCCATATTTTCTATTTTTTAATTCGGTCAGGAATGAATAGTATATTGTTTTATTAGGAGTAAAAGTATAACTTTTTGTGGCGAGTCTGAATGTTTCAGACGAGCCACAAAAAGTGCTTTTGCTCCGAATGAAACATGCTATTTTTTCCGCAAACGGCATCCAGACTATAGAACTAATTAATATTTAAATAAAAATTCAAAACGATCGCAACGAAGTTGATAAATTCAGAGAATAATAATTATAAAACTGCGCACTACATTTCCGAGGTTACTGGTTTTGTGATTGCCAAGTCAAAAACAAATTTGACAGTTCAATAATATTTTACAATGTCAAAAATATTGTAAGTGATTTATAGCAACAATTGGACTGTGCATTTTTGGTAAGTACTTGAGCATCAAAATATGTGCGGTGCAACCTTAAATAGCTGTAATTTTACTATTAATAATTATTATCGATAATAAAGTTTAAAAGTTCAACTAATAATTATTTTTCCTGTTAAAAATTCTACTTTTTTGTACGGCCGTCAGCGTATAAAAAAGTACTTTTTTTTCCGCTCACGGCCGTACAAAAAAGTGGCGTCTATAAAATCATACTTCAACTTCATGAATTGACCTTAATAATGTCTACTTTTTTTGACGTTTGAGGAAAAATTGTGTTTTTTAGTTTTTTTAAATTATCATAAAATTAAATTAAAAATTTTTGACTTAAGATGTATTAATCCTGGGTGTCCCAATGGGGATAATGGGAAACTGTTATTAAATTATTTCATTGTTATCGGACCTTGATTGGTATGCAAAGTTTGGAATTAATCAGACTTCTAGAAACCGGTAAAAATCAAGCTCAAAAATTCCCTTACATGGATACATAGATACATAGTTATAACCCCAGCTAATATATTTCTATTACTAATTCATATTCCAAGGAAATAGCAATTTTAATTTACATTAAATTGGTTTATTGAATAAACAGTTTCTTATAAAATCTAATAAATTTTAATATTTTAATTTTCTTAAACCCTAATTAAAAATAAAAACAATTATGCATTTGCTAAATTTCCAAAAAAATGTTGGTCTCTATTTTTAAAACAATTTTAAAAATTTTTTTGTTTGAAAGCAATTTTTCTTAGCTTTTGATCACTATTATTTAAAATTTAAGTAAATATTGCATAATTGCATAAAATATGTTTTTCTCATTAACAGCCGAAGCTGTTCAATATTCAAATATATATTTTACTTTATTGTGTTACTATTGAAAAGAAATTTTATTTCAAATTATAATAAAGGTGGTAAATGGGAGGACTGATATAGTCACGTCGACGCCTGCGGAAATAGGCCTACTGTCGGGAAAGTGGTGCAAGTGGACGGATCGGGATGCGGTTTTCTGCCTTCTCTTCCAAAAACGATTATCACAAAATGTGGTGGGGTAGATTTTCCCTCCCACCGAAAGCTGCAGCCCAAAGTGCACGCAAATAGTTTCAAACTTGATAAAGAAGTGTCAGAACTTACCCGGAACGGGTATTTGGGGGTTTTTGAGGCCTCTGATCATGAATATAATGTTCAAATTGACCTCCGAACCCCTTGTGTACCAGAACCTGACCCTAAACGTTATCTCCGGGGGTTTTCCTAACACAATCAAAGAAGGTCAACCATTTTGGTTTTTTTTGGCCCGCTAATTTCAAATCTGGCATCGGCGAACACCCCACTGGCACCTGGTGCACCGAACCCCGAGCTAGAACCTCATCTCCGATAGTTTTGTTGAGAAGAGTGCCAAAAACCACCCGATAATCTTAAGAGGGCAGTTGTGTGGGACGATAGTTCTGAATTTCATGTCGGAAACAACCCCCCCGAACACCTGGTGTACTAGAACCTGACCCTAAACGTTATCTCCGGGGGTATTCGGCCCGTTGAATCCAAATCTGGCATCGGCGTATACCCCACTGGCACCTGGTGCACCGAAACCCGGGCTAGAACATCATCTCCGAGAGTTTTCTTGAGAAGAGTGCAAAAACAACCCTAAAAATATAATAGGGCAGTTTTGTGGGGCGGTGGTTCCGAATTCCGAATTCCGAATTGTTGATGCTACTTAAATAATGCAAGGAGAAGCGAAATTAATATGTAAATAAAGAAGTCAATATTTATACAACTAAGGTTTAAAAACCCTTTTATAACACAGATCAATTCCAACTTAACTCAAACTTCCTCTGAACTCATAAATTAATAACATTAATGTTTATATACGTTGCTGAATATCAACTCCATCATCAAATGACACATCCGAACTCTTCTAAATTTCTCCCTCAACAACTGACATATTCTGAAGGAGACTGACATTCGATCACAAAAACCCCTTGGAGATGACGTTTAGGGTCAGGTTCTGGTGCACCAGGTATTCGAAGGTAAATTTCAATATTATAGTCGTGATCAGCGGCCTCGAAAACCCCCGAGTACCCTATGCGGGTCAGTTCTGACACTTCTTTATCAAGTTTGAAACTTTTTGCGTGCACTTTGCGCTGCAACTTTCGGTGGAAGGAAAAATCTACCCCACCACATTTTGTGATAATCGTTTTTGGAAGAGAAAAACTGCATCCCGATCCTTCTACTTGCACCACTTTCCCGACAGATCCCAAGCGTTGACGCGACTAATAAAAAATATCAAACAATAATGATATTTTGTACCTCAAAATAAAAATAAAATCAAGTTAGACTAACGGTTTAAAATGCAATTTGTTCATTGTTAATCAAACAAAAAAAATATTTGAAATGTTTGTTTCATAATAGTGATCTATAAAACTTTTGGCACTTTTTACATACATCAAAAAGATCTACAAAGGTTGTATAAACATATTCTTTAATTTGTAACATAACTCGTGCTGACTATCTAAAAGTAAATCTAAATATAACGTTTTTAGGTTAATAAGATTAGTGGCAGTAATCGGTGGTTTTCTCGAAGAATTACAACTACGTTCAGCTAGGCCGTTTGGCTGGAACTGCCGGTCCGTTTTAAAGTATAAAACTTTCAAGAGTTAAACAGTAAATCATGGGTAACTACTACACAATGGCGCAATTAAAAGTGCATTATTAAAATGAAAAAGATTAGCGGAAACATTAATCAGTCGAAATTGCTTTATAATTCCTTTGGGACAATCATATGGCTTGTTTTACAAAAAGTAATCAGCGTTTGTTTAAAAAAATTAGACTTGAAGCATTCTTTTTTCATTAAAATGCATGCGGTCGTACCAACAGAAACATATTTAGAAATTATTAAGGTCGATTGCATAAATATTTAGCAAATTTGTGAAACACATCAAAAAGCTTAAGTCAATGTGTAGCCGGTGTTACAAAAAAATGTATTACGAAAGGTATCTACAACTAGTCCAGTCGCGTTACCTGATTGAAAAAATAAATGTTTTCTTACAGCCAACTAATGGCAAAATTTAGTCAAAGACATCATAACTAAATAAAAAAACATTCCGAACCAAAATCTTCTATTAGGGGGTAAAGGAGGGTTGGTTTTTAGGGGCGAAAATGGTTTTTTGCGATTTGTGACTAAAGAATGCATCCTATTGAAAAAAGTCAAATAAAAAGGTTGTTGGAAATAAAAAAATCTACAACTTATATGTAATAATCATTTTTGCCCTTACCTCAAAAATTTCCAATAAAAATCCAATAAACCGTTTTTTTCGTTCATAATTTTTTTTTTTTACAAAAATGGTTCGATTGAGCTGAAAGTTTAATCAAAAAATTAAAAACCAAAAAAACGGTTTTTACGATACGTAAAACTTTTACGCACGGAAATTTTTGTTTTAAATGGTTGGCAACATGGGTGAAGTATCTAAAGATTATTGACAATGACATTTGTGGCTAATATCAATTTATTAATTTTATATTGTTCTTTAAGAAAGTATTTGTGAATATGAATATCATCTTTTACTTATATAATATATTATTATTGGTGTATTATTCATTTTAAAATATTTTAAAACGTTAACAATAAAAATGGCAAAATATAAAAAATATTATAAACAACTTATTTCATATGGCTGTTGTAACACTCTTTCTTTAAACTTGAACTCGTGACATAACAGAAAGTCATATGAATTGCGTTGTTTAATATATATTTTCAGGTATTATAGCAACAAATAATAAATAAACTAATATGTCTTTCAATTTTGGTTCCCCTTCGACACCGACAACTACTGGTTTTACATTACCATAAAATCCTACAGTAACTATGGCAGGAGGGTTTCAAACAAATTTTGGTGCCGGGATGCTAAAACACAAACTAAACCAAACTAAACAATTTGAACAGTAGCATCGATCGGATCAAACAACAACAGCAATAATTAGATCAAGAACTAGACTTTGTTTAAGCACAACAAAAGGAACTAGAAGAGTTAATTGTTCCATTGGAAAATGACTTACTTTTATATGAGTTATTGGGTTGGAAATTGCTTAAATCGTGGCTTTAGTTGAGGATGGACAATCTCGGCAATATGTTGCTGAAGTCATGGCAATCAACCAATCCAGCGTTTCTAGAGTCTTAATAAGGTTTGGGGAAACTTCAAGTTATAATAGATCAGTTCCAGGACGTCCCAGGTGTACTTATCCTGCAGATGAACGTTATTTAAGAATTCAGACTTTGCGAACTCGTCATGTTACAGCGAGGCAACTGCAAAATGTTCTCTCTCGACTCCGTAGTGTTATAATATCTGTCAATACGGTTAGAAACAGATTAAGGAATTTTGGAATCAGACCCAGAATGCTTGTTACTGCTCCATTGTTAACTAGAGCACACCGTGCGGCACGTTTAAGGTTCGCAAGAGAACATGATAATTGGGATATTAACGATTGGGCTCATATTCTTTTTACGGATCCGATAGACGTATTCCAGTTTATAGACGCGCAGGTGAGCGATTTGCTAAGTGTAACATAAGAAGAGCCAGATTCGATTATGGTATGGGGAGGCATCTGTTTTGAAGGCAACACGGAGTAAATTGTGTTTAGTACGGGATCACTGCCAGCTGATCGGTATATAAGGTTCTTGAGGCAATTGTAGTGCCATTTGTTCCAATCATCGGAGAGAATTTTATTCTAATGCATGATAACGCTCGCCCGCACGTTGCCAGAATAACAATGGAATACTTTCAAGAGGTTGGTGTCCAAGGTTAGATTGGCCAGCAGTTAGTTCAGACCTAAACCCAATTGAACATGTTTGGGACTACCTGCACAGGAGCATTAGAACTTTGGATTACACAAGTGACCTGATAAGAAGCCTTCCAAGGAGAATGAGAGATGTA
The DNA here is from genome assembly GCA_035357415.1 of Ophraella communa. Taxonomy (NCBI): domain Eukaryota; kingdom Metazoa; phylum Arthropoda; class Insecta; order Coleoptera; family Chrysomelidae; genus Ophraella; species Ophraella communa. The sequence continues at coordinate 15,844,681 of CM068995.1, read as the reverse complement.
ATTAGAGTTGGCAATACCAGATACTAAAATGTTAAATTTATGGTTTACATTTTTTATTTTGTTACTTTGTAATATTTAGTTTTTCTAGAATAACTGTTATTTTCATTATTTATGCTCATTATTTTTTTTTATTTTTAATTTTAATTAAATAAAATACTTTGAAACATAATTCCAAATTCATTACCTATTATTTCCCAAAAAAAATGAAAACATAGGCCACGCCAAATATAAGCTTAAGGAATTTCCAAGTATATGCAATATCTTTATAAAATGCCTAAAAACATTTTTGGCTTTCCGGCGACAATTTAATCCACAAAAATTTTAATTACATTAGTTTCTTTATAACAACCTGAGCAGTTCAGCTAGACGACCGCGTTCCCATAAAATTTTTAAATAGACGAGGCTCTCAAGATTTTCTTTCTCGCCTGGACCTTCTTTTGCGTCATCTTTTAATTAAAGTCGGATTTAACTAGGTACACAGGCTGGTTATCCCGCCTTTAATAAAAACTACATTAGATAATACCACCGGTGCTCTAACAAAGCCATTATCCCGGTGAAAATTTTTGACCAACCACGTTTAAAAATTAATGAAATAATTGAAAATTAGGAATGCAGCATATCTTATTTTTTATCGCGCAAAACGGTTTCAAGATGAGCTTCTTTATGATTTTATTTTATTATAGTGAAATCGTAATTTGAGAAAACCTAACATTAATTTTAATTTCCTTTTTACTTTATTAGTTCTCAGCTCTGTTAGTGCCTATATGGTCTTAAACAAAAGATTATACCAATTTTAGCCGTTTTACGATCACTCTGATAAATACGAGACCGTTATGAAACTGCAGCAAAATGTCAACCTATATTCTGTACAATCATAATGGAAAGCAACTTGCCATAAAGTTTATAATAGCATTTAAGTGCCAATTTGAAATAGACGCCGAAAATTCCGCCATAAAAATATAGTCTGCCGTTTATCTTGGCAAATGAAATTGCTTTTGCTACTGTAAAATATTTAATACATACTATATATTATGTTTACGTATCATTACATACCAGTAAAAATCTGTTTACAAAAGAAAATTAACACTTTTTATTAATAAAAAAGGCTGGATATTAGTCAGTGATAAAAAAAGCATATTAATGACGTTGAGTTTTATACAAAACTTATTTTTTTATCTATAATACTTAAAAATGCAACCTGCATTACAGGAAGAATAGACAACGCCAGATAGATGTTGGTTACTTGAATTTGTAATAAGTTTTAGTTTGATTTTTTAATTTTAACTATTTTTAATAGTTAAGAGCATACAGCAGTGGCCGCGTCCGCCAAAAAAATGAAAAGAGATTAGAGATTATTTAGATCGATATTTTTAAAGAGTCTATTTTTACTTATACAAACTCGCTCTCAACTTAGTTTTTTGTTTTAATAAATAGTTTATATTTTTTTATCGTTTTGTTAATAAATAAAAAATTAAGGAGAGCGGGTTGAAATGCAACAAACTGAATCATTTTTCTATTTACAGTAGTTTTTTAAAATGATGTATAATTTTGGCGTATTTTGAATTATAGAATTTAATTATTTCTGTTAATAAATTCTGATAACCTGCATCGTCTATCACCTTGTGGCAACATCGTACAAAATAAGAGCAACTCCTTAATTCCCATGCATGGTCTGGTTTACAAATACATATGTGTGTAAAAGCCAAATGGAATAAATTCATTATTTCGGTTACTGTACATATTTATAAAAAATCCCGAAACACGTCAAATTTAAATTATAACTTGACATTCTTTAACGTGAAAATGCAACCCCTACCTTCAACCCCCTTAGAATGACAGGTACAACCCCCAATTTTTTAGATGGAAGTATAGGCTTGTGATATATCATTTGAAAGGTCTGTTCATTCTCTATTCAAACATGTTATTGTTTTTAAATTTGATGCAAAAATTAACATAAAAAAATTAAAATCATGTTGTTATCGAAATTCGCTAAAATATACTCGAGGTCTTGATAATGAGAAAGTGAACAAAAACCATAGCAATGTGATTTTTAGATGGTAACCATTAAAAAAATTTTAAAGAATTGCATAAAATGCATAAAATAACAGTTTTACAAATGATTGGTTACGGAGATAACATCCGAACACAACAGGAAGTAACTCGCCTATTTCATGAGAAATTTCCTAATTTACCGCCTATATCCCAAGGAACAATAAGTAAAATAGAAAAGCAGTTTCGCGATTTTGGTCATGTAAGGCAGATAAAAAAAGCAGCTGCCAATGTACTGAGTGATGAACTCAAATTAGATGTGTTGCTTGAGTTTCAGGAAAACCCACATACATCGAGTAGACAGGCATCCACTACATTCAATGCTAGCCATACATCGATAGTAAACATATTAAAAGAAAATAAATTGCATTCGTATAAGATGATACCTACTCAGGAGCTCATGGAAGACGATTTTGATAGGAGAACTTTTTTTTGTGAGCAAATGATGGACATGTTGGATAACAATATTATCCAATTAGAAGACGTTATGTTTTCTGATGAGTGTACTTTTTTACTTAACGGTCATGCTAATCGGCAAAATTGCCGCTACTGGTCCACGGAAAATCCTCACTGAATGAGAGAAGAACATACTCAATACCCTCAAAAGGTTAATGATTGGGCAGGGATTGTAGGGAACAATATCATTGGTCCCTTGCAACAATTATTTGGCACTACTTCAAAATGATGTCATTCCAACGTTGGCAAATTTATATCCTGATCCAGGTAACCCTCAAGTTCCAGCGAGTACGATATGGTTTCAGCAGGATGGAGCACCACCACATTACCAACTTAATGTCCGGCAGTACCTCGATACAATATTTCCCAATCAGTGGATAGGGAGGCGAGGATCGATGCATAACACAAATAAAACCAATAATTCACAATAAAATCAAAAATAAAAGTCCAACTCTCTTAATTACCACACATTAAATGTAAACAAACTGTCATCGATATGAGTTTTGACGTCACGACCAATGAAGGTGTGTTTCGACTTCTATTTGAATTTATCGATTTTAACTTACTTTCAATTTGATATTATATAAAAAATAACCAGAGTTGTTGCGTTGTAATGAGTTTAGGATTAAATTTTTATAATTTACTATATGATTACAAAGGAATTTCATTGATTTATTTCTAATGAAACTACCGAATAAGATATAGGTAATCAAATGTTGAACAAAACCTCATTTATGTGGAACACCAAGTTCAACAAGCTAGAATGAATATCATTTTGAAAACAAGTTAAAGTTTTTCATACGGACAGAGATTATCTAACTGACCCCTTTTAGGCTAAAATTTGGATTGTTACACCTATTAAAATATTTCGCGAAACAGCCCGAATGAAGTTGACAAACGTCGATAGACATTTAAATAGGTATGTCCCCCAATCTCTCTCGCTCTTTACGGTTCTCTGTCAAGTTTTAGTATCTGTATGAATCTAATCTGTGGTTAAGGTGTGCTTAAGGAATGGTTATTTAATAAAAGTTTAATCTATAGGTTTTGAAAACCAGGTTTAATAGAAAACTACCGATTAAAGTCAAAAGCGTTTTTCAAGCAAAAAATAAGCTAAGATTTCGATTTCAAATATTGGCAACAAATTTTTTTCGACTGTACATGCTAAAACATTCCAAATAAAGTGTTCTGTGAATGTAAATAACATTTTTTTTAAGTTAAGAGCCATTAAAACGTAAACTTAACCTAACAAATTGTGTTACTAATATAACAATTAACATTTGGTTGGTTAACTCTGAATTGAGAAACGGAAATTGAGTTGATAATCCCGGTTTAGTTCAAATCTCTTGGTTAACTTGGATTGAACAACCTGCCCTTAAGGCCATAACAAAACCATCTTTAGTAGAAAATAGTTAAGTCAATGGACAGGGAAAGTGTGATGTCAAAATTTGAATTCAATGTGGTCGAACTGTACAATCTCAACAAAATGCTTACAGACGGAAAAACTATAAATCTCCAGAATTAACTTTTGTTTGAGTTATTTAATTATTACTATTATACATTAAAATATAATGCAGGTATCATAATTAAATACATATAAGCAAAATCTATTAAAATTCGTATCATTTTGATGTAAGTATTCTTAAAATTTAAGAAAATATGCAACTTTGAAGGTAATGTTATTCGCGATCACCACGGAATGGACGTCGTCTACATTTGAAAATCTGTACGTAAAACTCCGGGAAAACAAACATTTTGTCATAAGATCCTGTGTGTGTGCGATATGAGTTTCGCTGTCGGCGAACCAGTCTGGGAATTTTTGGAAGCGTTCTGTGTCCAGTATCTCTTTCGCTGTATTTGTAAAAGATGATTTGAAGCGGAGCCAATGATTCTCAATGTCGTCGTTATAATCGGTGATGTTAGACTGTCTTTGACGGCAGCTCAGAATCTTTCCTTTGTAGTAGGGTTTTGTAGTTTGGTGATTTGTAGGCGCTCTCTTAGTAACTTTGGCTTGCGTTGGTATTTTGGGAGCATTGAGATCTTCATTCTCGAGATTACCAGCCTATGATCAGTCCTGCACTCCAGATCTGCTCTGGGTTTAGTGACCAACACCTCTTTGAGTCAAGAGTATGCCAATGCCTTGAGCGTAGGTCTCGCCATGTCCCCCTTGAAATTGGGTCTCGTAATGAAAAAGGTGTTCGTTATACACAGATTGTGTTATGCACAAAGAGACAGCAGACGTTCTTCGTTCGAATTGATGCTGTCTGTGCCGTGTGTGACATCTACTTACTCTGGCGTTGAAGTCTCCAAGGAGAATAATTCATTCCCATTGTGTTTGTTGTTGTATATTTGGTTTAATTTTTTTGATTTAATGCCAAAAGTATAGCTTTGATATGAGTAGTAAATCAAAAAAAATTTGTTTAGTGCTACAGTGCAATAATTTTTCATCTGCAAATGTATCCATGCATTGCTTTCTCATAAACTAGCTAAAACATAGGGAATTAGTATAAAAATCAGGAATATCAGTAAATATATGTGAGTTTTCAGTGAATTTACTTTGGAGGATTTCACACTTGGTAAAATTAAACTATATTAGTGATATGTAAAACATAAAAATAAACACTTGCCAATGAACAAATAGTAATTAACCCCTAAAAATCAAGAAAATACAATAAAATAGTTATTAAATTAATTATATCAACCCTTACTATGAGGAAGTCTATCTTACTAAGACCATTAAAAAATAAGCACATTTATTTTATTTTATGATTTATCTCTAGAATTTGTCTTGCAGCTGCTTTGAATGTTTATCATTACAATAACTATATGACAGTATATAAAATGATAAAAAGAATAAATCATTTAAAAAATAGCGGTGTTTGTAAAGCCCAGTAGAGAGTTCATCTTCTTGACTGGAATCACTCAACCGTCGGATACCTCATTAAATTGAGACCCTCGCATTCATGAGAGCAAAAACGCTTAACACATCTCATTTTGCGAACTAAACAGAATAACTTATTAAACGAACATGAAGCGTTCTAGCTAAAACTCAATTTCTTAATACTACAGACTAATAAATAGAAATTTATTATTTTTTGAGAGTTTTTAAAATTGGTTGAGAAAACATCCATTTTTATATAAGTATTAATTAAACATGTAAAGTAAAAAGCATAAATTAAAATTATTTATTCAAAGATTCAAAGAAGTCTTTATTCTGCCTTTATTATTTTAGATAAAGCAAAGTGAATTTACATAGTGTATATATTTTAAAATATTTAACAGTCAAATTTGTAAGTTAAAATTTGGGTGTTGCTTTTTCAATCAATCCAGTTTTTCATTTCAGATCTAATCGGATATCTGTTTCCTTATATTAATATTTAAATTTATAACTCACAACCTAATTGCTTTTAATGATAATATAATATATAATTAATTTTTGATCATCGAAAAGTTCACATTCACAATATAGTGTGATAATTTATTCAAAAATAAAACACAGTATTAGAGTATGTAATATTTATTAAATTAAGTCGAGTGCTTTCAGCCTTAAGCCATCATCAGGACACTAAAATACAATACAATAAAATTTCAGTATTAAAACAGTCTTCCAAAATAATAAAAATTTAAGTGGTTAAAATTCAAAAATACCATTCCAATACTTACATCGTCAAATAAGGTACCATAAAAATATTGCCAATACGTTCACAATTTGCATGTATTTTAAACAATAAAGATAAAGTAAATTTAAAATTAAAATTAAAAATTATAAATAAAGTTAAAATATCAATGTTTCCCCAACAGAATCAAACTTCATCTAAACAATAAACAATTACAATCTTAGTCTCTGGTCGAGCTTGTTTTTGAAGTATAAAGTATTTTGATTGTAAAAAAAGGAGAGAACTACGATGGTAGCTCGATCTCCTTGGGATCAAGAAAACAGGTCGATCCAAAACAGTAAGTAAAGGTTCATGTTAGTCTTCTCGATATAAAAGAAAGGCTATATAAACTAATATGAATAGCATAAAGAGTATTTCAAACTGGCAGAACAGGAAAACTGTACAAGTACCTACACTTGAATAAGAACTTTATACGTATGAAAAGTAAGGAAATTGTTAGAGTAGGAAAGTACAAAACGGAAATAGTGTAGTACCAACATAAGTTAGGAAGGGTTTCCAACCTAATAGCGTGTCAAAGAGGAATATTAACTTTATAGGGTAACTTAAGAAAATATAAGAAAAGTGTTTCTATAAAATTCAAAAAGACAAAACTATCATCCACATATATCGATGAAACAGCCCGAACATCTTAAAGGACAAAATGGATATAATCAGATTCTTAAGACTAGAAAAGAAGAGTATAAACTAAGGCTAAGGCATAACATTGCCTAAATAACATAAAATCTACAAAAGTGTTAAAAATTTAAATTTAAAAACAAATAATCTTCATTAGGTTGAACGAACAAGTGAGAGAATTATCAATGATAGCAGATTTAATTTCCAAAAACTAAAGCAAATTCAATCTCATTCGCTTGTTACAAACATGAAGCAATTCAACATTTTTAACATCAAAGAAGTGGTTCTCCTCTAAAATAAGATTAGCAAAAGAGGAAGGTGAGTTCTTAACTTCTAAAACTGAATATTTCTTAACAAAATTCATATGTTCTAGAATGCGGGTTTCAAGTCCTTTACCACTTTGACCAACGTAAACTGCATTACAATCTGAGCATGACAACTTATAAACTTCTGGTTTATGTAGCAGTGGGATTATATCTTTAGTATTGGTTAATCTAGCAAGAGTATTATTGGTTTTAAAGGATATGTTAATATTGAATTTATTAAAAATGTTTTTAATTTTGAGACAACATACCTGTATACAGTAAAGAACCTAAAAATAATTTTATGTAGTGTTACTATTATCAAAACAATTTGATATATGGAAGGAAAACTTTGAAAAAATATTTTAAATATATTTTATGGATTAAATTTAAAAGGTAGTGATTAATTATTGCTAATTGTTTAATAACGTTGATCTCTTTCTCAAAAGAATCATTCGATAAGGGAAGTGAGAAGCATCTGTAGAATAGGGAGTTGAAAGCTGCTAGTTTATGGGACATGGGATGATAAGAATGGAAATCCATAAGGCAATCAAATGTTGTAGGCTTCCTACCCAGTTTTTAAAGCTAATAAAAATTTTGGACGGGTCACCAGTCACGACCGTTTCACACGACGTGACAATGACAAGGCAATCAATATCATAACCAATAATGTTTTTTTTATTTGATAATAAGTATTGTGTTGTAATAATACAATTGATTTTCAATTTTGAATAAGTAGGTGTCAGTAAGCTGCCAAATGGATTTATATTTAGTTCTAATGAAGTAGCCCCTGTATTTTTCTACATTGGTTAATAATGAACAACTTTACTACCTCAACAAAAGTCAATAAAATAGATATACAGGCTAGTAGTAGCCTACTAACCGGAATTAAATTATATTTTGTGACAGACGTCACTTACATTAATAAAAGCAACATAGGTAACTAAAGTTAAATTTTTATTTTTTTCAGGTGAGCAAATAACTGACTAGTGACCAACGGTTCTCTTCTTGGAAAATTCTTAGTCATTTAGATGAGTAAGTTTTACCTATTTATATGTTGTGTTTTTGTTTATAGATGGTCGAAGCCAAAGACTATTATCACGTAAACTTTCAATGAGCTGAAAATTTGTGTCGGTATAAAATGATCGTGATAATTAAAAAACCATAAACGGTATAACAATATCATTCCTTAATAAATTGATAAAATTAGACGTGACAACAGTCTTTTACTTACAAAAAAATTGTAACATCATTTAAAATTTATTTGTATCATGCCCACCGAAGAAAGAATGTTTTTTAAAGGATTATTTTTTTCACCTGTCAAAATATCACAGTTTTGTGATTTCGTCCAATGAAAACGCTTAATCTTTAATGTTCTGTGCTAAATGCTAGCCAATCATTCCGTTTTATATTGATAAAACCACTAGTCGTTTTACCAGTATTGATAAAATCATCAACAGTCAAAAATTCAATAATAATATTGAACAATTAAACAGCGAAAATAGTGGAAAGTAAAATAGTGAAAAGATAACGATAAATTATTAAATAAAGTGGTTTTTGTACAGAATGGTTCAAAAAATATAATCTTCTCAAATACCATTCGTCCTGTAAAATTTTACTAGATAAATTTTTATTTTCTAGACTCAAACTTTTTTATTTTAGGCAAAACTAACTTTTTGTAATTTTGTCAAATAAAAAAGTTTTCGTCGAAACTAAAAAATTATCGATAAAATGTTAAGGACTCGTGGTATACCTTTGATAAAAAAGCATGAGTCATGAGTCAGTAGAATTCTTGAAATAAAAACAAACCTCGATTGCAGTTTTCTCTAACATTACTTTAACAAAAATATTCATTTGGCTAGTTTCAATTGGCTTAGATACATTTTTTATATATGGAACAAGAAAGTAAACATGAAAGAGGAGTACCAAATTTTTCTGTAATGGACAATTTAGTCAAATTTGTAATTCTTGAAGGGTGGTCAGACCACCCCACAGCTCGTAGGTTATATTTGGCCCTTTGAGCGTCCTTCTCAGATTAAGCCTTCCTATTAGCTCGGCAACCAACCTTCCTGTTTTAAGTAGGTGATAACGACGCAAGCAGGCAGCTTCCTCAAATTGGCATTGTTAGCCAGTTCTCGCCGAATACAGAAAATCTTATTGGAAAAGAGCCAAACGTTCACAAATGATATGTTCAACTGTTTAATTTTCTTGTTAACATCCTCTACATAGTGGGGTATCTGATAATCCCAACCTGTTCAGATGTTTTCGTAGGTAATAATGGTCAGCAATGATGCATGTGGCCATACGCAAATCCTTTTTGGCCATGGCTACGTATTACTTCGCTGCTTTCTTAGCTAACGAGTAGGCTGTGCGGTTGTTTCATAAGTCTCCATGACCTTTGATCCAGCCTAGAGTAACCACAATGTTACTATGAACATTAAAAATGAAACTTTTTAATAAAGCTTTACTTTTTATTAAAAAATTGCTTTGATAACTCAATAACAGCTAAGAATAATAAACAACTATTTGTTTGAACTGAACTTCCACGTTTAATTAAGAAATTAGCTTTTAAATTACAATTACAACTATTTCAGCGAGTATCGTCAGATTGATATAAATTATATTTTGTTTTTTCAAGGTAACTACCCGATTTTGATACTCACCAATGGCATCCAAATACCACAAATTTGTAATAAAAAACAAAATTTAGATTTCCTTAAAGAACTTGAAATAAAAAGACATCTAGCAGATTAAAAAATTAATGTAGTAAATTAACAAATAAATCTTGGAAGTTCTCCACTATTCTACTGTTTACTTTGATTGAGTCTTCATTTTATACATAGATAAGACGTAATTGTAACAGAAATATATTAAGTTATTGTAAAAATCAGCATGATACAGTTTTTTCCACAGTTATACTGATTTTAGGAAGAAATACATCCAGGATAATCCCTTAGGGCCAACAACATCTAGGCTTTAATATTGTTATGTCTTATTACTTCAATACTTGGTCTAGTCTTAAGTAGTTACCTGGAAAAAACAAAATATAACTTCGCTTCGCTCGGCACGCAGTGATACCTTTATAATAACACCAAATCAGTTTCAACTAATTTAAAAAAAAAATTAAAAATATAATTAATTTGGTGAAAAATTAGTGTATTTTATTTTTTTAAAGTTTAATTCAAGGTACAGTCACATACAAAAGTTTTCTAAATATTGGAAAATTTACTGAAAAATGAATAAAATCCAAACTTAATATGATTTTTTTACAAACTTGAAATAAAATTATAAAATATAAATAATGCACTTAAATAATTTAGTTTCTAAGATATTGAAAGATATTAATTTAGTGAAAACATCACTGTCTCATTGTAGCAAAACAGCTGTAATTGTAATTTAAAACGAATAGATGTTGATTATTCTTAGTAAGATAGACTTCCACAGAGTAAGGGTCAGTACAATAAATTTAAACAATGACAGCTGTTTTGCTAAAAACTATCATCATCAATATTTACAGTTTTTCATAGGATTTTGTGAAATGAACTGTTAATTTTTTGCTCAGAGATACATATGTAATTAATAAAAAATTTAAACCATTTATCAAGTTACTTTTTGTTATTTTTAATAGCTTAGATTATAAGAAAATTAAATGATTTTGCATTTATTTCTCCGGTTCAATTTTTAAGCGACCTGTTGAAGTTTTGACTGTTACAATTGATCAATAGATATTCGGCTGCAACTGCTGTGAAATTATTGCAATATTCGATAAAAATCACAAAAAGATACCTTGCCAAAATTCAAACATGAAAAACGTATTGGCAATGGGATTTACTCTTTATCTATTCTTTCGGAATCAGCCTATGTCGGTTGTGAATTTTTATTATAAACTGAATGATTGAATTTGTGCCAAAAAATACTTCATATGCGTAGATAGCTTTATAAAAATTTACTGGATTTAGATATTTATGGCAATCGATAAACAGTCCGGAGCTTATATTTTTTGAATTATTTCTTCATTTACTTTGTTTTCAATAGTTTTAGTTTACTTTGTATTCATTTAATGGTAATATTTTAAAACTAACATGGAGGGTTTGTTGTATCTATATACAGGAGTACAAGCTTTTATACCAGATTAAAACTGTTAGTAATAAGGTCTTTCTTATTCATTTTTCTAGCTCTATGTTCCATTCCCGAACTGGAATGTATCATATATACAGCGGCAATGTGTAATTATATTCATGAAATTAGCTTTGTATTTCCCAGTAGTATAACATAAAATAACATGGCGTGCTATTCGAACGTGTACATATATGCAAAACTGTTCTTTGAGTAAATATTTGTTATGCACAATTGCCTCCAATGAAAATACGTTTACCGCAATTAATTTTAATAATGCAAAAATAAAAGGAATATCTTGAGTCTTAAGCACTATTAAATGTAATGCTAATACTAGATACAATTGTTTGAGTAGCTAGGACTACTGCTCTAAATGCTAATCAAGTTGAACTTACGAAGAGATATTTAATAGTAGTTAAATATAATGATAATTATATTTAGTAGCAATAAAATTTAAAGACAATTCACAAATTTCTTCTCAACAATTGAAGTGGATATTTTTTAAATTTCAGAAAATTACGTACAAAAATAATAGAAGTGCTTGAAGTGACTTAAACATTGTTACTGTAGACCATAAATCTGTTTACCTGAGAAAAAATGGCGCTACAGTGATTAAAAACAGTGTAACTCGATCAATTAGTACGTTGGATACAAGGCTTAAGTCAAGAAGAAGTTGCTACACGGCTAAATGCATGGAATCGATATTTGGAAACTGGGTCTGCAGCGTACAGGCATGGAGGAGGACGAGAACGAGCTACAACTCCTGCTCAAGACCGCTTTGTAGCTGTAACTGCTAGAAGAAACCGAACATTTACTGCGGGAACAAAAAAGAAAAACTTTTCTTTTATATTTGCTAGGTTGCCACGATTATTGCGAATAAATAAATTTATGTTTAGTGTATTTGAATTTAATTTTATTCATCTTCGGTCAGTCTATCCACGACGTTAAATTTGGGTAGTGGTCCTTCGATGTTACATCCCTACAATGTAAAATAAGCAGACAAGCTAAAAATATAATTTATTCACCTTTTTCTGAGCTATTGAACTACTACTCTCTGAACACTTTATCAAAGGAAGGTCTGCGATTATTTACACAATAGGCGAACAATTTGTCTTTATCGAAGATAATGCGCGCCCGCACCGTGCGAGGATTGTAAATAATAGCATTGAATATCATGGTTTTATAGGAATCAGCTGACCACAATGTTTACCCAATATGAATTGCATTGAGCATGTCAACCTATAGCATTGGCCAAAATATCCAGACAATTAAACCGACTCGAACAGTGTCCCATAACCCTAGAACAGCTCCCCAATGCCTTGCAGAGAATATGGGAAAACATACCTATTAATAATTTAATAAGGACCATGCCGAATAGAGTGACAGTACTAAGGCTAGCTAGGAGTGGACCAACACGATAATAATTTTCGTGAAAGGATTAAATTTTCAATTTTTTCTGTTTTATTGTAACTGTTTTTTTTATGAAAAATTTGTTTATCATATTTGTTTTGGGTATATTGTAACGTGAAAGAATAAAGATTAACCTATTTTATCGAATTTTGATTTATTATTAACCAATGACGAAAGAGAATTACAGATGCTTGTAATATCCCCTTCAATTGTTCAACTGTAAAAGCGTTTTGGTCAAGCTATAAAGTTCAAGCTATAAAAAAACAAAATAATTTCAGGAAATATTGCAAAATAGTTACAATAATAGTAGAATTAGAACAAAGGTATTTAATTTAGTTAATATAATTTTGAATAAAGTAAGATACTACAATATTGTTAAATTCTTCTTTGGTATTCTATATTTGACATGTTGAGTAAACTTATTGTTCCATGCTTTACATGCATCTCACATAGCATTAACGTTTCGGTGATTGAGATTACTGTTTGGACTTGTTCTCAACTCAAAATGTATCAAATAATTATGGTTATTGCGTTCATACTATTATTCACGGTCAAGCATAATCATTTTGGTGATTTCTCATCAATTGATGTCGCTTCGCTAGAGGGTTTTCATCCTCGGTTTCTTCCTTCCACCAAATCTCTAGGCTCGATCCTTTAGGTCTATGAGTTTACAAGTATTACTGCTCATAGCTTCTTCTACCACAACGTCTCTCTGACTGATAACTTTTTCAACTCCTAGCTTATTACTATTTAATCATCAATCTTTATTAATTCTTTAGTTTTTTAATTTATTTACTTACGTTAGACTGTATCACACATTATCTCATTTAATTAATTTTTTTTTCTTTTTTTTTAATTGTCATACCTTTATAACTTTTCTCTTACCTACAATTCTAACCCTTAAAAATGTAAGCTGATTGCATAAACAAATTGTATCAATTATTACATTACTATTATAATTTTTTTCTTATGTTGTAAATCTTCTTCTCAAAAAGCCGAAACTAGTCGCTGTTAACAACTTTATATATTTCATTTTCATAATAAAACTGAAACATTGAGGGTCGGTTAATCAGTAGCAATTTATCTGTCAGTTAATGCTTAACTACCAGTTATTTTGGAAAGGTCGGTTTATCAACAACAGGTTAACTCCTTCTTTCGTACTCAAGAAACTCCACAATATCCTCGTCCTCGTCGCTATCCAGAATATAATCATCCAAAGAATGCATGTTTATCAACAATACAAACTTTTGCATAAACAAAAACAATTAACAATAACCTACCAAAACGGTCGTGACATCTCAATTAATGTGACATGACCTTGTTCTTGTAACAACCAATGCGATTGCTTACATTCATCCATCAGCATTGCCAACTTTCATTATCTATTAGTTAACTAACTACAGGATAAAAACGAGATGATAAACCGCTTTTAACAAACTGGAACTTTATCTGCTAATTAGTTTTATCTGTTGGATACCTAACTGGATATTTAATTTCAAGTTTTCAGTCACATTTGAGTATAAAATAGATAGATGGCGATACCGAAATCAAAAATTGACCCTCACACTCTAACAACTATCGTCCTTGTCGCAAACCAACTGAAGCATAGTGGGAGATGCTATTCTCTTTTAAAACAGCTAATGTACTATCGGCTTCAGAATAGCATATACATTTTCAAACTCAAATCGCTTACAATGAATTAATTTTAAGGACGGCCTTAATTTTAAGGACGGCCTATTTATTGTGTATAACCAATCACGGTTTAAATAATAATAAATTTGAAATCAGTTAAATAGTTGTCCACGCCCACATCTTTAATGTTTGCAGCATAAGGTATTTTATTGACAAATTGCCTGTCCCTCTGTCCCTTGTAAATAAACTTAATCCCCAAAAACCATTTAATGTAGGCGTTTAAAGGGCGTTTTTATAACTTCGGTAGGTAAACGAAATTCACATTTAACATGTATATGCTATTCTAAAGCCGACTGTACTCCCAGCTCCACCGAGCGTAATAAAATCGTAGTGTTACTTTCGCCCTCTGTTACTTTCGAACCTGGGATCTTCAGCTCAAAAAAAAACTCTTACTGCAAAAGCAAATATCAGGATTTATACCATTTTAATTCTGCAAACCAATTGATTATCCAATTGGCGTGTTAAATATTACTAAAGTTTAATAAATGAAAGTGAGTTTAACCTTAGTTTTTCGCATTTTTTTTTTAAAGTAGGGTCTAGTGAACGAGCTGGTTGGTCACAACGGAAACTATTACCGGTTTATAAATTTTTGATAATTATCGGTCTGGTATTTCACACAAGTACAATTAAGCTACCTAGAATTCAGGACAATGGGAGGTTATACGTATGTTTAATTAAAATGTGTTTCGGATTATATGGGCTGAAATCGATTTATCTTACCAACAGCACAGCACAAACCGTATAATAAACTTTTTACAAATTCATCTACATTGAATTAATTTACTGTTACAATCAATGTATTATGTTGATCGTTGACAGGAACTAGCAAATGAAAAATATGTATTCGTGAATTAAACAGGCTGAAATACCAATTGATTGTACATATTTGGTTTTAACAAAAAACCAGAATATCGTACATTCAATATGTTTAGAATGTTCTACATAATTCAAAAATTAAATAATATACAGGGTATTGTATTTAAAAAAAATGGTAAATTTTGTATTGGTCACGGTTACATGACACACCCTGTATAAACATAGATGAAAAAAATAGGAGCACTAGAAATAATAATTGACCGGTGCGAGCGTTTTCTCAAGCATTCCCGTGTTTATCTCTTTTCGAATTTATATTCTATTTGCCTGTTCCACACTGTATATTTTTTATTAATTAGAAATACATCGTTAATTATAAATTCATTTGAAGTTAAGAACAGTAAACTAAAAGGTTGAAGAAACTTTCACTATTTATTCGTAAAATAAGAAATGCAATGAAGGCCGTTTCGCTATAGAAATAGCATCGTCAGATTGACATATTTAAGTTACATTACCTAAACTAAAAAAATCTCTTTTTTAAAAGTACTATTATTACGAGCCACATATCCTTTCACTTGGCTCCACACCATTTCAATAGGATTTAATTCGCAATGATAAGGTGGTAATCGTAGGACTGTTACATTATGTTCCGTGGCAATGTCGTCTATTTTTATTAGGTAGCCAATAATTCTGTTTTTAAATAATCATCCTCGAATTAAATCTGTTTTTCCAGTAGCCAGTACTTTATTTGTTTCTTATTCCAAGTTGGCTTTGGAAAAGGTAACTTCGCCGAATGGTATGACGCATTGTCCAACACTACAACATTCTTTGATCCGTTTTTCGGCAAATTAGGGATCAATTGATCTTTAAACCAGGTCTCAAAGCCTTCTGCGTCCATTTCGTCGTGGTAATCGTCTGCACCTTTCTTTGCCAGAAAATCCATGACTCGTCCAGATATATTACGTTATATCCTTCTTCGCGGAACTTCTTCACTGATCTTAAATATTTGTGCCTCCAGGCGATTATATCAGCCCTTTCTATTTGAATCGAGTCTCTTCCTCTCTTTCCATAAACAAACCCCATATCGTTAAGCAAGCGTCTTAGCGTACTTCTAGAAAAATTTGGTACATTTTCGTCTGAATTTATTTTAGCAAGAACTTTTGCCAGTCTTGGTGGAATATTTTCGGAGTAGAATTCATGCACAGCTTTTCGTATTTGCGATTGGATACCTTCATCGTAGGTGATTAGTCTTGAATTCGACTGGCTTCTGTTCCGTCTTCGTTTTTTTGGCGATGTCAAAGGTCCAGTAGCGGCTTCGCTTTTCAGATTATACACTGTTCTCACACTAAGGCCAGTCATTTCAGAAATCAGTTATATTTTCGCTGTCACACTTTTGTCATCTTTTGTATTCAACGTATACATTAAAATATTCAATAAAAGCCTCTTGGTTTGACGATGAAGATTTTCACCATGTTTAAATTTTTCAAACGGTGCTGCTAACTGCATGGCTGTTGTTTCAATAGAGCCCTTTCGTTTATCAGCAGAAACAGATAGGTACCTGCCAATGTTATTACTTACCTGTACATTTACTTACCTCTACATTCCAGGAATATAACATAACGGTTTACGAGGATCAAGGGATCATACAGGTAAAAATAATTAGCATCTTTGTAATTAAATAATATTTTTACTGGCAATAGGATTAGGATTTGTTTGAAAGATTTAGTAGAGACCTAAATAATCCATCAAGTGATCAGGTATATACTGATTACAATCTACATAAATAGATTTGAATTCCATTTTTTAATAATATTTATTATATAAAATACATCTGTTTTGCAAAATTCATAATAAAACGTTTCTACGAAAATAAATTGGCTGAGTTAATTGAGGTTCAAGCCGTAACCAAAGCGGCAACAGTGTTGAATATTCGCCCATAAGATTTACATTGGCCTATGCCGGCCACGCTGCATAATAATTGTGACCCGCTCTATAGCAGATCAACAATATACAGTAGTTAATGAACAAATAAATCTTGGAAGTTCACCACTATTAAACTGTTTACTTTAATTGAGTCTTCATTTTATACATAGATAAGACGTAATTGTAACACAAATATATTAAGTTGTTGTAAAGATCAGCAGGATATATTTTTTTCCTGGTTTTTCTATATCATTGCACAGTTATACTGATCGTAGAGGGAAATATAACTAGGATAATCCCTTAGGGCTAATAACATCTAGGAATTAATTTTGTTATGTCTTATTACTTCTATACTTGGTCTAGCCTTACCTACTTAACTAACATCAGGTACCTAGCTATAAACAAACAAAATGTAACTTCAATTTTTTATAGCGAAATTTCGCTATAGCGAATTTTTATAGCGAAACGGTCGTTATTGCGTTTCATATTTTACGAATAAATAGTGAAAGTTTAATTCAACCTTTTAGTTGTTTACTGTTCTTAATAAGATGGACTTTCACGTAGTAAGGGTTAGTACAATAAATTTCATTGGAAGTTATTTTACAAGGTATAGCTACTGAATAAACGAATCCTATCAATACCTACAAAATCTAAAAGGGTGGCTCTGTAATAAAATCTTGATTTAATAATGAGAGACAATAATTATGCGAAATGCTAAAGTGCTTCTTTAATTTGAGCTAAGAAAAGAATTAATAGACGGAGATTAATGAAAATTCATGAAACCTGACAGATATTTTCTTCATTATATAAAAAGTTTTTCCCAAATGTTTTCCCAATTTTAAATTTCAATTATATAAAGTAATTTGTGGCATTGGCTTGATTAAAAAGTTTAAAATTCATCATTTGCTTAAAAGAAAGATAAATTTCTTTTAAATACAAATATAAGATGTTTAAAAAAATACAAAGAAAAAATTTATCATTGTTTCCACTAATGTGATTATATTTAATTTTTAGTTAGATTATTTTTTTCACCAGTCAAAATATCACAGTTTTGTGATTTCGTCCAATGAAAACGCTTAATCTTCAATGTTCTGTGCTAAATGCTAGCCAATAATTACGTTTTATACTGATAAAACCAGTATTGATAAAATCATGTAACTGTCAAAAATTCAATAACAATATTGAACAATTAAACAGCGAAAATAGTGAAAAGTAAAAAAAATGAAGTGGTTTTTGTACAGAATGGTTCAAAAAATAATCTTCTTAAATGCCATCCATCCTGTAAAATTTTACTAGATAAATTTTTATTTTCTAAACACAAACTTTTTTATTTTAGGCAAAACTACTCAAACAAACTGAATAAGATAAAATCACTCGTCTTCCTAAAACAACTTATATTTCATAATTTACACAAACAAATACTATAAAATTTTTTGAACAGTTCCATGAATTTATCTATACCAATAAAACCACTAGTGGTTTTACCACGAATTTTCTTGCTGTAAGTCAAAGTCTTATGTAACCTATCGTTGGCTCCAATGCAACTGGTCCTTCAGCTAGTTCATCTTTTGATTTTGCTGTTCAAACAATCCTTGATCACGGGATCACACGTGAATAGCTAGACCGATTTCACCTTGCTTGTTGTGTTCTTTATTGTCAGGAAAAGGTTCTTTATAGAAGAAAAAAAATACTTACTTAAAAATACCTACTATCACCACGATTAATTTATCTAAGCTTTGAACAATGTAAACTTTTTGTCGGAACGCTTAATGCAAATATCATCAAAGTTTATAGGCGCTATCATTCGTAATAAACGTAATAAACATGATTTTGTTGTGTATTCATGTTCTTTCTTACTGTTAACATTTTTGCTGTCACAAAATTTATGTTCAGTAATCCCCTTGCCATAAATGATATTTTCAAGTTTATCGGTTCACGATATTGGTGTTCTATGCATTAACAGTTCTATGTTTATAAAAACGTAACCGTAATTATTTTATCCAGACTATCCTTCAAAACAAAAACGATTTAAATTGTGGACACGCTTTTTTTTCCTTTTTATAACAATTGTTTCTTCTAGGTTATCAAATAATACATCCCAGATTTTGAAAATTTATCCAACAACGACAAATATTAGGAAACAATACATATTTTATTTCAGTTATGTATTGTATTCCTTTTAATAAAAGTAACTACTGGTTATCTTCAATCATATTTATTCACGTAAACATCCTCATTTATATCTAAGTTTTATGTTGATTAAATTAATAGAGTCTTTGCTAAAGAAAAAACAAAAACAGTTATATATTCAACACCAAGCTGACACCGTCTTTTGTTCATCTATTAATCATGCTACGAATTCGTTACATTCAAAACGAACTCCGCGTGAGTTCTAAATACGAGAAACAGACAAAGACAGAGCTTTTCGTATACACCAATTTTGTCTCTTTGCGGCGTTAGATACTAACTAATTGCATCTGAGATGCCTTGCTTCCATTACTTGCCAGCACCATCGCAGGCAGTCGACGTGGCGTGAGTTATATAGAAAACGCAGTTTGGGAAGCACGTGACTCGCCTAACAATGATAATTTTGGGGAATGCTTTAAAGAGAGCAAGCGAACAGAAGACGCAGACGGGTATAAAGATGAGATTAGGTTATTCATAGGTAACGCAAATATGAATCCTTGTTTTATTTAATTGATTGTTATTAAAAACCTAGTTTCATACAAAACATAATAAGTATAGTTTAATAATTGTTCTTACGTACCTACATGTTCGTGTTTAATCAACCGAAAAAAGCATCAGAAACTGTAGGATCATCTTAAAAGGAAAAGTACTTAAGAATATTGCAAGCACTTAGTAAAAAAAAAGAAACACTGAAAAAAAATAAAGACATGGGAGACGTCTAAGATAATTTGATTAAGTAAAGTTAATAAGAAAAAGGAACAAGGAAAACGTTAATCATAAATGCTAAACGTCGTAATAGAGAAAAAAGCTGAATGGAAATCTTAAATTGAATAATTATTCTATTATCAGATTATTTTAGTAAAATATACTACAGGATCCAATAAAATATAGAAAAAAACAGGCATTACACAGGTAGGTTATAAACGGAGAAGCCACCAGACCCGAGAAATACAAGCCACGTTCTTTAAACTATTCGATAAAAAAGTAAGTAGAACTAAAAATAATCCCCAAAAATTACAAACGACACCAAAATATTTTATATTACTTAAAACAACAACCTTTCAAACATTTGTTGACTATAAGACATTTAGAATTATAATCTGCGTTTTGAAATTTTCCTCTAAAATAGTGCATATATAAATTTAATTAAAAACAAATGATTTTAAATTAGTTGAGAGCTTAATATGTCCTTGGCATATAAAGTCTTGTTTGTATGTAATAGATAAGCGGTTTTATCACTGCGATTTAAGAGATCTATTATGAGATCTTCATCTTTATAGCAGAGGCTCTAGTCCTATCTTTTTTATGGTCAGATATTTCTCCTTCTCTTATTTGATATGCTTGAAAGTGAAGAGCTCTTAATTTTTTAAGTAAGTGCATTTTGCAACCTCAGTCTTAGACTATCTGCCTTCTCTATCCGTAATATTTGTGTTTTAATTTACATTGTCCACTTAGGATCCTTAAAAGATTACATTTACTTAGTACGAGACATTGCATGAGCTTTTTTAGGATGTAACTACTCAAAAAGTATTTGCCTGTCTTATTCGTGGTAGATTCTCCCAATATTGGAATACTACTAAGTTAAGGATGAAATTGTAGAATCTTTGCTTATTCTTTTTCTTGTCCACTTCGTTTAGTATTTCTAGACACTCCCAGACCAATTTTGTTCGAGTTGAGCCCTTTGATCGCTGCTTGATATAATAATCATATTATTATTATATTATTTATATATCTGTGTTGTAATGTCTTTTCTCCACGATCATCACATAATTTGCCAATTCTAAAATGAAATTTGATTACAGAATGCTGTAATTTCTTTTCTTGAGATTGAAAAAATATTTTGCAACAATTCTGTCCCCATGCAATTTAAATGTATTTTCATTCTCTCTCTTGTGATACAATAATATTCTCACACTGGTTAGCAATAATAGCATTAGCCTTAATGCAGTTGATTTTCATGCGTTGTTCAAGATTATTGTTGTCAGTTTCGATTTCAAAATATAAAGAATTTTTCCAGTGATTTAGAGTTTTAGTTTGAAAATACACCACCTGAAATTACAAACAATGTAAATAATATATTGGATAATTTATTACCACAAAAATTAAAAGTATGAAAGTATTGACATATTATGTCAATCTGACGATGCTAGTTTTTAGTTTCGTTCAACCATTTAGTTGTTAACTGTTCATAATCAACAAAATTGGTAATATGACCAAAAACATTGCCACTTTTTTAAATCTCGAGAAGCCTCAAGAATATACAGGTCATTGTTATCAGAGAACGTCGGTTACTATGTTAGTGGATGCAGGAGCAGATCTGGAAACACTAAGTCATGGGGGTGGAAGTTTTCTCAAGTGGCAGAAGGGTACATAGAAAATTCGGTTCAAAATCGAATAAATACAGGAAATAATTCATTACTGGATCTAAAAATCTGCTAATCATGTTAATGTTAGTTCATCTTCTACAAAACACGCAATTGTTTAAAATTCCTTAAATAATGTACCAGTTTTTCATTTAGAAAACTTTATAAATATAACTATTAATACAAAATAGAACGTTTCTTGAAATATTGAGTGTAACTATTTTTTGTTCGTTTTTATTTAAAAATATATATTTAAAATCTTTGATCGTGGAGAAAGTTAGGTCTCGGTTGAATGAAAATTCGTTATGCTCGTCATATTATTATTCTGAGGTTTTATCAAATTGACGAGGTAACTCTGATGATGGTCTTGCAAGCCAAAAGTGCTTACTGAATTTAATAAAAAATTACACACTCAACCTACGGTTTCTCAAAGTAAAAATTTTCCTTCCTTTTACTATTTTAATTAGTGAGTTTAAAGTCTACAGTCTTCTGATTTATTTAATTATACTCTGTCTGCAATATTTTATTTGCACACATTTTTCATTGGCAAATGTTTATACTTAAAAAATAGTAGAATGTATACCCCATAAACCCCTATTTCTGTGACTTTTACTTATTTTGACCCATCAATGGAGATAAGAAAGAGGTCTCGCCCATCTGCAATATGGTTCCATCGACTTTTCTTTATCAGCTTTACAGCGAAGTTTTTTACAAAGTTGAGGTTCTTGGACTTTCTCTCCTGGGGTATTTCCCAAGACGAGTTTTGTCAATAGAACTCGGACATCTGTTCTTTTACTGATAAATCTTTAAAACATGTTTCTTCATACATTATTTGCTACATGTAAAATTGTAAGATCTAAAATTACTTCTAATGATGACGGTGCACACGTTTTCATTGCTCTTGTATCGCAGACACAAGCTTATCTTTGGAGTTTAAAGAGATTTTCTCTTTTGTACGCAGATTAGTTCTTTGTCCCCAGATATTTACTTCATAGTTTTATTATTGGTTGTACAATTGATGTATAAATGTAATGAAGTATGCTTGGTTTGCATCGCCAATTATTTCCTGCAATTTTTTTTTATCCTATCACTATATTATTTTATATAATTTTATAGTAGTTACTTTTCATGTTGTGTTATTTCTAGTATTTAACATAAATATGTTGCCTTTGTACTTCACTCTATAGTTGTTTTTTCCAGTTGCATGATTCTTAGATTAATTTTCTTTTTATTGTCAAAGCAACTAAATTTGTCTTGGTGGGATTGATGTATTAACGAAGCAGGGATGTAAAATACAATATTTTTCTATTTCTAATTAATTACAAAAAGGCATCCAATTGCTGAAAACATACAATATAATGAATATCCCTTAAAATGCAGAAATACTACATGGTTTAACAAGTCCCGGGACTAACCCAGAAATGGTGTGATTCATGTCAGATCAACCTTATTTTTTAAAAGTACCAACCTTCAAGTGGCATGTGTCAAAATTTCATGTCAATCGAACCATAAACGAATGAGAGTGACGCTCCTTTTGCATTTGTTCAAAAAATGGAAAAAACCAAGATCGTATGTTAATAAAACATTGGAATGATTGTATCGGACTTGATGATGAATAAAAAAGAATTTTTCGAAAGAAACGTGTTTTTCCTAGTTAGTCCCGGGACTTATTGAAGAGCTAGATGCCAATGACTTCAATCTAATTACAAATCTGTATTTGTATCAAAAAACATTGCTAAACGAAAAGTTGAGGCAGGAGTACAGTGGGTTTTACCTATTTATGTTGTATTTGGTATATATAACAATTACTTTAGCATTTTCATTATTGGCTTCAAAAAAATAATTGTTTTAAATTAATATAAGAGCATCTAGAAAATTACTTATAAGGAATGGGATAGTTAGCAATTAATAAAAATATTAAAATTATGTTTTTGCATAAGAAGTAATTTACGTTATGATGCGTTACCCTTTTGTCAAAATGGAGTCCCTTAAAAAGGAGCACACGACTCGCAGGGTTGTGGGTGCTCTCAGCACAGGACTTCTCGAAGGGACAATATACGATCTCGCGAGGCCTAACCGAGAATAGAAGCCGTCATCCTTGTTTATGGGTACAATATGTGTTTAAAGGATAAACGGGAAGAAATTTACGATAAAGGCCTCCGGAAGGCTTTTTCTTGTTTGCTTCTTAGTGCTAATAAATTCCTTATGCTGGTAGTTCGGAATACTACGGCGGTGATGCGGTAATGGAGGCGATGAATGGAGCGAACAGTGGATATATTAAGAATTGTATGTCGATCGAAAAGAATAAAAAGAAATAAAAACCTTTAAAAGCAAATTAAATTAGTTGTTAATCAAAACTAAATTCAATAGATTTTAATGGATTTAATTCATTAATTATTACAGTTTATTTAGTGTAAAAGAAAGTATGTGAAATTTTTATATTTATTATTTTATTTTTCTACTTTACAATCTTAATTTTCCTAAACTATTATGATTGAATATTAATGAAGGTAGAAAAACGACGTCCAGTTCATCAATTAAATTAAAATGTCACTAGGTGTCAGAGTTTGTAAATTTAATCGGATCTGAAACCTGACGATTTATAATGTTTTAAAACGTATGCAAAGTAGATGTTTGCCCTATTTTGTAGAAGATCACAGATACGAGAACATAATTTGACAGTTGCGCTGCAGATGGGTAGCCAAACTAGAAAGTTAGCAAAGAAATGGTAATTATGCATCGAGGTAGAAAAGTGAGTCATTACTGCCAGATATTGATACAATTATCTAGCGTGACTCACACCATATTTTTTTCACTACTAGCATTTTACTTTTAAACATTATTAGTTTTTAAAAGTAATAAAAATCGAATAAAATCAGGGTTTTAAAATTTTATTTAAAATCAAACAATCCATGCTTGTCAATAAAGTGAAAAGTACAAACACATCAGCACAGTAAACTGAAATCGTATCTACTTTTTGACATCAGAATAGTTTAACCTCAACTACTGTCAAAAGATGAACTGAAATCTTAAAATCATGAAATGAACTACTTGTACTTATATTATAAATTATCTAGCTATCAGGTAGGCTATGTTTTTTATACCTTGGTTAATAATGAACAACTTTACTACCTACTTCAAAATGAGTCAATAAGGTTAGGTTCTACAGCTAGTAGTAAAGAAACAATTTTATAAACCATTTGGAAACACACAGTTTAGAAAATGTTTCAATTACTAATGAAGCTTGTTTATAGTTGGTTGATCAGTTCTTTCAGATTTTAAGCAGAGATCGACCTTCCTAATAGAAATCCAAGTGTTTCCAAAAAATAATGGTTTGGCTTGGAATTTCTTTGCGTAGCGCTAAGTATACTTTACTGTAAAATTATTAAAGATTCTTTTAAGAAAACAACCAATACCTTTTATAGGGAGGGTTGGAAAGTACAACAAAATAATGCATGATGCAACATTTCTCATTTTTTAAAAGAATAATTAGAAGATATCGTAGGGCCAGCAGTCATGATTTTAGCGTGGAATTTGCTTTTGACTACTTATACAATTGCTGTTGAAGACAGTTTTGTTAAAACTACTTAATTGTTTATTGATGCAAATTGGATATCAATCATGGATCGATACTAATAAATAAAGGCGTATATAAAAAAAAAATAAGACGACGACTAATGTTGGCTAGTTGGCAGTAAACTCTAGGTACACGTTATCAGCTCTAACATGAAATCCTGTATTACAAAAACAAATTCTTAATCAGACTTCGTTATGTTAGGTAAGTTTAGTTGATTAAAAGTTCAAAACTTACTAGAAGAAATTTTTGTGTTAAAATATCAACTAAACATTTTACAAAACATCTTTAAAATGTGGGTAATCATCGATAGAGTTTGTTAATATAACTGGTAATTTACGAGATGTTCTGCGTACGGTTTTTTGGTAATTTTTCTCAAATTTAACCAGAACTAAAACTCTTTTTCAAGAACAATATTTCAACCTCCACTTTAAAAATAACAGTCAGTGCTGCATTTGAATGGTTTAGGCCATGCCGTAACAATTTTTAAATTCTGTCGTTAGGCATGCTCTTTCAGAATTAGATCGTTACGAATTATATAAAACTGACAGCAAATACAGGGTGTTGCATTTAAAAACATTTTAGATTATGTCAAGACCGTTGGTTTTGGAAATCTCGAATTCATTCCATACTGTGCGGACACACTGTATAATGTAGTCATCTTTCTTAAAGGAAATGAATCCAACTGCTTTTTCATTCGTTTTTTAAAAGTTTTATCAGAGGTACTAGTTATTAGTATCAACCATTCATTCAAACATTTTGTAACCACAAATATATTTTTTTTTGGCTCTTGGGATAGGAACCCATACAGCCAGCAGCACGTGTACAAAAATGTGAATATAATGTATTCACTTAAATAGTAGAAACAAACACAGGGATTGGGGTGGGTATTACTTTTCACACCTAGGGGTCATTCAAGGTGACTAACGTACGGAAATGGTAGACCACGGAGAGTAAAGGAATTATGTTTATTGCGGAATGTAAACAGAGGTAACGATTAATATATCACAGTTTTAATTTACAATCTTTTATAAATTTTAGAAGGACCTTATATACTTCATAACGGTTTAGTGATAACAAATGAAGTAAATTGTTTGGGGGATATAATTTTTGTTGCAGCAACGTTTTATTCAGAGTCTGTCTTTGTCTAGCATATTTTTTACAAACGAAGAGAATATGATCCAAGTCACATATTTCATTGCAGGATTCACATAGTTCGGTATCGGTTAAACCGATTTTACATAAATGATGAGGATAGCAAGCGTGTCCAAATCAAAATCTGCAAATGGTCACAATTTCATGTCTGGAAAAGTCAAAATCTTTTTGCCAAAAATCAACTGGAATGTTAGGGTGCTAGTGCATATATCTTGTAGGGTTATTGGAATAATGTTGCTTCCAGTTTTGGTTCCATTTTCTTCTTATATTATTTTTGGATATGACTAAATTTTCTTGAAGTCCTAAATTATTATTAACGAGCTGCCCAGATAAAATACTTTCTTTTGCTAGAGAGTCTGCAATTTCATTTCCTTGAAGTCCCACATAAGCTTTTACCCAAGTAATTTTTATATCATAGCCTCTTTTATTGAGTTTATTAATTTTTAATTTTAACTCGATTACAAAAGGATTAATGAAAAAATCCATAGCATTAGTAGAACTGGAGATACATTTAAGAATGGACATGGAGTCGGATAAAATGCGTGTTCTTCTTATATTGTTAGATTCAATATAATCGCAGGCTTTAATAATTCCAATAGTCTCTGCCGAAAAAATAGAGGTATTGTCATTTAATTTGAAATATTTCTTTATATCTAATGATGGTATATAAAAACCACAACACGTTCCAATTGTTTGTTTTGACGCATCTGTGAATACTTGAATAAAATATATCTCTTAAACGAGTAAAGATTCTCGAATAAGAGAAAAACTGATCTGTTCCATTTCCAATACACTTTAATATGGCATGGAAAAATTATCCCCTAAATATTCATCCCTTAGTTACAACTGCTAACTTTAAATTTCTTAATAGCACCCTGTACATTTTTTTATAATTTTGGATTTGGTCTTTTATGTCGTGGTGTGTGTGTCTACTGAAAAAAGGAAGAAGCTGCAGAAGGTACCCTCAAGTCATCATCAACTATCAATAGGTATTCCCCTATTTTCCATTTACTTTTTTTATCTAAACAAAGAAACCATTTTTTTTAACATTTTTCAAACCGCAAATTCGCAAAAAGACATTTTTCATACTTTCTTCATCAAAAACCAAAAAGTGTTCATATAAAATGTATTTTTATGGACCTGCCACACATTTCTTAGCTAAAACTTAAATCTCGTGCATGGTTACGGAAAATCTCTGAATCGATTTGGATACTCACGTCACGTTTGATTAAATTGCTTCTTAATAACGTATCTTTCGTCCGAGCAGAAGTAAATCACAAGTTTGTACTTTGCGAACATTGATTACTTAAAAAATACGAAAACTATTCTTTAAAATGTCGGCGCATTTTGATATATTATACAAATAATTCCAAAAAGACGCTGGAAATTGATAAAGATACAACACCTTTACTTATCTTAATATTTTCATGGTCCAATTTGTATTTAATTGAATTCCCTGCGTGACAAGGTACCCCAATAAAAATGAGTAGGTGTTGTCGTGTTAATTAATTGCATGAAAACTTTTTTAATATTTAGTTGTTAGATTTAATTATATGTCGGTGGTTTTATGGATCAAAGATATGATCTCTTATCAAGCTAATAAAAATATAAATTGTGTTATGCAAGTTTAGTATTTTCTTATAAATTTTATTGGTTTATCAAAGTGTGTTTATCAAAGATACATTTTGTGATGATTTGATTAACTCAATAATTAATCATATTTTGAATTTTAATTTTTAATTTGGTAATTATTTATAGGTTCCAACAAAAAAATCTTTTAATTTTTTTTATTATATTGAATTTTAAATGATTTTCCAAATGAAATTTTATCAAAGTCAACTGATGCCTAGCTAATTCCTTTCTAACTAATCCCTATCTGCTACCTATCTACCTTATCTAGTTTTAACTAATTACTACCGTGCAAAAAATTAAGGTCACTTTAAATTATTTAAAAATTTGCAAACAATTAAAAAAATTAAACGTATCACTTTATTTTTGCAAATTGTAAATTTATTTACTGCATTTTTGTAGCATTTGAACATGGAATCAGACAACATAATTATTTTTTTTTATTATTTATTCTTGAAAAACCGTGACTACATTTTAAACGAAGTTGGAATATTGTCATTGGAAACGAAATAAAGGAATAAAACTTAGCATTATTAAAAATTAATAATAATAAATGATAACAAAATAACTTATAACGTGTATTACCCCCTCTTGCATAAATGACCGCTTGCACTCGACGAGGCATACTTAAATATTACATTCTGATCCATGTTATTCCACTCCTGCAATAGAAACTCTCTTAGCTCCTAGGTAGATCTTGGGGCTGCTGTATGCCTTCGAATACGCTTTCTTTAATCATCCCAGACCTGTTCGATGGGGTTTATATCTGGACTACATGCCAATCTAACGGCATAATTCCTACCTCATCTAGATATTCACTGACAATTCTGTCAGCGTGTGGCCTTGCATTATCGTGCATAAAAATGCATTGCTCTCCATAGTGACCATGATCTTCCAGGACCTCTGTTACATATCTGTGAGCTGTTAGAGAG
Source organism: Ophraella communa (assembly GCA_035357415.1). Lineage (NCBI taxonomy): Eukaryota > Metazoa > Arthropoda > Insecta > Coleoptera > Chrysomelidae > Ophraella > Ophraella communa. The sequence continues at coordinate 15,815,791 of CM068995.1, read as the reverse complement.
CCATTCTCTATTAAAACCAACTTTGTACGTGTTTCTGAAGTAATATCTCCCCAAACCATAATGGACACACCACCAAATTTACGTCTATGGTCAATACAAGCGGGGGCTTATCTTTCTTCAGTTTTTTTCATACTCTTTGACGTCCGTCTGGTCCATTGAGGCAAAAACGAGACTCGTCTGTAAAGAGTACCTTGCTCCAGTGGTCATCGTTCCATAACAAGTGATTTCGAGCAAAATTCAATCTTGCAATTCGATGCTGGTGGTTCAATGTTGGCCCTGTAGCCAACCTTCTGCAAGACAATACACTAGCACGAACCCTTCTTCTAACTGTCCATTCGCTAACTTTAACGTTTCTAACCTCTTGAAGCTGATTACTTAGAGAAACCGCAAACTTGAAATTAACAAAAGTATATCATCTCCTTGACTAGTGGCTCTTTTTCGGCCAGATCTGGGTCCTCTGGTTATAAAACTATTCTCCTGGTAACGTTGGTACAAATTTTATACAGCACAGAGGCTCTTACCAACCATTCTAGCGGTTTCAAATAAGGTGTCAGAATGTGACAGATGCCAACTATGACAAATAGCATTCATAAACAAAAATATAAATTTCATCGCCTACTATGCCCATGACTCCCTGATTAGTTCTATTTTTAAGATTATTGGCCATTTCTTAAATTATTTAGTTAAGATACACTGCTTGGCAGTTAGTAGCAGGTCAAGGACTGGCCATACCTGTCTTTACGAGGTGCGCTAAGATTCCTTTATCCAATCATAGTTGGTTACACGAGGTACTTGCTTACGTAGAAGCAACCTTTTTTTAGGGATAGGTACTCCTGGTCTATTGGCGGATATAGCTGTTACCAGCTTTTATTAGCTCATCCACCTTACAGTTGCATTCTATGCATTGACCCTTGTTTAGTCACCAGATCATTTAAGGTTCTGTTACCTTATATAGCCACCTTTGTATGTGGTTACTTTTTCCTTTTTTGCTTTGTTAATAGCATTAGCACAATTGTTATTAATGTAGTAGCCGACCTTTTTTTTATGGATTTACTACTAATCTTCGTTTTTTTGGAGTTGGCAGTACAGTGAATTCATTATAAATGCAAATTCTTCAAAGCTCAAGCAAGGATGGTTCATGAAAAATAACTAAAAGTAGTATACATTTCTATTGGGACATATTCAAAGTTGTTATTTTTCAGAGTCCACCCTGTAATTAGGGATTAACTCACCCAAACAGAATAGAAGCCCTAGATAATATTGTCACACTAGGTAACAATAGATTCGTCGAATCGAAGTTTTATTAAAGCATAATTCAAGTTAAAATAAAATTAAAAGTAAAATAAAAATATGCTACATATTAAAAAGTAAGAATTAAATATAAATTAATGCAAAAAGCACTTACTCCTTTAATTGTCGCCTTCCATTTCGTCGTATTCATCCACGATGAATCAGATTCGTTGCCCGGTCCGATATGAATTACAATGGGTTCGAACAGTTATTCAATATTGATATCAACACTCCACAATCGTTCTTTTTCCTTTTTCACATGGTTTATGACATTGGTCCAATTTTCCCGTGTTACGTTTCCAAAAGAATTTATCAATTTATTCAATTTAAAATTTAAAAGTTGTATTGTTTCTTTTTTACCTGTGCCCATATTAATTCTATAGGGTTTAATTGACAGTGATAAGTTGGCAAACATAATACAGTTATTCCTTTTTCTTTCGCCATTTCGTCAATTACATATCTTTTATATTTGTGGCGCTTTGCAATTTACAGTAATTTCGTTTTCAGCATGCTGTTGTCAAAAGAAATATTCTTGCCCTGGAGCTACTCTTTAATATCTCCTTTTTTCCATGACGTCATTGGTAACTTTTCTACCAGTTTTGAATGATAACTGGCGTTATCTTAGACAAACACTGCAGCACTTGACCATGATGGACTTATTTCCTACGTTTCTTTTGGTTCACTAATATATCCGTGTTTTCTCTTACTTAAAAATCGATAGATACTTCTTTCACCAACACCGGTCATATTGGAGCACCTATTCACCACTTCACGAACAGTTGCTGATGCATCTTGATATAATAGTACATGATGAACATTAAAAAAAATAGTTTTTTCTCTTTGAGAAAACGCACTTTGTTTTAAATGAGCCCCTTGTACTGGAACAAAACTCGAAAATGTTCTTGGAGTAAAATAATCAAAATATAGATTACAATATAAACCACCAACAATAACGGGTACCTATATTCTTATGTATATATAAGAAAAACCTCAATTTATAGACTAATAACGTACCTGTTTCTGCAATTATACACATAGGGTTACATTAATCCCTTAACACCCCTAACGACCACAATTATTCTCGTTAAAATCGAAAAACAAAATATTCTAAATATCGTATTATGACTAATTATCCCTTACCTAAGAAGATTAAAATATGATGATTAAAAGAAATATCTAATTACCGATATAAATAAGTACGTGCGCTACTGATTTAGGGTCTTGTTTACAACATTTTACGATTTAATGACTTTTCTTAGCTGCCAACTCCAAACAAAGTATAACTAGATTAACATTACATTTAATCTATACTATACTAACTTATTGAGATGGATACCCGGACTTTTGCTGTAAAATCTCTAATTTTAAGGTTGATTACTTAAAAAACCATCTCTAACACCAGAATTTTAAAGGTGTATAATTTTACTTCACTTTTTGAAGCGCTTCTGGATAAAGGATGTAAGTTTTGCCAAGAATGTCATCACTAATGGGGCCGGTCGGGCGTCGCGACGTTCAATCTCCGCCTTCGGAAGCAATCTAGCTATAAACGTTATCGAAAAAGTCCTATAATAATGTAACTATTTTCTAATTTACTTTCCTTCACATATGAATTGGAATAAAATTAAGTTTTTAGTTTTAGAGTAAAACAAACTCATGCAGTTTTCAATTAAAAATATTAAAGTAATTTTACCTTTAGATTATTTTAAACTGCCAATTATAATAGTTTTTTGGATAGCAATGTTCTGTAAATATAAATAGTAACGGATCCAATTTGCAATCCAGATTGAATTACATGAAATAAAAGTTCAATCCCATTTAAAAGGTATCGGACCGAATGAGAGAGTTTAGATCCGTACTATACGTTGCCAAATTAATTTAAACAAAAAGCAGTAGCAGTGCAGAAATTCCAGAATCATTTATTCAATGATGTTATGCAATTTCAATCAATTCAGTACTTAATAGAGCAAAAGATGCCGCTGTTGATATGCAGTTATCGCCCAACAATTTAATATAACTTATAATTGGAGGTAAAGCATAGTAAGATAGGAAGAAAATGCAACATTTGCAAGAACTATAAATAAAAAACAATATTAAAACGATTAAATATTCTTCTAGCCGTATGTATTTCTCGAAGAAGAACGAATGTACTCAAAATGAATAGAGAGACATGTCCTTAAAATCCAATAAATAGCAGTTAGTTACGCAATATGTATTATTTTGTCAAACATTTCAATTTTTGTTATAGTTTATAACATGTCCTTCTTATATTTTGTTCAAAAGAGTGTTTGATAATATGATTAAAATTTATTTAAGAAAAAAATTAAATAATGAACATTAATAATGAGTACGTCCACCTCTGGCTCTAAGAACTTCGGTACAACGACCAGGCATGCTATCTACCAAATATTGAATTACTTGTTGTGGTAACTGTTCATAAATCGCCAAAACAGCATCTGCCACTTGGTTCAACTTTTGGAAGGGTTGATGATCCTTCAAATGTCTTTCCAGTTCATCACAGAGATGCTCAATAGGGATGCATCTCACATTAATATTGAGCTCCTGTAAGAAATTTTTCACGACCCTAGCTACGTGTGGCCTGGTATTGTCTTGTTGTAGAATGAAGCCATCGCCCATATTATGGGCAAATGGGACGACATAAGGTTCCAATATCTCTTCTATGTAACAGATAGCCGTTAAACGGCCATATTCACCAAAATCGATTTGGCGGCCTGATAGCTAATGGTCTGTTAAATTTTATATAAATATATTGTAATGTTTTAAAATAATCATAAATACAACTTACCTAATATATGATTTGAATTGAAATAAATTATTAAACATGAATGTAACTTTCGAATCTTTTCATTAAATGATCAATACACCAAAAATTTCTTTATTAGAGCCAATCCATTAAATCTTAATTCACACAAGAACACAAAACTATCTTGATAAAATGAGTTCATAAGAATGAGCACTAACACCAGTAGTCGATCCAAGAATCAAAGTCCAAGATCCTATTTTGTTTAAGCTAAAAATAAAAAAATAAATAAGTATTAGAATATGTTAATAATGAATCATAGGAATACAAAATTAGTAAGAAACCAACTAATTTAGTTATATTAAGTTATTTAGATCAAAATCCAAATAAGTTATAATTAATGTTAAAAATAATAATAAGTTCAATAATGTTTTTTTTTAATAGGTAGTTATAAAATAAGAACAAGTAGGTGTAGGTTATTTAAAAATTATTATATAAGGTAGAGAATATTTAACTGTATTCAGTTAGTAATATAAGGTACAAAAATTTAAACCTTAGCAAACTAATTTTAGCTATTAGAGCAAAATAAATAAATCATAGACAATGATTATAATTTGATAAATAAATTTTACTTACCCAAACAATATTTTCAAATTCAATTAAGCATCAAGTGATGAGTCTTGTATTATAATGTATCGGATGATAGTACAAGCCTAGTACTTCCTATGTTCTGGTACATCTCATATTTTGATAGAAATATAATATTTAAGACAGAATCTAAAAAGAAAGATATTGAAATTTATTACATGATAGAATAAAACTGTAAGAAAGTGATGTTTTTGTTTACAAGCTAAGACTGTTTAATTAAAGCTTAGTCAAAGACATTATGATTGATAAATCAAGTGGAAAAACACTGTAAATAATGAAGTGGTGATCAAAAACTGTTGATTATAAACTGGAAAGATGTAGTTATAGTGGAAAGACATAAACTTAATATTAGATGATTGATTGATGTTATTATTGGTTATAATTGTATGTTGTTACAAGATAATTAATTTTAAGGGGTTTGTTGATGATTTTATGTATTATTAATCCGTTTATTTGATAAATTTTGTAGTTGAATCGTTATGACACATTAGATTTAAAATGTTAATAAAAACTTAAATAAGCGGTGTCATTAAAAAAAAAAAGGTTATCTGATCATATTAGAAGATGTAAATTTTCAATTTTTGTTAAAATTAATGGCCAAACAGAGATATTTGCTCATAATTGTTAAATTTAATATTGATAATTGTCAAAATGGCCGACATTGTTTACTCCGTAAAGTCAGCTGTTTCAATAAGGAAAGATTGATTTTAAAATTCTAAAAATGTTAACTTATAATGAAATAAGCTATGCAGATTTGATTTATAACAATTATAAGGCCAGAAAATGCTAAATTAAAAATTCAATTTTCTAAAAATTTGAAGTAAATAGGTTAGAAAAAAACAAAACACGCTCAAAAAGGTAGCCATTTTTCGATTTTTTGGGCGAGGGTATATAAGCCCATGGAAAATGAAAATCGAGGTCACTCTAATTTCATCAAAAGGCCAATCCACGTCAGTCTTCTTTAAAATTATCATAAATCAATGGCCGACTATTGTTAAAAAATAAAGATGGCCGCATAATAACCTATGTATAAGTTAAAACGAATTTGTAAACTACAAATAATTGGAAATGGGATTTTTACAATAATAAAAACTATCTACATGAATTAAAATAAAAATTTTATTCTACTAACCTTGTGATATTGCACATTGGATATCTGGAGAAGAAATAAAAAAGCATTCCTGACAATTTTAAGTAATATGAGAACGAGATAGCTGTTCCTGGGACGACCTCATATTCAGACATCTGTTCGTTGCCGATTCCACGAAGCCAAATAGAATCAACAAGTGAATATACGGTATGTTTTTAACATTATTCATTAATATCACTTTCATAACTCCTATAAAATATTGTGAGTAGTATATTTCAATATCTTTTATAAACAACATTCTAACACAATCTGGTTCAAACATAATAATTTTATCACAGTAACTATAACCAACGACATAATACAATAACGTCGAACGTCGATCTAGGGGTAGATGTAACGGTAAATTATCACGTGATTATAAGCGTAGATGCGCACGAAAATACCATAGCCGCATCATTCAGTAGGTATAGGGTGTATTAAAAATTTTAAAGTGAAAAATTAAAATAAATAGTTATATCGTTGGATTTTAATTTATTAGAACCGACTTCTGTTGATAAGAGTTTTACGTGCTTTGAAAATCAATTTAAGTAGATCAAATCTAAAATTATAATAATAAAATTACATATTTTGAGTTTGAGAATAAACTTTTTTTTAATAAAATAGCAACAAATAAAGAAATTTTAAGGTGTTTTAAGGTAAATAAAGACTGAATAAAATTGAAAAACAAATAAACATAAATTATAGCCCCACAAAACTTTAAAAATAAAAATTTAAAATTATAAAAACAACAAATTTGATAACCACATCAATTTAAACTAAATTATAACAATTGTTATCATTTTATTTAATTGTAATTTATTACAATATATAAATATTCTTATATATTTTATATATTTATATACGTTTATATATTTTATTTTATTTTTAAATATTTTATATAAATTTTATAACAGCAAGTGTTATTCACCATCAATTCTGGTTCTGCTGACAACAAACAGATTGATAAAAATACAATCCATACAATTTGACAAGATTTTTGCTGCGCTCCTAACTTCATATCACTCAGGATAACCTCAAAATTAATCTATTTTGATAAAAAGATTTATGAAATACTACTTGTTACTGTATTTAAAATAAAAAAGTTTTTAACTTGGTAATTTGCTGTTTATTGTTGAGTAAAAGATTTGTAATATACTTATTTTTAAGACAAACTAAAATTTAACAGATAGACATAATTATATAATAAAATATGATAAGATACAAGAAAATTTATTATAGTTATATGTTATTTTATTATAGTTATGTGTTTTGATCTGTTACTATATTATACTACACAACTCCCACAGCTTCACTAATTTTTTCTGGAATGTTTTCAAAGTCATCAACATTGTCATTGGCTTCAATGCATATATTATGCAGAACTGCTGTAGCTTATTATCTGACAAACTTTTTCAGGCTTTAGATTCATTCCTAGAGATAAACAGGGAAATCTACGTTTCCAAACTCCAAATAACCCTTCTATTAGGTTTCAAGTGGCTATTTGAGCTGTGTTGTATCTCTGTTGTGGTGGTGTTTGGGCCTTCATTGGAGTTAAAAGATATGGTCGACCGGGATATCCACCATCACCAACCAAGCAGTAAGGAGCAAATACATTTACTTCAAATCTACCCCTAATATTTGAATAATTAAATATTGTTGTATCATGCACTGAACCAGGTGTCCTAGCAACAATATCACATATTTTTAAGTTGGCATCTCCAATAACTTGTATTGACACTGAACCAATTTTTTCGAAATTATTTTCTACTCCTGGAGACTGAATTTTAATATGAATACAGTCCAATGCTCCTTAAATACAGTAATATTAACATATAATAATCTACTATTTTATGTGTCTTTGGATATAACCAGTTGCAAAATATCAAAGAGTTATCAATATTTATTTTTTTTATATTGGCTGATTTCTTAGATTAAGTGGCTCAAAAACTTTATCCAGAAAATTGGCCAGTTGCTCCACTGTATTTTTCGACAATCTAAATCTTTTCTTAAAGTCGACATCATCCAGCTCAATAAATAAATTGTTTTTTGGCTTTATCAAACGGATTAGTGAACTCTCTTCTTCGCTACTTGAATCTGAGGAGGAGGAGGAGTAGGATGAAAATTTAAGAATTGGTTGAGAAAATATTCTATCCATAAGGCCGATGTATACAAAAGACTTCAAAGAAGTAATTCAATATATTTTAACCTTAAATTTTATCAGACTGACAAATTCTAAACTTTCCGAAATCGGCCTTACAAATTGTCAGATGCTTTAACCAACTGATAACTGCTAACTATGCATGGTGAATACGAACGAATATGAACTAAAATTAAACATCTGACAAGTAATTTTACAGACTGATAAAAAATTATTAGCGGTTGGTGAATATGGCCGAAAGTCCCTTCTCGAAATACCACAAGCTCCGTGCGCCCTCTTAAAGTTATACCAGCCGATAGCATTATGGATCCTTCTTCAAACGGAACAACTTCTTGAACACAGTCTTTCACCGACATGTCTCCATACCAGTACACGTCCATCATTATTAAATAACATGTTTTTTTTTATCTGTAAACATTACATTGGCCCACTGCTATCCAATCAGGATGATCTTGACAAAAGTTTTTTCGGTTTCTTCGATGAGCTGGAGTTAATCTAGAGTTGTCCTTCGTGAAGTCTCTTACGTATTGTTTGCTTCCAAATTCGCGTTCCTGTGGCTTATACAAGGCGATTCTGCAGTGTTCTAGCAGTAGCGGTACGACCCCCAATTTCCCAAAGTCGTAAAAGATGATCTTCTCTCTGAGTTGTTGCCCTTTGTCAATTAGGATAAGGGGCTCTTCTTACCACGCTGTTAATTTGGTAGCTATTCCAAGCTCTGGAAACCGCAAAATGACTTATATTATTTGGGCATTTGGGCTACACGACGCCTGGAATATCCCATTTCGATCAATGCCACTGCTCCAGCAACTTAAAATTCATTGAGGTACACCCTACGTATCTATCCAATACATCAACATTCATTGTTTAAAATTTAAAATTAAACAACTATCACAACTTAAATTAAACTGAAACTAAATAATGAATTTATCATATGAATGATTTTTTGTTTTTTGAATAGCTAGAAGCAACTGTGTAGGCAACTAAAAGCGGCCATTAGAGATGCCAACAACAAAAGTTTCGAACGGTATATCACAAGTCTTGCGGTAAATGACAACACAATTTGGAAAGCAACAAAGAAATTTAAAAGACCTCAATTCCCCCAATTCGTAACCCAACTGGCATTTGGGATCGTTCTGACAAAGAAAAAGCCGATGTATTTGCTGCGCATCTGACTAATGTATTTCAAGCCAAGCCAGGTCCTGATGACAAAGAGATAGAAAATTTCATCGATGTTGCATGCCAAATGTCTCTTCCCATTAAAAGTTTCACTCCAACCGAAGTAAAGGAAGAAATTACTAAACTTAATCCTTGAAAAGCTCCTGGATGTGATTTGATTACTGGCCCAATATTAAAGAAACTTCCACGCAAGGCTATTGTACTTTTGACAGTTATCTTCATCCGGATGTTAAGTTTATCGTATTTCCCTACAATTTGGAAATATGCAGAGATCATTATGATTCCGAAACCAGGAAAACCACATACTGAAACTACGTCTTATCGACCTATCAGCCTCTTGCCAACCATAAGCAAAGTTTTTGAGCGACTTTTGCTGCAAAGGGTTTACTCCGACCACGAGATTTCAACGCTTTTACCTAGTCATCAATTTTGCTTTCGGGAAGACCACTCCACGATACAAGTCCACCAAAAAGTACTGAAAAGGGTAGCGTTCTTGGACCTCTGCTTTTTCTTCTCTACACAGCTGATATTCCACAAACCAACAACACTGTCATGGCTTCTTTTGCTGACGACGTAGCCTCAGTCGCAGTAAGTGACGACCCTGTATCCGCATCTGCATATCTGCAACACCATTTGAACCTGCTTAGTGATTGGTATACACGATGGCGAATAAAAATAAACCAGACCAAATCATTTCAAGTAACTTTCACTACTCGGTAGACTATCTGCCCACCTGTAAATACTAATGGCGTACGAATACCAACAGCAAAAGGAGCTAAATATCTTGACCTCCACCTGGACCAACGCCTTACTTGGAAAAAACATATCCAAACCAAAAGAAGACAACTTGATTGGAAGTTTCGGTAAATGTATTGGCTCTTAGGTCGAAAATCAAAACTGTCTCTCTCAAATAAGGTACTAATTTACAAAGCTATTATCAAACCAATCTGGACTTATGGACTCCAACTATGGGGATGTGCAAAGCCAACATCATTGAATATCATTCAAAGGTTTCAATCCAAAGTACTACGATCACTAACCAATGCACCATGGTATGTAAGCAACCGGACACTTCACGAAGATCTACAAATTCCCGTAATCAAAGATGAAATCAACTGGCTATCAATCTCATACAACCAACGGACCATCAACCACGATAATGAATTAGTAGAGAATCTATACAACAATGGACCGACCGTCCGGAGACTTGCTAGAATTTGGCCTGAAGACCTAATCAAAAATAAAACAATGTAGAATAAGGTGAAACGTCACTGGATGTTTCCTTTTAACGCGAAAATCCTTTATAATATTTACTTAATAGAAGTAGATTGTAAATAAAGCAAATGTCAAAAAAAAATAGCTAAAAGCAAAAAAAAGTAAACAACAACCAAACGGAATATGAAATAGAATTGGTAGAGGGTATGCACTAAAAGTTTTTACCATAAAATATTTCTCAGGATAAATAGCATTATAATTTATCAGTAATAATGTTTCCTTTTTCATTTTGAGTAGTTTATATACTAAATAAAAACAAATCGATAGCATTTCGGGGATCACGGCATACTTTCTGTTAGTTAAGTGTAATTTTAAAATTAAATTAAGCTTAAACAGCTGCATGATCCGCCACGCTGAAATGTACCTCACCCCCGCGCGCCTCCACCAAAACGAAAGATCAATCATCCACGAATGGCGGCTTGGAAATCTTTTTATCGGTCGATGTGCCGCAAAATAGTTTGATGTTGAAGAGGTGTCGTGTTAAAAGAAAAATGAGATAATAATGTTGATAAATATACGAGCGAAAACGTCGAAATTTGTGGTAATAACACGCTGTGAAAGCAAATATAGGGGAATTCTTTTTTGGTTTTGTTAACCCGCCATTTATCATATGAAACGAATAAAACAATATTTGTGACTATTCTACAATTAGTCGAATATTTGTTTTTTAACTTTTTTGTAGTAAATTTTAATTCGGTGGCTGTTCGTAACTAATAAAATATTGTTTCTGCATACCTGTATTTTAGAATATCGATGGCTTATTTGCAATAGGACGTAACCCATATTTTTTTCAAATATTGGATTTTCGCGCCACTATGTTAAGGAAACTAGCCTGCTTTTATTTGTAATATTTCATAAACCTATGACCAATCAAAATCGTCTATTAGTAGATTTAGCATTCGACGTAACCCACCAAAAATATAATTTTTATTAAAACAATATGTCTTATCACACATAATATTCTTCGGGATATCGAAAATATAAAATTACTAACTTAATATAAAAATTAAAACCCTCCTAATATTCCTACTTCAAAGTTTTCAAAATATTAAAATTTTTTTATACTTATTAGTTTTTCTTATTTCCTGAAAAGTCCTATTGCAAATAAGCCATCGATATGCATATTATGTAATACGGAACGTGCTTTCATCCACAAATCAGCTTCACTTCTATTGTGACAAGTTATGGAAGGTTATAGTTATAAATGTAAATATTTCTTAATGCAAAAATGAATTTCATTTTCAAAACAAAATGGAAGTTGAATAATTACTTTTTTCTTAAAACCAAATAATTTTATACTTAGGTTATATTTGCTACAGCAGCTTCTATATAATAATATGTTTAAAGAACTTATACTTTTAATAATGCATAGATACCGCATACTAAAAATAGGAATTATAACCCTTTGCATACACAAATTTAGTAAGCCAGTAACTTTTTACTGTAAATATGTTGTTTCTAACCTAACCTAACCTAACCTAACCTAACCTAACCTAACCTAACCTAATGAAAAAGTGATACCTCACATAATTAAAGCATATTAAGAAAAAAAAATAATTAATAATTAAAATATTCATATTTTGATTTCACTTTAACTAATCTTTAAATGAAAAAAAAGCATTTTGCAACAATTTCAATATGATTTGAACATGTCTTTACTATAAATAAGGATACTGTAACCCAAAATATAATTTTGTGTAACAATGGCGGACATCGTTTTAATGGCTAAATCTGTAGAAGGTATCCATATTGTCTTTAATTGTTAAGTTGCAATACCCCACAAAATATACTATAGAAACTACTAAAGTAGACATATACGAAAATTGAAATTACAAATTATAGGAGATTGCGTAATATTGTCTGTAATTATACAATTGTAAAAATTATACAGTTATTAAAAGGTTACATAATCTTAAGTTATCACGGAAAGAGCTTTAGCTCAATTTTTCATCACACTTTTTTGTTTCTTCAAAATCTTGTAAAATCTCGTCATCGCTCTCGACATCATCGATGATGGTGCTCTTTTCTGAAGCTAAAAGAAATTTACTTATTGCACCATTAGGATCGGGTGGCTGACTGCATGAGGATTGATGCACTGTTGAGAAGGAATTTAAATCAGATTGATTGATATTATTTACTAACTGCTGCTGAGGCTGATGCACCAATGATGTAGCTGGGTGGGTTTTTAAAAAAAATTTGGGGTTTTAACAGGTTGGTTAACATAATTTTTTAACTGCCTGCAAAACTGAGACTTATCTATATTTGTAAGGATTTTTGTTCTTACTTATTTCCAATTTTTTGGACATAATATTAAATTATATAGTTATTGTTACGTTCTAGGGGTTCAAAATAAAATCACTGCTGAACGAAAAGTCTAATTTATTTACACGCTACAAACTAAACGAATTATAACTAAATAACTAAACTAACTATAACACACTAATTTATGTACAACAATTAACTTCGATTTATATTCACTATTTATTTTCACTTCGTAGATCGCTCAAATATTCGAACTGTCGCTGTAAACTTTTTACTTTACTTCTTTTCTACTTCTCCCGGTCCGCCGTATCTCCGCTTATATATCTGTCGACCGTTTCGGGAAGATCTTTCTCGACGCGCGTAGAAAGGAAGGAATTTTCTCGATTGTACGCGCGGTGACTAGATTTCCGGGAATCAGTTGTTTACCTATCAGGGCGACAGGGGCGTACTAGGGGAGTCTCGCTCGTTACATTATATAAAAAAATTGTAAACTTAACCACAAAAGCAACAACACAACACAATTTTTACAATATAAAACTCTATTGAATAAAACAAACAGTTGACTCTTTCACGACAGTCATTATTGGTACTTGTCATAATTTATAAAAGTTATATAGTTTAACAACCAACATAATTAAAGTCTAAAAGTAGACTTATAGTCATCACTAAATCGTAGGACTAATTATAAATGTATTTAGTTTAAGCATTATATAAAAGGGTTTGTAAAACTAAATCAAGTTTTAAAGGACACTCTTAATATTAGTCTTTATAAGTTACTTATGTATAAGTCTTGACAACGTTTTTTGAAGTTTTAATATCTTTCTTGTAACTTTGTGTTTGTTGGGTTTGTCAGCACCTTCGACTGGTTTGGCTAATGGTCTACATTTTGTTTTTTCAAAGAAGCTATCAACTTTGGGAAACTTGATATTCTTCATATTCTTCGCAGACTTAACTGGAATGATTTGCCCTATCGCTTTCGCAGTTTTCTCAGCAATTTCATCTAATTTCAGATCCATTTTTCGCAGATATTTCGTGTGTGCAGAAAAATTCAATATGTCTGCCTTTATTTACATTATTACTGTTCATTTTTTTTTATTTATAAAACAAATAAACCATGTTAAGAATAAATCAAGCAACATAATTTTTTCACAGCAGTCTACATGACTTCCTAATAAAATGATCAAATATGTCATTTCAGTTTCATATTTTATTGCGTTTAAAACCAAAGGCAGTATGAAGAAAAATATAGTACAATACACGTCCGTTAAGTGATTATTACAGTACTCGATTATTAGTACTCGGCTCCTTCGTCGCCTCGTCCATAAACATCTATCTCGCCGTAATAAGTCACTTCTCGGACGTAAATAACTATTCTAATATAGTACATGTTATTAACTAGGTATTATGATTGACTGACATTTGTATTTAAAAATTTGATATTTAAATATTTGTTCTGTATTGTTGGCTGCTTGTGTTACAATGCAAAACCTGATAATTAAATTATAAAAAATTTACTGAGAAAATAATGTTACAATAAAGCAGTTTCTTTATAAAGTTTTATATAGCCACTTATAGTAACGGATAAAAAAATAAAAAAAAGGAAGCCACAATTTTATATGAAAAACAAGTTAATGTGTACAATACGTTTTAATATAGTGTGTAAAAGCACTTGACGGTTATCAATCCTTGGTAACAAATGCATGACAGTTAACAATAACCATTTAGCTAATAACTGTCCTCTGTAATATGCTACAAATTACAGCAATAATTTTCAGAATAATTCAGTTTTTCTTTCAAGCCTTTTAAAACTGTCCCTTAAATGTGAGTAAGTACTGTATTACTAGTGTTCTATGACAGGTTTATTGCAATGTTTTCTATGCATGCAGCACTCTTTTGCCGTATCTCTGTTTAATCTGTGTCGTGTGTGTTGGTTTTATTACACAAAAAATCGATAGATAAAATAAACAGTAAACAATGTTTGTTTTCCCGTTGCAATAACATTTTTTTTTCAGCTTGACTGAATTAATTTTTATTATTGAAAATGGAGTTCTGCATTTTTGCAAATTATGCAGAATAAACAAAAGGTAATATTAAACAATAAACTTTTCGTGTGTAGCATATAGATCGTAAAAGGATATTGCAATTTAATAAAATGGAAATTTAAAAATCGTCTCATATACTTTCTATTTATTTGTATATTCTGAATATACTGAGTCTAAAACCCATATTAAACATTTTCGATTAAAATTATTGCAATTTTAATGTTTTGTGTATAACGTTTCATCGTTCTAAATAGGAACTAGCCTTTGGCCCTATTTGACTAATCACTTAAAAAAATTATTTCAAAAAAAAAAATTAAAAAATTTCTTTATTAAAACTATCTGCAAGATATTTTAAACACATACTCCTTTTTAAGGTACTGTTATATTTATTATAGTTTATTTGTTTGGAGTTGGCAGCTAAGAAAAGTCATTAAATCGTAAAATGTTGTAAACAACACCCTTAATCAGCAGCGCACGTACTTATTTATGTCGGTATTAAGAAATTTCTTTTGATCATCATATTTTAATCTTCTTAGGTAAGGGATAATACGATATTTAGAAATTTTGTTTTTCGATTTTACCAAAAATTATTATTGTGGTGTTAAGGGATGAAGGTAATCCTATGTGTATAATTGCGAAAACAGGTAATACGTTATCAGTCTATAAATTGAGGATTTGTTTATATCCTAATACATAGAATATAGGTACTCGTTAGTGTTGATGGTTTATATTGTGATCTATATTTTTATTATTTTACTCCAAGAACATTTTCGGCAGTGGAAATGGAGTCAAGTTCGAGTTTCGTTCCAGTACAAGTGGCTCATTTAAAACAAAGTGCGTTTTCTCAAAGAGAAAAAACGATTGTTTTTAATGTTCATAATGCAGTGATATATCAAGATGCATCAGCAACTGTTCGTGATGTGGTGACTAGGTGCTCCAATATGACCGGTGTTATTAAACGAAGTATCTATCGATTTTTTAAGTGAGAGAAAACAGGGAAATGTTAGTGAACCAAAAAAAAACATGTAGAAAAAAAGTTCATTATTTATTATTATTTATTATTATTTAAAATAGAGATATCATTAGAAGACAATTCCATTCTTTGTACTTAAATAAAGAGATTCCGACTTTTACAGCAAAAGTAGATAGGATTCCCGAATTTGGACGAAATCGGTTATAGAAAATTGGTTTTAAGTATGAGCCGCATAAAATTTTTTATTGAGACAGAAGAAAATATTTGCTGGAGAACACAATACATAAGAAGTATTAAAAAGTTTCGGAGCGAGGGAAGAACTGTCTTTTATTTAGATGAAACATGGTGGAACGAAGGACACACTGTTTCTTAAGCATAGATAGACACCAATATTTCAAATTCTCGTCAGACATTTGGGGTTATTATTGTATCAAAGTCAACCAAAGATTACCACGAGGAAATGACCTTTGATGTTTTTGAATATTATTTTTCTCACATATTGGACTTTTTGCCAAGTGCTGGAGTGGTTGTCTTAGATAACGCCAGTTATCATCCAAAACTGGTAGAAAAGCTACCAACGACGTTATGGATCTAGTCAGCTACTGGTGGTGACAATATTATCCAGGGTTTCTATTGTGTTTGGGTTAGTTAATCCCTAAATATTTGGTGGACACTATCAAAAATAACAACTATGACTATGTTTTAATAGAAATGTGTACTACTTTAAGTTATTTTTCATAAACCACCCTTGCTTGGGCTTTGAAGGATTTGCATTTATAATGAATTCACTGTGCTGCCAACTCCAAACAAATGAACTATAGTAATGGATTTAACAAGGTGAGTGTAGGTACTAATGCCATAGTCGTACGGATTGGTTTTAATTTCAAACCGTTGTGACTATTAGGTGAAAATAAATTATATAAACAATACAACAATATAGTAAGATATTAATGTAACAAAACCTACATATTATTAGCTTTGAAAAATATCCTCTCTATAAAAAAAAACGATATCGTATTAATTTTTACAATAACTTAATGGATTTATGTTTAATCTACAGTAAAATTAAAATAAAAAATGAAATTGATTGTGTTAACCTCTACTTTTTGGAAGTTCATCTTACTAAGAACAATAAATAACTGCACAGTTAAACTAACTGTGCAGTTATTTATTGTTCTTAGTAAAATAAAAAATATTGCATGTC
This sequence comes from Ophraella communa, assembly GCA_035357415.1. Classification (NCBI taxonomy): domain Eukaryota; kingdom Metazoa; phylum Arthropoda; class Insecta; order Coleoptera; family Chrysomelidae; genus Ophraella; species Ophraella communa. Next base: position 15,798,876 of record CM068995.1, on the reverse strand, counting down.
ATAGATTTAAATTTCGTCATTCGTCAGTAATAACAAAACAATAATAAAAAAAATAAAAATATCTCTCATTTAAAATTTAGATATTTTATAGCGGAATTGTTTTATAAGAAACCGCTCTTGCCAAACAAAAAATATCGGATATACTGTTCTCTTCGTGTTCTCCAAATGTGGCAAGGCCACTGTCGTCATTTCATTTTTTGTTACTAACTTTATCGAAGCTAAATAATGAGTTCTACCAAATGTTTATGTTAATTTTATGTTAAAATATCCTGCTAGAAAAGCAGTGGTTATGTTGCCGTTGTTCCTTTTCAAGAAATTGGATTATTAAACCACTATTTTGTGTTAAATAATTTGGGCCGTGCTCTGAACCCTAATTATACTCTAAAGATGATTCACCTATCAGATAGGTCCATCTTGGTTTCATTTAAGACCAAAAACCCTCTTTTTTGTAGAGGTAAGAATTATAAATTTACTTTAAAGTTTCAAATATTACAATCCGTCGTTTCTCTTTACTTATAGGTTTTTTTTTGTTACTGGTTTTTTCCTTACTGGGATTTTCTTATTTACGGAGCCCATTTGGTTAATTTATTCTAATTTGGACAGCTCTTACATTATGGGAGTCTGGTTTTATGTAATTGGATGGTACTGGAGTTTCCTGTTCAGTCTTGGGGTAACCTTACACATAAGCATTTCTATTTTGTATTGTATATACTCCACGTGTACACCTTGAGGTTAAAGCTTCTTGCATAGATGAATAATTATAATTGCTTCTTGAGGCCTTTTTTGTCATTGTTAAATATATTTAATTGTATAAGTATTAGGGTAAATTTGCCTTTTATTTTATCTTAACTTTTCTTGTTTCTCTTGGGTGAGGAAAAACCAAAACCAATAACAGCCGGAGGCTTCCCGATTTGGGCCTGCGGATTAAAAGTCAGTGACGCCCGTTACAAAAAATTAAATAATAAACGTACCCACGCCCACACTGAGTTAAGCCGAGCATTTTGCTCGTGCTTCACTTCTGGTAACAGCTTTATTAGTGTTAAGTCTTATTCTTTCAATACTAGGTCTGGTTTAAATACCTACTGTTTAATTAAAACATCAAATAGTGATCTTTTTTCTTTTTTTTTCAATGGCATAGGCTATAGTCATACAGCCAGTCTCAACATGGTACTACTAAATAATTTAACAAAAAAATAAAAAGATTACTAACAGGGTCACTCTCTTCCCGCCTAGGGGCCCATCAAAGCATTAAAAAAAAACAACAGTAGGCCACGGTATGAAGGGAGAAAGAATACAAATAGGTTAAAATACAAAGACTATGAGTAGTTTTCTTCTAATATTTTACAAAGATATCTTTAAAAGATATCTTTCAAAAACTTAATGAGACAATTATATACAGTCCTTGAGTTTAGTGATAATACGTGCTGAAGATTCCAAGGAGCTGGAACTTTATTATTATGTAAATCCATTACTAGTCTATCAGAAGTTATCTTATTTCTAGGGCAATTGAAAAATATGTGGTCCAGGTTTCCTTCCTCTGAACAATATTCACAACGATCACTGTCCAAATCCAAACAAAAAGTATACGTTTACCACTGGAGACTAACGTTTGCTTGAGATGTTTGATTTTATGTATATAAGGGCAGGTATCCATATTTGGCCATCCAGGTTTTCCAATAGAGGTCAAAACTGATAAAGAATCCGATAATATCACTATTTGATTCGAATTGCATTCCGAAGCGTAATTTAGTGCCTCATATATTGCAATAGCTTCTGCTGTGAAAATGGAGATTTTTGAGTTAAGCTTAAGTTTTTTTCAATACGACCCAATGGGATAAAGAATGCGCATCCAGTGCCGTTTAAAGCATCAGTATATATAACGACAGAATCTTCGTATTTTGATAATATTAAAAGGATAATGTTTCTGTTTATATGTACATTGTTACTATATTTTGGAACGATTATCTCTGTATTTGAATAGTATGTTAAAGTGTTTTTTTGAAATACATCTGTAGTTGTATATGTTTCTTTTAAAATTTTTATATTTTGTTGTAGTGCTTCACAGAGTAAAGGAGGTTTCTTTTTTGCCCAGTATTTATTGGTCAAATCATAGCGATTCAGAGTAATAATCTTTTCATACAAAGGTTAATTTTTTATATAAGTTTTTAAAAGAAATTTTTCTGCCAGATAATTCCGTCTAATATTTAAAGGTGGTTCCAAGCATTCTAAATACAAAGGTTGTATTGGTGTGGACTTCATGGCCCCTAAACATGTTCTTAACGCTGAATTATGAACAAAATTTATTTTATTTAGCAATACATTACTGGCTGATCCATAAAATATGCTTCCGTAATCTAATATGGATCGAATATAGGCTTTGTAGAATAAAAAGCATACTTCTACATCAGATCCCCACCACCTAACCTAACATTCAATATAATACAATACGCTGATGATTTTTGCGTTTACACAGAGCATAAAAAATATGAACAAGCAATTGACACCTTAAGTAATATCTATCAGCTAGTACAAAAATGGCTATATAAAAACAATCTTAAATTATTTTGTATTAAATCTCAAGTCTGTATCTTTACTAGACATAATAATCCGAATTCTCGTATAATTAAACTAGGAGAACATCAGTATTTAATACAAACTAAGGCTAAATATTTAGGTATGACACTTGACAAAAAATTGACTTGGTAGGAATATATTGACGATATGGTAAATAAATGCAACAATTAATAAATAGAAATCTTATAAAACAAAATTTAAGTATCTTAAATCTGCCAACCTGACAATGAATGTTAATTCGAGACTGCTCTTATTCACCAAAAATTATATTTTTTATTTTGATGTTGTTTTTAATAGAAAACTTCCCTTTGTTATTCAAAAATTTATTTTTTAACTAAATGACAGTTGGATTGATGTATTGTTATCGTTGAAAAATTGTTTAAAAAAGACAAAAAAAAACCAAATTTTACTTCATTTTAAAAAAGTGTGGGTGTTTTGTTCTACAAAATAAAAAGGTTAATATATATCATTTCATTTATTTTTTATTCTCAATCGAAAATAATAATTCTAATCGCATATAAATCATTGAATTAGTAATCGATTTAGTAAAACTAAAAATAGTTTAGGCTCGCATACACGAAATTCCATTATTTTGTTAACTTATAGTCAGCTTAACACATTCGTTATCAGCAATTTAGAGCAGTAGGTGTATCAGTAATAAAAACAAATACCTTTCGTGACCAACCACATACACACATACAGACACACACACACACACATCCACACTATAACGTAGGTAACAACAAACTTTACTTTTAATTACTCTGCACGTTTGCGTGCTATTAAAAGACAAGTCCTATGTTGTTATCTCTAATTTCGTATAATTATCACTATCAATATCACTATCTTATTATTAATTTTGGCGCACGACACCTATTCTTGGCTATAAAACCGTCACGTACTATGTGCGACCATTATACACCAAATAAATTTATTGGTTTACCTTCCTTAATTTATTACTTGATTGAAAAAATGATTAGTATTTATATTTATCTAAATAGTGAAAATTTTCATTAGTTAAAGAATGTTATCTAAACGTAATTAAATAGATATTGGAACTAGAAAGTCAATTTTTGAATATCTACCACAATATGTCTAAATCTAAATATATCTTTTGAGATTTTACGTACTCGGCTTAAAGACCTAAATCCAGTTTCAAAACTTTTGATCCAGATATCCAGACTTTTGGAACCTCTATAAATTGTGCTTCTGACACGCTCGTCTCCTTTGATCACTGTTTTTATGTTTATAATATTTATCTACATATTTCTAGTTTCTACATTTTTGTTTTGTGGTTTCCACGTTTATAACACTTGTTTTAGTTTTACATAAGTGCAAGGAAAAAATGTAGAATCCGGTGAAACTTTTTTTTAATAATCACGAAAATGAATTTTTTTTCACGGAAGCACCTGAAAATAGTAAAAATCGATAAAAATTTCAACCGAAAATAAATATAACCCATTGCTTATCTTTCGTAAATACTGAAATTAATTCATTTTTATCCGCATAAAATGGTTTCCAAACAGATTATTTTGGTGTCGTCGACTTTTGCGACACACAGATTTTCAATTTCATTTTTATTTTAAATTTGTTTGATGACTTAACTTAAATAAAGTAGATTATAACAGACATTTCGCTGGGCCATTCATAAGTTACTTTAAAAACTACGAATTTAGTTCAGGAAATAATAGTAGTTCTTAATACATTTTAATTCTGTACTAACCGACATAAAAATCCGAACACCTAGTTTAAATGATTTTATTTTTATAAAATTATCTATAAGTACTTACTGAAGCATAATAAGTAAATGATACAAATTTTAAAATTATTGCATTGCTTTAATAATGTGTGGATGCACCCCGATGTGTTACGCATTCTCCAACGCACCTAGGCATGCTTATGATCAGGTGGTCAATGTCCTCCTGTGGTATTTCATTCCAGGCAACCATCTCGAAGTTCTTCTAGAGTCTGAGGAAGACGTTGCAAAGTGAGCAATCTCCTACCCATCATATCCCACACGTGCTCAATTGGGGATAAGTCGGGAGATATTGGTGGCCAAGGTAACAATGTGACATCATTATATTGAAAGAAGTTTTTTGTGACTCTTGCGACATATGGTCGGGCATTATCTTGTTGGAAAGTTGGATTTGCCAGAGGGTCAAGATAGGGTAAAACTTCTTGGATATAACGCTGCGCGTTTATATTACCTCTGATGAAGATTAAAGGTGATCTCGAACCATAAGCTATAGCACCCCAAACCCTAACTCCAACAGTTTGATGAACATACCTTTCAACAAAAGTGGATTTCTCCTTTTACCACGTCGTCTTCTAAACCTCGCTCGACCATAGTGCATGCCTAAACAAAATAGAGACTCGTCACTAAAGATAATACGGTTCCAATTTTAATCTCAGAGAGACCGTTCTCTGCACCACTCAAGGCGATTACGTCGGTGTTCTGGAGTTAAAGGGAGGACCCAGTGTGGTTGGTAAGAAAACAGGCCAAAACGTCTTATTCGTCGATAAACACTTCGCATGCCAATAGCTCTTCGGTGTTCTGCAAACCATTCATTTGCAATGGACCCCTAAGGACAATAATCTTAGGCGGCGATCTTCACGGTCTGTTGTTCTACGGGGGCGTCCAGAGCCCCTTGCTCTTTGCGTACAGCCTTTTCGAAGCCCTGCCTGACAACACCTAACCACGGTGTCTAGACTTCTTTGCACTCTAACTGCAATTTCCCGAAAAGAAAATCCAGCTTCCCGAAGTCCCACTATACGACCCCTTTCAAACTCACTAAGTTGACGAAATCGTACAGCTCTCCGTACCCTAGGCATTATAACCAATAGTAAAGAATGTTAAGAACCAAAATTCTTAAAATTTGGATCTTTACTACGGCTACAATATTCATATTTGGATTGTTAGTGGATTTCAAAAAAAGTAGTATAACAACCGGAATCTTCAACTGATGAGGCTGAAAATTTTATCATTTGTTTATTTCAGTAAAATAAGTAAATTCGCCAAATTTTATTACGGGTGTTCGGATTTTTGTCAGTATATTTAACTATGAATATCTTCAATTTAAACTGGAAATGTTATTATCTAAAACGAAGGTCTCACGAAAAAAATGGAAGAAAATGTTTAAATTTTGCCATTTTTAGAAAATTTATTAAGCATGATAACACAGATTATAAGCATGGTCTAGATGTCTAAATAGTATTGAAATAATAAAATATCCTTAGAATGTTATGTTTAACTCAGATTTGCTTTATACCTTACTCCTGATCAGTTATGCTAAAATTGAATGAACAGCTATAACTACACAATGAAAAATGCGCGCACGAATTGCGAAAAGTCGATCCAGCGTGCTCACTTCGCCCGCCAGATTACTCTGTTTCAATCTTTTTCAAACAGAAATCCAATCTTATCTAAATCTCTGAATTTGAAAATTTGGCTCTCTAATCATTTATGGTAAAATTGAATAAACAATGCTTACTTGTTGGAACTGCAACGTATATTACTGCTTTATGAAAATCACTTCTTAAGCACATCTTTAGAGTATTATAGAAAGTTATCTACAATATAAAAGCTTCATATTTTTCGTATCGAAACTCACAACCCATAATATATCAATCTCATGGTGATTCTTACCGGCGGATTTTTAGTACTTTTAATTGCGATTTTCTCTTTCAAATGTGCGTAATCCAAAAATGTTCTTCTTAAAAAAATTCTATAGAAATAGGGTTCTCTAATAAAAAAAATCGCTTAGAATGTTAGAAATAACGTTAATAACTAAAAAGTCAACAAGCGTCTACAAGCTTTTATTACACACAATTGATTATTATTTGGGTGATGTTATGCAATAATGTCCTAACCCACACCTAGTCCGAAATTTAGATTTTTATTAAAAGACATTCCATATTAGGTGTACTACAATGTTCATTAACATGATGAACAAATAAATCTTGGAAGTTCACCACTATTAAACTGTTTACTTTGATTGAGTCTTCATTTTATACATAGATAAGACGTAATTGTAACACAAATATATTAAGTTATTGTAAAGATCAGCAGGATATAGTTTTTTCCTGGTTTTTCTATATCATTGCACAGTTATACTGATCTTAGAGGGAAATACATCCAGGATAATCCCTTAGGGCTAATAACATCTAGGCTTTAATATTGTTATGTCTTATTACTTCCTTACTTGGTCTAGCCTTAACTACCTATCAACATCAAGTACCTAGTTACAAAGAAACAAAGTGTAACTTCAATATGTCAATCTGACGATGCTATTTCGATAGCGAAACAGCTGTCATTGCAATTAAAGTATTTATAGAATAAATAGTGAAAGTTAATACAACCTTTTAGTTGTTTATTGTTCTGAATAAGATGAACTTTCACACAGTAAGGGTTAGTACCATAAATTTAGAAACAATAAACCAATTGATATTCATCGCCCTCCTGCAGCTCCGCGTCGTCGTCAAAGCGCTGCGTAGCAAGCCATGTCTTCATTGCCGGAAACAAGTGATAATCGCTGGGTGCAACGCCCGACTACATACGGCAAATCGAACACGAAAAGTCCTGGATGCTTTCAAATGGGAGGTTTTCCCACATCCGCCATACAGTCCAGACCTAGCGGTTATCACTTGTTTCCGGCAATGAAGACATGGCTTGCTATGCAGCGCTTTGACGACGACGCGGGGCTGCAGGAGGGCGTAACCAACTGGTTAACGTTACAGGCGGCAGACTTTTATGACGCCGGCATTTCCAAATTAGTTCATCGCTATGATAAGTGTCTCAATTTGTTTGTGATTATGTTGAAAAATAGTATTTTAGTTGTACTTTCAAATGTATATAATAAACATGTTTTCTTGCACTTAGTTCTTTTTTTATATCAAGACGTGACAGACTTTCTGGACTGCCCTCGTATATCAACGTTATGAAAGGCTGTAGAAACAGAAATAAATTTATTGTTAATAAAATGACAAAAGAGGATATGGTATTGGTGATAAATTTAATAAAAGCAGTTACAAACAGAAAGGTTGATGTCAATAAACAAAATATTAGTTGGTTATAAATACATGAAATTTTACTAAAAAAACCAAAGACCTTGTTCATGAAATACAATAGGTTTGTTCCAACCAAGCAAAGAACCGTTCTAGAACGGTCATATTACCACTCAAAAGACCAAATTAGTGCACTGCGCAACTCACTACACCACTGCGCACAAAAATTACTATTTTAGAACGGTTCTTTGCTTGGTTGGAACAGACCTATTATCAAAGAGGAAGAGTATACTGAAGTTAATATTGAAAAACGTGGAAAAGGCCGCAAATTAATGTAATATACAGGAATTACATCTACCATTGTTGTGGCCAAGCGGCAAATCTTTATCTCAAGAAAAAATAAAAGATTTAAAAGATATTTTAAAATTAATTCTTCAAGATGCCAAAACATTTTACAACTTTTTAAAATTAACCCCAAGTACCATCTTTGAAAAGGATATAGAAGGGCTCGGAAGCGAGGTAGATTTTGACATTTATGAAAGTTTGCTTAAGGAATAGATTAAAAACATCTAAAATTGTTTTTATATTTTGCACTTATAAAAATCTTCATTATAAAACGCATTTGCGTATCGTAATGTAACTTTTACGCACGCAAATTTTTGTTTTAAATGGTTGGCGACATGAGTGAAGTTTCTAAAGGCAAGACCAAGAATGATAAACATTTTACCAGGATTGCTTAATCCCATAAGACGTACGTTGGCCAAAAAATCGATCGCACGTGACGTCACTGCAGTCCTCGGCCGTATTAAAACGATTTTATGAGAATATTTATTATAAATTATAAGTGTTTAATCTTAAAAATCCAAATAGTGGTACGTTAGTATTACAGAAATCATAAAAATACTGTCTAATTCCTATTATGTCCATGCATTTATATGGTAAACGTTATAATGAAGGACTGCAGTGACGTCACACAGTTGGCGGACAAATCAGCCCGATTAGGCAATCCTGGTAAATGTTTATCGTTCTTGGGCAAGACTATTGACAATGACATTTGTGGCTAATAGCAATTTATTAATTTTATATTGTTCTTTAAGAAAGTATCTGTGAATATGAATATAATATTTTACTTATATAATATATTATTATTGGTATATTATTCATTTTAAAATATTTTAAAACATTAACATTTGATAATCTAAATGTCACAACTGTCAAATTTTATAAATTACACAGTGCTGCCGACATACTTTTTAAAGTAAAAATTTTCGTAATTACATAAAAATAAAAATTTAATTTAAAAAATGGTAAAAAGGGCAAAATATAAAATATAAAAAATATTATAAACAACTTATTTCATATGGCTGTTGTGACACTCGTTCTTTAAAAAACTCATCGCTTCGCGATTCGTTTTTTAAACTTGAACTCGTGTCATAACAGAATTCCATATGAAATGCGTTGTTTAATATACTATTTTTTTACAAAGTTTAGTGTTTAGGTCAGTTTTGCTCATTTTTATTAAGGTATAATTGTGGTTTAAAAAAAATAAATCCGCTTTGGACAATGATTTCTGTCAAATTTGACACTTTATCTTTATAACCTTACAATTAAGTGTTTTGTCTTTTTCCATGTTATAACTTAAAAAATAAATGAAATTATAAATATCAATAGCCTATTTCTTATTTGAGTTTAAGTTTTAAATCAATTTATCTCCGATACAACTTTTTCTGGGTTAGAACATAATTGCAGAACATTGTCCATCTATACTTCCTCAATTTTTTATAAAGAAATAACAATATAAGTACTTTAAACCTTAGCCAAGTCTAACATAACAGATAACTTTGCACTTTGCTCGTATAAGGATGATTGAATAAATTAACAGATGGCTTTATTTTGATGAAATTGACGCCAAAAGTTTAGTCACGAACACTAGTTTGAAACTTTCCAGAAAATTAAACGACAAAATTAGTTCGATTTCATCAACATTGCGATCGTGTCTCTCAAATACAGGCTAACAAATCTATGAAACTTAGTTGATCAACTTTTAAAGAAGAAGAAGTATTCGGAAAATCATTTGAACGGATAAAACACACTCGTAACTTACGAAGAATTGAAATTGAAAAATTATATGCAAATGTAAATTCGTGAACTACTATTCAATTTTAAATTATGCATGATGTATTTTAAAATCATTTAACAAATTCTTAAACTAATCCAAAGTGGTAGTTTTAGTCAAGTTGGTTTTACGAGGTGATTTTAACGGCACAAGGGCCAAATGCTCTTTACTTGATTATCAAAGTTTCCTAATAAATAAATGATTGTTTGAACTTCGACAATCGTTTATCACTTTATTCTAAAGCATTCCTGCCAACGAACAAAGTGGAAATGATCTAGTGGTATCTTTGAGGAAAATTAATATCCAAAATGTTTTTATAAATTTACCGAATTGCTGATTAAACATTTCAAAACGTTAGATTTAGCCTAAATCTAAACACTAAGTTGTTAACTACTCCTTTACTTGCTATAACATGCAAATGCTTTTTATATACAGTGTGGAAACCACTTTTGGAAATAAATAATTTGTGGGGTTAGTTTATAAGATTATAAAAAACGCCGGAATCCGTCAACGTTGAATTTCACATGTGAGCTTTTTAAAAATACCTAAATTTAAATGTACAGGGCGATACACGCAAGTCTGGTATCGACCATGATCTATATGTTTATTTAAACACCCTGTATGTTTTCAAGATTTTAAAAGCCCCCTTACAATAAGATCTCAACGAACTATACCATGTAGGATCTATTATGAATTGTAATGGGTAAAATTTTAAAATTATTTATAATTTTGTTCAAGATAGTAAATACATAAAATACTTGACGTAATTGATTTTTAGATTAAAACAAATGTTCAAAATGTTCTCCTTGTTGTTGGCAAAATAGCCCGTATTTCTGTAGTCATCCTTTCTTTGACGTCTGCAATGCTAGTTGGCTGTATTACATATACTTTGTATTTGATATAACCCCACAGAAAAAAAAAACAAGGGCGTAAGATCCGGCGATCTAGCTGGCCACTCGATAGTATTACTTTGTTCAATCCATTTATTGGGGAAAATTTCATTAAAGTAATTATATATATTAAAGTATAATGCGGTGTTGCTCCATCTTGCTGGCACCAGATATTTTCTTCCGGTAGGTTCGGATCTATTGCGTTGGGATATAATTCAGGAACAACTTCGTCTCGAATCATGCTTAAATATTTTTCGGCTGTCAAATTTCCATTTACAAAAATAGGACCAATAATACGATCACCTATGATACCTGCCCAAACGTTCAATTTTTGAGTATACTGAGTATGTGTCTCACGCATCCAATGAGGATTCTCATCTGACCAATCCAATATCTACACTTTTGTCTGTTAACTTTCCCGTTCAATGTGAATGTTGATTTATCGGAAAAAAAGAATTTTAGCAACAGCTTTTCCATTTCAGTTTAATTTATGCATAATTCTTTTGCAGAAATCCATTCTACGATCTAGATCGTCTTCTATTAGTTCTTGCTCAAAAGTCAATTTATATGGATAAAGTTTTTCTTTTTGGAAACACCTTAGGACAGTTATGTAACTCACATTATTTTGACGAGAAATTTGACGTGAACTTGACGTTGAATTCTTCACGACTCTTAACATAATATCCACTTTCACACCATCTTCAACGAAGTGCGGTTTTCTCCTTAATAATTTGACATGTTCAAGTTCTCCGAATTTTGCATTAATTTTAGACACAGTACCTTGTGAAATATTAGGTAACCGAGGATACCTCTGATTAAGTTAGTTTGATACTTCAGCTTGACTTCTGCAATTATCGCCTTAACCAATCATTACATAAATTTCTTCCACAGAGTAACGGTTAGTACAATAAATGTCACATGTACAATTTGGTCTATTGGTCTATGTAAAAAATACTTAACAATAAATAAATCTTCTTTTTTAAACTTTTTGTATCATTTAGATTAATGTACGTTGTGTCAGTGTTAATTAATTGGAACATTAAATAAAACACGAAAATATGACAGCTTTCTACTACTGCTAGAAATAAAAAATATCTGATTTAAAATTCACTGGTTTAATCAAAGCGATTTTATTCCTTGGTGTTTTAGTTATTAACGACTTTTTCTGGTTCATTAATGAACTTCTTTTAAACTTCAATTATTCCAAGTCCCATTTTTTATTGCATTAATAATCACCACATTGAACTACCTTTTGTTTCATTTTTTTTACATTAATTGCTGTCAATTATTCAAATTCATCGTTGTTGATTTCGATCAAATGCATTTCATTAAAAAACACAATTGCACTTATGTTAAAACACACCTAGATGTTATGCTGTACGTTTGAGTAGAAACTGAATGCATTTTAAAGCAAATCAATGCTCCAAATCATTGACGTAGGTCGATATTTTGATATAGGTGGAAATATGAAGAACATTTTTTGTAAAATACAGTTATACATCACTTTTTGTTAACCAACTATTAACCTGATTTACTCCCAATACTCATTCCACCACGGCAAGAATTTGGTTCAGTGCACGATACCTGAGGACATTCCTAACGATTTAACCAATTCACAACTTTATAATTTGCTGCTAAAAGTTATTCACGATCAAACAAAAGATCTCAAATTAGAAATAAACAAAATAGTGAACGATTTGTCCTAAAGAGTTGATACCGTTCAGTCAGAAGTCAATATAGTTTAAAAGATAGAGTCCTTTTCTTCGAACGAAGAACAAGACGTAACAGTGTTGTTGTATTTGCTCTACAAGTTGATGAAGCAGACTTGTTGAACAATACTATCGATCAGTTAAATAATATCCTAGGAATCAAGCTAACCTTTCACGATATAAATAACTTATACAAAGCAGCAGGTAAAACACATATAGTTATTGAACTCATTTCCTACCTAAAGAAGCAAGAAATATTTATAAATATCACTAATCTAAAAGGTTCTGGAGTGGCCATCGTGAACGACTTATCTTTTGAAGATAGACAAATATAAAAAGTATTAAAATATTACCTTCTAAACGCTCAAAAACTACAAGCTAGGATTAAGGACCAGAAGCTCGAGATTTAGGGTAAGCTGAGGCATCAGAAAACTTCGAAGCCGATAGCGATTTGACGAAAAAATCATTAATTGGCAGTAAATAAGTAGTTAACTTATCACCTAAGCAAAAAAAGCGCATGATCAACTATAACCCGTCACAGAGCAGCGCAATTTAAAAAGAAAAAAGAAGAAAATACATTTAATCTTTGAAATATAAGCATATTTTTATTTAATTTCTTGGGCATATTATTAAAATATTATTTAATTAATTGGTCATTTAAATATTTGTTCGTTACTGCCTAAAATTGTTATTGTTAGAAACTTAATTCTATTCAAAAATTATAATAGTTTTGCTTTAACAAGAACATGACTCAGTTCAAATATTGCAAATAGTTTAATCTACGAATAAATAATAAAAAGGAAGGAGTATAATACGATTTGACGATGTCCGCAATGGTTCTTGCATATGGCTGACTTGAAGTTTCCGGTTACCAGTGGTGTCACACACAGGGTATTATAAACTTATGTCTAGTATTAATTATTAAAAAAAATAACTGTTTTCCGCTTGTAATTATCTGTACAGTAATATACATTGTCATAAAGTTGTAGGAATATAAATTTAGATTAAAAACTTCTAAGCAGGTAATTATAAATAGTTGACTTAGTTGGTCTATATAAAAAATAAAGGAACGTCTATGATAACAATGTGGTTGTTATTAAAATATTTTGTTAATTTTTAATAATTCAGATACATAGAACCCTACAGATGAAAAGTAATTCCCATTCAAGAGTTGGATTAACTACTTAAATCAGAAAATAATATATAAAACAGCATGAAAAATCTATACATGTCAAATGTCACGATTCGAATGAGTCATATTTGGTTCTTCAATATGGCCGACTTCCGTCGTGATTATTTGCTAGATTAAAATATGACAACGTTCCTTCCTTTCTATTCTTTATTCGTAGAGTTTAATTAGTGTTTCTGGGTACAATTTAATTAGAAAAGACAGAGTGTCAAAAGGTAGTGGTTTCTGTTTCTACATTTCAAACCAACCAAATTAACAACATAGCTAAACTTGAAAAAAAAATTAAAATAAATTAAGGAACATGTTATAACTCATAGCTATTTACTAATTCTTGCTTCAGTCATTCTAAAAATAAATATTAAACATTTTTTTGCGGAGGAGTTATTGAGTTTTCAAACCCCAAAATAAAAATAAAAATACTGTAACCTATGCACTGGCTGAATTTGCTTCTTAAGTGTAATCAGTGTAACATACTTATAGAATTGTGAAATATAATCCCTAACGTCCTGTGCCCGGAGTGGGCGCCAGAGCCAAAATCTTTTTTACAATATTTTTACATATACCAATATGTTGTGGTACTTATCTAGAAATGTAGCCACTTATTAATCTCCTGAACTTAATTATTTAAATCGTTGATTTATTAAAAATTCATTCTCTTCTTAACAAAACCACCAAAACTGCCAATAAACAATAATATTTGTACTGCACGTGCACCATGCGAAAAAATATGGATGCGATTTTCAGCCATAGTAAACTTTTTAGTAGTAACAAATCCTTATTGAATCATTTTCCTCGGGGTAGCTTTTCTGTAAATGTGAAGACAAAAAATTGTTTATTATTTACATGCTTATATAAAACTTTAACATTTAGGACATTCCGTTGGATAATATGAATACCTAATTTCTTAAACCATGTGTAATTTTTTCTAGCTGCATTATAGAGTTCTGCCTGTTGATCTATAATATCTACTGCACCCATAGTGTAATTATAATATTCTATATGCTGAGATTTTTTAAACAATATTTCAGTTTTTGTGGAGGTGTTGTATCTAAATTTTTCTTGGAACGCAGTAAGTAAGTTTGGTTGACAGTACATAAACATCATGTTTGTCTTTAAATCTTACTATAAGAATGTCTTTGTTGCGGACAAAACAGGATTAGTAATTGGGTACCTGGTATATGAGCTACATTATAATTTTCCTTTTTAGTTAAAGGTTTTAAATCATAAGTTTACCCTCCGAATTTGGTACCACTAGAGCATAAACAAAATAGTTGCATAATAAAGCGTGCTCTCTTGCTTTTCATGTACTGTTTGAAATGCAGTCGATCTTTAATATAATATTAGACATTCATCAATGGCCAAAGTCTTTCCTACAGAAACCTACAAATAAACATTATTACATTTTACTGAAATATTCAAATTATAACATTTTCAGCCTTATCAGTAGCAGATTCCGGTTTTTATACTGTTTTATTTTTTTGAAATCCATTAACAATCCAAATATGAATATTGTAGCCGTAGTAAAGATCCAAATTGTGCGGATTTTGGTTCTTGACATTCTTTACGATTGGTTACGATGCATAGGGTACGGAGACAATCGCTGCAATTTTCGAGCTTGTGCGATGCGCTGTCGCATGCTCTTTCGCGCGAAATTGAAAGAACATGTATTTTTGAATCCCCGTGACCGACACAATCTATCGTGTTCTCTGTCGTGTACGACAGTAATGTTGTATGTTATTAGTAATTTCAGTATTGGTTTATTTATTTGTCATTTATGTATTACATTTAATACATGCTACTATGAATTTTAATAATCAAATCAATTTAAATGAAGTAGATATATTAGAAGATAAAACGATAAAACAACAATGTTCTATTAAATTCTATACTCAAATAATATATATAATTTGTATCATAACTACCTTCCTCCATTGTTTCCAACTTTTTTGCGATCGAGGAATTTCATTTAATATGGTAGTTATTTCTACCCAATGGTTTTCTCCCTCTTTAAATGATAAAACTTTTGAAAATTTTCCACTTATAATTGTGGGTGCCGCTAACAATTAATATTTTTTTATGTTTCTCCGTTATTCCTGCCACTTTTCCTGACATTTTTTGAATAATAATGCCCAAGACTTTAGACAATCCACCTCTTAAAACAACCGCTAAGTTATTTAATTTCCGAACAAATAAAATTAGTTGCCACGTTCAAAACTTTGCAATAGGAAAAAGCGATCGGTCAGAAGTCGAAAATACAACATTTATAATTCATTCGATGCGACCGTCGCATGCGGTTAGTCGTGTACGATGACCGTCGATTGATTTCGAAAATCGCAGCCCTGTACGATTTCGTCAACTTAGTGAGTTTGATAGGGGTCGTATAGTGGGACTTTGGAGCTGGATTTTCTTTTCGGGAAATTACAGTTAAAATGCAAAGAAGTGTAGATACTGTAGCTTATGGTTCGAGATTACCTTTAATCTTTATTAAAGGTAATATGAACGCGCAGCGTTATATCCAAGAAGTTTTAGAACCCCATCTTTTATCCTATCTTGACACCCTGGCAAATCCAACTTTCCAACAAGATAATGCCCGACCACATGTCGCAAGAGTCACAATAGACTTCTTTCAACATAATGATGTCACATTGTTACCTTGGCCACCATGATCTCCCGACTTATCCCCAATTGAGCACGTGTGGGATATGATGGAGAGGAGATTGCTCAATTTGCAACGTCCTCCTCAGACTCTAGAAGAGGAGTTGGTGATTGCCTGGAATGAGATACCACAGGAGGACATTGACCACCTGATCAGAAGCATGTCTAGGCGCATTGTAGAATGCGTAACACATCGCGGTTCATCCACACATTATTAAAGGTAAAAGGGCTTTAAAGCAATGCAATCATTTTGAAATTTACTTATTATGCTTCAGCAAGTACTTATACAAAATTATTTAAAAATAAAATCATTTTTATGTCACTTAGTATACTACACATTCTTATTAAAAGTTCGTCCAAAAATGTTGTTATAACTTATCGAAAAGCTGTGCATTAATCATAAAAACAATGGAGCTGATGTAGAAAAATTCAGATTGGAAATATAAGGGGCTTACTCTCTTTGCCCCCGGTCGAAATTGAATTATCTCTTTCACATTTTCATGAGCCCGAAAAACTTATAAAAACTTTTGCTACCGTCGGAATATCAATTTGGTACAATATATATCCACCTAATAAGAATATTCGGGTAGCGTTCTTCGAATATGTATATGAAATGATGTCTACTCCTTTAATTTTGTAGTTCGTGAAAGTCAGCTAGAATATTGAATAGACGCCGAAAAGACGATGGAATTGCTTTTGGAACAAATGGAACTTATTACGTGGAAAACGACTTGCATTTTGTTTGCCTAATTAGATTTTTTTTATTTTAAACCTCAACGAGCGTTTGTAACCAAACGTGCGTACCAAGTAAACATCAAACCACATAGAAATAAGTCCAAAAAATATTCAAAAGATTGGAGTAATTTTTATTTAATGTCTATTTATTTCCTTAACGACATGTTATAAGAACTCCGATAGATGTCTCTCGTAATTGAATCAACAATTGCTAGCTAACATATTAGGATTCTTTGTTTCAATTTCCCTATGAAGCCAATATTGGGTAAATTCGTTATTCATACCCAGCTAATACTCCGTCTTAATTTTCTAGATTGAAACTATGAATTTTTGGTGATATATTGCATTCTATGATAACCTAGGCGAAAACAAACATTATGCAATGCATTTCATATCCTAATTTTATTACTTGAATTTCGCATTTTTAAATGACTGCACAAATTGAAAACCAATAAAAAATTTTTTTTCCGAAAATCGATAAGAAATAATAACATTTTTGACAACATAAATTTTAAAGAAAAATTCAATATTTCCTGCAATTTGATTTTTGCCTGGTAACCAAAAATAACAGTAAGGAAATATTAATTTCTGTACTGTAAGGAAATGTCATTTCCATACAATAAACTTTAGAACATAAATGCGAACAGGTTTTTTCCTAGACAATTTTATTTTTAAAACTTTCAGCACAAACAAGGTTAACATTATATTTTAAAATTATTACTTATTATTTGTTATATCTACTGTTATTTGACAATTAGTACAAGTATTGAAAACAGGAAGAACATGGGAACTATTAGCATTATTTTGTTAAATATTTTCCAAATATGTACTTCGTTTCCGTAGTTACGAAACAATGTTTCATGTCTTCTTTTATTTAAGGGAAAAATATTAATTTTGATTTGAAATTTTTATCATGATTAGTAATAATTTACCGTAATTTTAATGATTCCCGATTTTCGGAAAAATAGTATGTAGACATCGTAGGAAAAGCCACATTCCCAGATTCCACATGCCATTCCGTATGGCAAGTTTTACGATCCCCCGGGAATGTTAAGCTTTTCCTACTGGGTATACAATATACTATTACTGTTGGCCCAAAAAACCTCAACAAATTCTTGTTGAGATAATCCACTTGGAAAGTTGGAAAAAATTATCCAACGAAAACCTTTCCTTGAAATTTCCAATTATTACGGTGTTCGCAGATTTTAACTTTTTGTGCTCAAGTTTCCAGAAATTTGAATTTTATCGTGAATGTCCTGGTAAGAATGAAAATTGCATAGGCGCTATGCCCTATGTGGGTTATAGTTTTGATGTCATTTGCGACTTTTGGTCGTTAAAAAGTGAATAAACCTGTTGTGTTAATGAAATTTGCGGTCAAAAGGATCTCAAGTCTACCAAATTTATCCTGCTTGTATAGATTTTTCACGAGGTGCATAAGCAACAAGCCGAAAATTTAATGCATACTCAGTTAATTTCGGTAATGTAGTAGTAGCACTATTTGTACCGATGAATTTGAGAAGCAAATTTTTTTAAAATTACTGAAAAGCTCATTTTCTCATAGTACGTTATCGAAATAAACGTCATGTCATTTCCTCTGTCAAGTTTTGTATGCGAATGAACATTTTCTCAACTTCACCTACAAAAATGTCTTGTAGTAGTGAAAATAATGACATTATGAGCACTCTGTCGGAGATATTAGAAAAAGCTCAAGTTACCACACAAAATTTGTTACCGCAAAAATCCAAAGTAAGATACGAAATTACCTTATAAAAACTTATGGATTGGCGACACAAGCACAACGTAAAATCATTTTCGGAGAATGCTTTCCTTGCGTACTTTGAAGAATTATTAAAAACTATGAAACCATCTTCACTATGGGCCATGTATTCGAAGCTGAGAACTACACTAAACATTAAAATAACATTAACATATCGAATTATCCAAAAACTAGTCAGCCTACTGAAACGGCGATCGGATGGATTTCAAAGTAAAAAATCGAAAATCCTTTCTACAGAACAAATCGATACGTATCTGAAAGATACTCCAGACGATAAGCATTTGTTGTCAAAGGTAAAGAATTAAAATATTGTGTAATTATCATCACATAATAATGGGCTTCCAGGTTATCCTCATTATTAGATTAAGCGGGGCTTGCCGTTAACAAAAAATATAAAAATGGAAGACATTCAGGATACAGGAAATTATTTTGTAATTAATATTCCAGATTCAAAAACTAAAACGAGATGATCATTTGTAGTACCAGATACGTTTTATACCATATGTCATATGAGTTTGCGTCCTACTGGAGTAGAACTTTCTTTCTTTGTTAATAATTACAAAAACGAAAATGTAGAAAACAGGTTATGGGGATAAAGACAATCGGTAGTACACCACGTAAAATTGCTGAATACTTTCAGCTGCCGGGACCATATCTCATAACATATTGGTCGTATATATTTCAGAAAAAAAATCATGATAAAAGTCGCCAAGAAAAATTGCTGTAACTTATTTTCGAGTTTGTCAAACGTCCGCTAGAGGGCGTAACAACCAACACCAAGTAGAAAAATGGGATTTGTATAGAATTTTGTATAATAAAAGTATATCGATGATGTTATTTTCATATTTACTGACCATTTCCCCATATTTTTTGCCTGAAACGTTTTTTTCTATCTATCAAAATAAAACGGTGGGGGAGGTTTAATTGTGTTTTTAAACAAACCAAGACTTCTCACGTTTCGTTTGACCGATCTCAACAAATTTGGGCTCATATGAAAGAGCATAATTTACACTACAAAACGCTTATAAAATTTTCACTTTTTGATTTTCGTCTTCGCCGCTAGATGGCGTTAACTGAAATGGTAGGCAATTTTTAATTTTTTTTTTAAATCAAATGTAATGGTATATTAATTTTTATATAGTTTAAAAGAGGATAAATTTCTCCATAATTTAATGAACATAATTGATCATCTACCTTTTTTGAACCGTTAATATCGACCAAAATATAATTGTATTACATTAAAAAACGGCACGCCACTGTTTTTTATTAAAATAAAAACCAGCTTTTTAATCTCTTATTAGTTGCTAACAAAAAGCATTTCTTGACTTTTTTTCGTTAGACAAACGGTTTTGGATTGAAAAAATAAAATAGGTTTACATGGGGCGCCCATATCTCGAAACACTAATTTATTTATTTATTTTATTTTTTTAATCCAAAACCGTTTGTCTAACTAGAAAAAGTCAGGAGATTCTTTTTGTTAGCAACTAATAAGAGATTAAAAAGCTGATTTTTATTTTGATAAAAAACAGTGGCGTGCCCTTTTTTAATGTAATAAATTTATATTTTGGTCGATATTAACGGTTCAAAAAATATAGATGATTAATTCTGTTCATTAAATTATAAAGAAATTTATCCTCTTTTAAAATATATAAAATTTAATATACCATTACATTTGATTTTTTTGAAAAAAAAACTCAAAAATTTGTTATCATTTCAGTTAACGCCATCTAGCGGTGACAGCAAAAGTCAAAAATTCAAAACCAAATAAGCGTTTTATAGTGTAAATTATGCTCTTTCATATGAGCCTAAGTTTGCTAAAATCGGTCAAAAAAAAAACGGGAAAAATCTTAGTTTGTTTATTAAAAAATTGAACTTCCACCACCGCTTTATTTTGATAGATAGAACAAAACGTTTTAGACAAAAAATATGGGGAAATGGTCAGTAAATATAAAAATTATATCATCGATATACTTTCATTATGCAAAATTCTATACAAATCCTATTTTTCTACTTGGTGTTGGTTGTTGCGCCCTCTAGCGGACTTTTGACAAACTCGAAAATAATTTACAGCAATTTCTCTTGGCGACTTTTATCATGATTTTTTTTTCTTAAATATATACGACTAATATGTTATGAGATATGATCGCTCGCTACACTTAACGGATCACCCTGTATACTGGCCACTGTTTTAGGAGATCGGCAGCCACTGTATTAGTTGATGCATGAGGTGATATGCTATCATTAAAGCGACTAGGTTGCTGGCAATCTTCTACAGTGGCGGATTGCTATATGAATCAGTCACAAAAAAATTTAATAGACAACGCTTCACGAATATCGGAAGCGATTACCAATAATAATTATCAATCGTCAATTGTTCTATTGCTATTAATATTGATTACAAGAAAGTTTAAATAATTGCGATTTCCTTTATTTCATAGAAGAAAAAGTATAGTACGTTATACGAGTTGTAATCCCATTACGCACTCGTAAAATTTACGTAAACTTTTCTACTTCATGCGTAATGGGTTACTTACAACTCCAGTTACGTAATATACTATTATTGCCTTTTTATAATATACTATATAATACTATAATAAATAAACTGAGTTATTAAGCTCATTCTGATAGCTAAGATTTCCATTGCAAATATTATTATGTTTAATCCACTTCACTTTTTTAATTAAACGTTAGGCAATATTAATGTTTTTCTAGCATCAAATTTATGTTTAAATCTCTGTGCACTTTTGATCCTTTCCCTTAAACCCCAAAGATATGGACGGCATCCGTCTTATCTCGTGAACTTTTACACAGAGGGACATCGAACACACAAAACGAAACGCTCCTCAGACAAGCACGGTCCACTGGTATAACACGCCCTTAGGCTTCTATAGTTTTCCTTTGTGTACTCCGAGAAAGAGAGAAATCACGTGACTTGAGCGATAAAATTAGAACCTTTGGTCAACGGTCTGTGTTGCACATATTCTTCTTTGTAGATATTTTTTTTTGTAAAAATCCACATGGCCACCTAATTACACTGAAAATTTATAAATAAATTTATAAAATAAATTTTGCTTCATTGTTAAAAAAATACGACGACAAATTAAAAAGAGTTGGAACCACAATTATTTCAGAACTAAATAATCTATATCAAATTTTTATAAGAAATATAATAGGAATAATAAGATTTTAATAATTTTTTTACAGTTTAATTTACTTGTATTGCTAATATTTTATTTAATAACTATTAATATGTTGTAACCATATTATGACGTTGGGCGTCAATTTGTGATATGATTTAAATGTTGAGAGTGAATTTATAAAAATATTTAGTTAACTTTTAAAAATAACAATATACCAAAAGAAAAAATGTAATTTACAATTAAACAACCATTAATATTAATTTCGTCTTTAATTAGTTGTAAAAGATATAAAGAATAATTAACAAAATTATAAATGTTTATCACAACAAAAATTATGATAGTTAAATACCTTGGCTAGGGGTGAGTAAGTTGATTAGCTCTGACTATAGTACAATATTTATTTTTTTAAGAAATTAGGTATAAGGGCGCCACTGAAATCTTTTTATTTTTTATGATACTACTGAAGTAGTATCATAAAAGTACATTTACAAAAAAAATGAAATTAATGTTGATAATATTGACAAAAGTTAATTGACATTAAAAAAATTGTTAAAGTTAATTGACTGCTTTATATAGCATCCATGGTAATTATAGCGAAACAGCTGTAATTGCATTTTAAAAACCTATTTTTTTAATAAAAAGTTTTCTTCAAACGTTTAGTGAAATGGACTTTTATAGAATAAATAAATAAGTTACTAAGATTTCTAATTTTTGAAATCGGTTGATATAACATTGGAGACTATATTCCAAGCTTAAATTTAATATCTGTTAAAACGCTGAAGGGAATATAAATTAATACAGAAATTAGCTGCACCCTTTTCAAAATGGGCAACATTTAAGCAGACAATATCGAATGAGGAAGAGCAGGTGTAATAAAACTCGGCAATAACCATAAATAATGTCCCGATTTCGCTATACGGACATTTACAAAGCAATATTCAAAAGGTACGAAGGCTAAGATATCTTCATTATGGGGATCTGAATTCAGTAGGTCGGTATAGCTGATAATGATATCCTTCCGGACTCTGTACACTAATAATATAGGCAAGATAAGCCGCCCTTATTGCCGCCCTTACCCCATTCGATTATAACTTACTCGAATTGCAATAACCTGCTAATGGCATCATGCTTTCGGAATTCTCGTCACACGGACGTGGTATAAAAATGTGACACACTTTCTGATTTTTACACGAACAGGAAGGATTTGTCTTGATTGATGATACTATTTATTATCCTTATACTTTTGAGTTGAACATCGATTCGTCATCGTTTTGCGTAAAATGGTTCAAAAGTTTCTGTTTCAAAAATCATTTCTCCAATTTATAACAATGTTAAGAGTATTAAGTAATAAAAAAAAGTATAAAACTTTCGTCGTTTAATGTTTTGAATATTCAGTAAAGTGTATTTAAAAAAAATAAAATTTATTTTTTACCAAGAATAATAAAAAACTCCACGTTTTAACAAAATTTCCACCATTTATTTAAAAAATTGCTATTTTAAACTCAATGACAGCCGTTTCGCTAGAATTAGCATCGTCAGATTGACAAACTGTATAATTTAGTCATCTTTCTTAAACGAAATAAATCCAACTACTTTTTATTAGTTTTTTAAAAGTTATATCGGGGGTACTAGTTATTAGTATCCACCATTCATTCGAACATTTTGCAACAGAAAATATTTAACAGCAATGAAATTATATTATAGTTATTTTTGGTATAAAATAAACTTTTTCTACAACCCTATATAAAATGACGTTATTTTGTAATAGTAAACGTTCAGCGAAAACGCGATTTCCGTTGCAAGTGAGAGAATATATTTTCGTCTCTAGCGAGGAAAGTGACGTTTATATTTTTAACCATTTTTTTGCGCGTGCATAGGTATATAATGTTTTTACGATTTTAAATTATTAATAAACGCAAACAAGAATTATTTTTATAATTAGAATACAACTTTTTATTTAATAAATATATAAATTAAAAAATTAAATTGGATTTAAAAACCATTTTTATCTAGTGCCCTGGTTTCATTAGTTTGACGTTTCACCATTTTTATCTAGTGCCCAGGTTTCATTAATTTGACGTTTCTTGTGAATTGTCAGTTTGCTCTAGAAGTATTTATTTGAAATCATGAGCTCCGATTCTAAAAGTGAATTAGATTACAGTCATACACCCGAAGAAATTAAAAATCAAGCAGAGGAAACTTCATTAGATTTACTACCAATAAAATCTAAAAAAGGGTATGAAGAAATATATACAAAATTTATGGAATGGAGAATTGAAAATCACGTAAATTCATTTTCGGAGAATGTGCTGATATACTCTGGGTTGTAGAAAAAGTATAGTGTACTTTCGTCACTCGTTAAACAATATACTATTTTCCACGATCACTATCCAAAGTAGGCTTTTGCACCTTCAAATCTAACTACAAAGTTGATATTTTACGCGATCTGTCATAATTTGACAGTATTGTCGCTTGCTTATTTTTATTTAAACTAAGTAAAACCATGAATAGAGATCAGCGGTTTTTTAAAACATTGTAGACCTACCTGAATATTTTAGTTCAATATCTGACATATTTTAAAACACTAAAACCCATACTGTGGGGCAAAAACAACAACATATCCACTTAACGCCATTCTGATTTATATAAAAACAACTTTAATAAATAAACAAACTCTAAATCATTATAATAATCGCAAAACACAACACTCAATAAAAAAAAAATTATAATGAATGTTGACAGAGAAACTTTGTTTATGTTTGCGCTTTGAAGTAGGCAACACAAAATACTTCCGTAAATATAAACTAATAGTTATTTTAAAAGTTTCTAGACTAACCTGAATACTTTAGATCAATATCTAATATTTTAAAAAATTTAATCATACATAAATAATGATCATGTAATATTACATCCTTTCTGGATATAAATATCAATTTAAATATAAATAGGCAACACACCATACACCAACCTATAGAATTAAATTTAAAAAGTTAAATATGAAAAGGAATACGAATGTTTTATACATTGGTGTAAATTGAGAAATCTCAAAAAATATTCAGAAAATTTTTTATTAACTTATTTTGGTGACAAAAGAAATCTAAAATCATCCACTTTGTGGTCAAATATTCTATGTTAAGACAAACATGAAAAATAAAAAATGATATTGATATTAGTAAATATACAAAACTGATTGCTTTTTTAAAGAAACAGTCAGTGGGGTACAAGGTCCTTAACTTTGTCCAGGAAGAATATAGATGAATTTATTCGAACTGCTCCTGATGAGAATATTTATTAAGATAGGTTATATTTAAATGTTATTTAAAATGTATCCAATTTAATCTAAATTTGTTTATTTAAGTTGTCTTGACTATCGGTATTGCTGGAGCATGCAGAAGAGATGAGTTAGTCAAAATAAAACTTGATGTTATGGAGAACAAAGAATCTCTCTTAATAGTTCACATTCCAGATTCGAAAACTAAACAAGGTCGCATATTCACAATAATTAATGATACAACAGAAAATGCTATTGATTACTTTAGATACTGTAAAAAGTACATAGATTTAAGGTTTAAGTGGAGTCGACTATTTTTTGATTCTGAAACGCGAGATGGCGGTGCGAGCACTCCGCTAGTTCTGTTCCTTTTCTATGAATACAGTAATCTGTAAACGGCTCTACAAAATTTAATACCTTGGAAAAAAACATTCGCAAGTAGTCACTAGATGCTAAACGAAAATTGTGCGGCAAGATGTTGCGAAATTGCCACATCTACACCAAATTTTATAGTCGTTATTCGTTTTTCGCTTTCTTGTTTGTGCTTAGTGGTTTTAGTGATTTATTGTTTTTATATAGCTGCTATTTCCATAAAATTAATAAATACATAACCTATATAAATTAAATTCCCAAAACTCAATTTTTTTACCACAATCTAATACATAGGTGGACTTTTTGTAGATTAATAATATTTGATATGCTTAATTTTTCGCCAGCAAGAACAAACCGCAGAATGGATTTTCACAAAATTTTCACCAAAAATCGGATAAGTGAAAATATAGAGCTGATTATATTTGGGAAAAATATGAACGTAGGAAGGGGTTTTTTAGAGGGGATAAATATTTGAAAAAATCATAAAGAAAGATATCTGATTCAAATAAAATTTTTCAGAAATATTTACAATTGTCAACATTTATTTTCCGAAATATAAAACCCTCATTGGTGTACATTGAGGGGGTTTTAGGAAGGTTGAAAATTTAATGAAATCGAAGAAATTAACTAATGATCTGATCAGTGGCGTCTCGTGGTAAGAATTGTAAGGTGTTCTGCGATTTTTTAAAAAAGTTTACCTTGTAAGGGGGGCAGAGCTGGGTAGTATCCGGATACAATATCCGGATACTTTTTATGTATCCGAAAGCTGTATCCGGATACTTATATCCTTATATATCCTTATATCCGGTATCCGTATCCGTAGCCAAATTTTAGAGTATCCGGTATCCGGATACTTTTTTTGATATTCGGATACTTATAAATATTTATCGCCCGCCTATAATGCATAACACTGCCCTTCCTTTTCTCTTTTACAACTATGATTGATACGCCTAAAAGAAAAGCTTTAAGCAATTAACACTTTGAGGTATTGGTACTTACAAGGCAAATGCACTTTACTTCTGACTTCGTCAGCAATTGGAATAATTTCTGTATTAGTACGTTTTTATTTTAATTTAATGTTTCCTTATAAGTTTAGGTTCTAGTTTTATTATTCCTAAGCAATAAACAATTTTTTGAGTACTTTCTGATTTCTTTCTCCAATTAATGTATTTTTATTATTATATATTACATTAAAAATACATGCATATTACACAGTTCTAATAATAATAATTTATGGCCTTGTTAAAAAAGTATCCTTCAAAGTATCCGAAAAAAATATCCGGATACTTGTACCCGAATACATTTTTAAATGAAAGTACTTTTTTAAAAAGTATCCGGATACATTTTGAGTATCCGACATCCGGACACTTTTTTTCAGTATCCGACCCAACTCTGAAGGGGGGTTCTCTCCCATCAATTTTATCGTCGTTTCTTCGCCTTTCGTGTTGAAATATTGGATTTCTGGAGCCGAAAAATTAATAAGCCCACGAAATATTCCCAGATTCTCGGAAGTCAAACTCTCCACAAAATTTAACAGAATTAATTTATTTTTTGGAAAAAATATATCGATTCTTCGACACATTTTCAATATGTTTCTGTATATTTAATCAAAAAGCCGAATCTAATTGAGCCATGACATTAGTTGGCCCTAGTAACGTTAATTTCATACAATTATGAAGATGGCTTTTAGAATTTTTAGGTTTTCTTTATTTTCAAACTCAAATACTCTAGATTCGAGTATTTTAGCAATCAACGATTTAAGCTAAAAATTCTACCTGACTTTTATTACTCTGTTCCAGCACACTTATTCTTACTACAAAGATAAACCTTTACAAGGTTTGCAGTATGTTTACAAAATGTAAAATAAATGGAAACTTTCACTTTTTCAAACAAAATAATATTAACTATGAAGAAAATAATATTTTAACAGAGATAAACTATTGTAGGTACCTACATGAAATCAATATTTCAACATAAGTAAATAAAGATTCTTAAACCTCATTGTTTCTTTTATGTGAATTCCCCTTTTAAGTATCTTACCCATTTACCTATCCGCAATTTAAGATATCAAGTATTGTACCGATAATTTACGACCGCTCACAAAAAAAGCTGCAAATTTCCACTACATCAAAGGAGTTACCAGACTTATTAGAATATCTTTGGATGATGCCTATAGATCGTCGGAGATATCTATCAGTAAATAGATAAATAAATAAATATCAATAGTAGGTTTTTTGGTAAATATAATTTACAAGTTATGGTATTCAGTATAATATCCAAATATTAGATAGATAGATTAAATGACGACTTTACATTATAAATTGTTCCCTGAAAAATCTCTTCTGAAAAACTTGGACCTAACTTGGAATTAAGTAACCTTAATTTAATCTACACCACTAAAACTTCAGTGAATAGTCTGTAATACAGGCTCTGTTAAATAAATAATGTCAATTTTTACTTTATTGAATTTACACAGGGTGTCCGCGAAAAGTTTGTTATTATTTAAAATAATTATAATTTATCTAGTTTTAAATTTAATAATATCTTAATGGATATCATTAAATTTCAGGTTCTGGATATTTAATAATACTGTTAACGTATGGCCGTAGAAAAATAAGTATTAAATGAGATAATGTAACAACTGTAGTCGCATTTAAAATATAATATACACATTTGTATTTATTGTACTATTATCGACTATTTTTTATTGCTGATAAGTAAATAAAAATTGTTTTATTTTTACCTACCTATTTTCGTAAAATGTTAATATGTTAAAAAGCCACCTATTCATTAAATTTTGTAGCTCCCCTGCTTAATAAATTAGGTACCTAGTGTAAGTACATTTTTAACCAAAAATTCAAACTGAAATCTGCATCTAAATGCTAATTAAACCACAAATGTAAGACTTTATTGTTGTCTCTTGATTTTATTGTTTATATTTTTTCTTATATAGTTGTACCTATAAAGCGACAAAATAATAATTGTACTTTAGAGCTAGACAAAATGAGGTATGAAAACTTAAAAAAAATGTCTAACCTGTTTAAAATTAAAAATTGACCTGTTACACGATTTTTCAATGTCGCCGTTTTAGAAAATAACCAATTTATTTCTTTCATTTGCACCATGTATATGCTCGAGGCATACCTATGTCATTGAAAGATTAAAAACAGACCCTTCTTTTTTTGTTGGCTTCGTTATCGAGCAGTAATAATACTAAAGAAGTTAAACTTTACATTCTACCCCACTCTCTGTATCTTAATCGATAAAATAATAATTGTACTTTAGAAGCTATACAAAATGAGGTATCAATCAATTTCTTGAGTGTCTAAGTTATAATATTAAATCGGCAACACTGTTGAACGATGTTCCTAAAAATCGCACCATCTGTGTGTGCTTTACTGAAATGTTTTTAAAAGTTCTGCATAGCGATGTAGACGTCAGCACCTCCCAGAGGTAAAAATTTTATGTGCGAATTTTAAATCCTATTATTGTTATATTCGAATTTTGTAAAACAAACGTTTTTAAATAACATTTTTTTTTTGTAAAATACTTAAAAACATATCCATTCAATTGTTTCAAACTTTAAAATAAAAAAAAATATTCGAATAAATGATTTAGGCATGAATTAATATTTTTTTATTTTTTTGTGTCAAAACTGTACATTCAAAAATTTTCAAAAAATTTGTATATATTTTATTAAAGAAGATGCATAATATTACAAAAAATAGTTCAAATCGTTCGACTAGTTTTTGAGTTTTATACGTGAGAAAACATAGTTTTTCTTGTTTTTCCCGAAAACAACTCGAGCGATTTTGATTAAATTTTAGGAAAATACTAGTCGCGATATAATACATATTCATGAATTTTTTCAAAATTTTTGAATGTGTAGTTATTTTTTCCGGGGGTCCACTTAAACCTTAAGAAACCAGTGCCAAAATAATAATAATAATATGGAACGCCGCTTATTTTTTCGTTATACCAAAGGAAGGTGTACAAATCAACTTGTAGGAATGAATACAATTGGTAAAATCCCCAGTGAAATTGCCAAATATTTAAACTTGCCAGATCACAAGTCATACAACGGGCATTGTTTTCGACGTACTTCTGCTACATTATTAGTACATGGTGGTGATGATTTAACACTACCTACTAAAAAAACATGATGGCAGTAAAAGTAGTAATGTAGCGGAAGCTTATATTGATGATTCAATTAAAAATAAAATACGGTCGTTTAAATAAATATCCGCTCAGTCAACCTCCCAAGTTCAAAAAAATTTTGAGAAAATTTTGAAATTACGTCCAATCCTTCTAACTCTACTAATAATTGTTCTGAAACATCAACTTCTAGAGTAAATATTATTGTACTTTCAATTTTAACATTGTTAATGTAAACTGGTTTTAATAAAATGAATAATAAAAACTATTTATTTTGATTATCGTGTGATCGTAAAAAAAATCCAGTGTGTAATTCGAGTGGAAAGATCTTTGTCGCTTTCGATAAATTGCCACGTTGCAAATAATTATCTCAAGCGACAAAGTATTACTTTCCGCTCTTAATAGACAAAAAATAGCTATTTCTAAATGGTAAGAGTTGATCATTTTAATTGAATAAAGTAATTCTTAGTTATTTAAATAGATTTCTCGCGCCCATCGTAGGTACATCTTCGGTAACTGTAAAAAATATATAGTAAATTCATTTTGTTGTTGAGTTGCCCGCGACGAGTTAACACGGTAGAATTTATTCCGACTACATATTATTTTTATATTTTGTAAACCGAGTCGCGGAACGGAACTTTTTCTTTTATGTCGTGGTATGTGTCTACTGAAAAAAGGAAGAAGCTGCTGAGGGTACCCTCAAGTCATCATCAACTATCAACAGGTAGGTATTCCAATATTTTCCATTTACTTTTTTTATCTAAACAAAGAAAACATTTTTTTTTGAACATTTATTAAACCACAAATTCGCGAATAGACATTTTTCGTACTTTCTTCAATAGTTGATTTAACTTCATTTATCATTACCGGATTTTTCTTACATAAATTCTATTCCTAATTTTACAACCTGACATTTAAATTTTAATTTTAATTACGTTTTAGCAAATTAACCAAAGGCATTTTTTTTGAATATTCATTGGTTACATGTTGTTACTTTCTCTTATGTTTTTATGTAAAAAGGCAGTGTAAAGAGTGAACGTATCTTTAAAAAAAAACTACTTCTATTTACATTTGCCGTATGTAGAAAAATAATAAATTGTAAAAGGAAGAATGAAGATCAGGGTCCACATAAAGTAATACATATAAATTGATCTTTCGAGAAAATCCAATCACATATATCTAAAAGATGTATAAAATATATCAAGATGCGGAACCTTTTTACGTCAGAATTGTCTTAGGAATTGGGGATATCATACGTGTATTCACGAAAAATAACAGCGAAAAATGTTTCTCTGCCTTGGTGTTGTTTTTTTGTGAGAAACCAGTTAGTTTTTATGAATTATTGGTTGTGCACAGCCGCAAAATTCTTACTATACTAGAATAAAAATTTTACAAGCATATAACATTCAATATGCTCCGGAAGAATAAATATACAAAGTGGTGCACCGAAAACGAAACAGAGGCATTTACTGGCAGATGATTCATTTTTTGAAAAAACGCTCGGACCCGTCGATTATTGCATGAAAATAATGGTGGTCATTTTCAACATTTACTCGGCTGACAGGTCAGTTCATTCTTTATTTTTTAACAACTTTGCTGCTATATATTGATCTCCTCTTACGATGATGTATTTAAACTTTAAATCAATAAATATCCAAAAGTACTGAAATGAATACATGAATTTTACATCATTATAAAGGGAGTTGAAAAACCTTTCAAATGATGAATCATTCGACCCCCTTTCCATTTAAGATTTTAGGGATGGTGCCACCCCCGCTTAGGGTGCTGCAAATGTGATTTTATGCCAATTTTGTGCCCCCCGCTCGATAACAAAATCGACAGGTCCGAGCGTTTTTTTTTAAGGAATCATCTGCCAGTAAATTGTTTCGTTTTCGGTGCGCCACTTTGTATATATCTATTGCTTGAAAACATTAAACAAATAACTTAGTAAGAAAACTATCACTGTTAATTCAATTAGTTTAATCTATTGTTTGCATTGATTTTACTAATAAGTTTTTTCAATACCTTTTTCCAATACCCTAATGAATTGGTTTAGTGTGAACAAAGAACCATGTGCCTTTTAAATAATTTCAAATTGATAAAAGGTAGTGGCAATAAAACTAAAAGTAATACCACAATAAAAATTTGCTAAGATAAAGCAGCAACTAGGTTCGGTAAACATAATTTCCAATATACATACATTGTTATTAACGAGGTTAAAGATAAATACAAAAACATAAACATTTGCCCCATTTGAGTTCAATTTAACTAAATGTGTAATGAAACTTACCCATGTGTGTAAGAAATGAAAAAAAGTACTTAATCCAGAAAAAATAGATATAAAAAAATGAAAAGAAGATCGAAACAAAGGAAATAAAAATTGAAATTGAAATATATTAAAATAATTTCTATAGTGAACCAAAAAATCCAACAGACAATATATACGAGGGTTGCCTTTTATAATAATAATATAATAATAATTCAATTATTTCAAAATAATGTTGACAAATAACGATAATTTATTTGGCAACACAAAACTAATTGACGTCATATACAAACATATTATGCCTATAACTATCTTAATTCTAAATTATCTAAGTATTAATTTAAGCCATATGGTTTTTATTTATTTTCTAAATTTATTAGTATGTAACGATTGCTTTAATCTTAGTGGCAGTTTATTGTACCTATAATTTTATGGCCTTATAGTAAGGAGATCTTTCAGTGACTGTTAATCTATGTTCTGTGTACAGAAACTGATTTCTTCTTGTGTTATAAGTATTTGCAAAACCAGGAGCCGTAAACATTTCCTGATTTTTAAACACAAACATTAGACATTCATAGATGTATAAACTATAAATGGTTAATATATTACTGGACTTAAGAATTCCTCGGCATGAATCACTAAATTTCATTTGATTAATGATTCGTAATGCTCTCTTTTGTATTAGAGATAATTTTTCAGCTGTGTTGTTGATACCCCAGAAAATAATGCCATACCTTAACACTGATTCAAAGTTAGCCCAATGTAATATTTTGGATGTTTCTTTATTTAAATATTTTAAAGCGACTCTGAGTCTATACGTAATGCTGCTTAATTTCCTTGATGTTACATCAATATGCACTGACCATTTTAACTGTTCATCTATAATCATCACTTTGTATTGTTACTCAATTTAAATTTAAGTTTATTTAGCTTAACTAATTCAGCTTAACTAATTAAATGTGTATTGCTAAAAAGAATAACATTTGTTTTAGATTCATTAAGAATCAATTTATTCATCACAAACCATTGCTTGACCCTAGTTATTAATCTGTCGCCTATTACCTCTGGATATGTTTCTGCACCCACCAAAAGGTTAGTGTCATCTGCATACAAAGTTATAAATTGGTTTAACATCACATTATTTTGACACAGATCAGATTAGAGAACAAAAACAATTATTAATCATCAAAAATTACTATTGTTGTTCAAAATATTTCCCATGAAGATCTATACACTTTTGCTTGCGTTTGAACCAATTGTCGAAGCACTTTTGCCAATCTGATTGAGGTATCTCCAAAACATGCATTCTGAATGCAGCAACCGCTTCTTTAGGTTTCGAAAAACGTTGACCCTCAGTTTGTTTTTTAAGTACGGGATTAAAAAGAAGTCATTCGGTGCCAAGTCAGGACTATACGGCGGATAACTCATCAAATCGATGTTTTGGGTGTTCAAAAATGCAGTTGTTTAAGCCATTGTGTGGGAGCTCGCATTGTCGGGTTGAAGAGTGATCCGTCTTCGGTGGTTAGTGAACAAAAACAAATGTTAATAATTGTTCTTCGGACTCGGGCTTTTTCGCTAAAATATGAAAATAAACTATTTATATTATGTACTCGCGCGATTATAACCGAAAATTTTAATAGGTAGTAATTAGGTCTTCAAGTACCTAATCTATTGCTTATAAAAATAGTTTGGTTCACTTGCTTTATTTTTAAGAGAATCGGTGGCGACCGAATAAAACTATTAAAACCTTTATGTGGATGAATTCAATCCGTTTGGAGTCCCTTGTCCAATCCACTATAGAACTGGCATTATTTAAGCATTCAATTTTTTAGTGAAATATTCTTAGATGTTTCTGATAATAGGTAAACCGACTTTTTTGTTTTGTTACAAGTTATTTGAATGAAATATAAACACAAGTTTTTCATAATAAATAAAACCAAATCTTTTTTCCACTGAACTTTTGACCTAAATTTTAAACTGTACATTTAATTGTATTTAACAGTAAATAACAAGCTTTTAAAAGTAAAAATTTAAACTCGGTAAGATGCCTTGAGAAGTCTAAATAAAAGACATCAACGAGTTGTTTATAATCCAAAGCTAAATAATAGTTATTTGTGTACCAAGGCCGTAATGTTGATCTTGGCCTCGGCTACGCCTCGGCCGCAAATTTCAGGTGAGGCCAAAAAAGATCATACGGCTGAGGTGCACACAAAATTTTTTAAGCGAGTGTCTCATCAAATAGGTAACAACTTTTTTTTACAATTTTGTTTCTAAACAGAGACGAAACTGGAAGATTAGATTCAAATTTTTATTAACCAAATGAAAAGTGTATTATTAAGTAACAAAGATGTGTACAGAATTACTTACAGTAAGTATGATAAACAGAAGTTGGGTCATAACGAAGTTAATAAATAAGGGCATTATTTGCTATTAATTGTTATGTTAAATGTACATTTACTACATTTTGAAAATGTAATACCACTTTTAGACATGACATTGTTAACAAACATTTCATTTTCTTGATTTTCCGTAACAATGGTTCTTGCTGGAAAGCTGCTTACTGAAGTACCATTTAATTCAATTTCTTTGGAATTATTTTGAACAGAAGAACGCATACCTGAAGTACCTTCTCCTCCTGCAAGAATTCTATTTGAAACTTCCTTCTTTCTTGAAATGGAATCTTCAATGTAGCCTTCTGCTACAGAGTTAGACTTCCAACCTCCGTGGCTTTTTAACATTAAAATATCAGCCCCTGTTTCAACCAAGAGAGAGGCTAAACTTCTTCTAAAAGAATGACCCGTATACTTATTAGCATTTGGTAATTGTAGATACTGTGCAATAAGTGATGGTATTTTTCCAAAGGTATGAACACCAACAACTTGTGTAGAACATTTTCCTTGGTGATAATTTATAAAAAACGTTTGATGACGTACATTGAAAGGTCGTAAATTTAAGTATTTTCGAATCAGCTGTAGGGCACTTATATTTTCAATTATTTCATCAGTTATTGTAAATACTCGTTTTTTACCGGTTTTTGTCTCCGGGACTGTGATTACTAACACGTTTCCTTTGTCTTGAATATCATTTATAGACAACTGCCTTAGTTCATTTCGCCTACAAGCACCAGTCAATCCAATTATCAAGCAAACCTAAAAATATTACAATATAGTTATAAGAACAATGAACTTTAAAAATATTGTGTTTTATTACCTTCCACATTAAGTAGTTCTTATCTGGAGCTTCTGTTAAGAATTTATTGATATCCTCTCTTGTAAAAACTGCCGACTTTTTCGCTTCGTAACCCACATTTTGCTTTTTCAAAAAACATTCAGTTTTGAAAACTTGCTGATATCAATGTTATTTTTGACCATAATTGTTGATTTTAACATCGAATATACGGACCATAATGTTGATGATTTTGAATCCTTGGCCTTTTCCAGAAAAAATGCGAGAAGTACTTCTTCTTTTAATTTTTTAATCTTATGTATGTTGCACCATTCCATAAAAATCTCATACTGTTTTAAGTAAATCTGCCTGGATTTTTCAGGTAATAAATTTAGAGTCGCTGCATTGGCGGCTTCATAAATTTCAGCTGGATTGTCACTATCACTGTCACTCATTTTTCTTTTGAACTGTTTTTTATCACAGTATACACCGTAAATGTGGTTTTTATTATTTGTTAGTTATTTACTTTAAATTTCATTTCACTGACAGAAACGGAAAGCTTGTAAATAAACAGCCTGGCAACGGAACCTTTTCTTTTGTTTTATGGGTAAATAACCCAAACATGCAAATTAAGTGTGTCTAGTAGGCCGCCTTCATAATTTGACAATCTTAATAGCGGACGTGGAAATAACTCAAATAAGCAAATTAAATGTGTCTAGTAGGTTGCCCTCATAATGACTTTGTTTGCAAAAGCGGCCGTAAAGTAAAAAAGCGGCCGTAAAGTAAAAAAGCGGCCGTAAAGTAAAAAAGCGGCCGTAAAGTAAAACAGCGGCCGTAAAGTAAAAAAGCGGCCAAAAAAGATACACTTTAGGGACGTTAATAGATCCGTAAAACTTCATTTTTTGTGACACTCGCTTAAAATAATTATTTACGCACACTACTAGATTGCTCAGCAAGGATCTACCAGTCACGAAACCATTAAACCGTTGCAAATATGTTGTTCTGCATAAGGACAATGAGATTTTCAAATAACTGATTCCTTTAGCTTTACTATTATACACATTAGACTAGACTATTATTGTCGGGATTTAATTTATTGACCAGAAGAAGAGTATGCTTTAAGGATTGTGATTTTCTTCTTGGTTGGGTTCAAAAAGAATATAGTTAATACAGAACCTGCATAAGTCTAAGACAGAGATAAAAGCTTGTGTCTATTAAGCTTACAATGTCCGATTAACAGTCCTAATATCAGTCTTACTATTTTTCCTCTGTGTGAGAGTAGGTCTGTTTGGCCTGCCTTTGTCTAGGTGTACCTTTCCACCAGGCAAAAGGCTTTCCTTGCACTCACTAGCTAATGACTGTTTTTTTTAAGTGTGTTTGCGGTTACAAGGTTTAGGTTAGGTTAGGTTGTTTTTTATTTTTGAAATTGTTATATGGAACTCATTTCTCATATTTATTCCTTTTAATTTCCCTCTACATCCAAGTTCCTTCTTGATTAGTTATTCAGTTGGTAACCCTTCCGGATGTAGGTTGGCGCTAAACTATTTCCGCTTTATGCTTTCTTACTTTAACTATAATTGCCCTTCATACGTATAAGGTTCTTCAAGTGCGCTGTTATAACTTTTCTGGTTCGGCGAATTTTGAAATGTACTTTATGCTATTCATCCTAATATACATAGTATTACTGCTTAGATTGAGAAGACTAACAGGAACCTTCACTTACGGTTTAGGATCGACCTGTCTTCTTGATTATAATGAGATCGAACCTTTGTCATGGCTCTCTCCTTTTTTTTATTGTTTTTTACAATCATTCCTTTTGTCCTCCTCACGTGTTTCTTCCTTCTTGTTTCTTTTAGTAATGTAAAACTTTTTAACTTGAATTTTCCTTTGGGATACAACATTCTTAGCATGAATTTGGTCCCACTTTTCTATCCACTTTAATTTAACCAACACACTCATCATTCTCTATCTTTATACCTTCTGAAGTTCCTTTTTCCTCTTCTTTTTTGTTTTATATAATAACTCTCTTATTCATCCATTATTCTTCACTTATTTATGGATGTTTAAGTTTTAAATTAAAATTATTTACAATTCCTACGTTCTACACATACAGGTGAGTTTATATTGATTATGTAACATATCTAACTTGCTGTTTTGCCATAGTTTTACTTATTGCAAAATCATGTACCTTTAACTATTTACTTTAAACTTGAATTTTACTTCTATTTTTAATTATTTGTCATATTTGAAATGTTTTAACTTTCATCATTGATGTAATCGGACATCCGACACCATTCGCTCTTTTTACAACTATTTTTGATTCTCCTGATACTATTGTTTTCTTTATAGCCTGATGATGGTCTGAAGACCGAAACATGTTGCACTAATTTTTGAACCTTACTATTAAACGTGGTGGATAGACTTTGAGTTGTATTACTACGAATACTACGATTAAAAAAATTTGTTGTTTACAAATTTAGTTGTCAAAAATGTAATGCTGTATATCTAGGTAAAACACAAAAAAATTTTGAAGTAAGATTCAATGAACATTAAGAGCAATTCATGATAGACCCTACATGGTATAGTTCGTTGAGATCGTATTCTTAAGGAGCTTTTAAAATCATAAAAACATACAGTGTGTTTCATTAAAAATATAGATCATAAACGATGCCAGACTTGCGTGTATCACCCTGGTGATTTCTGTTTAAAAAGCTCACATTTAAATTTCAAAGTTAACGGGTCCCAGGGTCTGCTCCTAAACATCTAGACTCACTCATACACACCAATGACATTCAAATACTATATTTTTGTAACTTCAATGTAACTTCAATATGTCAATCTGACGATGCTAGTATTAGCGAAACAGGTGTCATTGACTTTAAAAAGCTTTTTTTTAAAGAAAAGTGGAAGTTTTGTTTTAAAGTTTTATTTTTTCCTGTTCTTAGTAAGATGAACATTTGCAAAATTAGTGTTATTACAATAAAATTATTTATGCTTCTTCGTTATGGTGATGACAAGTTCATCAGCATAATCGTAAAATCGTATCATAAAACCAGAGTCACGCAGTCTTAATAGTATGTCATCGATAACCAAGGACCACAGCAAGAGCACACATTTGCTGCATCTTGGGTTACCGTTTTCCCACCCTTCATGTTAGCTGTATTAATTTTTGTCCTTAAGATTCACTGTATCCATTGTACTAATGAAGCTTCTGTGATATTTATTTCTAGTGCCCCTTTTCACGGGCGATATAACACACTTAAATCTAAAATTTGCCGATTGTGTGGATTTTCCCAAATTAACAAATACCTAATTAAATAGCTACATTTATTTTGAATTTCCCATTTGCGTTTAACAAAAGATTAGCTCTGCATACAAATTCCTAACTAATATATAGCCGTATCGTAAACCACGAAAATTCCAGTTAATAATGTGATAATATCATGGGACGCTATCGGTTAACATAATCCTTGTTACACTAGAGCCAACATTTCCGTAAAGTTATATCCAATACGAGAAGTGTAAAAACAAAATAAAATTGATTAACCCGACTCAATCATGATATCTTTTGTCAGTCATTTGTGAATTCATAATTACTTTTAAAGCTTAATCATTTTATTCACATATCTCGCTATTTTATTTTTAATAAATGAAAATATATGCATATTTTAATAATAACTGGAATCTTAATATACGATAAATATAAGAAACGCTACATTAATTTATCCATTCGTTCGTTTTTGGCGATAAAATTGTTGATTTCATTAAATCCACTGAATAGAGCGAATGAAATAACGCTCATAAGAGACTCGTTACAGGCAGTGGCAAAGTAATGAGTCTAATTTTTTACGAGCACAAAGCAAAACGGAAAACTGTATCCGTTTTCACGTTTTTTTTTTCTTGGTTAGTCCCTTAATGGTCTGTTGTGATTACAGGTTGCGCATTCCTAACCTACTTCAGCCCTGAGAGCGCCCTCAACGCCCAGAACGCTCTGCATGAGAAGCATACTTTGCCAGGGGTAAGTTTTTACTTTCTCTAATTACTTCAGATACTTAATGACGTTTGTTTAGTGTTTAACATTATAAAACTGACCTTTTCGTTGTTTTATAAGAATATGTAACCAAAGTGGTAAATAGTTTAAAACAATTATCCAAATTATTGTATTGTTTTAAGCTAATACTTAGATTACAATTGATTGGACTAATTATATCATTTTGGTAATAGCTACAGTATTATTAAAATGCTCTTTATCTTTAGGTGTAAAATATTGTTTAATTATGCATAATAATAGGTAGCTTGTTATTACTGTATTGATGTAGTTAACTAACAATCTCTATCATTATTATTTAGATAGTATAAAATTAGAAATAATGGAAACAAGTTTGATCAATTTTTATTCATAGTTTCTGCAAAATATTTATTCATTTTCATTAATTAAATTAACAATATGAACCAAAGTAGTTCTTTATTATACAGTGCGTCCATAAAATAACGCAAAAATTCATAATTGGCTAAATGAACAATAAAATTAGAAATTTCCAACAGGTCGATTTTTGATTTCAATTTAATATTTTTTCAAATTATCATCTAATATAATTGTGTAACGACGTCATCAACATTTTTTTCAAATGGAACCCCCCCTTTTTTTCAATTTCCAAATTGCCTTTGCTGAGCTGATTCCAAAAATGTATAATATGTTGCTTCAAATTGGTACAGGGTGGGCAAAAATGCAAAAATTTACTTACAAAGTAATGAAAATAACGGATAAACATAATAAACACATTAAATGAAATTACGTATTCTTATACAACTACTTTGATAAACTATCAAGAACATCCAGCATTATTCTTAATAATTGTATCTTACAGCTTTTATAAGTGATCCAAGCCCCAGGATTTTAAAAATCTGTTTGTTTGTTTGGCATTATTTTTTACCATTCTTTGTATTTGACAAAAATGTCAAAAACATTGAAGCGCAGTTTCGTATTATTGACGCTTTAGAGAAGGTACGTTCATGAAATTTTTTTACAAAATGCCTTTAACCGAAAGTGACAGGATTGAAATATTAATGATGATTGGTATTGGCGATAAGATGCAGACTCAACAAGAATTATACCGATTATTCCATGAAATGCACCTAGATCGTGAACCTATTTCACAATCTACGGTAAGTAGAATACAGTAAAAATACAGAGAATTGGGACATGTGAGAGATGCAGCAAAGCAAGTTAGACCAAAAATTAATGAAAATATTCAACATATTGTCGGCTGTAAAAAATCCACACTATACAGTGCGAGAATTATCCAGGGATTTTGGTATTGGAAAGTCTTCAGTATCAAACATTTTCAAAAAGGTAAAATACCATCCTTATAAAGTACGTCTCATCCATGAATTGGCTGAAGACTACTTTGACCGAAGAACTGAATTCTGCGAGTATATGATGAACCAAAATAACAATTTCATTGATAACGTTTTAGTTTTGGACAAGGTAACGTTTTATTTAAACGGTCATGTTAACCGGCAAAACACCCGTTATTGTTCTAATAAAAATCCACACTGGATGCAAGAGTACCATACGCAAAGACCACAAAAAACTAACGTATGGGCTGGTATTGTGAGAAATACAATTATTGGTCCATATTTTTTTTATGAAAAATTTTCCACAAAGGTGGAGAAAAAGAAGGGGACCAGTGGAATGGCCTGCTAGATCACCTGATCTGAGCCCATTAGAGTTCTTTTTATGCGGTTATTTAAATTCAACTTAAACAGACCTGGAAATATCCCTCAACTACCAGACGGAATCAGACAAGAAATACAGATCATAACACCCGCTATGCTATAGAATGTTATAGACGAAAGTAATGCCTGGTTCAGTCATTGTCTAACGGTCAATGGAGAACAATTTGAACATTTATTGTAAATTTTCGTTTGTTTGTTTGCTTTTGGAAGTGTATCACACTAATTGCATAACTACATAATTTCATTTAATTTGTTTATTACATTCAGTAACGTATTACTTTCCATAAACAATTTTCTTATTTTTTTGCATTTTTGCCCACCCTGTACCAATTTAAAGCAACATATTATACATTTTTGGAATCAGCTCAACAAAGGCAATTTGAAATTGAAAAAAGAGGGGGTGTTCCATTTGAAAAAAATGGTGGTGACGTCATTACACGAAAGTGGTTCACCCTGTACATTAGATTATGAATTGAAACAATAGTAAATTAAAATCAAAAATCGACCTGTTTTTGGAATTTCTAATTTTATTGTTCATTCAGCCAATAATGAATTTATGTATTACTTTATGGACGCACTGTATAACACAAGATTATCTGTATTATATATTTTTATATCCGTTAAATAAAAAATCCATTTACGAGGAAATTGGATTTATCCAGGGAATTTCGCAACTCTCACGCAAGTTGTGAATTTTTCAGTAAGCGAAGAAAGCTTTTTTCTATTGTATTTTGTGCAAATGGACCAAATCAGACCTAGCCTTTCTGCTTTGGAATGGAGAAAACGTGGAAAAGTAAAGGTGGAAGGTTTTAGGTGACCGATTGCGATTCTTAGGGAGGTGTATTTCTGATAGTCTGGCAAATTCTACCAGTGGCAGAGTTTCATTAGGAATTTGATTTAATGGGATAATTTAAAAAATATATCGCCCGGGTTACTTCCGGGTTACTTTGTAAGTATTTAATATTGATTTTCGAGAAGACTAGAAATGTAAACATATGTTATATTCACGCAAGAGAATCATTTTATCGCCAGACCAATGATTATAATTATTGGCACTTGGGTGCCTGATTAAGCCAAAGAAAAACATAAAAATCTTAAAATAATACTGAAACCTAAGAAAGACATAATATTTCCAAAAGCTAATATAATATATGAACAAGCTCAACCGAACAGCATACAGGGTGGTCGATTAGTGTGAGGAAGCTTAGTAGATCTGTTATAGTAAAAATTACAAAAAAAAGTTATTGACAAAAATTGTAGGCAGCTTTAAACTCCACATTTTAAAATTAGTTACATGTTTCATAAGATGGTGGCACACCAAATTTATGTTTTTTAAATAAAACATCCAGTATTTTACTTTAAAATTGAAATCTGCTTCACTTCCATGTCACAACCATGTAATGTTTTATTATGTTATACCGTGTATTTTAAAAGTTATTACCAATATTACGGAAGATCGTATTAAGTATAACTCCCTGTATAATTGAGAAGGAGGATGGAAACATTGATTTTTTAATAATCGTTAAAAATTATAAAACAAAATCGTTTTCACATTTTGAATAGATCAAAAACAAATATAAAAACCACTGCCAGATATACACAGATGCATCAAAAACTTCCGAAATTGAAGCAGTAGGAGCAGCTTTCGTCGACGAGACATCCACCTATAAATTTCACCTACCTGAAGAGTATTCAATATATTCGGCCGAATTGTTCGCAATATCAAAAGCTCTACAACATATATCACGCCAGTGCAAATCAAACGCAGTAATCTTTACCGATTCTCTAAGTGCAGTGCAAGGGATACTAAGAGTTTACCCAAACCACCCAATACTGAATCAAATTAAAATCTACCTCGAAACACTTTACAACAAAAATAAATTAGTTGAGCTCGTGTGGATTCCATCTCACGTCGGTATAACAGGTAATGAAAAAGCTGATCGAGAAGCTAAAGAAGCATACAGTTCCAGAGATATAGATATTAACCCCCTTAAAATTCCACATTTCGACATTAGAAGTCGTATCAAAAAATATTCGATGGAAATATTGCTGAGAAGATGGGAAAAACTTGAAGGCAACAAACTACAACATTAATCCAAACTTGCAACCAAAAGGGGAAATGCCACAAGGACGGCGATATCAAGTGATACAACACCGCATGAGGATAGGTCACCTCTCTTTTTGGTGGTTGCTCAGTTTGCGTGTGGGGAGGCATATGTTATGATGGCTGCACTGATTTAGTGGTGTTAATGAATATGACATGGTTATAGAGCCAATAAGTGTACCATTTTTTGGTGCAATATGCGAAATGTCTAGATAATTAAACCGACTCGAACAGCACCCCATAATCCTAGAACAGCTCACCAATGCCTTGCAGAGAATATGGGAAAAGATACCTCAGCAATTTATCAATAATTTAATAAGGACTATACCAAATAGAATAGAGTGACAGCACTAAGGCAAGCTAGGGCTCACACGATATTAATTTTAGTGAAATGACTTTATGGCCTGCGCAGTAAATTTTTTAACATTTTTCAGTTTTTTATGTTTTATTGGAACTGTTTCTTTTTCATGAAAACTTTGTTTATTTTATTTTTTTGAGGACATTGTAACGTGAAAGAATAAAGATTAACTTATTTTATCGAATTTTGGCAAAAGAAAATAACAGATTTTTGTAATATCCACTTTAATTGTTAAGCAGTGTATGATAATGGTACATCATAAATTAAATATTAAAATATAAAAAATATTCACTAAACTGGTCAGCCTGATAGCAGCAAATTAACACATCAATATTAGAATTTAAATGTAACTGACTTAGTAAAACATGCTTGGAAATCCTTTTTAAGTAGGAAAACAGGTTTTTCAGTAAACAAATAATGTGGTGTGCCGAATCCCGAATCTATCTATTCTATAAACCAAGAAAACGGTTAAATAAGTTCTTTGATTTCTATAATAACTAATCACAATCACAGGTGGTAAATTCTATATTGTTTCAACTATAATATGTAAATATATTTTATTAATTTGTTATACATGAAATCACTTACCGAGGAAACGTTTAATTTGTCAAGGAGGTCAGTCCTTATTAAAAATCTTACTGTAGCCGTACCTGATTTTTTTAAAAAGCATAACTCGCGGACTCGGGGGCACGGAGAAATTATGTGGCCATGTGGTTTGTTACAACGATTTTAGGGTACAAAGAAATTGCTTTATATAGGAAGGAACGATTTGTAGTGTACGTACGTGCTTGAATAAATGTTTGATGAAACGGGTAAATACGAAATGAGAAAGGGAAACGGAGTATACAATCGAAACCGCTAAAGTTTTGTGATTTTTGCCCCAATATGTTATTTTTATAATTCTTAGGCGTTATATTTAAAATACGATGTTAAATGAATAATTATCTGATAATGATTTATCGAAATAGATAAGTCATAAATACTGGGTTTTATAAAAATGTTCTTAGTTTATGGATTTAAAAACAATGGAATTACATAAAGCAAGGGTAAGTATTATAAATTTTACTAAATGAATAAATTTAGTTAGAAAATATTATCTTATACATTATACACTGCTTTTGTAATTCTTTTCAAAGCAGCATAATTATTGAAACTTTTTGGTT
The DNA here is from genome assembly GCA_035357415.1 of Ophraella communa. Taxonomy (NCBI): domain Eukaryota; kingdom Metazoa; phylum Arthropoda; class Insecta; order Coleoptera; family Chrysomelidae; genus Ophraella; species Ophraella communa. The sequence continues at coordinate 15,754,494 of CM068995.1, read as the reverse complement.
CTCTTGTGTTTAATAATTTTTTTAACTGATTTGCATTTCGTATTGGTAATATTTCTTTATAAAATGAAAGCAATCTGGCAATGTTGTTTTGAAATCCCGAAAACAGTCGTTAAACTCTGGTTATGCTTTACTTCAGACGCTGTGGTAATATAAACAATCATGTCCGGCGTTGCAAATGAAACACTAGTAATTTCAGTTCGTGTTGAATTAGGTTCGAATTGAATCCGCGCCGCAGACATTTCGTTTGACAGGTCGTTTTTGTTTTAAAAAGAGTGGTTTTTAAGTGATTTTTTATTGCTTTATTGTAGTGAACAGTTTGTGATAAAGTTTAAAAGTGTTATAAAGTTTTAGAAGCGCAATGGATTATGACATGCTGGTTTTTCCTGAGCTCCTGGCTTATTATGATACTGCCAGTTTGGTTGGTAACAATTTTTTTTATTCATATCCCCATTGCTTTAAAACATTGTTAGATAAAGTAGACAAAGTAGTGAATAACTAATTTTTTTTGAAATGTTTGACTTGTTTACCAACTATAGGTTTTTGATACTTACGTAAAGACCTCTAATTGTTTGGTATATATTCATATACAGTGTGACCCATTTTGTTTGGAAACACCCCTGTAAGATCTGTATTTTTAACCGATTTTGATTTAATTTTTTTGTTTTATTCAATATCAAAACAGTATTTTGGCACACGTTTTCGTAGCTAAATTTTTATTTTTTGGGCCCCTTATGTTAATATTTATTTGCCAAAAAAGACGAAAGTATATTAGGCATTTTTTTGCTCAAATATGACTATACTCCTGGATTCAGAATCGTCACAAATGTAAACTACCAAAATTTTATAAAAAAAACCTAACCTAACAAGTTTTTACAGCATGAATTTGAAAAAAGTTGAATGTTAATGAATTTTTTGCGTGAAATGTAAACAAATTTTAAAAATGGCAACATGATAAACAGAAAATAAGACACGCACATATTGCACAGTAAAAATTCGAAGCTCATAACTTAACCCTTTCTGGTGTTATAGCTTCTGAATATAATGTAATACAAATTAACAACTAATCAAAGATTTTAATTAAAGTACTTAATAATAATTGAATTCTAAATTTTTGTAGCATCGACTAGACCTCCATTAATTTCCACACATTTTTCGTATCGTTTGCGATTCTGTCTTATCGTTTTTTAAATCTCGTGTGGCGTTATTTCAGCACAGGCCTTTCGTTTTATGTTACACAGTTCTGCTCTATTCCTTGGACGTTTATTATACACATTTTGTGTCAAAATACCCCACAGATAAAAATCCAATATAGTTAAATCGGGCAATGTAGGAGGCCATTCGATCAACTCGTTGCCGCGACCTACCCTGCCATTTGGAAATTTTTTCGTTTAGCTACTACCTAACAATCCTTAAATAGTGCACAGAACAACCATTTAACTGAAATATCAAATTTCTTCTTTCTGCTAGTGGCAGTTCTTTAATCACTGCGGATAACTCACCTTTTGAGGCATTCATGTTACTGTCAAAAAAAATATATCTATTATCCTGTACACATAACAATGGCTAAGAATTTTCTTGAATGAAGGTACTTACCTTGAGCCCACAAACAATATTCCATGCGTTGTTCTGTATCACCTGCCCTTAAAATGTGGAGAAATTTCAATGTAAATGGTCGTATTGAATTTCTATTTACACATCAACGAATGTTTTCCCTAGGCAAGGCTAAATCTAAACTAGTTACACTTAAGCTAATATTTGGATTGTTGGCAAAGTAGTCTATGACAACACTATCATTAAAATTTCTTGCCTACAATTTTTTTTAAATACGTTTGTCACTGCTCCAGTCTCAATAAACACTTTTTTTTCTGCACTTTTGTGCACTACAGTGCAGCTTGCCTACTGGCGACGCTATCACCCACTTTAAACAGGTAAGATGGTTGACGAGCTAATAGGTAGGCTCAATCTCAGAAGTACTCACAATGGGCCAAATGTGCAGCAAATCCAACGATGTTACTGACTGATATAAATAAAATGTCAAGATCAAAGCCTACTTTCGATTTTGTTTGAATTTTGTAAAAATGGCTTTGATAAATATGGACATAATAAAGCTGTGCACATGACAAAAACTTAGTTGTAACTTTAGAGTTAAATTATTATTACTTTGATTAAAATGTATTGTTAGTTATTTAAAAGTTGCTAATCTGTATTTTCATAACATCTGCACCATTTTACATTACTTTCGGAAGCTATAACTCCAGAACGGGTTAAGTTATAAGTTTCAATTTTTTATTGTGCAATATGTTTTGGTCTCATTTTCTGTTTACCAAGTTGCCATTTTTAAAATTTGCCTACATTTTACTTAAAAAATTTATTAAAATTCAATTTTTCCAAATTCATGTTGTAATAACTTGGTCGTTAATAAACACTTCATGTGGTCATTACTTGTGGACCTTAACAATACTGGTAAGAGGAAATCATAAAAAATTACCTTTATCTTAATAATGGGAACTTAATATTGTTACAAGTAAAATAAGTGAAGTATGTTATCGCTGATCGAGGCAGAAACTGGATAAGCTCTAAATGCCTGCAATATATTGAGATAATTATGCTCAATACCAACTTAATTTAATTTATTAAAATTAACTTTTAATTTTAAAATTTTACAAATTAAGGTAGGGTTCTATCAGAATTTATCTTTAATTTTTTTTGTTATATTTTTTTTTTAAATAACCAAATAAAATTTATTCTTTCTAACTAATTCCTATCTAACCTATCTAACTTATCTATTACCCTAACAAACTTATCTAATCTTAACTACCTAAACTAACCTTATCTACCGCAATGTTCTTTTTATTGTCTTTTTCTCCTTGTTTCACCTTATATTTCTTCACTTCTATAGAACCAAATCTCTTGTCTAAACTTGTCTATAGGTACAACGACTATGCTTTTATTTTTGTTTCTTTTTATTATTTTATTATCCTTTTTAATTCGTTTCTTCTTTAAAAATTCCGTAAATCTCCTTCACTTTTTATATAGGTACTCACACACTGTTGAACTTTATTTTATCCAGAAAACTATCAAATTGATGGAAGCTTTTCTATTCTTATGCTCCTTTTACTTTTACTTTCAACTATTACTTATTTAAATTATATTCTTCTCAATATTTATGACTTCTTTTAAAATTTCAAATTAAATTTCTTTCTGTCTGACTTTTTTCAAAACTCACTGTCAAACTTCCGTCTCCTGGCAACCCAACTTCTTCATTACTATAACTTACACGTCTTATCTATACTTAACTAATACAATATTTGTTTACATTACAGAATTTTTTTTATTTTATTTTACCTAATTTAAATTTGACATAAACTTCAAATTTTGACATATCTCCGAAATTCATAATTAAACTAAAATAAATTTTGATTTCACCCTGAAACATACCTTCACAATATATACGAAGAAACTATAAAGAATTTGGAACTGAAACAAGTTCTCCTTTTGGATATGGGGTAGGAGCTTATTTGAAGAAATTCACAAATAATGCAAAAGAAAGAAGGAACAAAGAGAAAAGGAAAATCTTGTAGCAACCTCTAGGCCTAGAGGTAGACATATCAAGAAGAAAATTAGAACAAAGGAAGAAATTATGTATGAAGATAAAATAGAACGTTAATAAAATATTGGTAGTTTACATTTATGCCGATTCTGAATCCAGTGATGTAGTCATAGTAAAAAAAATCCCTAATGCACTTTTGTCTTTTTTGGTAAATAAAAATTAACACATAGGGAAATTAAGCAATAAAGTTTTGTGCCAAAATACTGTTTTTGATAATGAATACAACAAAAAAAGTTAATCAAAATCGGTTGAAAAATGCGGATTTTACAGGGCTTAAAAAAATAGGTCACACTATATACTTTAGTTTGTTCAAAGACACCATTTAAATGTTTAGAAATAATTTTTATTTATTTGTTATAGCCAAAATAATTCTTGATATACCTTATACAGTTGACAGAAGCAAACATGAACCATGGGTGGGCGTGTCCTTGTCGCTGTAGTTGTATTTTCATCTCACTTATGCAGCCACTAAAATTGATATTATCGTTAACATTGGCTCGTGATTGGCTGATTGTGATAACCTTGAAATTAGTTGGCATATTTTCCGCGGACCATGTTTGCTTCTGTCGACTGTATTATATCTTCTTGATACACCTTATATTATATACCTACCTTATCTTTTAGATTATGTCGTAACGAAGTAAACGACTTTCTTTAATAGCAATAAAGGTTTTATGGCAGGTACTTTTATTATTTGCTAATGGATGAGATAAATCTTGTGACGCGAAAATACCCATCTACAATTATTTTCATGTACCTAACTCTTTAAACCTTGCATTATTAACAATAATAAGGCGACGTAACGGTCCATTAGATTAGTTGAGGTTAGAATATACTTTCCGTAAACCGCCGCTTTCAAACAAGTGTAATTACAAATTGAGAATGTTAGCCTTTAATTAGTCGCGTATGTATCAGATAGATATAAGTCAAATATAATTATAATTAGTTGTGTTCTATCTTTTGGGGTAAATTGTGTTAAATAACTGAGAAGATATGGAGGAATTATATCGTTTGGCTTTTGCTGAAGAGAAATTTGGTTTAGAATTCTGTAAAAGACTTTGGCGAATCTGAGGATTCTGAAACAGAAAAGATGAAGGGACGGAGCATTCGTGTGACAACCTTAGCTTTAGCTATCCTTTCGGTGATATGCAAATTTTACCGTTTGTTTGACTGATATTTAATAAAAGTTTTAAACTGGAGGGTTTGGTCTCCTAGATTTATTTGTTATTAAGAAGGGTTACTATTTTATTGTTGTTCTAGCGTTTGCAATAGGAAAGTATCGTCAGTTTGGTTGGTCTGGGATAAATAGCAAGTGCCCAATAGGGATGACAAAAATTTAAAAATTACTAAGAAAATTTACTCAATTAATTAAAAAAATAAGAAAAAAATCCTATCTAAGCTAACTATCTAATCTATCTTAGCTTTCTATCTAATCTAACTTAAATACCTTACCTAACATAAGTACCTAAATTACCACCTTTTATAGTCCTTTCACTTCCCTTCCAGGTATTGTTCTTAATCTTCTATCGTGGTCCAAACTTCAGTCTTCATCCAAACCAGTGATTTTCAATATTCCCTACCAACTAATTTCTTTACACTACCAAACTGCTCCATGTTAATAACTATCTTTAACTTAATATTGTTTCTTGTTTTTATTTTACCGATTTTTACTACTTTTAAGTGCATTTTGCCTTTTTATATACCTTAATAAATTATATTTTTTAACTTATCTTTACTTTTCGTCAATTCACCAACTTGTCAAACTTATCATTACCTGCAATGGACCTTCTTAATCACTATCACCTACACTTCTTATCTATACTTAAAACTAATACAAGCTAAAAGCTAAAACTAATAATGTTACTTTGACAATAAATTTTAAATTTTGTCTTTTTTTTAAATAAAAATTAATCTAAAATAAATACTAAAATAACCCTTAAATATTCCTTCTAAATATGGGGCATTCCATGCCAATTCATCCTACCGATTGGATTTGCATCTCCGATTTCGTTGGGCATCGTTTTGTACCCTTCGAAAAAGGTTTTTATGAATTTTTTTAAATTTTTTTATATAGCCAGTAGAGAGATATGGATTTTCGAAAATTTCGGATATTTTTTTTAAATAGCCATAATTGTCCGATTTGGGACTTTTTTTTAAATTTCGTATTTTTTGATGAACTTTTTGAAAAATTTATGCAAAAAATTATTCATCATAAATTTGATTGTTTTTTTTTCATTCCAAAGTTAAAACAAGAATTTTAAGATTGTTTGTATCCTTGAAATTTTAAATTTAAATTTATTAAATGGTAATAGAAGACTAGCTCTTGCTGCACCTCTTTTTAGTGTTCTTCCTACACCGTCCCAAGGTCCTTTGCCATGGTAGCTGGCAAAGAAATGAAAAAAAAAAATATTTTAAAAATTAAAAAAAAAATTATAACCCATTATTATCCCATTACAAGACTAGGCTGTGTTTTGAAGAGTAGAATTTTTAAGAATTTTTTAAAAAATTTGAAGGATACAAACAATCTAAAAATTCTTGTTTTAACTTTGGAATGAAAAAAAACAATTAAATTTATAATGAATAATTTTTTGAACAAATTTTTCAAAAAGTTGATAAAAAAATACGAAATTTTTCCCCAAGTTATGGCTATTTAAAAAAATACCCGAAATTTTCAAAAATTCCTATCTCTCGATTGGCTGAATGAAAAAATTTGAAAAAATTTGTAGAAACCTTTTTCGAAAGGTACAAAAAGATGCTCAAATTTCAGCGAAATCGGAGATGTAAATCCAATCGGTAGGATGAGCTGGCATGGAATGCCCCACATATAACTGTATTTTGTTAAATATTAAACTAATATGGGTACAGTTTTGTATATCAGTTTAGCATTGACTGAAGAACATGTGAAGGTAAGTTTTTATGAAATTTTATGGAAAATTTTAAATTCAATAGCTAAAATTTGTTTTCATCTATTTGTGATATTATTTGGAGTATTTAGAAGCAGAATCTACTTCTTTATGGTTATTTTAGATAAAAGTTAACACTTTCAAATTAATTTCGTACTTTTGTTGGGTGCATATGAATAGTAATGATGTTATTTTTGTATACACATTATAATTTATAGATTTAACAATAAAAAATGTAGTTTAATACCTACATAGTTAATAGAAATTGTAATTTAAATTACTTATTTATGCTTTAAAAATAAAAATTCGTTTACAACACCCATAAATTTATAAATTTTTTACTAAACCAGAAAGACAGAGTTAAATTTGGCAAAGTATGCAAAGTTACAGGTCTCTGGATTTCAAGAATTGTGAGAAAATAATGGAACAAGGTAATAAATAACAGTCCCTTGACTCTTGTTTATGATTTTTCTTTAGTGCTATTTTGCTTATAATGTATTCGAGTTAAACATTGAAAAATGTACTCCTCTTATTTATTACATCCGCCGCTACACTCTACAATATTAATAAATAAACTCTTAAAAGATAACTTTGGCGGTTTGTATTAATGTCCATTTCGGGTTATTTAATTTTAAATATTGTCCAACTACCCCAAGTAAGGATGCAATTAATTATGTTTCGGCGGTTTTATGAACTATACAATTTTTTATTAAAAGATCATTTAATATTTAATTAAAATCGTTGATGTTTGTCTGATATACTGTTTTGGGGTATCGATTGTCATAATTCCGTGAAGTTACATAATCGTTCTTCATTATTCTCTGGCATTGCTGATGACGCCGAATTTCACTCTGCTCATCCGACGTTATAAATGTCTAGCTATCAGATAACCTATAAATAACGACAATCCGCCGCTCTATCAAGACCACTAAAACGTAAAATATAAATTGTATTCATTAACTCGATGTGCTATTACTTGAGCGTATCTGGGAAGTTAACATTTCACTTCATAGTTTCAATTGGAAACTTTGCTTAAACTTACTTCAATTATTGTTGTTGCACTCAAGTTTAAATTGAACACATAAAGTGAAATAGCAGTTCTAGTGAAATGAGAAGAACCCGCAAACACTAATGGTTAAACGTGCACGAAAAAAAACTGCATTTGCTACTCAATGCGACGTATCTGCGAAAACGATTAGAGTGAGTTTCTCAGTACTGAACGTTTTTGTGATATACAAAAAGTTTTCTTTACGAACTAAATATTGTCTAGAGTTTTGTAACGTATGCTATCGAGATAATGTTTATTTAATGAATGTTTAAAGTTTCTAAAATAATAAAATTTATTGTACTAACCCTTACAATGTGAAAGTCCATCGTATTTGCGAATAAATAGTGAAAGTTTAATTCAACCGTTTAGTTGTTTATTGTTCTTAATTAGTTTCTAAAATAAATTAATACTCAGGTTTCTTGACAACTTATATTTAATTAAAATTTAATTTATATTATACAGATGGTAAAAATAAAATAAAAATGTATTTAAAATCAACTTTCACTGATCCCTTCCTCTATCTATAGCCAAATTCTAATAGAGCCTAAATAATTACTTTATAAATGTTGCCAAAACCTTAACTAATTCTATAACTTCCACTCTTGATCCACTTTCCTATTTACCGAATGTTAATGAGAACTTAAACAGTTTCTTTTTTTCACCTGTAGTAACAGAACAGCTTCGTGGTACAATTCGAGACATTAAAAACAAATCCGCATCTGGAGTAGATGGGCTTACCCTCAAAATGTTCGCAAATCTGCCGGACTGTGTATTATATCTTCTAACAAATTTGATTCCAAATTGATATTTTTCCTACTTGCCTTAAGATAGCCATAATCATTCCTTTCATAAAGGTGGTGATAAAGATCAAGTTTCTAACTATCGCCCAATCGCGCTTCTTCCTACGTTATCCAAAGTTGGTAAAAAAAAGGCTTCTTTCATTTGTGCTTAAATACAATATTCTAGCTAAAATTCAATTTGGGTTTTTAAGTGGTAAATGCACAAATGATGCAATGTTTTCTCTTTTTAATAATGTCTACTCCAGCTTAAACAATCAATACTCTACAGCTACAATATTTTGTGACTTCTCAAAAGCTTTCGATTGCGTGGATAATAAAATACTACTTAAAAAATTGCAGTACTATGGATTTAGAGGCAGCTCGATCAGGTGATTCGAGTCTTTTCTTAGTGAGAGAATGCAGTTTGTACGAGTTGTTGAATTAAGGTCTTCATGTAAACAAATAGAATATGGGGTTCCACAAGGTTCGGTATTGGGTCCTATATGGTTTTTGCTATTTATCAATTATATTGCTAACTTAAGCATCGGCGGTAAAATTTGTTTATTCGCAGACGACATTAGCTTTTCTTGGAGTCACCCGGATATCACCGAACTGCATAGAATCGTTTTACGTGACTTAACCATCATGGTGTGATTCTAACCATATGTGTTTGAATGTTTCTAAGACAAAAGTTTTACCATACACATCTGCAATTCAACCTATTATGTTGAATAATTCCACTATAGAGGTCGTTGACCCTGTGAGATTTTTGGGACTTGCCGTTGACAGCTCTCTAAAATGGGGTGTACACATTGACGCTTTGTCAAAAAAACGAAGCTCTTCTTGTTACGCGCTAAGAACAATATCTAGGGAGCTGCACCTGTCAGCTTCCAAAACAGTCTATTTTGCCCTCTTCGAGTCACATCTCCGATATGCGCTTCCTTTTTGGGGTACAGGTTGTGTGACTCAATTTGAACGTATTTTTAAATTACAAAAGAGAGCTGTTCGGTATACGCTGAAACTAAGCAGTAAAACTCTCTATAGGGAATTCTTTAAAAAACATAAAATATTAACAGTTCCATCTTTGAATCCATTTCCTTAATTCGGAAACATTTACCTGAAGTCTCAGACAGACCATCTCATAACTACCCTCTTAGAAGTGCAGAGTATGACCTTTATTTACCAAAACCACGCACGGAACTAATCAAAAGCTCTAGTTTTTAAAACGCTAAGAAAATGCACAACAAGATAAAGATTTTAGAAAGACAAATAAAAAAATTTGGCAAGCAAAGACAACAAAAAAGGAACAAAGGGAAGAATTAACAAAACATGGAACGATGTACTAGGAGAAGCCTTACAAAAAAAATATATAACATAGACTGAAGGTCAGCAGATGGCATAAAATAAGAAAACGTAGGAAGTAAACGGGTAGTCGTTGCTGACAAGTTAGAAACCAAACTAGTAATAGTGGGGTATGCAGCAAAGTAAAAGATATTTGTAAGATTGTATTATTGATTTTAGGTGTTGCATAGTCTGACCAATGTATACACTGTTACAATATTTACAGTGGATTTCATATCTTTTATGTGACCTTTTTTGGAGGTCATCATATATTTGACGGGTCAGATGCTTCAAAATAATTTATGATGTAAAGCTTTAAATCTTTTATGTTTTGAAAAGCTATGATCAGTAGCATAAACCCTACAAGATTATTTGTTACTGGATCGTAACAAATTTTTGGCGTTATTCTTTTTCTTTCTTTCTTTTGATTAAAAATTGCCGTAATGTATACTCACCTTCTATTATGTTGTTATCATTGTCTATTATTCTTTTGGTTGTTGAAAGGGATGGTATGCAACTTGAATCTAAGGGTTCCTAAAACAACCAGCTTCCGATTGAGAACAAATGTGTACAAAAAGGTTTTAATGTGTTGTCATATCGAAATGCATATTTTTTTTCATTTGATTCAGAACGCTCCATTATTTGTTGCAAAAGCTGTTTCACATCAGTTTGTGGATTAAAATAACATTACAATTTCTGAATTATTACTTTTAAAAAAAGAATCAACTTCATCAATGGGGTAATATGGGGTAATCAAGTATACTTTTTTGTTGTTTGTCTAAATTATACTTTGGGTACCTTTAATATAACCTCGGGTACTGTTAGTGTATTTCGAAGTATACTTTGTTAAAAAATGTACATCTACGTCGATAGGTGAACCACCCCCCCAAATTCCAATTTCTATTATTTCCTTACATATTTTAATATTCAACATATTTTTATAATTATTATCCAAACATATTTATTTTCTGTTTAAAATTTTCTATTTTCGTTAAACGATTCAAATTCTGACCTTATGTTTTATTTAAATACTAATAAAAATACAATTTTAATGCAGTTCATTAATAAATAATAAAATATAACATACAGTTTTATATCAATTTTCTGAATACATTGTTAATATACGATGTGGTGATATATGATCAAATTTTAAACTCAGTAAATAAATTTCAGTTATACGGATTTACGAGACAATAAAAAATACAATTGGATTTAATGTCCTATTATATGGTTATACATTGTAATAGAATTTAAGCTTAAAATGTACAAAGTGTTCAGCAAACGCATATAAAATTTAAAAATATTTATGCATAGATTTTATGCTATTCCAGTATATTGTACACATTTTAGTAATTGATAGAAACATATTGATCTTTATTCATTAGATTTAAAATTGGATCGCTTGAAAACAAATAATAGTTGCTATCATCATAATCTTTCTCCTGTCTGCTTTCCTTCCTTACCCGCCTTCCTCACAAGTATCACTTAGGCCTTCCATACCTCCTTCCATACTACTACTTCCATACCTCCGGGAATTCTTTCTTTCTCAGTACCTTGTTGAAAAGCTCCCAGAAATACTCCCCATTCTCCTTCAGTAACCTCTTTATTACATCCCCTTTCACACCATCCACTCCAGAGGCATTTCTTACTTCGATGCCTCTTCCCTCCACCTCTACCTCCCACTTCTCTACCGACCTTATTCCTCTTATGCAACTGGAATGTAAGGTTTCCACCCTACATTCCCGCCCTTCTCGACTCATGTCCTCCCCTATTTCTTCTTCAATCGTGAATAGTTTTTTTATAATCTACTTCTCCCACTTTTCTTCTCGAACTACGTTTCTGCTTCCTCCCATGCTTTTTACTATTTCATATGCCTTACCCCATGGATTGTTTTCCAGTTCCCCCAGTAACTCCTCCCACTATTTTCTCTTCTCCCTTTCCACATTTCGCTCCAGATCCTTCTTCTTCTCCTTATATCCTTCTCTACCCTTTACCCCATCTTTCCCCTTAACATTCTTCTCCGTTCTTTCTTACGTTCCTTCCACAACTCCTTTATTTCCGTACTTTCCACTATAGCCTTTGTCCAACTTCTTCTCTTCTCTGCTGGCACCTTAATCTTTATTTTCTTTATATCCGTCTCCACGTACCTGTGTAAACTTAAACTATCCTCTTCATCTATCACTCTCCATCACTTTTTTAAATTAACATACAGTTGACAGAAGCAAACATGAACCCTGGGTGGGCGTGTCCTTGTCGCTGTAGTTGTATTTTCATCTCACTTATGCAGCCACTAAAATTGATATTATCGTTAACATTGGCTCGTGATTGGCTGATTGTGATAACCTTGAAATTAGTTGGCATATTTTCCGCGGACCATGTTTGCTTCTGTCGACTGTATATATGTTGATTGTGATGCTCATCTCCAATTGAAATATTTCGTTGTGAGCTGGCCAGACTCTGTTTATGACAGCACAATTTTTTATGATCGGTGACGAACAAATATGGTTCCAACAACTTTCTCCTTAGTCTAGAGCAGAGGAGCAATAAAATATAGTTCATTAGTTTGCCAGAAACCCCTTAGAAAATTGTTTTGGTATGCTTAAAAGATTGATCTCTTGTTTGTCTTTAAGAGTACTTTTTGTAAAAATGGAAGACATTCACAGTAAATGGTGCATGTGGGGTTTTGCACAATTTTGCAATATTAATCAAGGGTACTTTGAATGATTTGAAAATAAGCAGCAGATTGATGGAGTATCTGGTAAATAGGACAAAACATGTATACTTTTTTTTAAAAATAGATCAAATTTTAGAATCCACTTTTTAATCTTTTCGTTTTTCAATTCGAATGATATAATAATTATGTTTCCATATATCTACTGTTAGTGGTATCTCTTTAATATGTGCAACAATTTTAGCAATCAATAAAAAATATTCTAGTAGCTCTTAAATTTGTATCATTGTAACATATATATATACAGCCTATGTATATCTACCCGACAGAACATAGACTTTGAAAGTCGTCATTAATTATTACATATTGTCATAGTTTGTTAGACCAATCTGATTAAATAAAGATTACGTTATATGGTGTCAGAAGTGGTTAAATTGAATAAGTGAAATTAGAAGAAAACAATATTATAATAATATGGAAGTATCAGTTCGTCCTCCAAAACACTTAATTCTTACCACCGAAAATATGGCCAGTACATGGAGTAATTTGTTGCAGCAGTTCGAATGGTATGCAACAGCTACTGAATTAACTAAAAAGTCCAGCGAAATGCAAACAGTTATATTTATGAACATAATTGGTTCAGATGAAATACAAATTTATAAGAACTTTAATTTGACAGATGCCAACAAAAAAAATTTAAATCACATTAAACAAAAATTTCAAGATTACTTTAGTCCCAAAGTTAACGTATCATTTAAACGTTACAATTTCATTAAAATGATACAAAAAGAAGACGAATCTTTTAATGAGTTCTTGAATAGTATTACTACACAAGCAAAAACGTGTGATTTTGGAACAATAAATGATAGCCTCTTAAAAGATAAGATTATATTTGGAATAAGATCAGACAAGTTGAAAGAAAAACTTATTACAACTGAAAATCTTGATATAAATAAAGCTATCACAATTTGCAGAAGTACAGAACAAACGACCCAGCAACTCTCAAAAATCAAACATTGTGACTCCCATAATATTCTTTTAGTGAAAAATAGTGAAAAAACTGATATTTTTAGTTGTAAAAGATGTAGTACAAAACATAAAAGAAATAGTTGTCCAGCTTATAAACATTTATGGGAGAATTGTCAAAAAAGTCTAGACTAGCATTAGAACAAGCAACTAAATAAGATGAAGAACTACAGCTACTTAAAAAATGTATCGCTACTGGTTTTCCAGAGAATAAAGACCAGTTGCCCAGCAATATTAGTAATTACTTCAACTTTTGAGAAGAACTAGCTTATTATGAAGATTTAATTTTTAAAGGTGAAAAAATTATAGTGCCCAAATCCCAAATTAAGAAAATGTTAATTAATATTCATGCTGGACACCTTGGTATACAAAAAAAATGCCAAGTTTGTGAATCAACAGCCTATGTATGATATCTACCCGACAGAACATAGACATTGACAGTCGTCATTAATTAATACTTATTGTCATAATTGTGATTAAATAAAGATTACGTTATAATCATTGATAGATATTATTTTTTGATTTTCGTTATAATGGGTGCGTTCACCCGACGTCAACAGTTGAGATGTTGAGTAAGCGATCGCGTTCAACCGACCCGCTGACTAGGCGCTGGATGTAAGCAGCTGCAAATTTCTTTAAGCGGTAATTATTTCTGCTTTCCAACTAAGCTCAGAATTTGTTTTGACATTTACAAATTGTCCATAACCTTAATATTTTTGTTTATTGGTTTTGCTTTTGTGTTTAAAGTTTAGTAACTATGGATATGATTTTATTTGATTAGGTATTAAATGAGGAGGGTTACCGACCAATAATAGACATTCTAAAATGATTATGAAAATCATCAGCACTGTAATTTGGTATAACATTCTCATAATAATCCTCATTTCGAACAAGAACTACTCTGTCAGGTTCCACTATATCGAATGCCTGAACTAAATTACCTACAGTAGCCCTTATCTGGCCAAAATTGAATTCCATTAGAATTACTCACTAAATGTTCTCCATTCTAGATTGAGGTTATGTGACTTGTCAACCTCAATAGATGTTAAAAACGTCAAATAATAACGCTGAAATTCAACAATGCGTTCACCTATTTTTAAGCTGTCAACTCATTTTATCACTAAACTGTTGAGAGCTTTAAGTCAGCTGCTGAAGTTGGGTGAACGCACCCATTGCTTCCCTTTTTCATTTTTTGATAACATAAGTAATTAACAATCAAAATTTGACAGCCAAAATATCAAATATTTAACAAAATGCAGCGTTGCCTATAGCACAGGTGATTAAGTTAGCAATTTATTAAATTGATTAACCTTGGCGCATACGAAAAGTTGTTTGACAGTTTAATTAAATTTAACCATGATTACGGAGATTGGTGCCTACGACCATACATTTATTAATATAATAATTAAAAGCTTCCATTTTTCCACGTTTTGGTAGAATAAAAAAAATTAAAGAATGTTTTTATTTTTATCATTTAATCAATAAAATTCAAATTAGATACGAATAATGTATCCTGTTCAACAGTAATATGTATGGATTAATATTTCGTGTTAGCATCAATCAACGTTAAAGCAAATCTAATATTTGTATTTAATTTGTTTGGACAAACATTTCTCCGAACTCGTGTATATCTGACACAGATATGTAGTTTCAAAAAAGCATTAATACTTTTAAATTAACGAACATCGATCACCACTTGAGCAATACTTTCTCAAACTAAAAATACTCTGACAAAAAATGTAAATGCAATACAGGGAGGAGATGTGCAATCAGAAAATAAAAAACTTTTTGGTGTCTCTATAAAAACTACTTCATATTTGGATATCTGGTTTCTTAAGTTATAATTTCAATGAATTCAAATCTGTAAATAGATTGCAATTATTTTATAAGTAGTTTCTAAGGTTTGTTAATTGGGTTTTAATTTTCTTGCTTTGGGTTGAGAAGTTTTGAGTGATTGAATATTCTGGATATCAGAGAGTAAAGCTGATTAGTTACTTTAGTTTATTTGTCGTGGTTAAAGAGAAAAATAGAAAAAAAAACTATAATACCAATGACTTTTCGTTGATTTTTAACTTGTACATGAATAGTCTGGTCAAATGTGACCAAAAAATAGAAGTTAGATTGCAAAGACTTCTATCTGGAAGAAATTTAGTAAAATTGTATAAAATATAATTAAAAATAAAATTTAAAACTACGTAACATTCCGGTACTTGGAAAAAATTTACTTGTAGTCCAAGGTCAAATAATGCATTTTCGTTTCATAGTAAAATTAAATCAGACAAAATATTCATAATAAGCACACGATTTCACACCATTTCTGAGGTAGGAATTTGGGTTCCCCATACTGTGGTTCCAAAATGGTAGGCACTAAATTCTCGGATATGATTGTGACGTGTTTCTCTCTTTTAATTGTTTACGGAAAATATAGTAAACAATATGACAATGCTACTGTTTTTGTTATTTTAAACAGTTCTCTCTGCATATTTTTTGTTTTTAAATTCTTGAAAAATACTGAATATTTTTCATGTAATATTTTCTATACCTAACTAAATGTCATAACATCGAAGTTATAGCTAATATTTCACTTATCCGCTCAAGATAAAATAATACATTAATAACTTTGACGTTTCAATAAGCTGCAATTGTTGGTGTTTATAGAAAGTCAGAATGGATAGTTTATCTGAAAGATAACGAATTGAGATTTAAATGATATTGGGATATGGTGATATTCATAGCAGTCAACATGAAACGTGTATTATCTTCACTAATTTATATCCAAACTGAAATCCCATTACAAGATCTACTGTAAGTAAGTTATTAAAAATATTTAATCAAAATAGTACAGTAAAAGATTTGCCCAAATCAGGACGCAGAAAAACTGCATCAACTGATCTTTAGATGTTTGTTTCATGTTAAAAGAAGATCCTTATTTACTTAAGCACTAGATAAATATCCAGTAAAATTGATGTTTCGCAAAAAACCGTAATAACAAATTTACGTAATAGTAAATTCCATCCATACAAAGTAAGTCTAGTTCAAGAGTTGTTAGATGATTTTGATAGACGTGAAGAGATTGCAGACACATTGATGAAAGAACTATCCCAATTTTTTAAATAATATTATGTTTAGCGATGAGGCCACTGTTTTTATTAACGGAAACGTAAATCGCCATAATTGTAGATCCTGGTTGGATGCGTGAACACCATACCCAATTTCCAAAAAAACTTAATGTATGGGCTGGAATACTTTTTAGCAAAAAAGCTGTAATTGCATTTTAAAACGTATTTTTCGAATAAATAATAAATAGTTTAGTTCAACCGTTCAGTTATTTATTGTTCTTGGTAAGATGGTTAGGTTAGGTTGGGTCAGTTTAGGTTTCAATGCAGCTTAATTTCGAAATGTAAAAGCAACAGCGTAAATACGTATTTTGTGCTTTTTGCATTAAAAAATGTCTAACTGACTTGTTTTTATGAAAATCAACAAAAAATAAAGAAAGATGAATAAATATAAATAAAAAACTTCGAACAATCTCGCAGATACACTGTTTACAATAAAATTATGGCGCTTTGAATGACACATATGAGTAGTGACGTAGGCCACCCGCCAACAGTCGTTTACGCAGCAAATTTCTGAATTTGAATTTGAGGATGGAATAACTATGCTACAAAATTTTTTTAATTTAATTTTTTTTGGTTTTTGAGGTAATTGATTGCTGCTCTGTCTTCCTGCATGATTTTGAAAAAAATGGAAAACACCGATTTTCTTCGGATGTTTGTTGTAGGATGTAGATTCGCTTCGCTTATTCTGCAAACCTTCACGTGCGTGCCTTAAAAATGTACTTTTAATACTTATATCATAGATAACTATTAAAACATTAATATTTCATAATTTAAATTTCAAAATTGTCAAATGTTATAAATTACCCAGTGCTACCAACATACTTTTTAGAATAAAAATTTTCGTAATTTACATACAAATAATAAATTGATTTAAGAAATGATAAAATGGCAAAATATAAAAAATATTTTGAACAACTTATTTCATATGGCTGTTGTGCTGAACTCGTGTCATAACAAAAACCCATATGAAATGCGTTGTTTAATATACTATTATACCTTTTCAGCTAGATGGTAATTTTTTAAACGATTTTGTTAATAATATTTATGCATTACTCTGTCAACTTTATTTTTTTTAATTGAATCATTTAAACAAACGTTCTGCCAAAGTTATCTCTTGTTATATTAAAGTATTTTAAAACTAATAGTAATAATAATAAAACTAATATTAAACATATTATACATATTTAGGTTATAATTTTTCGCTAAAACCAAATTCCTTGCTATAAAATATATTTTTTAAGGAGCAATAAAGAATAATTATTATCAACTAATATATACTTAAAGTATTATTTTAAAAATCTCAGTAGTTCCATCCTGTACCAATAAAAATGGCGCTTTTTTCTCTCGTGAGCACATGTGGCGTAGTGTCTGGTTCACGGCTTGCAGATAAAGTATGTAACGTCAATAAACAGACACTATTTTCGAACCTCTACTACAAATATTTTTAATCCATTTAGATTTTCGGATCAAGAATAATATACTTACCGAAAATTTAAGAATAAACACGAACCAATGATGATTTCAGGATGTAGTGATATATTTACAACTCGATTTGTTTACACTATTTGAAATTAGTGGTTGCCATTTTTCTTTGAAGGTGTTTCTATTAAATTTGAAGTCAAGTTTATGAAATAAACAGACAAAAATATAAATATTTAGAACAGAAAATAGTAATTATCTCCTACTATTCCTAGAAAGCAGTTCTTCATCTCGTGTACAGCGAATTAAAATTTAATAGTGACACCCTCTTCAAAACTATTCGCCAAATCTTAGTTATGCTTCTGTTTAAAATGTTTCTCTTCGTATTAAAAGCAAGTTTGACTAAAACAATAAAAACCTTTATGACTAAATTTAACATTAATAAAAACGAACTATATTTAGAGAATTTATGGTCCATAAACTCATGTCATTATATCCAAATAACGAATTACTAGTACCTAACTGTTTGTGGCAATGGTAAGGTCGCCGTTTAAAGAAGCTTCGAAGTATTTTAAATATTGCATCAAACATTTTAACTTCCATGCAAGGGCGTTGCCAGCTTATGAGTAAGGGGGGGCAATGGGGCAATATTATGGAGGATAAAAAATATGAATGCCTGGTACAGTCAAAGCATGAAGCGTTACACTTTGGAAGTACGGTTCCAATATCAATGTATAAACTTCAGGCCCCGATAGCACAATAACTAAATCAAACTTTTAGACACAGTTTTAATTAAATTGATTGTGGTAACCTTTAATGATTTATTTTAACAAAAATATAATTAACACAAAATAATATTTAACTAAAACATAACCGGCGGGGATTTTTTGCAAAACTTTCAACCACTTTATCATTAAAATTATTTAGATTTTTATTTATTATAGCTCTGTGTACACTTATCATGGCTAGACCATTAAGGCGATCTTCTGCCATGGTGCTTCTTAGCCATGTTTTTACTCTTCTGAGGCTGCTAAAGGACCGCTCTACTGTACAGGTCGTGCATGGTAAAGCGATCAAATTTTTTAATGCTTTCTCCGTTTGGGGAAAGAAGGAATGTGTTTATTTTAGATTAGGCCTATCGTGCCACAATTCCTACCAAAGTTCGATTTCATTCTTTATGTTCGGTAAATTATAAAACTGAGCAATAGATTCAGAAGTTTGTTGCAGATTTTCAGTTGTCATTTTTTGCATCTGCGCTGGGTGTAAGTTAGATAATGCAAATGATGGCGTGTTTTCTTCAGCAAAACGTACTTCAAGGGATGTGATAGTTGAATCCAAATATGGTATTACTAAACGCCTCTTCTATGTCATTGTTTCCCCGTAATACGCGGCATTGATGTAATGTCCTCCTCCAGTCCGACTTTCTCCGCAACAGCAGTGGCTTCCTTTATAATTTCTTCTGTCACTTTTTCTGGATTTTCACGGTGGTTTTTAATTAAAAGTAAAATCCTTTTAACGTGTTCCGAGGCTTTGATGACGTCCAAAGCTACAGATTGGAGTTGGATTCCATCAAAGCCGAGTATTTGGCTTTGGCTTCAGTTGGAAGGCATTTTTCAGAGTTGCACTATTTCTTTCCTGAGATAATGTTTATAAGGCTTCCAGAATGACTGGAAGATTTTCTTTCAAAACTCTGATGGTTTTGTGTTTCTCACTCCATCTTTTCTCGCAAAGCCTGGAAATATTAGGTATTAATCTCCTCCTCAAAACTGATTCTCGAAAAAAGTTTATAGTATCTTTAATGGTTCCCACTTATTTACAATTTTTAGCTGCTGTCCAATAAGTTACACTGCTGTTTTATGGAGGGTAGAGGAAAGAGAACCAACTCAATGTATTAAAAAGTGCTTATCGAAAGAAAACAAATTGGTGGCGCCACAGTAGCTAGAGTAAGTATCACAGGACATTACAAATAGTAGAAAATAAGAATTTGTCCTAGATCGGCTATGTCAAAATGAAATGTTAGAGTAACAAACGAAATTGAATTACAATTGACTAAGTAAATAGTTGAAAAATAAGAAAAGAAATGGGGAAGAAAAAATCCAAGTACTGGTATCAGATGGAAAGACTGAAACAAGCTTAAAATACTTTTGGAACTATGACTAGAATAGAATAGTAACCGGGCATTGCCGGTTAAGGAGTCCCATTAAGAAACTATCGTCAGATTCTGTGCATACACTTTTATATCTTGGCTCATATAGCATTTTTTTCACTACTAGCCTTCTATTTTTTAAAATATTAGTTTCTTAAACTAATAAAAATTTTTAACGGTTCACCAGTCACTCTCGTTTCACATGACATGACAATAACAAGGCAACCAATAACATATCCAATAATTATTTTTATTTGATTATAAGTATTGTTTTTTAAAAATCGCTTTGTAAATGCCTGGATAGTTAAATATACACCCCACAAAAATTATCACATCATTCATTATTTAAAAAATATTTTAAATTTTTTTCCTTTTTTAAACAATTTAATTACTATAAATAATTGAAACTCCAATAAACCCCACTTTTGCAACATTAATTATTGTAAATATCATTTCAATATAGCAAAGCGTAGAAAAATATTACAAACATAAACTTTATTTGAATTAAAGCCAGCTAAATTCCAATAGCGTGTGTTACCGCCCCTGGCTCTAATTGCAGCCATTCGTCTTTGAAGGTTTTTGAACAGGTTCTGTATGTATTGTTGTGGCATGTTTTCCCATAAGTCACAAAGAACATTTTGAAGATCGTTTAATGTTCTTAGTGGTGTCGGAATTTGCCATCCTAGATGGTCCCAGACATGTTCTATCAGATTAAGATCCGGACTACGTGCAGGCCAATTTAGGGTGGGTGTTTCGAAGTCTGCAAGAAATTCCGATCGTTTTTTGTCCATGATGAGAAACCACAAATACCTTTTAAGTTGGCATATATACAAACTGTCCCAAAAACTAAAATTAAATAATAAAAATATCCTAAAATACTACTGATGCGATAATTTTTGTGGGTAATGAAAAATATGTTTGCATTATGTCTTTGCATTAGTTAACCTCACATTATGTCAAATGGACTGAGATTTAGTTCTAATCGTGTAGTTCCTGTATCTTTCTACTTTGGGTAATAATGAACAACTTTACTACCTCAACAAAAGTCAATAAAGTTTGGTTTAGAGGATAGTAGTGACAAAAAGTTTTTTTGTAACTTTAAGTCGATATTTATCGTTATTACAAGCATGGGAATTTATGAATTGTGTTTCGTGTTCACAGAATTTTTGCACAAAGTGGGTTTGCTCATACAATGTAATATTTTTCCCATCGATTACATTTTTATTAAAAGCAGGTTAGATCTGTTATAAGATTGTTGGGTAAAGTTATCTTCAATATTTCGTTTAAAATAATGATATTCTAAACGTTAAACTTCACGAAATATGCTCGTAAAACTTTATAATAGCAATTTGATCATCCTTTCGGGATTCTCATTTTCCTGTACGGCTACTTTTACCTCGGTTTGTATCCTAAATGATGATAATATTGTAGTTGCGTTATAAAACGGCGGCAGATGGTCATAACGGCCGATAGAATGAAAAATAGCCGAAACCGTATGGTAACTATTGGTGGTTCTGTTTTGCACACCAAAGATTTATCTTTGTTAGGTGAAGTGTGCAATGTAATAAATATTTTGAAGTTATCACGGAGTAACATTGAGACCTGATGTTTCTCGAAAAAAAATGTTCTCTTAACCGATGTCATTCTAAACTTGAATCGCATTTAAAAAAAAATCTTGTAGCATTCTTTAAAACTTATTAACTATAAATCATTTATCAACAGTTTTGGTTTTTATCTCTACTAAAAACAATTTTTTGATACAACATTTTTAATTACAATGTCTTATTTGATGATATACCACATTTACAATCTTTAGAAACACGAATGAAAATTAATTTGCCTTAAAATATTTATTTACGGTAACTCATACAGAAACTTTCTTTTAATTAATTATTACGAAGAAACTTTAACAAGTGAAGCATTAATCTTTGGTAGATTTGTTTTTACTGTTTAATGTTTTAATCTTAAGGAAAGTTCTCCCCTGGGAAAATTGTATGTATACCAAGATTAATTACTTTCATGAAAATTAAATTATATTTTGTATTAGTTTTATAAACTAATATATAAACAAAAATTCAAAATAGATAGTTTATTTAACACCATAAATGATGTTGTTAATAATATGATTTTGCTACTATTTTAAAATTATGAAAAGATAAGAACATTAAACAATTCCATTTTTATTTAGGAAATTAGCTTTTCTAAATATCATTGTCAGATTGACACATTGAAGGTTAGGTTAGGTTAGGTTAGGTTCTATGTGAGTGGTCGTTTAACGTCCCTTCCACTGCGACCTGAAAGATCTATTGTGGCTCACCCCTAGGTTATAGTCGTTCTATTAGCCCTATGCCTCTAATGAAGCTCATCAGGGTCGCTGGCGACACTCCCATGAAGTCATTGGGCTCGAGTTGATGCAGACCAAATTTATTGATCCTTATTTTCTCGAGCTCTTGGCATTTACACAAGATATGTTCCACTGTTTCATCCTCAGCCTGACAGAATCTGCAGTAAGAACTCTCTGCCAGTCCAATTGTTTTCATATGCCTATTAAGGCGACTGTGTCCAGTCAGTAGTCCTATTATTATTCGTAGATCCTGTCTGCTCATATTCAGCAGCTCTTGAGACCTCTTTTTAAAGAGATCTCCTACAAATGCATTTGAGTGCTTTAAACTCTCTATTTCGAACCAATAAGAATGTCTCCTCCTATCTACCCAGTTCGATATTGTTCCTCTGGCTACGCTGTTCGCTATGCCTAGGAATGGCTCCGGGCCTATAAATATTTCTTGCTTCAGCACCCTTCCTGGCTAGAAGGTCCGCTTTTCCGTTACCTTCAATGCCAGTATGCCCAGGTGCCCAAAGTAAGGTTACTTTGAAGGCACTTCCAAACTAACTTGGAGTCGATCCGATTTGATTCCAGTGACTTTAGTGCCGCCTGGCTACGGGAATGATTTTTATAGTTTTGTTCCTGCAGTCACGCTTAAGCATCTCCTGCAGGCACATCTCCATTGGTAGTTGTATTTAGGTTGCATTGCATCTGGTATCATCTCCAGTATCCAATGATTTTTTTATTATCTCTCCGGCCCTGGCTCTGACACTGCTCTGCCCTGCATTCTAACATTTCACTAGTCTTCTGTATGCACCAGCCATCGCCTCCCTTTCCGTCTAGATATGGAGTGGAGGAAGACATATTGAAGTTACATCCTGTTTTTTTAATGTACATTATTATGTCTATTGTCTATTGGGTAGTAGAATGTGGAAAAAAATGTCAACCCGCTTTGTTATAACTTATAAGCTTCCCCGGCGGCTCAAAATGTGCATATAAACTTTTATACAAAAAAAAGCAGCTCTTATCTCTTATATTTTACGATTTTAACCATAAAATACAACCCAGAACTCACCACAAGTAGGTGGCTGCTAAGTTAGGTCCACAACCACCTCCTAGAGCAACACCTTGTTTCACCCCCTAGCTCGTTGTGTAAATAAAATAATAAATAAAATAAACTTCTATCATAGCTAAAATATCTTCGTTGGAAACATTAGCTAGTAATGGAAGTCTTGTCAGCTTGCAACACTACCAAACAATGAGCTCCACAAAGTCTGTTGCACTAAAGTTAAGTTCTGGAATGGTAAAAAATATTATATGTTTCCTATCCTGCATTTTCTGACGAATTTTCAGTAGGCAACGATAACCTAGCTCTCTTATAGTTTTGGATTTATCTGTTACCATCGCATAAAATATTTTCTTTGCATGACTGGTTAAATAATTTTCATTGCCTCCTCTTCAAAATATCTGGACCATTTAACAAATGACGAAGACCATCCTTACATGGCGGCTTAACCTTAATATGAAACCATATGAAGTCCAAGCATTCCATTTACAGCAGTTAGCCAATGGGAATGGGATAATTTTCCTGATTTATTATAGGCTAGGCACTTAGTACTTAGATCATCAGGAACAGTTCCTGGAAAGTTTTTATTTTGTATCGGATGAAACGATACAACTGGCAAATTTTCACAGGATTTCAAAGCTTCCCCAATAATACCAGAATATCCGCGAGGCCTAGTTGAAAGTCCGTCTAAATTTTGAAGTAAGTGCCTTAGAGGTAATTTGTTTGCGTGAAACAGGCAGATCAGCCACTAAATGGGGCGCTTAAGATACAGTTCCAACATTCTTATGGCACCATATTTTATTCCCAGTGTTCACAACTGTTCCGTCTCATCCTATAGCATTTAAATGGAGAAAATCTATCTTCTCATCTATAAAGGTTACAATTACTTGTTTAATAGTAGCTGCAGATGACAGCGGCTTTACATGACCTACATACTTTGTGCCTGGATCTGACACTAACACAAGTGTTTTTTAAATACGGTGTTTCTATGAAGTCTGTTTCCCTCATCTGTTGCGAAATTGTTTTATCTTTTCTACTATTCTACCGTTACCACTTCTTTACTATTGCTCTCATAATCAGCCCTCTTTCTTTTTCTAGCACCACGAATTTTACTTCTGTCAATTATTTTGAAAGTATCGCTGTTTTAAGATATTCTAAAACAGCAGAAGCTATTATTTCTGCAGCTTTGTCAAAAAGCCCTGTTCTGTCACACTTTGGCCAATTTTGGCAAGAAAATTTGCATTTGTTCAATATTTTGGCTGGGAACTCGGTAATCGGCTGGTTATCGGTTTTCGACATGTTGGGCGTATCTTTTAATTCCTTCGCCATTCTTTTTTTATTTTTAGTTTTAATTATATCTACGGAACTAATATCCTTTTTAGTTGACCTCTCTCTTAAAGGAATCTTTATTCTACACTTGCATAAACTAAAATCGACATATTTACATAAAGTTATGTTAAAAAAGGTACTATTAGCTTGGTCTTGAAAGTCTTTTACTTTTTTAGAAATGGCAATTGTTTTTCAATTCCTTAGCGGTTTCTTTAAGGTTTGATATTTTTTGTAATACGCTTTTAACATATGAGTAATTCTTTTGCCTGACAAAACAGGTAAAGAAGCCTTGGCCCAAAGTTTTTCCAGATTTGTTGTCACCATTTCTGTTATTTTAGAAACATTTAGTTCCTTTTAAGAAATGAGCCTAAGTTCATATCTAGTTCATAGAAAAAATCATTATAAGTTGGTAAGATTAGTTCTATTAGTTCTTTGGAGCACCAAAAACTTCACGAGGGGTCTCTTTTCTTATTTTTGGCAGTGCAAGATCAATAAAAACACACAAATACGTAGCACGAAAAATAAATCAATCGTAGCGAACGAAGTCGTATTTTAACGCGTACCTACTGCAAACGAAACCTGATGTAAACTGATAGAGAGCGCCTCACTAATTAGTAATTTTCCATTTGTTGTTTATTTTTCTGTTCCTTATACTTTCCCAAATCCCATTTCTTTATGGAAAGATTTTCAAATCAATAAATCCGGTTTAGATTTTGCTAAATTTCTGTGTATAATTTGATTAAGGGTAAATTCATGGTCTTATATTCCTCTACCCTTGCGGAATCCATGATGCTGCTTGTATAAAGTTGGTTTGTTTTGATTGCTTAGTTTTTTTTTCAAAAATGCTTTAAATTAGTTTTTATATCCTACTCATTATTAAGTAGCGAGAGCTACTTTATGCGAATGCCTGTGTCTGTCCGTCTGTCTGTCCGTCTGTCTGTCCGTCTGTCTGTCCGTCTGTCTGTCCGTCTGTCTGTCCGTCTGTCTGTCCGTCTGTCTGTCCGTCTGTCAGTCCGTCTGTCTGTCCGTCTGTCTGTCCGTCTGTCTGTCCGTCTGTCTGTCCGTCTGTCTGTCCGTCTGTCTGTCCGTCTGTCTGTCCGTCTGTCTGTCCGTCTGTCTGTCCGTCTGTCTGTCCGTCTGTCTGTCCGTCTGTCTGTCCGTCTGTCTGTCCGTCTGTCTGTCTGTCCGTCTGTCTGTCCGTCTGTCTGTCCGTCTGTCTGTCCGTCTGTCTGTCCGTCTGTCTGTCCGTCTGTCTGTCCGTCTGTCTGTCCGTCTGTCTGTCCGTCTGTCTGTCCGTCTGTCTGTCCGTCTGTCTGTCCGTCTGTCTGTCCGTCTGTCTGTCCGTCTGTCTGTCCGTCTGTCTGTCCGTCTGTCTGTCCGTCTGTCTGTCCGTCTGTCTGTCCGTCTGTCTGTCCGTCTGTCTGTCCGTCTGTCTGTCTGTCTGTCTGTCCGTCTGTCTGTCCGTCTGTCTGTCTGTCTGTCTGTCTGTTTGTCTGTCTGTTTGTCCGTCCGTCTGTGGACACGATAACTCAAATACGCTTTCGAGTTTCTGAAATCTGTTTTCACCAATCGATACTTAGAGACAACCTCTTCCTCGTATCAACTTTTCAGCGTAATCTGCAATCCGTCCCGGAATGGCGGGTCAAAAACTGATTTCGGGTCAGAAATTCCAAAAAAATTTTATTGCTGATTTTTGTACAGAATCAAATGCTGACCATTTTTTACTCAAGGACCATGGGTCTGTTCTAGTGTCTACTGCCCGCCAGGGCGGTTGCAAGTTATGGCTGGTCTGGGTCGACTTAATAGTTTCTATACCAAGCTTAAACGTTTTCTATAAAAAAAGACAACTACTTCCTGGGCTATATGCCCCAACGGACATTGAACTACAATCCATTAGAAACGCGACCGACTTCGTCGATACTTAAACCATCTCCGTCGGTTTGCAAATCACTTTTTATTTTAAAAACTTATTCGTTTATTAATTTTTTTGAGATAACCATTGGATATTGATTAAGTAGTATCAAGACTAGACCAAGTGTGAAAGTAATAAGACATAGAAATATTAAAGCCTAGATGTTATTAGTCCTAAGGGATTATCCTGGATGCATTTTCCTCTAAGATCTGTATAACGGAGCAATGATATAGAAAAATCAGAAAATATTTTGCTGATCTTTAGAATAGTAGTTTAGTAGTGCAGAACTTGCAAGATTTATATGCTCATTAATAACTTTAAATGGCTGATCTACTAGATGTCTTTTAATATCAATTTCTCTAATAAAATTAAAATTTTGTATTTTTAATGTATTTTCTTTTATTAATCTAGCAGTTAACTTTGTTTTCTAATAGTTGTGCATCGTATGTTGTTTTCAAAAATGTCAAATAACCATTTTGTAATTGAACGCTTACAAAATTTTGATTAAAAAATGGAAGGAATGCTCGGCAACATCGGGGATCTTTGAAGAGAATATAATATATATGAAAGAGAAGGAAGGACAGGCAATGAGAACACCGCCGCCGCCGCCGCTGCGGGACTATAGAGCAGAAATTCTCGCAATAAGGAATATTAGAGTTCGTCACCAGATTAATGATTTCTGTCTTGTAGGCAATTCAGTCGAGCGGCACTTACTAATTTTCCGTTCCCTATGCAATTTTCTCAGCTTTCCTGGCCCGCCAGACACGGATGAAGATCCAATTTTGGAGCTGTCGATTATTAGAAGGAATTTAAATGAGCCTATATTTAAAGGAGGGACCCCTGACAGCTACTCAAGTATGGAAATAACAATGAGTTTTTGTTTGTGATTATAATTTAGTATTAATAAACAACGAGATATTAATTTTGTCAAAGAGAAACATTTTTAGTGCAGTCAAATAAGCAAGTTATTTGCTTTATATTTAGTCCTAAGTGTTTTTCTCAAATTTTAACAATTTTTAGGTTTTTTCATTAAACCAAGAAAACCATTTATATTGAAATAGCCTATAATGATATTAGTTATTTTAATTAGTTAAAAATTTATTATAAATTTATAAATATCTGTACTTTGCCTAAACTTTTCTTTCTCAGGCACACATACACTTCCCGGCAAAAGAACCGGCCACTACATACTGGCCCTAATTTTAAATTTGACTTCCTCGCGAACCGCTCATTTTATTTTAATGTTATCATTGAAGATTGACTTGTCATAAGTAACGATACTATGTCAGAATTTTTTATTTATATTTTACTTTGAACCCTGATTTTTTCTGAACATTTTGTATTTTTATTCACGACATTATCTCTGTATTTACTGGAGATACACTTTTATAAAGCGAACTACTCGGACGAAGCTGTGAAAACACAACAAATAATCATCAAAACGTAAATTTGGTGGCTAAACCCAACGCCAGGTTCACTCGTGAGTTACTTAGGCTAAACCGCAAGGAGCTCAGAAATATAGTTGGCCTCATAACCGGCTTCACTCCTTTACGCTTTCACCTAAATCGCATAGGGCTATCTCAGTCATCAACCCTGTGCAGAATATGTGGGGAGGATAATGAAACAGCATCCCTTTTAGTACCCTGCACTCACTGCCCGCAGACTCAACCTCTGTGGGGCTGAAGTCCCGATGAGGGCCTTTCCCTGTGAACGACTGGTCAAAGACCTCACGACCCTCATTAGGGAACTAGGCCTGTTTGTCTAAATGCTGGGCCCTCTAGGGAACACAATAAGCCTCATAGGCTTCCGTGCTTGGGACTTACACATGTAGTAACATCCCCTTCCCAGTGAGTCTATCTAAAATCTACAATCTACAAATCATTTCGTTATAAAAAAATGCTTAAATAAAATAAATCAACAAAAATAATAATTAGGTAGTTACACACATTCTGCTAATAAGAGGTTTGATAAGTAGCTGAGAACACTTATTATATTTTTAGTTCAGGCATAGTAATTATTTTCTTTTACAGTCGTTAATTTTTAATAAAAATCTTTCCGCAAACCCACCATATCGCTGGCTCAGATTATTTTTTAATTAAATTTTATAGCCATATTATTATGAGTGCGATTGCAACCAAGGATTTCATCAATTATTTATCTAATACTCTTTACGAAGCGTGAGAGTTGGGATGTATAAGGATTGAGGCCAGGAATGGGAGTACGCAGAGCGCTACGAAATTAAAAGCTGCCAGGAAATCGTAATTGCTCTTCGGAGGCGTTTCGTTCATAGAGCCATGAAGATGATGTCTGCCTCCGGAGTAAGGGTATGAATTTGGAATGGCCATATTATTATTTTTTGAAAACACTTTTTTAAATTAAGTTTTTGGTCCTACTCGTCTCATAAAAGAAGTAGGTATATTAAGTGAAATGCCATTATTATTAGTGTAAATTGTTTTAAAAATATTATTAAGCTTTTGGATAATTGCAATAGTTAATAATAAAATGTGTATTTACATACTATAATGTTATTATTCTGAAGGTATTTTCCTTTAAGATCAGTATAACTATGCAATTATATAGAAAAACCAGGAAAAAACTATATTATGCTGATCGAGATCCAAAATTACGTTTTTCTCGCAATAACCGCAAAACTTTATGAAAGGAATTAAACGTATAACTCTCAACCGCAATGTTGAATTACAAGATGAAGGTATGGATTTTCTTTTAAATGAGCTTGAAGATGATCTGTGGATAAAATCTCTGGATCTACAATGTTGCGGTATTACTGAAGAATTATCTTCGAAAATTATAGAAGTAGTTCGTTTCAACAAATCTCTAGAAATTTTTGATTTAAGGCACAATGATATATCATGCTGATCTTTACAATAACCTAATATATTTTTGTTACAGAACAATAAACAACTAAAAGGTTGAATTAAATTTCACTATTTAATCTATAGCGAAACGGCCGTCATTACATTAGTATTTTACGATTAAATAGTGAAAGTTAATTCAACCTTTTAGTTGTTTATTGTTCTGAATAAGATGAACTTTCACAAAGTAAGGGTTAGTACAATAAAAATATTTTTGTTACATTTATGTCTAATCTATGTGTAAAATAAACACTCAATCAAAGTAAACAAATTAATCGTGGAGAACTTCCAAGATTTATTTGTTCATTTACAATTTTAAATTTTTGATTTGCTAGATGTCTTTTTATTTTTTTGTTTTTTATTAATAATTTTCATCTTGTAAACTATGCAGATGACAAACTTATTAGTGGTTGAAAACTCAATATATGCTATCTTAGATATAACTACGCAATATATAGAAAGAGCGCAAATATAGTTAATTAAAAACAGACTTATTCTAAACAATGAGAAAACTAAATACTTATATTGCACGACAAAAACAAGCAATCATCTCATTCCTCCTGCTATAAAAATTCAAAATCGGGATCTGACTTTGACTCATTATACGAAATTTCTTAGTATACACATTGATAAAAACCTAGACTTCGAAGTTCATATTAATGAGATTAGTAAAAAACTAAGTTAATTGTGTTATTCATTTAGAGTTACTGCAAAGTACCTAGAACGTGAGGCTAGACGAACTGAATATTTCGTAAATTTCCACTCAGTTATGAGATTTGGTATTATATTATGGGGAGGTAGCAGCTCAGGTGAGCAAATCTTTGTCGTACAAAAAAAGCAATAGGGGTATTATTGGGCTTAAATTATGTAGAGGAAAATTTAAAAAAGTAAATATAGTGAATATGGTTGGATTGTATATTTATGAATGTCTTATGTTTTTGTTTAAACATCCAGAGTTCTTTTAAAAGCATAAAATAAATCATAACTTGCAAACACAAATTACAATAAACCTTATCATAGACTTTCTTCTATAGAAAAATCGTTAGAGTAAGTTTGTATCAAATTTTTTAATAAATTAAAGCAGGAAGTAAATATTAAAATTTTCAAACAGCAAAACTTAGATATACTTATTAATTTGGAACCTGATGTAATCAGTGACAGATACTTTTTAGGGTCATCTGCAAGGAAAACAAGTAAATGGCGTAATTTTATTCTCTACTCTCATAAATTTGTTAACTTAACACTATTCATTTTAATTATAGCTGTCATAATTGTAAACATTGTTATAGTTGTGATTCCGATGAATATAGATGCATTCTATTCTATTCTATTTCAAGTTCTTCAAGGAAATCTAAATTTTGTTTTTTATCACAAATGTTTAGTACGAGTATTTGGATATCACTCATACCCACCAATGAGTTCAAACGAATAATTTGTTATTATCCCTAATAAATAAATTATTTAAATATACGAAAATAAAAATTCATTGTTAAAAGTATGTGCCACGTGACATAATTGATTGATTGATCGACATTTTGATGACATAATCTTCTCGCACCATTTAAACCTTTTATCACATAAAACGGTTTTATAAAAGCAGACAGTAGACACCGGTCCCAAGTCGACGCAATCATGGTGGGAATATTTTTCAATAATTTCAACTTTTGTGCTTTAAAATAAAAAAATATCAAAACAGCAAAGTATAATAATACTTTAGGGGTATCTTAAATTATATCATCTTCTTCTTCATCTTTTTCACCCTGTGTTTGCTGGAGGCAAACATCTCCACGTCTCCCTATCTTGTGCAATGCTTAACCATTGTTTTCATGATTTCATCTACCCATCGTTTTTGTTGGCGACCCACACTTCTTCTTGTTTCTCTGGGTCTCCATGTTGTTACCTTATATGCCCATATATCTTTTGTTATAGTAGTTTTTAGTTATTGCACGGCGTGCAATAATTTTATAACATTTATTATTACAGACATCAATAGCAAAGATTTTATACCCCAACGTACAGAATAGGCAGTATGTGGCGTCCGTGGATAAATAGTAATAGTGCTTCTTCCAGTGGTTTGTTAAAGAAGAATTACTTATCTTGTGACGCGAAAATCATTATAAAAAATGTGTATAGTTCCTTACTTCAGGAACTATACATACAATATCAAGGATATAATGCGGGTGCTGCAGCAAGAGTAACCAGTAATTTGACGAAGGTGCCTCTTACTTAAGTTAGACGAATTGTTGAAAATTCCATGTAATCAAGCAGCGTGTCCCTACAATCAAAAGTCTGAAACAGCGGCTCATCAAAGACGGAACTCACATCAGCTGTGGCCTCACTACTCTTTGGCGAGCTCTTTCTGCAATGGACTTTAAATATCGCAAAATTGACAAGATAGTCCAGGAGGAATCGGCGCATGAGTACCGAAAACTATTCCACCTGAATTTTTTATGTGATCCTCTTCAAATTGTCCTCCTAATGATATAAATGCATGTTGCCATGGCGCAACCCGGTGCCATATTATTTAAACCGAAATTGTTTAAACAATTACAAGTAATTGTTATTTTTCAAAGGGAATTTTTTTTTTATATTCTCTATTGAAATGCCAATAAAAAAGGTCCTATGACTTTTCACGATAAAGTTAATATTTTTAAAGATATGAATTTTTTAAAATTCAAAAAATCGCAAATTTGGGTACTTTCGACCCATGAAAAATATTTAAAAAAAAAAGATAATGTAAAAGTAATAAATGTTTTTAATTCTCTAGACAATAGTTAATAATATTGTTAATAGAGATTTAAAAAAAATTCATTGTTTATATCTTTTTTTTTTAATTGTTAATTTGGCGCGCTCACAAGTATGCATCGCTTACTTTTAAGTATCGTTGTCTCTCTCTGACTCATGCGTTGCGTCGGCCTCTCTGTGTCTTGAATCAATTTGTTTTTAATAAATTTTTCTCGGAAATCAATTTTTCAAAAGTTTTTTAAGCATAAATCGGAACATGTCATTAAAATTACTTTTTTATCAGATTATATTACTTTTTGCTATTAAACGTTATTATTTATACAAAGAGTAACCTTGAAAGAATAAAAAATAAAAGAAAGAATTTCTTACTCAGACACACTCATACACACATTATGATACATATACATAAAATTATTTTCATTCAATTTATTTGAATGTTTTTTCTAAATACCCAATATATTTTTGTTATTTATAAATAAATGTGATTTCAAAAAATGTTCAAATACCATTATATCTTATTATTGTTGATATAAAAGCAAAAATTACTATGATAATAACAAAAAAGTAATATAAACTGATAAAAGTAATTTTAATGACATATGCTTAAATTTTGAAAAATTGATTTCAGAAAAAAATTTATTAAAAACAAATTGTAGGCAATTTAATTATTATCTAATAACATTGCTTTCTTTAAAAATTTTGATAAAGTTGATAGTTTTTAAGATAAATGATAAATAATGATTTAAGACACAGAGAGGCCGACGCAACGCTTGAGTCAGAGAGGGACAGCGATACTTAAAGGTAAGCGATGCATACTTGTGAGCGCGCCAAATTAACAATTAAAAAAAATATATAAACAATGAAATTTTTTAAAATCTCTATTAACAATATTATTAACTATTGTCTAGAGAATTAAAAACATTTATTACTTTTACATTATCTGTTTTTTTAATATATTTTTCATGGGTCGAAAGTACCCAAATTTGAGATTTTTCGAATTTTAAAAAATTCATATCTTTAAAAATATTATCTTTATCGTGAAAAGTCATAGGACCTTTTTTATTGGCATTTCAATAAAGAATATAAAAAAATTTGTCCGTTTGAAAAATAACAATTCCTTGTAATTGTTTAAACAATTTCGGTTTAAACAATATGGCACCGGGTTGCGCCATGGCAACATGCATTTATATCATTAGGAGGACAATTTGAAGAGGATCACATAAAAAAAATGAGGTGGAACAGTTTTCGGTACTCATGCGCCTATTCCTCCTGGACTAAGAGACAAGTAATAATGAAATCCAGACGTTTAATAAACTGGCGTTCTAAATATATAACGTCAATAAGAAAATACCGGTCTGAAAATCGGCCAATACTCTACTTCGACGAGACGTGGTTTGACACGCATGACACCTCTTCCAAAGGATGGTCTGATTCCTCTGATAAGTGTAAAACAAAACAACCATCAAATAAAGGGAAGAGAATCACAATATTACACGCAGGATCAGAAAATGGTTCGATGTCAAAAGCTATGTGGCTTTTTGCCAAAAATATTAAGGACTCTTGTGTTGATTATCACGAAGATACGACAGCAGAGCTTTTTGAAGATTGGTTTAAAAATTGTCTGTTCCAACATTCCGTCAAACAGCGTTATAGTAATGGACAACGCAAGCTATCATAGCCGACAATTGCAAAAAATTCCTGGCTCAAAGAATACGAAATTGGATATTCAAAACGGCTGCAAATGACATATATTTTGAGGAAAATTATACAAAAAAAGAACTTTTACAATTGCTGCAGTCATTCTCTTTAAAAAAAAGTATGTTTACCGAGAGTTGGAAAAGTTCTGTTGGTCATGTTATAAATGTTGAAAACTCGTACCTTTCTGTAAAATCAATTGCGCCAATTATAATTAATTTAAATGAGGAAAGCGATAGCGATACTGAACTAAATATAGAATAGAATTGTAACATTTAAATAAATTACTTGTATATCTTCTATATTATGCAAAATTCAAATTTCTTAATTTCGACCCTGTAGCACATTTGCATTTTTTACCTGATGATTTTTTACACAATGAGATTAAATCGGGTAGTTTATTGCAGTAAATAACTTATTACCGTTTACTGTGAAAAATACTATAATCTTGCCACATTCCTGCTCATCGCCATTCCAACTTTGTCACTTCCTCAATAATGTCGTTTATCCCGTAGAGAGACTCCAAGTATACTTCGTTTCATTGCTTTATGTGTTGTTACGAGCTTTTTACACAGGATTTCGTGAGTCTTGCAGTTTCCAGTCCAGATGTACTGACTGGTAGGATGCAACTGTCATATACTTTGATTTTCATATTTATTGAGATATCGTTATTTTTCAGGATATGTCCTAGTTTCCCAAAAGCTTTCTTCGTAAGTCTGTTTTGTTGGTGATTTCTGCCTGTTGGTTATCTTTTCCTAATTTGATCAAAGTATATGTATTCGTTGAAGCGTTTTGAAGCTTTCGATTTGGTAATTTTCTATGTAAATATTAGTATTGTCAGGGCTCATAACTTTTGTTGTTCATCTTTAGACCTATCCTTCCAAATGCTTCATTTAATTGGTTTAACATTTCATTCTCTCTTCCCTTTAGTTTGTAGTCATAATTTTGTTAATGTAAGTGTGTATAATTTTTTCAAGTCTTTATATTATCTTTGATCATAAGATTTGTTAAATTTCCCGCAATTATGTCTTCTGCTAATAATAGTTTGAATTTCGTTCTCTATAAACTACCAAGTTGCGTGTGAATTGGTGCTAGTAATTTATTCAAAAATGACCATTGCGTGATTTAGATGTCTCGTATATCTATACAATATCAATGCAACTACAACTAATGTCTATGAGGTCCGAAGTAAAGTACAGTTTTTGTTCTAATGTCTAAATTATAAAACAAAACATTATTCTCTTGTTCTCTATATATATTTATATTATATTCTAATCTCTACGATTTTTGTTCATTAATTGAAATATAATCAATGATACAACTTAATTTTTTTAGGAAAATGAAAATAAAACTAAATTTGTTTCTTTTTCATTAACAGTAAATGGAATCTTGGTAAAACTATCTGTAACAATTTCCGAAAGAATTATTATTATTTGATTGCTTTTTAAATGTTTTCAAAATTAAAAACTAACAACATTTGCAATAGTTATACCACTAGTACTAAGTTATTTGAAATTACTTGATTTCTTTAAGAAACACAGTTGAGTTAAAAAGTAAAAGACAGACTTATAAGAAATTCCACCACGATTTCTTTCGATGGGGTGACACCACCAAATTCCGCCCCGAGTCTAACCCAAGGTAGTTACGTCACTGTCTCAACTTTATTTACACCCTTTAAAATTGATAGTAATTACTTCAATTAATTGTTAAAATTGGCGTATCATGATAATCTGACGATATATTATATTAAAAAGTTCCTATTGTATTTAATTCATTTATTAAATTTAAAATTTTAGAATGGTATTTATTTACGAATAGCAAATTTCAAATCTGTTTTTATCTCGGTATGATGTACATCAGGTACTGTATGCGGTCTCTCGCGCATGAAAATAATCATCCCGGCACGTCCCTGACAGAAGCGATGCATCACGGAAGCTGCATTCTGCCAGCCAAAGCCTGATATTGGATAGGCAATAGTGCATGTAATGATATTGCCTTCGCGCATTCACTATTATCACAATAATACATTTTCTTTCAGGTGGTCCTATCAGCTAATAAATATTTTTAGTTAACGTATTAAATATTAAAAAAAAATGTGGACATTAATGTAATTATGTTTTAAAAGAATTATTTTATTCTAAGTATAACTTATGACAAAAACGTTTATTAGGTATACAGCTTTTAAAAAAGAGTACAATAGCTATTAATTTTGTTTGTTTAGTGTTGAAGGTCATTCTAGACACAAAAACACAAGTTTTTTGGTAACTTGTAGGTATTTTTTTTATTTTAACTTGAAAAAAAGGTAATGACATATTGGGACAAAATGAGCAAAAATCATTTTATGCAAAACCTTTATGCACTTATGTAAAACCCAAAAAGATAAACTCCTAGAGTAGAAAAATACATAGAGACAATCAGTCATTCAGTTAGTCCCATAGTAACCAACATGCCCGATGGACAAGAGAGGAGTCAATAACAAAGTGCGGTGAGGAACGAAGAAAAGTGGGGGCAAGCTTGAGCTGAAGCTACGTCAGTTTTGAAACCTGTGAAATGAGATGTTGGGATTTCAATATTTTGTACAAATCAAGGTCCGAACCATTATTAGAAACAATTTGGAAGTTAAATAACTAGAAAAAAGACAATCAAAACCACTTAATATTCAACAATAATCATTGACAATATGGCTATTTATCGTAGTTTAATGACCATGGCAATCTCGGAATGCAAAAAGAAGTAAAATATTATTTTCTATGAAAAGGACAAGATGAAGTCTTAGATGTAAAACAATAGAGTATAAAAATATTCTAAGCGTATAACGTAGTAAATAGGGGACTTCAGTCCAAGTTGCCAACCTAAAAAAATCATATTTTTTCTACCACCTAGGAAGGGAAATTTCAGAACGATTTTGTAATGTCAAGGTTCGTATTATTTATTTATATCCGTAAACGAAGCCTCGGCTTTTCAAATTGTGTAATTTAATGCAAATATCGATAGTTGTAAAACTCTGTATTCTTCCCTTACTCAATATCATCCCTCTCTGTGTAACATTAAAGATGTGGGCGTGGACAACTGTTTGACTGATTTACAAATTTATTATTATTTAAACCGTGATTGGTTATAAACAATAAAGGGGCCATCCTTAAAATGAATTCAGTGCAAGGCATTTGAGTTTGAAAATGTATATGCTATTCTGAAGCCGATAGTACATCCAGGATAATCCCTTAGGGCTAATAACATGTCTTATTACTTCCATACTCGGTCTAGCCATAAGACTACTTAATCAATATAAGCTACCTAGCTATAAACTAACAAATTGTAACTTTAATATGTCAATCTGACGATTCTTATTCTAGCGAAACTGCTGTCATTGGGGTTAAAAAGGAAATTTTTTAAATAAATAGTGAAAGTTTTGTTAAAACCAAGAGTTTTTAGTTATTCTTAGTAAGATGGACTTCCATAAAGTAAGGGTTAGTACAAACAATTTTAGAAACTTGTCAATTTAAAGTATGCGTTTAATTTATTGCAGAACATCTAAAGATAAACCTTTATATATTTTTATAGCTCTTTTTTTTATTCCACATACTTTATAGAAATACTGTGGAATTTTTTTCGTTTTATTGACTGTCTGTGAATAATTTTACTTTTAATAAAAACATGTTTTAAATTTCAATAAAACTTACATTTTCCTTTGTTCGCTTTCTATCTATTTAGCGTTAATGACCTCCAAATTTCTTGGTTCTGCTCCTCTGAACAATCCTGAAGTTTAATTTAAATTACAATACTATACTCACCTCCAATTCAATTAAATTCCCCAACTTTCTAATACCTTTCCAGAAACGAAATTCCCCAAATGTTTCGTTTTCGTTTCTGACTGACAGTGTTTCGTGTCCAGAACGCTGCGTTCTCGAATGGGAAATTAACCAGCCATTATCTCTCGAGTATTTAATTGTAAGTACGAGACCCTTAAATTTTCCAGAGTTTAAAAATAAAGAAGGGAAAAAAGATGGAAAGAGAGCGAAGTTACAAAGCGTGTACTTGTATCCGGTGTGGTCGCTTTAATCCTGTTTGTTGCTTTGCCAGTGACTTTTTTTGTATGTGTCGGCCCGCACTCGAACCGCGCGTCCATACTTGCTTCTTTGCCAACAAGGTCGTCGCCAAAGGAAAGGGAAATTACGGGAAATTGCCAAGAAAACTGGAAATAAAGATGTTTTAACCTTTTTCTATTATTCAAAACATAATTTCTATCGAAGGTAAACATATTTTCGAGTTGAAATAATTCGTTTTTTTTTCTACAAAGTCAGTCTGTACAAGTATAGACGATATTTTTAAAGTTATTTATTTTTAAGGTTGTTTTTACTCAAAAAGACAATTTAAAATAATTTAAACAAAATAATTAATAATTATATTACTAAAAATACTTTGTATTAAACTTTTGACTACATCAATAATAAATAGGATTAATTTTTTTTGTTCATAAAAGTGCTCGGCCACTATGGCCACTTAGACATAACCAATATAAAGTTTATGTTTGTTGCAAAAATAAAATAAATATGGTAGAAAAAATTGACCTTTACTCTGACGTCATACCTACAGTAGAAAAAATTTACTTATTTATTTTATTTTATTGATAAAGACACTACTCATTCTGTACATATTTAATAAATATATTGTTATGAAATATTATTAAAACTAATTTAACTAAGTTTATGAATAGTTACTTTTGATAGCTAGCAAACAAATGTCAATAAAAAACTAATTCACAGGACTTATTTCTTAGACAATTACATTATGAAAATCACCTCATTCTTTAGAATTTAATATCCATCATGGCTTATTAGCTCTTTAATAATAATTTTAACTAAAGTCTAATAGAAATAGTTTAGATAAAATAGAATGTAATAACTAAAATAAGATTTGCCACTAGAAACAACATAAGGATATCTTTTAAAATTTGTTGATATTAATATGAATACATTAATAATGTAAGTAGTAATACTTACATATTATAATGAACATTATCAGTAGAACAAAAAAATCCTGACAACCATTTTAAACTATTTTATTTTTATAAAATTTTGTATAAGTACTTACTACTTACTTAATAAATAAATGATACAAATTTTTAAAATAGTTGCATTGCTTTAAAGCCCTTTTGCCTTTAATAATGTGTGGATGCACCCCGATGTGTTACGCATTCTCCAACGCGCCTAGGCGTGCTTCTGATCAGGTGGTCAATGTCCTCCTGTGGTATCTCATTCCAGGCAACCACCCACTCCTATCGAAGTTCTTCTAGAGTCTGAGGAGGACGTTGCAAATTGAACAATCTCCAACCCATCATATCCCACACGATCTCAATTGGGGATAAGTCGGGAGATCTTGGTGGTCAAGGTAACAATGTGACATCATTATGTTGAAAAAATTTTATAGTCTCTTGCGACATGTGGTCGGGCATTATCTTGTTGGAAAGTTGGGGTTCTAAAACTTCTTGGATATAACGCTGCGCGTTCATGTTACATCTGATGAATATTAAAGGTGATCTCGAACCATAAGCTATAGCAAACCAAACCATAACTCCAACAGTTTATTGAACATGGCTTTCAACAAAAAATCGTGGATTTTTCCTTTCACCACGTCGACTTCTAACCCTCGCTCGACCATCGTGCATGCCTAAACAAAATCGAAACTCGTCACCAAAGACAATACTGTTCCATTTCTGATCCCAGAGTGACCGTTCTCTGCAGCACTCAAGGCGATTACGTCGGTGTTCTGGAGTTAAAGAGAGGACCCAGTGTGGTCGGTATGAAAACAAGCAAAAACGTCTTATTCGTCAGTAAACACTTCGCATTACAATAGGTCTTCCGTGTTGTAAACACTACACTTACTTAAATTTAATGAAAATGGTATAAACAAAAATATGTGAATAATGAAGGACATTAAAAAAAAACAATTGTGGTAGAAATCATATAGGAACTATTTGATATAGACTATATTATACAACATACAACTAAAAATGTTCAACAATGCCTAAAAAACTATAAATTTGCAATTTAAAATTGCTCACTATAGGACAATGACAAAGTTTCAAATTAGCATTCAACTTTTAATACCATAAGAGTATAAAATTGATCCACATATGCAACGAACAATGTTTAACATAATTATTAACATAAATTTACAAAGAAACAGATATTTGCTCAAACTTTCAATTGCCATTCACTATCTAGGGAAGCAACACTTTAAAATTTTAGAGAATTCAAACGTGAATGTCTAATGGATAAAAATCTTTATGCACATATAAGTTTATATAAACAAAACTGTAATGACTAATTTTAAGAAGGTATGCTCAATTTTGTCTAATTTTAAAGAATAGTTAAGATATATTCATTTTTAATTATGACATTTTATGATTATAATAAAAAAATTATAAAACAAATTTGCAAAGTTACATGTGGAAATGTCAAATTAAGGTTTTCCTATAAATACGCTCAAATTTGAACTCTCGAGGACAGTAGAAAATCATCCCTCGCCAAATCTATGTCAAACTTTTCTTCATTTTCCAATAACACCATAGTAAATTCAGAGTATAACAATTTATAGTAAAGTGTGTGATGTTATTAAATAATTAAAGTCACTTCATTGTTGGAAATATTAGTGAAAACAGTGAAATTGGTTGTAAATTACACTAGTACATCGAAAGATGTCAAACACAGAGCGGCCATCTTGGAATCGAAGCAGGCTGATTGTACACGCTCACTACTTGCCATCCATGGAATTAGTAACGTCATGCAACTGTGAGTACAATGAAACTATTTTATGACTTTTGAACTTTTTATTTCATTTTTGGATACTCTTAATAATAATAAAAAAAGGAAAATAAATAATTGTAAAGGAATTTCTACAAATCTAATTGGTTATTGTTAATAAATGTTTTTTATTTCATAGAACAACTTATTTTCATAAACTCTATCATAGTACGGAACTTAAAATTTCAATTTACCACAGTCGCCGCTTAAATATTTTTAATCATAGAATTAAAATTCATACAAACTTAAATCATTAATAATATACAAATTAATTGAATCTGATTATAAACGGTAATTTTATAACAACTAAAGTCTTGAACCCAACTCTGGAACAAGTTTTTCCCTTGTTACTATTGAGCTAGCTGGTAAAATATAATTTCAAATATGCATGATGACTTATTTTTAAAAACTGATCCACGATGTTTTCAAGTATATACTTTATCTAAAATAACGGTTATTTTTGCAAAAAAAGAGTTTTTAAATGAGAAATTTACTTTTAAAAAATGCATTTTAAATTTTACGCCAAAACGCTAGAATAGTAATGGCGTCTATCTATGACATCATCGATTCGTAAATACCATTTATACTACACTGTGACCCGTGTCATCTGTGGATTCTGTGGTAAAAACGTCAAACTTTAAACATTTTGCAGGTTAAAAGAGGGTGGTTAAAAAAGTTTATTTTGTTTTTATTTATTATGTGCGATTATAATAGTTATCATAGTCATGAATCCTAATGTGTATCGATGGTGTGCGTTTCCACAATGTAAGAATATATCAATAAAAACTCCGAACAAGATATTTGTTTACGTTCCAATGTCAATGTCAACCATATTTACGAAAATACGACGTCACGCTCTTCTGATTGGTGTTTCAGCTAATATGGCGGATTGTTAAACTAAGTGCTTATATTTTTACTAAAATAAATGTAATCACACATATAATATAAAAATGAGTAAATTCTTTAGATTCTCCGTATCGTCTATAATTATAACAAATCAATATTTTAGTGATTCTTACTTACTGTCATCATGCCTATTATACTGAACAATTTAATCAATATGTATCTTTTAAAAGTAAAATAAAATATTATTTCATTAAATTACAATTCTATCGTTTCAACGTAAGAAATATTATCCCATTACATTATTATTACACATAGGCAACGTTGAGAATTTTATTATTAAAAATTTTGATGTTACTTTGATGAAAAATAGTTAAAAACTCTTTGGTAGTATGAGCATAAAATTTTAAAATTCTCCTTACTACCCCTATGCTGTTAAATGCCGTTAACAAAACTCATGAATATTTATATTTAGTTGCATTTACCTTAACGGTGAGTTTTATAAGCTTTGAATTTTAATAAGATATGTTTTGAAAGCTCTCGTTTTGAAAATGAATAAATACATGAATTGAATGCCACCATTCTATTTCATATCTAGATAGATGTAACACGTTTGCTTTTCACGATTTAATTTATTAGAAAACGAGTAAATACAGTTTTTAAAGCATTTTTGGATTTAGTTTTGAACGAATAATATCACATTCCTGCAACTTTTAGGCCAAAAATCTTGGATTATATTTAATTTATAGTGTATTCATATTGTTAATCTTTTTAAATATGTTATACGGCGCCTCTCGCTAATGAACTATCGGGTTGATGCTAAATTGATGCCAAATTAAAAATTATATCTTTAAGTCATGTAATTCATCCATTCTCTAATGTGGGTAGAATCCAAAATGTTCAAAGAAAAACACAAAGTCGATCCCACAATTTTTAATTTAATAATAAAAGTTACTTGCAACTAGTTTCGGTCTACCAGATCATCATCAGATGCTGCATGTTTTATATTTCTATGCGGTGATCTCTTTGGAGATTTTTTACATGTATTAACATAATTTAAAGTCTATTTTATGAGTTGTAAGTTGATAATTCACCTACAACAATTTTACTGTAGGTAGTCTTAATTTTTGTTTTCCATTACATTAAATCTTACTTCTGTCATCTTACTACTGTCTTCCTTTCAATTGACGTTGTATTGTATTTTTAGCCTGATGTTGGTCTGGTAGACTGAAACTAGTTGCAAGTAACTTTCATTATTAAATTAAAAATTGTGGAATCGACTTTGTAATTTTCTTAGAACCATATCTTTAAGTATTTTAATATAATTTATATCCAAATTTATACTAAAAAATAAAAAGAATATAGTTAAATGTAATGACGTTCATTTTTTCTGGTTGTATTACGATTATTATTTTCACAAAATCTCGGTCCGTTTCAATAATTTTGTTTGACTTAAAAAATCCTGCCCATTCCCACTGGAATTTATCCGGGCCGAATATAAATTTTCCAGAATAATAATTGGGCCAAACAAAGGCTTGATGAAATATAATGAAAGTCCCACAAGACTACAATCGAGTTTTATCGCCCTCACAACGTTAAAACTACGTGCTTTGTACAAGGAGTGAGAAATAAGTTGTGTCTGTAGAATACTCGTACACCCTAAATTTCGTCAGGCAGAAAAAACTTCAGTAAAATTGTATGGAGCGGAAAGAATGATATTCGTTTTTTGTTGTTTGAATGAAACGCTGTAATGGCTGGAGAAGATTTCAATAAAATAAACATTAGTTATGAAATTGCATTATATAGGTTATGCAGTAAACAACAGTTTATTGTTTTACTTAAAAATTAACTTTTTTGATCTGATTAACTCATTCAATCAACTCATTAGAGTTTATTTTATAATTACAATTATTATTTTGTTTTATAAAATCGTATAACAAAGGAAGCTGCTGGCCAATACTTAACATTAGCGCTATCTGATCGTCTGTGAGACTGGGTCATCCATTTTTATGTTGTAAATACTAAGATGCTTACTGTGTCTTAAATTATAGCGAATTCGGGTGTCTCAGACCGGCCCGACTATACTAAAACCAATAATGATTGAGAGTAGAAGTAGGCCTTGTTGACAGCAAATCGGGGGCGTGCTTATTAATTTTTGAGAGGGTTAAGAATGAAAGAAAAATTCTTAGTATAATTTTTTGAGTAGTTTGAAAACTGTGTAGAAATATAATTATGTAACGCTAAAACACTTATTATCACTATTATTTTTACCAATTAAACACTTATTAGCACTATTACTTTCACCAATTGTAAACACAACACGTCGATGCTGACTAACTTACCTATAAAACGTACAATTCATACTGTATAATTCACAAACCAATGATAGGCTCGTGCTTGCATTTACATTACTGTGGCCTGCGACG
The DNA here is from genome assembly GCA_035357415.1 of Ophraella communa. Lineage (NCBI taxonomy): Eukaryota > Metazoa > Arthropoda > Insecta > Coleoptera > Chrysomelidae > Ophraella > Ophraella communa. The sequence continues at coordinate 15,710,417 of CM068995.1, read as the reverse complement.
ATGTGATGGAAGTGACAAAGACAGAAATATCGTTGCGTACAGCGTTGCTACTAGTTGTAGTAAATACCTAACACTATACAGAAAATAATGAATTTTAACTAATCAGTAATCAGGAAATGTATAAGTATTACTCATTAAAAGCTCATTACTGATTTTTGTTATAGGTAAATAATACCTTTTAATCGTACTAGTATTGTGTATTATCTATAATTTGTCACAACTTACAACTCTACTATAATAATAATAATAATAATGTTTATTCAATAATATGATACAATGAAATACATAAAACAATACATATGCAAAAGTGAATAAACAAATTAATCACTGAAGTTGGAAATAACAGTGTCACATCCAACTTGTGCGTGATATTTTATATTTTATACCGCAATCTATAGCAAGAGACATATTTATTCAGTATCAGAAAAAAAAAAGAAATTATTTAAATCAGTTAGATAATGTCAAAATCAGGTAACACGTTACATCATGAGAAATGTCAAAATCAGGTAGATAAAGTCAAAATCGAGTATACAGGACAAATTATAAATAATATTAAATCAGAAGAATAACATTTTTTTTTTTCTTTTTTACATTACCTACATACAAAACCGCAAATGTTTTTTATTATATGTTATTTACTATTTGATGAAAAAACAATTTATTCTTAGATTTCATCCATTGTTTAATTTTTTTCTTAAAATAATTATTTCTATGTATATTTCGTATACATTCAGGAATTTCATTAAAAAGTTTTGGGCCCAAGTAGTCAAAACAGCGCTGGCCTACTGTTTTTTCTCGTCTGGGTAAGGTGTACATTCTGCTTTTATTCCTCGTGTTGTGTTCGTGTTTGAGATGAGATAATTCAGTTCTTTTTTTTTGAAAATGAATTAAGGTTTTTAAACAATAAATTTGCCTGATATCCATCAAACCACTAATATCATACAAATCACTACTTGGGAACATCATATTTTTCCGATAAATTATTCTAATAATCCATCTTTGAATAACGTTAAGGTTTTCTAAATGACAATCATAGACTCCACCCCATCCAACTATGCCATATCCAAGTAGTGATTGAATTAATGCATAGTATAAAATTTTTAAGTGATGTATATCTAGAAAATCCCTCAAATACTTAAATCTCCCTAAAAAACCTCTTAATTTTTGTACTGTATTTTTTAATTTGCAAGTCCCACCTTAAATGACGATCTATAATAATTCCCAAGTATTTAATGTTTTCTGTTTGAGGGACTTTCATGTTTTCATTAATTTCGAGGTTACCGAAATTTGGAAGACTTGTGACGTATGAAGCAAATGGCATGTATTTAGTTTTTTCTAAGTTTAGTGTTAACTTGTTATATTTGAACCAATCAGTAATATTTTTAAAGTCAAGTTCTGCATTGTTCTTAAGTTCCTGCCATGTTCTAGCCGTATAAAATATTGCCGTATCATCAGCGAAACTAATGATGTTTCCTTCAGTATTTAATGTAAGCAAACTATTTATGTACAATGTAAATAAAATTGGTCCCAGTACAGTTCCTTGTGGTACTCCATACGTAATAGTTCTCGCTTCACTCATGTTTCCATCAATCTCTACATGCTGTGGCCTATCGGTTAAATAACTTCTAATCAGTTTGTGTGCAAGTCCTCGTATTCCATAGAATTTTAGTTTCTGTAAAAGTTTGTCGTGATCTACAGTGTCAAAAGCCTTAGAGAGATCTACGAAGATGCACAAGCTCGGCATTTTTTTATCTAATGAATTGTATATATCCTTTAAAAGTGAGCAAATTGCATCCTCTGTAGATTTTCCCTCTCTAAAGCCATACTGCCGACTGGACAAGATATTGTGTTTGTCTAAAAAAGAAACTAATCTAGATTTCAGTATTTTTTCAAATACTTTACTGAGAGTCGATGTTAGCGTAATAGGTCGATAATTAGTTGTATTTGTTTTTTCTCCACTTTTAAATATCGGTCTAACAATGCCAATTTTTAGTGATCTGGGAAAAGTGCCAGTGTTGAAACAAGTATTTACTAAATATGTTAGAGGTGTGGCAATTTCATCACTTATTTGTTTTAAAGTTTCGGATCTAATTTGATCTGCACCAGGTGATTTTCTATTTTTTAGACACTTTATAGTACTTTTAACCTCTAATTCATTTGTTGGAAATAAGTATATAGTTTTGTCTAACTTTTCAATGTGTTCAGTAAAATTTTCCGGTGTTGTAATTTTTTCAGCGTAACCCTCACCCAGATCACTAAAAAAGTCATTGAACTCATTAGCTACTTCAACTTTATTTTGTATAATTTGTTTGTTGTTTGTTACGATTTTATCTATTTTATTTTCGGGGCAAGTTTTACTACAAATATTGTTCACACATTTCCAAAGTGCTGATGATGAATTAACATTTTCGTCAATAAGATTGTTGAAATAGGACTTTTTGGAATTTTCAATTAGTACCCGTAGTTTATTTTTATATTGGCGATAAGAAGTTAGCAGATTTAAATCGTGTGGATATTTTTTTATCATTAAGTATAGATTATTTTTTTTTATTTATTAATTTGATTAGGCCTTTTGTAATCCATGGTTTTCTATTTTTGGTTTGTTTAGGAATTTTAACTAATTTTGTACTATTTTCTATTTCCGTTTGAAGTATTTTTATAAATTCATCAGTCATATTATTAACATCTTGTGATTGGTAAAAATCTTGCCAACCTTTACCGCGTAATGTAAGTTTCAGTTTTGGGTAGTCAATGAACATTTTATATTTTTTATTATTTGTATTACTTTGAGTCTCTTGGACCGTAGTTGTTAAATTGGTTATGGATAGAGTTACCGGAGAGTGATCAGTAATATTAAAATGCAATATAAAAGATTGAAAGTCTACAAGTGAATTTATTCTTCTCTTTCTGACATAAAAATGATCGAGACAAGTTTTACTGCTTGGTCTAGTTATCTGATTAATGTAGGATACGTATCCACAAGCATTTAGAATATTTTTATATTGTTCGACATACTCAACGTCTGACAACAAGTCAATGTTTATATCTCCCACTAAAATATGAGTATTTCTTACTTTTAATTTATTTACATAGCTATGAAGAGAAGAATTAAACATTTTTGGGCAAGATGCAGGTGATCTGTATAGAGCTGTTATTACAGTTTTGTTAGTGGAATCAAATAGTTCTAACTCAATAGCTTTACTTTCAAAAATGTTTACTGTTCTGAAACTATACGGGGTTTGACATTTTACATAAACAATTACTCCGTCATTTTTATTGTATGTCCCATCATTGTATAAAGTATCATATCTACTGCTTAATATATTTTGATTCTGCTATAAACTGGTAACGTAAAATTTAGATATGAAAACGCGGTTTACTCCCAATCATTATTGGTTTTAGTATAGTGCAAGTACACATTTGTAAAAAGATAATAATTTTTCAGATATTTTCGTTTTTAACTATTTTACTATAATTTTTACTATAAAGGAGACTGCTTGGTTTTATTAACTATAAACCACCTAGTTTCTTATTATACTATATCTATCCACTTTTTAGGTCTTTAGACCTTCTCCAACCTCTGTTAATCATGAAGGCTATTTCCCCCTATCATTGGAGCAGATTTCCTCATCCTCATCTTGCGATGAAACTAAGTTATTTCCTTATCTTTTCTAATTATTATTTAATTTGTTCCCCAAATAAGCTTATTGTGTCTTATACAATTTATTTTCTTTTCTTTTTTCTTCCATGTCACCATATAATATGTTCAATTATAATCATTATATAATTTTAACCCTAATGTTTTTAATTCCTTTCTTCTGGACAACTTTGTTACCGCAACACATTCAACTGTTTTAGTTTTATGTATTTTGTACAGGTAAGATTAATTAACTTACTATCATGTTAAGTCTAATGTTTCTCTATGGTATTCTTATTTTTAGCCTGATGACGGTCGTTAACTAGACCGAAACTAGTAGCTTTGTAACAGCAGTACAATTGTTTATATCAATAAATACTTTTGTGACATTGACATTGGTCTTTTCCTTTCTTCATCTACTAAGTCACATTTGGGAAATGGATGATTTACTTAGTTTATTAAATTTAAGATATGGCTTACTATAAAAGGAGCGATTATATTTGCAAAAACTTCTGAATGATATAGGACTAGATGATCATGATACTAAAGGAATTGTTTTTGAAGATGAATCTGACAAAGAAGAACTTTAACTTGAATTAGTAACTTGTGATTCATAAACGTGAACCTGAACAGGAAATTTCAGATACAGAATAAGGTGTTGAGAGGCATAAAACTTTTTTTTCGACGATCGTTAAAAAAAGTCCACTTTTTTTCACAGTTATTAGTTCATAAAGTACCACTTTTTTTCACGTGTTAAAAAAAGTTACTTTTTTTAACATGTTAAAAAAAGTAAAATGACAGCTTACAGTCTAGTTATAAGAAGTTTTGTCATCAATTTAGTGGTCTGTCACGATAGCGTATGAGCAAGCACAAGGTCCTACTAAGCAAGAGGTCGTCGGTTCGAATCCCGCGTCGGAACTATTTTTTTATTTATTAAATACTTATACCTATCCAGGGATAGGTTATCAAAACTGGGAAGTATTTAAAATTATTCCTGTTAACCAAATTATAGAAAATTTCATTATAAAACACATAGAATCGGCCAATCACGTCACCTATGGAAAACCAAATAAGAGTTGACATTTTAGAAACGCTAAGTAATTTGTTTGTGATTTGACAGTTAGTATTTCGTGTACTGAGTAAAATGGAAGAAAATAATTCGAATTTCGAGGAAGAAACATATATTTGTTATATTTGTTCTCTCTGTTTATTTATCTACAAATTAATAGGCTACATTCTGTTACTAATTCTGCAACAAAACGGAAAATAAAGTAAGTATGGGACAAAATTTCTTACGATCGTCGAAAAAATATTGTATGCAACACATGCATAAAGTGCCTTTTTTTCACTCTTGGGATTGCGGCACTCACCTTCGGTTCGTGCGCGCAAATTTCCCAATCGTGAAAAAAAGTACCACTTTATGCACTTGTTGCATAAATTACTATTATTTAGGTATATTGAAAAATATTATATGCAAATAAGAGAAACTCTTACGAATTAATTAAAGCTTAGACTAATGAAAGTTACTTACTATCACAAAAGATGAACTTCCAGAAAGACACTAACCCACTGGTAGATGCACCCTCTGCTGGTGAAAAAAAAAACATAGAAAAACCAAATTTTCTTGTTATAAATGAAATAGGTATCTATGTTTGGAGTATATTATATGTGTGTGTCTCAAGTGCAAAGAAGCATAATAAATATGTAAATTTCTACATCATGTTAGAGCGTTGAATTGGTCAAACAAGTTTTCAAGCGGTTTAGTAAAACTCGATAGACCAATAGTGTTGGACTTATCCCCTAGAGGATACCCACCAACCAAACCCACTTCAAAAACTTGCTGTCGTCCTCGCCTCGAAATCACAACCCTAGCATACTTCAAGACGGGCGGAGGTCTCTCACACACTCTTCACCCATTTATAATATTCGCCATCAGAACATTCCCTTCTCCTAACCATTTTCTCCACAACCTCGCTAACCTCTACCCATACTTTCTCTCCTCTTAACATTATCTCCACCATGTTCTCTCAATACACTGCTACCCCGAGTCTCCTCTCCAACTTTTCTAGATCCTCCTTGTTCTTCCAACATCTAAACACATGACCCTCATCATCCTCCACCTCACACCTCACGCATATTCCAGCCTCTCTCTTCCCAATCTTGTGTAGATACCCCACTCTTGACCCATGCCCCGTGAGCAGTTTACCTCCCCAAACTCTCGGTCCATCCACTTACTCCCACTCCCAATCGCCCTTTTTAATGCCCCTTCATATCCTTCCCACCTTCTCACCATTTCCTCCTTCATCCAATCCTGAGCTTCCCCTTTTGTGGCACTCTTTCACCGTTGCCTCTTTGCCCTAGCCATCAGGTCCTTAGGGTATGACCTTGACAGCACAGCTGCTGCTAATGCACCCACTGTCCTGTACCCCTGTACCACTCTCAACAAAATCCCCCTCTGCACCTGTAGTAGCGGCTTTATCCTCGCATGTATCCCCGCTCTTTTACCCCACACTTTCGCTCCGTACAGCAAACTCTGCCCAATCATCCTACCAATAACTCCCCTCTTCCATTCTCCCGGCTCTTTCACATTACACATCAATCTCCTCAACCATGCTACTCGTACTTTCGCCTTCTCTGCTGCCTTCAACATATGGTGCTTGAAGGATAGTTGGCTATCCAACCACCACATTCCCGGACTCCGTATGCCAGTCTCGGCTTGCGCATCGACTTGCAATTTTTTACGATCGCCCGGGAATGTTAAGCTTTTCCTACTATGTATACAATATACTATTCTTCAACGCTCTTAATCTAAAAAACGGATGGCATTACAATTTTTTTTACTGAGCAAACCCTAATTGTTGTTCATTTTTTTACGTATCCCATACAAGAGGTTACTTTTTTTCGAAACCCCCTGTAAAATACCGAAAATATTTGTATTGAACATTTTTATTCATTAAATGTATTGGATAATACATTAACAAAATAGTCAATTTAGATTGTTTAACTTACTGTCATTCCAGTTATTTCTTGACAGTATTTCATTTAAAACCATTATGCGACGATGCACTTCATTGCTTTCACGTCAAACTTCACTATCTCTTGCTTCGTATGTTCCGTGCAAATTGAATAGGAGTAATTCCCTGATTTATAGGTTTCGCGTTTTCGCGGTAAAGGGTGAAGGTGTCGCAGTAGATGAAGTAAGTCTAAAAACAAATGCTATGCAAAGTGACATGAAAAGTGATGCGTACATAAAGAAAGCTCGAGCTTTCAAGTAAAATTATCGGGCTCGGGAAAAAGTAGAGTACGCTCTATTGATTTATTTTAAAAATAATGTAAAGAACAATATTTTATGTGCATATTAAAATTTTGTTATAGTTCAGGAGTTGGCAGCTAAGAAAAGTCGTTAAATCGTAAAATGTAAAAAAGACCATAAATCAGTAGCGCAAGCACTTATTTATATCGGTATTAAGAAATTTCTTTTAATCATCGTTTTTTAATCTTCTTAGGTAAGGGATAAGTAGTCATAAGACGATATTTAGAATATTTTGTTTTTCGATTTTAACGAGAATATTTGTGGTCTTTGGGGGTGTTAAGGGATTAAGGTAACCCTATGTATATAATTGCAAAAACAGGTACGTTATTAGTGAAGGATTTGTTTATATCCTAATACATAAGAATATAGGTACTCGTTAGTGTTGGTGTTTTATATTGTGATCTATATTTTACTCCAAGAACATTTTCGGTACTGAATATGGCTTCAAGTTCGAGTTTTGTTCCAGTACAAGTAGCTCATTTAAAACAAACTGCGTTTTCTCAAAGAGAAAAACTATTGTTTTAAATCTTCATGATGCACTAATATATCAAGATGCATCAGCAACTGTTGTAATGTGCTGACTGGGTGCTTCAATATGACCGGTGTTAGTGAAGGAATTATCTATCTACTGATGTTTAAGTCAGAGAAAACAGGGAAATGTTAGTGAACCAAAAAAACACGTAGGAAAAATCCATTATGGTCGATAACTTTAATAGATATATCATCAGAAGAAAAGTCCATACTTAAATAAAGAGATTCCTACTTTGGACAAAGTAATGACTAAATATATTGTACTAACCCTTACTTTTTGAAAGTCCATCTTATTAAGAATAATAAAAAACTCTTCCTTTTACCAAAACATCCAATATTTATTTAAAAAATTGCTTTCTTAACTTTAATGACAGCCGTTTCGCTAGACTTAGCATCGTCAGATTGACATATTGAAGTTACATTTTGTTTGTTTGTAGCTAGGTACCTGATGTTTGTTAGGTAGTTATAAGGCTAGACCAAGTATGGAAGTAATAAGGGCTCATAACATCTAGGCTTTAATATTGTTATGTCTTATTACTTCCATACTTGGTCTAGCCTTATAACTACCCAATAAACATCAGGTACCTAGCTACAAACAAACAAAATGTAACTTCAATATGTCAATCTGACGATGCTAAGTCTAGCTAAACGGCTGTCATTAAAGTTAAGAAAGCAATTTTTTAAATAAATGTTGGAAGTTTTGGTAAAACGAAGAGTTTTTCATTATTCTTAATAAAGTAATGACTGTTATAGCAGAAGTAGAAACGATTCACAAATTTGGACGAAATACGTTATGGAAACTCTTAAAAGAAATTGGTTTTCAATATGTCTCAAATAAAAACCGAAGAAATTATTTGCTGGAAAACACAATACTTAAGAAGTATTAAAACGTTTCGTAGCGAGGGAAGAACTATCTTTTATTAAGATGAAACATGATTGAATGAAGGACACACTGTTTCTAAAGCATGAATGGACACTAATATTTCAAATTCTCGTCAGTCATTTTTGGAGGGATATTTAACAGGAATAAATGCTCACACATATTGGCAGTGAACATGGATTTGTAGAAAATGGGTTATTAGACTTTGTATCAAAGTTAACCAAAGATTGCCACGATGTCCTCTGATGTTTTTGAAGATTATTTTTCCCAGCTATTGATACTAAAAAAAGTGTCGATAGTAAATTACAATTAAAAGAATAATAATGTAAGTGTTCTTGCAGCAAATAAAAAGGTTTTAAATTCGTTTTTTATCGCAAACCTGTCGTAAAAACATCCCCTTACAAAATCAAATATCTTTCAGCAAACGCTTTCACATTTCGTTTATTTTCTCTAGTTCAATAGAGTTGGCTGGTGTCGGATCAAAAAGGGAATAAACAAATTTCAGTTGCATGTGCATTGTTCCCTACAAATGATTCGCAGACTTGTAGCTGGCTGTATAACAGCGTATCTTTAAGGAATGTAGAAAACTTTTATGATTTTTTTACTTTCTATTTGATATAATTATTCATAAAATTAAAAAGTAATATTTGTACAAGCAACAAATGTTTGTGCAATTGTTTCATAAAAAAGTTAAATAAAAAAATTATCATCATAATAATATCACTATTTTTTTATTATCATAGACTAGTAGTCAAGCAGCCAGACCCAAAACATGAAAAAGAACACTAAAAAAAGTTCTATGTTAGGATAATAGGAAAAATAAAGAAATACACATCAAAGCTGAGGATATGAACAAAGAAAAATTTTAAGTTTGTTTTGTGTGGATCTCAACTCTCTCGATCAAAGGGAAATCCTACCGAAATGTATTGATTAACGGCAATATAAGAGGAGCAGCAGCAAGGTGATTTGTTTCATTTGTTTTACCTTAAATCCTCAATTAGCTTAATGGTAAAACTTATATTAATAGGATTAGGTATAACTAAATAAAAATATGTCAACAGAAATTGTCTCAAAATATAATTTGCATAAATAGTTGTAGCATGTAAACATAATGAGTAGGACAAGGATATATGTATCATTTAAAAGAATATTCGCGAACAATTGACAGATTGCATAATTTAAAAATTATCCATTCTAGAAAAACCTATAGACAGTCCCTTAATAGAGGGCGGGGATAGTTACAAACAGTTACAGTTAAAGTTATATAGTGACATTCAAAAAGCAAAATAATATGTTATTAGATACAGTGAAAGTTATAACAGTTTTTTAAGTGTGTAAAAAAATATTAAACTATACTTAGCTATCAGTAAAAGTAAAACTATAACAAAACACATACACAATTTCACTACATCAAAATTTTAAAACATATATAGAAGAACACTGAAATTGTTACATTACCAATCTTATAAGCAAAAAGCAAACAACAACGTCCGTTATTTTCATAGAGCAACTACTATTTTTTTACGGAAAAGAGAAAAAATTGAAAAAAATAATTAAACAGATGTAGATATACATTTGACAATTTTATTTAAATAGATTACTTAGACCAAATAAGTTCTAATTGTTTTAAAAAATCTACCAATGAGTTTCTTATTATAATTGTAGTTTCACTTATTGTACGTTTAATTGACTATTTCACTAGATTATTTTTCACTGACAAAACTGCATAGCAACGGCACGTTTCATATTGACAATAAGTAATATCTCAGCGACAAAATTATGACAGATCCGTTACTAAGGTGTCTGGTATTTCTATAGTTGTCAGTTTCACAAACATCAATAAAGCGTCTTATAATTTTGAAAAAAATAATGAATCTAGATAAAATATCAAGATTCGGGTGATGGTCAGGCAAAGAAATCATAGAACTACTATAACTTATAATAATTGTACATTTAATATTGTTAACAAATATACAAAGATTATGTTTCGTTGATTGTCTTGTTTTTCTCGTGATATAGTCTTGTCGACTACCATCCGATAGAAAATTTTTTCCCGGCCAAATTTTCGTCTGGTTTTCTTCAAGTTTGTTGCTTTTTGGCAATTTTCGCTAATGAAATAACAAACTTTCATACCAGTCGCAAATTTTGCCGGCAAAATTTTTTCGTTTATGATATTATATACGAATAAACATTCCATTTCGAATTATTTTTTGTATTTTCTCTGCAAAATAAATTACTTTTTAGCACTAGTGCTAAAAATGATTTAATTTTAACACCAGTGTCATAAAATGGCATGTTAGGCACTGCCAGTATACGTCAAAAATTATACGTTTACTGATGTTTGTAAAAAAAAATATTTTTAACTTCTCACGACTTTTTTGAAATCACCAACTCTCAAACGGAACTCTCCTCGGAACCAACCCACACTTTCTGCTATACACTTTACAAATTTTAATCCATTACATGCTTTTTTATTAAAACTAACATCGTATCATATGGCATAAACTTCAAATTTTGACGTTTTAAAGGTGTCAAATAAAATTTGACACCTAAAATAACAAAATTGAATTTTTAAAATTTTTAAATACCAACACGTTTTTTTTAAATTGATTAAATTAATTAAAATACTGTTTTTCTCGTGACAAGACTTTAGTTCCTTTAAAACACGAGTACTGCTAAAAAGCCATTGAGTTTTACATACTTATTTTTAAAATTCGCATCCAAAAAAAATTTTAATAAAATAAGAAAATTAAATTGCACCTAGAGATTTAAATCATAGTTTATAAAATTGTACGATTCTAATTAGCTATATCATAAAATTTATCTACTATTTATATTTTTTGCTGAAATTATTTTGTTTTTCTTTAGAATTAACATAAGAATAGAGGACTTATGCTAAGAAATCAGTGTTGCCAATTCCAAATGAATCCCTAAAAAATTACTAAAATTATTCAAAGGTGCTTTACGCTTCGAAATACCCTGTACAATAAACAAAATAGTGCATAATAGTTCGAATTGAAAAATATTGCATGAAAACAAATTTATAGGGACATTCATTTGCAATATCTGAAAAATTAGACTTTTATGAAGTTTGATATCAAATGAAAAGGAATTATTGAGATTTTTTTTATCCTAACATAATGACTGAAAGCAATAAAAAGCGTCAGTATGTTTTAGTGATTTTTTAGGGATTTTTTCGGAAATGGCAATACTAATTTATTAACAGAAGTCCTCTCTTAACTGAAAATGGCAATATTGCTTGTCATTGAAATGTCACATTAATTCACTGTTTCTTTAAAGAGTAACAGTACATCCAATTAAAAGTTCCTAAATCAGAAAGTGCTACTTTTTGACATTGTTTCCAGTGTTACAATAGATTTTTTATATTCTGCACTTCATTATAAAACGCATTTGCGTATCGTAATGTAACTTTTACGCACGCAAATTTTTGTTTTAAATGGTTGGCGACATGAGTGAAGTATCTAATTACAAGACTATTGACAATGACATTTGTGGTTAATAGCAATTTATTAATTTTATATTGTTCTTTAAAAAAGTATTTGTAAATATGAATATCATCTTTTATTTATATAATATATTATTATTGTTGTATTATTCATTTTAAAATATTTTAAAACATTAACATTGCATAATTTAAATGTCAAAACTGTCAAATGTTATAAATTACACAGTGCTACCGACATACTTTTTAAAATCAAAATTATCGTAATTTTTTTAAAAATAATAAATTAATTTAAAAAATGATAAAATGGCAAAATATAAAAAATATTATAAACAACTTATTTCATATGGCTGTTGTAACACTCGTTCTTTAAAAAACTCATCGCTTCGAGATTCGTTTTTTAAACTTGAACTCGTGTCATAACAGAAGCCCATATGAAATGCGTTGTTTAATATACTATTGTATACGCAAATTATAAAAAAAAAAATGGAAGTATTATGCTTTTGGGCATAAATAGTTCGGGCGGTGGTTTTTAATAACATAACCTTTAGTTTGTTTTGTTCTGTCAACATTTTCCCAAATAAATAAATTTTGATTTATCCTGGTGTAATGTGTACTTCGTAACGTGTTTCTTTCCTATTTTTTAAAAAAACCTTAAAGTTGTTTATGTTTACTTTTAATCGATAAAAGGTTTTAGTTACCGATTGTAGTTAATAAATTATTGAACATTGTGTTTATTTATAATCAATATGATTCAATATTAAATCAAATTATACGAAATATGAGAAACATACATTTGTTTAACTGGCTTCGATCAAATATTTACTTTTCTATATCGGTATTCTTACATTTTATTGAACGTCGTTCCAAAACTATCACAGGCTAGAATTTACTTTCAAATCACGTAGTCGAATGTTGGTTATTATTTTGATAGTTGGAAATTCCCTCTCAAATATCGATTTCTATTACTCCATGAACGAGTTTTATCCACATGAACGGGTAAAGGTCATTAGGTAAAGCATAGGCATAACGTTTTATAATAAATTCCTGCATATAATTTTTAGTTTCCTGTGAATACGTCATACTATGGAGATTGAGGAAGTCCTTATCAGATAGGAATTATGCGACAATTTATAAATGTGAAATTATTTTGTTAAAATATTATTTATATGAAGGAAGGTAATGCTAATGTCAATATTACACACTTTTATTAAATAAAGCTTTATTTACATCATTGTAATAATAAGTTTGTGACATTGACATTGGGGTTTCCTTTCTTCATTTCAGAAGAGCCACATTTGAGAAATAAATGAGTTGTTTCAATTACTATTACAAGGGTTTCCTTTTATATTTCGGGATTTGTCAACCCTGGTGTTGCAATCTGACAACTGACAGCTCTATCGTAAAGTTGGACATTTTTGAGGTTATACGTACTTAGAACGTTTTGATATACGAGCCCTATTTGTGTTGTTCACAGTAACTTAAAGATTCATCTCGGTCCAAAAATGGAATTAAATCGTGAACATTTTCGTGCGATTATTTTTTACAACTATCGACGTGGATTAACTCAGCAACAGTGCATGGACGAGCTTAATTCAATTCTTGCCGATGAAGCTACATCAAGGACCAGTGTTTATAAATTTTATCGTGGCTAAGACGAATTTCGTGCAGATCGTCCAACATCAGTTGTTGTTCTAAAAACCATTGATGTTGTGAGCGAACTGATATTGCAATATCGTCATATAACCTATCAATCGCTCAAAAAAAAGTTCGTGTTGAAGGGTCGAAGGAAATGCTCAAAAAATACCATCGCGGTGCTTCGAAACACGTCTATGACATCGTGACAGGTGATGAATCGTGGATTTACGCGTATGAGCCCGAAAGTAAACAGCAGTCGACTGTATGGGTGTTTCAAGATGAGCCCAATCCAACAAAAGTTGTTCGCGCACGAAGCACTTCCAAGCAAATGGTCGCCTATTTTTTCAGAAAATATGAACATGTCGCAACCGTACCACTAGAACAGTCAATTCTGAGTGGTACACAACTATTTGTTTCCCAGTTGTCTTCCAAGAAATCAGTAAGACGGATCATTCCTCACCACGACAATCAAGTGGTTGCTACATTCAGAATGCATGTTTTGGGGATACCTAAATCAGAGTGACAAAAGTGCCTCGACAATTGGTTCAAACGCATGCAAAATTGTATAGATCCTCATGGGGAATATTTTGAAAAACAATAGAGTGATTTTTGATGATTAATATTTGTTTTTGTTCTCTAATCCCGAAATATAAAAGGCACCCCCCTATTAATACAAGTATATCAGAACCTGTCGCTTTTTCTTAATAGTTTTTTAATAATTATCTCGTACGACTAAAATTTTAAAACTAAAAGTATAAAATGTAGATGTGTAAATGCGGGTCTTTTTTTCTGGTGTAGAATTAAATAAGTGAGGATTTCATTTATTTGGTAGCTACGAAACTACAGTATGTTCAGTGTATCTTCCTATAAACGAATTACTTTTTATATTTTCTTTTTCTTATTCACAGAAACCATAACCCCGAAACTGGACTGTTTTTACAGAATACTTTGAAAAAGGACATAAGGAATTACTTTTATTAATCCTAGATACTTAATACCAATTTCAATAACGGTAACCATGGAACACAACGAAATAAGAAATATTTCCATATTTTTCGTTTTGTGCTCTGTCTGTCAGTTTTGAAAACATTGTTTTTTCAAAAGACATTCGTATTTTATCTTTTGATTCTAGGTTGTGCCATAAATTTATCGATTTCTTAGAAAAAACAGTAGGTTAATTTTGATGTGGGTTTAAATATTATTTTAGTTAATTTGTAAGTTTTAGAAATTAAAATTTCATTATAACAATATGAAATATATAATTGCCCATTTACTTAAATTTACATTGAATTATATCTCGACCTTAGAACTAGGTGGAGTATATGCAAAATGACCTTAAGTCCAGGAAGGAGCTTGCATATGAAGGCCGATTTTAATTTTGGTTTCCATTGGCGTACCGTAAAAACATGAAATTAATGTTAGGCGTGTGAATACAATTATTTTCTGTTTATAAAACAATAATGATACGCCCATGCGCCCATTTTTAACATTTATATTATGGAGGGTGAAAGGAATAAGTAGCAAATAATAGATGGCACGAGAGTAGCAGAAGGGTAAAAAGACAATGTGAAGTCAATAACACTCCATAGGTTATAAACAGAGTAAAGCGAGCTGGGTTAAAAAATTAAATATTTTTCGTGAATTGTGTGGTTAAAAATTATGCAGTATTTAAAATCTCAACTGTTTACTTAGTCAAATGTAATTAATTAATAAATATTAATTTTGACATAGCAGATCACAGGACAAATTCTTCTTTTCTACTATTAATAACATCCTGTGATATTTACTTTTGCTACAGTGGCTCCACCAATTTGTTCACTTTTGATGGACACTTTTTAATATATTTAGTTGGTTTTCCTACTTCTTCCCTGCATGATTTATATGCAAATATTGCTTTGACAGCATACCGTAAATGTTCTAAGGACTTGATCTATGTTTTACCTTATCTTTTGATTTAATTTTCGTGCACATGCATCGCGACGCATGGGAAAAGATACACCCAACAAACTATACTTGATAATATTAATATTATAATAATAATTCTTTATTGCTTAGATTTAATACAATCAAATAGCAAGGATTCGGTTACAATAATTGGAAAAAAACAAAATATGACATTAAATATAATTACATACCCATAATAAAGGGAAAAAAAAACAAAATGTGAAAGTAAGAAAAAGTAAAATAATTAAGCAAAAACAAAATTTGATTCACTCGTTAATAACAAAAGAGCGCAGTTTCAATACTCCTATGAAAAAAAAGGACATAATTTTAAGTGTTTTAGGATAAAGTCTATTAAGCAAAACAACAAAATCATCAAATGTGCGCAAATTATCAAGTGGTGGTGTCCTGATACTATTGTATAGACTACACTTCATAACGATGTGTTCCAGTGTTTCGGACTGCAATGAGTTGCACATGGTACAAATTTCATCCTGAACGATTTTGTAAAAATTGCCATCAAACGAAAGGTGTAAGGACGTTTTGGAGCAAAGTCGAATTTGGCTAATCAACCTGATAAATTTAATAGGATTTTGATACCCTAAATAATAAGCATATTCGGGGAATACATCAAGACCACTGTAAATGAGACAATAGCGTGCATCGAAGAGTTTTTGCATATCTTCGTTATAAAGTTTAGTTTTGTAAGTGTTGATTATAATTGGGGCAGTGTAACTATGTTGAACCCAAAGAATTAAAAAATTGCATCACACAACATTTTGGTAAGAACATTTTATTAAATACTATTAGTTTTTTTAAGCAAAAAGGTTTTATTATATTCTTCATAAAAAATGTTTTGTCATATTTTTAGAGAAAAAAGAGAGTATTTTTAGATCTATGTGCTTTGGCGGGCATTTAATTACACTTTAACTGAAAACGTGACGGACCTTATATAGGCCGGCGTTCGTGTAATTTCCACTCCCGCCTTAGTAACGCCTGTCAGAAGACGGCGCTATGGGTCTGCAAATTATGCCTTCCTTCTAATTTACCAACAAAAAGGGCCGCTGTGTGCATACACGGACTTTGCGCCGAACTTTCTGTCACGTTTTCTGTTGGAATCTTAGTCTATGGTTGGAATGTAGCTCGATAGTTGTTAGGCTTACGGCCCAATAATTATTTAATTCCTATTCGTATAACGTTCTCAGTGTTATCGACAATTTTAAAAGAATTATTCAACTTTATATAAATTACTATTTAGTTTTAAGGTTTCTTCATGGGAAACGGATTAAATCATGCAATTTAAAAATTTTAATTATAATTCCTAGTTCAAATTTAGGTTAGGTTCTATGTGAGTGGTCGATGAAGGTCTCTTTCACTGGAACCTGGAAATATCACGGATTTATAAATATTTATTTAGCACCTTTTTCGGCTAGAAGGTCCACTTTTTTGTTTCACTCAATACCAGTATGCTCAGCTGTCCAAAGTAAGGTTTCTGTATTATTTTCCTCTAAACGTATTAGATACTGAAGACATAAAACCTAGTCGATCCTATTTGGTCTTTCTTTGGCATTATTAAAATAATTTTAGTTTAAAATTTATAATATAATCAAAAATTTATTGTTTCACCAGTATTTATTTTGAACATTGTTTTAACCGTAAACAAAGAATTTTGTAATAAAATTTTCACTATTTATAATAAAAAAATTGTAAATGAAAGCTGTGTCGATAGATCATTATCGCCAATGAATAAAAAAATAAATATTTTTTTAACAAATGTATTTTTCTTTAAGCGTATAATAATATCCTTATTATGTTCGACACAGATCATAGAAATAAATTAATATTTTAATAGTAAAATATTGAACGGTCATTATTGTACTAGTAACAGAATAATGAGAAACGATATGGGCATTCTAAACAAGTAGACAGGAACTTTATTGTAAAAATGTACACCTCCGGAATAAGTCGAAATAGCTAATACCACTATTGAAACACTAATTCCGACGAAGTCACGAAAAGTGTATGATTTTGCTTTTGAAAGATTTATAAAATGATGAAGAAAATAATTTACAAAGATTCACAGAAAATGTTATACTAACTTATTTTACGTATTTGTCAAGAAAATTTAAAAGTTCGACACTAAGGGCACAATATTCAATGACTAAAACTCAATTATACATCAAACATAATCTAAAAATGGAAAATTATACCAAATTAGCTGCATTTTTAGGTTATATTCATTTTTGCAGTCAAAGGAGCCTGTAGATGTCACCGTCTGGTAATGGGTATATATAGTGTGGAAACCACTCATGGAATAAAATTATTTGTGGGGTTAGTTTAAAAAATTATAAGAAACTCAGGGACCAGTCAACTCTGAAACACCCTGTATATTTTTATGATATTAAAAGCTCCTTAACAATATATGATCTCAACGAAATATACCATGTAAGTTCTGTTATGAATTGTACATGGTGAAATTTTGAAATTATTTATAATTTTGTTCAAGATAGTAAATACATAAAATTGTAAAAATAAATATGTTTCACACCTAAGTAAAAATAATGGTTTTATTTTTAATTAGTTGAATGCAGACCTCAAATTTCTTCACTAAGTATCAATATTTTGGGTTTTGTTAACATTTTCTTTTCACGAATAGGTAAAAACTGTATAGATAATTATGCCAAAATAATTAAACTAAATCGGTAATTAATATCTGTCAGTTGTTGATGTGTTGACATTTAAATATCGTAGTTGTCAATTCCTAATCAAAAACTATTATCTTGCGAAATAATAATGAAATATTTAACTAAGACTCACCGGATTGAAATTTTAATGATGATTGGTTACGGCGATAATTGCAGTAGTCAAGTTGAAGCGGCAAACTTATTTAATCAGAGGTATCCTCAGTTGCCTAATATTTCACAAGGCACTGTGTCTAAAATCCATGCACAATTCAGAGAACTTGGACATGTCAAACCATTAAAGAGAAAATCGCACTTCGTTGAAGATGATGTGAAATTGGATATTATGTTAAGTGTCGTAGAGAATCCAACGTCAAGTTCACGTCAAATGTTTCGTCAAAATAATGTGAGTCACACAACTTTTCCTAAGGTATTTCCATAAAAAAACTTTATCCTTATAAATTAATTTTTGTGCAAGAACTAATAGAAGTTCTGCGAAAGAATTATGAATAAATTAAACAGAACTGAAATAGCTGTTGGTACAATTCTTTTTTCCGATGAATCAACATTCACATTGAACGGGGAAGTAAACAGACAAAACTGGTCAAAAGAAAATCCTTATTGTATGCGTGAGACACATACTCAGTATCCTTAAAAGTTGAACGTTTGGACAGGTTGTTCATGAGCTGGCCAACTTATATCCCAACGCAATAGATCCGAACCTATCGGATGAAAATATCTGGTTCCAACAGGACGGAGCAACACACCATTATGCTTTAATTGTAAGAAATTACTTGAATGAATTTCCCCAATAAATGGATTAGAGGAAGAGGTACTATCGAGTGGCTAGCTAGATTACTGGATTTGGATTTTTTTACTGTGGGGTTATTTCAAGAACAAAGTATATGCAACACAGCCAACTAGCATTGCAGACCTTAAAGAAAGGATTACTACAGAAATACGGGCTATTTCACTTCAAACTTTAAATAAAGTTTCGGACGACTTTTATAGGAGGTTGTGTTATTGCCAACAGTAAGGTGGAGAACATTTTGAGCATTTGTTTTAATGTAAAAAATTAATTACTTCTAATATTTTATGTATTTACTGTCTTAAACAAAATTATAAATAATTTTAAAATTTCACCCTGTACAATTTATAATAGACCCTACAAGGTATAGTTCGTTGAGATCCTATTATTAAGGAGTTTTTAAAATCATAAAAATATACAGGGTGATTCATTATAATTATAGATCATGGACGATGCCATACTTGGGTGTATCACCCCGTACATTTAAATTTATGTTTAAAAAGCTCATATTTGAATTTTAAAGTTGACGGGTTCCAGCGTTTTTTTGTAATCTTCTAAACTAACCCAACAAATAATTTTATTCCATAATTGATTTCCACACTGTATGTTTAAATTATTGTTTTGGTAAAATAAATAGTGTCTGTTAATTACCTGTTTAATGTGTAAATTTATAGGATAACAATGTAAATTCTCTTTTGAGCCATTAACATTGTTTATGTACGAAAAATATGGGTATCTAGAGCGCACGTGTATTATTGTGTCTAACAACTCTTATAGTTTGATTTACACTGTATTATTTTCTGCACATTCGGCAAATTAAGTTATCTCTGTATAGCTTCCGCTCAACATTTTTCTGTTCTTCTCCGTCAGAACATATTTAACTCATTTCAAAGAGTGTTTCTAACTTTGTTCCATATCCTGATTCGAGTCAAACACAAAGGGTAATTTACAAAAGCATTTCCCGCCGGTTCAGCTTGGAAAACTCTCTCTTCCATCTCATCCCATCCCGCTTGGGATATCCCCCGGGAGTATGATAACGCGGTAAAACCAAACACGTAATAATCCAAACAGTTCAAATAAAAGAGTAAATGCTCGATAGCTCGATTGAAAGTTTTCTTGGGATGCGAAAAAAGTTTTGAATCCGTTGGCATTTACGATACCTTTTTTTAGTTAGGGAATTGACTAAATTCGAGAGTAAAATTACGTTTTTATCATCGTACAAATCGGGTTGTAATTTTCATTTTTTTAAAGTTTTTTTCTGTTACTTTTGCACAACCTACGTCAAAAAATATTTTTAATACGATTTCTGTAAAACAATAGTTCTGAAGAGCCCAAGAGATTAATATTTGGCAATATTGTCGTTTATTATTCTTATTTTAATAATACGGTAAAACTAGTACTTTTCTTATTATTGCTTAATGCTTTTTAATGATAATATTAATACACTCAAATTGTATTCAAAGACTTAAATTTTAATTTTGGACCTGTTATGAATCCCTCCGCTTTTCTCAATCCTGGTAATATTATCAACCTTTCTTGAGATTGTCTTAATATTACCAAGTTTGTTACAGTAGACCTATTGGAAACAAAACCAAGTTGATATAGTGAAACTTGAATAGTGCATGAATATACAGTGTGGAAAAGCCAAATGGAATAAATTAATTATCTTGATTGCTGTAGATATTTATGGAAAATCCCGAAACACCTCAAATTTAACCTCCTTTGAGTGACAGTTACAACCCCTAATTTTTTAAATGGAAAGTATGGGCTTGTGATAAAATGTCGTTTGAAAGGTCTTTTCATTATCTATCCAAAAATGTTATTGTTTTTAAATTTATTGCAAGAATTATCATAAAAAAATTGGCCAGATTACCTACAGTATTAATTTATTTTCAGTTTCAGTCTTTAGGTATAACAAGACAGTACCTAAGCAAAAACCATATCAGTGTTCTTTTTTAATATCAATTTAAAAAAAAATGTTAGTTTGTTTAAAACGTCTCAGCAAATTGGTTTGTACTAAAAATAACTGCAGGATATTGTCAATAATATAATTGTCGTTTGAAATTCGTTTAATGCATTTTATAAAAATGGCTAGATTAACAAAAATGCATAAAATAACAGTTTTACAGATGATTGGTTATGGAGATAATACCCAAACACAAGTGGAAGTTGCTCGCCTATTTCATGAGAAATTTCCGAACTTGCCGCTGATATAGGAAGGTACAATTAGTAAAATAGAGAAGCAGTTTCGCAAATTTAGACATATGCAGCAAATGGAAAAAAAGCTGCCAATGCACCGAGTAATGATATCAAATTAGAAGTGATGCTTGAGTTTAAGGAAAACCCGTATACATCTAGTAGACAAGCATCCACAACATTTAATGTCAGCTATACATCGATACTAAACATATTGAAAGAAAGTAAAATGCATCTCCATAAAATAATACCGACTGAGGAACCCATGGAAGACTATTTTGATGTGAGAACAAATTTTGGCGAACAAATGTTGGAAATGTTGAATAACAATACCACCCCACATCCCATTGCGGGCCCTGTAACCAGGATCAGGCTCGGGCCTCCCCATATGTTCGCGTGCTATGCTATGTTTCAAGAATTACATGGTAATATTTAATTTTTCATTGATAATAAGGAATAATTAAGGCTATTAGTTCAATATACAAACTTTATAGACAAAATTGTTGCAATTATAAATTATAGTAAATAAACAAAAGCTTAATCTGATGTTTGAGTCTATTTGATTATAGATTTCCTGGATTTCTTATCACTAAAATCGTTAAAAACATCAGAAAAGTCAACAGTTTTGGCCAATTCATTCTCAATTGCCAACTTACCCAGATGGTTCAGACGAGTTTGGCCAGTCGTGCTTTGTTGCCAAGTTTTAAGCGAATTAGATAACCTACCAAAAGACCCCGAGCCCGAGCAGGCTGTTGTGTTGTTTACTAATATACAAACAACAGTAACTAGCATGTACGCACTTAACTAAACAGTAACTGCTAACCTAACCTAGAACCTAACCTAAACTAGAATCTAGAATTAATATTTTTTCAGTAAACTCCGACTTTGTAAAAGTTATATATTTGAGTTTTTTAACTATGACCCTGTAAAATATTCTGCAATACATATTTAAAAAAAACAGGGCCCCTCAGGGGGCCGTGCCCTGTGACCAGAGTTGCCATGATCCAACTAGAAAACGTTGTTTTCTGATGAGTGTACTTTTTTACTTAACGGTCATGCTAATCGTCAAAATTGCTGCTACTGGTCAACGGAAAATCCTCACTGGATGAGAGAGACCCATACACAAAACCATCAAAATTTAATGTTTGGACAGGGATTGTTGAAAACAATTATTGATCCCATTTTCGTCGAGGGGAATTTGAATAGCGACAATTATTTTGCACTACTAAAAAATGACGTGGTGTAAAGTTTGGTCAATTTATTTCCTGATCCAGGCAACCTTCAGGATCCAGCAAATGCCAGCAAGATGGATCACCTTCGCATTACAAACTCAATGTCCGCTGGTACCTCAACTTAACATTTCCAAATCGCTGGATAGGTGGGCGAGGGTCAATAGAATGGCTAACAAGATCCCCTGATCTTACACCATTGGACTTTTTTGTTGAATCCATGTCAAAAATATTGTTTAGAAAACTAAACGACATTATTAAGATGACTTAAGACGACGAATAGAGCTTACGATTAGAGCGATCACACCTGATGTGTTAATTTACGTCAGACATTTTCTAAACAGATTTCGCATTTTTTACATAATGTCTTCGTGTTCTAATATTACCTTAAGGCAATGTATTTCCGCCAAACAGTTTTTTTGTTTCTTTTAATAGAGGTTAATAGAGGAAATTCATCGTTTCATGAATTAGCATTCTGTTCTGTATCTGAAGTTTCTTTTCCTGTTTAGGATTTATAATTTATTGGGTCTTCTTGTTCACTAGTTCTATCTGCAACTTCTCTCCACAACTTCATTTAACGGTCTTGTTTTATAACTCATATTGGATTACTGTAAGTTAATATGAATATTATGGAACTTTTTTAGATATACGGTATCCGCCAAAATAAACAGTACCGAAACAGACAGTGCTGTGGAGTTGTTTATGTAATATGGATTTGTCATATTTGACTTAATTGTCATTAGTTGATATATTAATAGTACCTTGCAGTTAAATTTTATTTAAAAATGGTTCTAACAACGGAAGAATCTTCCTTTGTAATTTTCATATATTTTGTCATGCCTTTTCTCCTCCACATGGTATTCATACTTATATTCAATTTAATGTACTTATTTTTTAAATTCATATAATTTATCATTATATTTTATTGTATACTTTTAATTGTTAATCTTGTTCTTCTTTACCAATAATTGACAGTAAGTGTATTTTCAGATTTTGTTAGCCAGTCAACATTATTTAATTTGTTACTCTTACTACTTAATTCCATAGTTATATTAACTTAATTAATCATAAATCACTTGATTCCAATTCATTAATAATGTGTTTCTTAATTTTATTTGACATCTTTCATCCATTTATTTTACAGTTCCGTAATGTCTCTTCTTATATAGTTTTTTGGTTCTATGGTTTTCTTTAAATGCTTTGATGTTCTGTTCGCCGCCATTGCATTCAGAGTGTGCGTTTCAATTTATTGGTGCTTAACTCTAATAGTTATTTGGTGTTTTCAGTGTGATGGACAATTTTTACACTGTTTACAATGTTTCTTTATTATTTGTGCATAATTTTAATAATACTCATGGTTTTTCTGCCCTTTGACTATCTTGAATGGTGTTTTTTGATACCGGGAATGCTGGTATTTTCTCTGGAGCTCATATTAGGGCTTCATTTGAAGTATTTGTCACCCTCGGCTATTATTCTCATACTATTTGTGGTATTTAATATTTGCATTCATTCCATCCTTATTCATACCTCTATATAATGTATTTTTTCTTACCTAATTTCTCTTAGTTTTAATTTGAATGTCACTTTTTCTTTATGTCACTGGTTTTACCATATACTTCATTTAATATTTAATATATAAGTTGACTGGTTCGATCGATCATATGATCTAGTGAACATTACATGTAACTTATCTTTAGCCACATTGTAATCTGCATGTTTTTTACCTCTCACCTATGTTTTTTCTAGCCTGATGATGGCCAGCTTATAGGCCGAAACTAGTCGCTGTTCCTGTAAATTTATAATAAAAACCTGTGACACTGATTTTGGTATTTTCCTTTATTCATTTCTAAACAAGGTGCTAAACGGCAACACCAACCTTCTTATTAACGTTTTTATACGAAAAAGTTTGTTTTTGAATGTAATAAAGGAATACTAATATTGTTCGAAAATAGCTCCTTTTTCACTCAGACGTTCTTGGCATTATGGTCGATTACCTTAAAGGTCCGCGGCTGAAAAACGTAAGGAACCACTGCTATTAAGCGTCTTGTACCGACTGGGTCCAGGAGACTTGGCGTGAGTATTTTTCTTTTTTCTTCAACTTTAAACAGACAAGCCTCTTCATTTTTTGAGCCGTTTGTGCAAAAGACAAGTTCTGATTGGATTGACACTCCATATTTCAAAGCTTCCGTCCGTGATAATTATTTTAAAGGTTTTTTATATTTCGGCAATATTGACCCCATGGTATTTCAAACATAAGGTTATTTTTCCACTTTCTCTAGAGAAGATATTTAGAATTATTATAGACGTTGTTCTGTTAGTATGGTTATCATATTTTAAAAACAGAAAATTATATATCTTTTTTACACCATCCCTATTAAAATCACTGAGACGAAGACAAATTTATGAAGTAATTATTTCAAACAATAGAATGTAAAAAAAGTCCCTTTCTATGAGCAAGTAACTACACCGTAGCTACTCTATATTCTGCTCAATAATACCGAATACTTACTAAAGCTTACAAGTTACATAAAATAATTGCCTTGGGATGACTCTTTGCAAAGGAAACTCATATCCTAAGCTTGCATCAGTTAGCACAAATCCCTATATTGTTAAAATACGAAAGCATAACATGCATATACCCCGAAAACATTATTGAACACGCGCAAAACATTAAAATTGCATTACGTGTTTCTATTAAGTTGGTAGATTTAAATATGTTTGGGATAATAGAAAATAGTAGTGTGATGGATTAATGCTAGAGCGTACTGTGGATATGTTTAGCTACCTTACTATTAAATAAGTTTCTCTTTTGTTGAGAAATCGTCTGTGACGTCGGAAAGTTCGAAGAAGCAAACGGCTGCTCGCAACGTTAGGAAGGCTAAGGGATATGGTTTGAAAAGCACAAGGAAGGAAAGTTAGAGAAAGGAACGAGGTAGAATAATCGATGATAATGTCGGCGTTGAGATGAAATACTATCGTATTTTGCTAAAATAATTGAAATAATTCTTCAATAATCAATAAGGCATTTCTCTCCATAAAATTAAATTTTGCCACGCTTGCATAAAAATATATACTTTGATTAACTTATAGACTTAAGGTAAACAATGTAACGAATTATACTAATTATATATAAAATGAAATAGATCATCCATGTATCAAATGTGACAAACCAATGAATAAAGGAAAATACCAAAATCAGTGTCACAAGTTTTTATTACAAAAAGTACACGTTTACAGGAACAGCGACTAGTTTTGGTCTATAAGCAGGCCATTATTGAATGGGGTATATGGTAAAACCAGTGACATAAAGAAAAAATGTGATATAAATATTAAAAATTAAAACTAAGAGAAATTCGATGAGAAAAGGTTATATTAATTAACAGTATGAATAAGATTCATTGAAATTTGAATCATTGGGGAATAAACTAAGAAATTAAAATATTTTATTTAAATATATGTGGTAACATTGAGTGAGTAAGAAAATAAGTACCACCACATGGATGGAAATATTAATTGCTGTAAATAGTGTGTGAAAGAAAAATAAGGGTGACAAATAATAAAAAGGAAGTGAGCTCAAAAGAAGATACCAGTGACCCCGGTATCAGAGAAGACCATTCATGATAGTGAAAGTCAAAGGGTAGACAAATCATGTGTTTGATCGAAATTATTAACCAATAATGAATAAACATTGTGTGTAAATTTCTTAGTTTATTCCCCAATGATTTAAATTTCAATGAATCTTATTCATACTGTTATTTAATATAACCTTTTCTTATCTAATTTTTTATGATACTACTGAAGAAAGTTGTTTTAAGCTGAGTTATTTAAATAAGTATCATAAGATGACAGAAAGATGTCAGAAAAAACTGTCTATGAAGTAAAAAAAAAATGAAAATGTACCAACAGATAAAAGATAAAATAGATTTCCTTGGTGCTAAAATGAATGAAGTTGAGAATACGTTACAAAAAAATAATTCGCAAACAGTTCTTTACAAATACTTATTCTAATACAGTTGACGATACGACAATGATTTTGATATTACGTTTAAGAAATAAAGAAAAACGAGACAGCTGTATAATATTATAAATGCATTTATTTACGTTGGTCGACTTATCTTTTTTTACATCTGCGATCCATTGGTTGATCCAGGAGAGGGCTGGTCCAGTGAAGGGTTGGTCTGGTGAACAGTCCACCAATGTAGAACCAATCAGCGGTAATTCGGTAGTAACTCAGTAATGTCTTTGAAATTGGGATTGTCTTTGAAATTGAAATTTGTAATGTCTTTGGTATTTTATATTCCAATGCTGTGAAAAATTGTCAGCATCAGCCACGTGTTCGTTTATTTTTTTCCGTACAAAAAGTACAAAATACAGTAGTAACAAAAGATAAATTAATATAACAATTAGAATTCCAAAAATGTACTCAACTCGCTATTTTGTATTTTTTTTATAAAAAACTTTACAATTATTACTTTTAAATTGCCCTCAAAATATACTTGAAATAATGATAAATGTGAAAATTCTCATCTAATTATATAGTAGGTACTGTCAAGATTTATAGAAATTATATTTAAAATCTTTTACCAAAAATATAAATCAAAAAACATACCTGTGTATAACACCAATGACAATAAGAGAATGAATCGTGTTTGAAGGTATTGGACTATGCCACATTAAAGATCGTGTATAAAGTTGGAATTACTGACAGGAATCGTTTATAATAATTAACATGTTAAGAACTCTATACAATAGATGGTGTTAGCGTTAGCCATATAATTAATTTAAAAATACTACGTTTTTAGTTAACATATCATGTTACAGGTTCCAGGACATCACGAATATATCGGTCAGCTGTCATTGCTCCGCCGCCAACTATGACTAAATCGGTACGAGCGTCCATGCTTATGCAGCCCCATAGCTTTACCGATCCTCCTCCATAACTAAGTTTAATAAGAATTTGCTTGATCGAACCGTTCGCCTTTTCTTCGGTATATTCTTTCACGGATATCAGGTGAACGTAAACAAAACCTTGACTCGCCAGAAAATAAAATCTTACTCCAGTCATCTACATTCCAATATTGATGCTCCCTAGCAAATCGAAGACGCGCTGTTCTGTGATTTCTAAGTAACTCCGTACCAGTTGCAGGTCGTCTGGAGCGTAATCCATTTTCTCATAATCGCCTTCGGATAGTTATTTCGTTAACAGCTACTTGACGTACTTCTTCTAAACGATTTCAAGCCATGATAGCAGTAGTATTTCTTTCTCGAGCACTAGTAGCTCGTCGTCTGCCAGATCCTCTTTGTCTCGAAAAACTACCAGTTTAATTGAAACGTTTTACAGCTCTCTGGACGCTACACCTTGTAACACCTAATATTTTAGCAGCATAATATTGAGACCTACCGTCTTGTACTAGAGCAACTGCTCGTGCTGCATCAGTAGCCGTTAAAACCATGATATGGTGATAGTTAAAACGGCAAATGTTACTAAAAAATGAATATTTATTATATAGACAAGTAAACTGCAAATGACAAGTAATAAATATTGATAGTTTCATTTACTTTAAACCGTCACATTTCACAAAAATATCAAGATATTTGGATATATAAAAAAACGAAGTGCTGGAAACAAATTAGATATCTTGATAAAGTTTAATATGTGCACATCTACTAGAGGGTGAGTCAAAAGTAGAGAAAAACATTGTTTTCTTTTCTCCCCTGTATATGAGGGTAGTATGAAATTATTTTAAGACGTCACAATAATAAACTTAAAAGTACAGTTTTTTATTTATAGGTTGCAAAAAATTCAAAGAAATCAGCTTCCGCGTTCGGAAGTTAGAGCATTTTTAAATAAATCAATATTTTGAATGGATCGAATTTTAAGTCGGTGAGTGTATTTGGCCCGAAGTTCAAGGTGGATTTAGCTTGGACTGATAACATTTTTACGCTCAGTAGTTTTGTACAAATCTACTTGCGTCGTAAAATCAGTTTTTGCTGCTTTTATTGATTTAAAATGTGCCTTTGACTCTGTTGACCACAGTCTTTTCTGGAACACATTTTTTTATGTATAATTTCGCGTAAAAGTTGGCATAATTATTTTCCAAAACATAGAGTATTAATAAGGGGCTACCTACTAAAATGTGAGCTCTAAGCCTAACATTCACGATATTCTGACGCTACTCTGCGCATACGATCTCGTCATATTTGGTGAATACGAAATAGATTTCGCTAAGAAACTTATGGTTCTAGATAATTATTTGCACTAAAATCTAAAGTAGTTTGTTGTTCTAGAAGTAATTTTAAACTAACAGTAAACTTTAGATTTACTTTTAATAATCAAGTCATTGAAATGGCAAATGTATATAATTACTTAGAAGTATCTTTCACAGCATCTTCTCTGTTTCTTGAACAAGCTTACCATGCAGCCCTAAAAACAAAACAGACAATAGGCGCTGTAATATCTATTTTGTCGATATCCAAATCGTACTCTTGGGAATATAGAATGACTTTATATCACTCAATAATATTAAACACACTTTCAAACAACCAATCCTGTCTGTGGGCTTTGTTATATTGGAATCATTGAGAGAGTTCGAGTAGGTTTTTAAAAGGACGTTTAGAAGCAAACTGGGTAAGATTAGAATTTTTGGTTTCCAAAGCATCTCTTAATTGGTTGCTAAAATTACTTGCTATGGATCCCTCTGGAATGCCTAAAATAATGTTTAATAGGTTATTGTATCTCCAACCTCATAATTTCCAATTCAATTGGGGTTTACAAATAAATTATAATTTTGATGAATCTGGCTTTTCGGATTTGTGGGATACCTTGTCATTTAGAAAACTTAAGTTAGAATATTATAGAATGTTGGAGACATGTAAAACTAAACTTTATAACTATCTGCAAAAACTCTCTAAATCATGCTATTGTGTCTTGGAAGTCTTCAGGTATTTCCGAACATGCATATTATTTAGGGTATTAAATGCCCATTAAGTTTATCAGGTAGATTAGCCAAATTCCACTTCGCTTCAAAACGTATATACATTTTTTTTTGACGGGAACCAACCATCTCGTTCAGAATATGCCATGATGTGCAGCCCGAAACACAGGAACACGTCAATATGAAATGAAGATATAATTTAAACGTTATTTAGGGTAAAGCCAGAACTTACATTAGACCTCATTATTAGGTCTATTCTGTTTTTTCCCGAGCAACCTTTAGTTCATATTCCAACCAAATGATTTAAAGAAAGGGGTTTCTCTTATATTGATTAGTGTTGGATATAGTTGAAGCAAGATGTAGGAAATACCGATAGTTTTCTCTTCTCGTTTACCTACGTCCTCTGCATAGAGGTATATTTTGCTTACATCTTGATATAATCCTCGTTATTCCTCTGATTTAATTTCTGATCATTTTCTTTTGGCTGTACACTTGTTTTGAAAGTCTTCAACCTACTATATTGTTGTATCTCTTTTCGAATAATAAATCATGGTCAAACTTAATTGGGAATTGACTGAAATGCTTTTTTCACACATTACTAGTTTTTCAGTATTTATGTTTGTTAAACCAAATTATTTTCAAATAATTTTCTTATTTAAACTACTGTCATCACCTAATTTAAAAAAAAAACTTATGGCTTTACACTTGTTTTGAAAGTCTTCAACCTTCTATATTGTTGTATCTCTTTTCGAATAATAAATCATGGTCAAAATTAATTGGGAATTGACTGAAATGCTTTTTTCACACATTACTAGTTTTTCAGTATTTATGTTTGTTAAACCAAATTATTTTCAAATAATTTTCTTATTTAAACTACTGTCATAACCTAATTTAAAAAAAATATATGTTCATACAAGCAGCCAAACTTTATTGATTCTAAGTAATAATATATCATGCCCATTAACAAAGTAATTTAATTTACCCAACTAGTTTAATATAATTTATTTTTATATCTGTTTTAATTTTAGCTCTCGGTTATTATTAATTCATGAAACATTACTGCATGCATAAAACACTGGTCTGTTAAATGTTTTTCAATAGGTTTATTTTTAACTTGGTTTTATGAGATATACTTTCTTAGTTTGTTCCTTTCTACTAGGAATCGTTGAAAAATCAGAGGCTGTCTAATTTATTGCTTTTATGAATAGAGAGAACATTTAATTTTTTTTTTAGATTTATTTCGGATTAAAGCCTATTTGGTGTAGCTTGACAGATGAAGTTTTTAGTCTGTATAATGAATTTACATATTATTTTTTTATAGTGAATTCTTTGTTTGCGTGTTAGCCCACTTTACATTTTGTTACTTTTATATAATTTATTGGATAATTGTTATAATCTATACTATTTGCTTCTGATGTATATCTATTGTAACGAATATTATAATTTTAATAATTATTGGATCTTGTATTGATGAATGTTTGATATAGATTAATATTTGATGTTATTTAAATGTTGCCAATATAGCATGAGCAGGGGGCTTATGTTCTGTAAGTTTCTGGTTGGATTAAATAAAAATATCGATTAATTGTCTATAACTACAAAATTTATTATAAAAAAAAAATTTAAAACAGTTATTTGTTTATCCACTCCAAATCCAAATCCAAAAAATAGGAGGAAGAAAAAAGGCCTTTTATGAAACAGAAAGGAACTCATTTGATCTAGAACTTATGCCAAATAAAGTATTGTTAATTATGCAATGTTAACTGTTACCGAAATTTATAAATAAATTAAATAAATTCTTTCTTTTTAATTATTTAACTTAAACTAGCTACTACACGACCTTAACTTGCAGAGTAGATGTTTTTCGTACCGGGCCACAATGTAGTTAATTTATACTTTTTGTGTAGTATGACTCTTGACAAACAATTTCATTGTTAATAAATCTTCGTTACCATAAGGTGACACAGTTGATCTTTTCAACCGATTAAGGCTAAAGTTCAGTGTTTGGTGGTTATTATTATTCAAATTTGATTATTACTTTCCTTAAATGCACTTGGATTACTTATAGTTTTATAATGTCACTTTTCTTTTTCCTTTAATTTACTAGGAATTATTTTTGAAGACTGTTTTTTATCAGTTAATAAAGCTTTAAATTTATTCACTTATTCCTGGATTTAAACTGACTAATTAATTATCACTGACTGTTGTGATTGATTGACTATTGATGAAGAACCTCCTATGATTCCTTACGAGCTATACTCCAGTCGTTTTATACATTTCAAGCCTTCCAGAATTTTCCTGAAGGATCTACGGTGCTAATAATATGCTAGAATACTATTTGCATCTCTGTCTTTACTATATACAACTAAACATACTAACTCTGTCCACTGTGGAACTTTATAAAACAACTTCAATACAAATATGTCTGTACTCTTTTATCACATTATATAATTAATCTCCAGAACTTTCCAGTTTATATATTTATAAAAATTATTTCTGGGTTAAAATTAACTTACAAATACATAAATCAAGCTCAATTTATTATGTAGATATCTAATAATGACTTAAATTTTTAATCGTAATGGTTATTACATTTTTATTGAACTAGATATAATTTAAATAATTTTCTATGATCAGTTAACATAAATTAGTTAAAAATTTATAGAATAAATTTTCAGATTTTCTTTCTTCTTCATTAAAGAGCTGGGATTTTGAAACATTGAAACATATTTATGTACAATTTTTGTACCGATACAAAAAATTTACCATAAAGTTTTACCTCCACTTTGATTTATTACAGCTTAACATCGTATTAATTGGGCATACTCAAAATAAAATTGTCGATGTCTTGTTGTGGTATGTCTGCCCAGTCGATTATTAGAGGGTCTAGGAAGCGAAAAGGATATAAATTTCGCAGATATTTGGAAAATTATTTCCTGAAGCATATCCTATATAATATGCTCAATAACATTTAGGTTGTGGGATTGTGCTGAGCATGGCAATACATCGATTCCCTCGTTGATGACCCAATCTGTTACTAGGCATGTGGCATGTAGTTTTGGCCAACACTGTTGCCCATCATTATTCTTCCCCATATAATGTACGTAACAACTTTAGACGTTCCACATTTCCAAATATGTTGTAATTCCATACTAAAATAAAAACACATTTTACACGCATCTGCTAAGCAGTAACTGTATAGCATGATAAAAATATTAAAAAGGTAGAAAATAAAAAGTTATTTATTGAGGTATTAAAAAATTTGTTTTGGTGTTCTGTATCTTTCGCCAAATTTCAAATTTTTTCTGTCCTGTGATATTTCAAAATAATTTAATAAGTTTGCATCCATGTTATAACTAATTATAGGCAAATATAGTTTTTCTGAAATTTATAGTCAGCTTTTTTTTAAAACCACTACTTTTAAAAATGTTAAGTCAGATTCAGCTTTTAATTTAAGATCATAACAGTTGTTTGCTTAATAAATAATGACAGTGCTGTCAGCAATTATAATGTCCTTTACTGTTATGAAATTATACCATTTACATAAATATTTAATGCAGGTAACATTTCTTCGTTCGCTTAATAATCCGGTAATTCTTAGTACCTGCTGTCTGTCAGACAGATCATTTGTACCTAATCAAACAGTATTCTCGTATACAAATATTTTTCAAGGTTTGCAGGAGAGGGACCTTGAGAACAATTATCTTCTGTAAAGCCAAATTGGTTCTTAGATGGTAAATCATATTCGTTTACATATTTTGTGTATACACTGTGTCCGTAAAGTACGGAACTAATTCATTTTTAGCTAAATTAAAAAATAATATAGAGGGTGAAGTACTTTAGAGTAATGACGCCACTGTTATTTTTTTTTTAATTGGAACACCCCCATTTTCTCTCAATTTTCGTATTACTCTAGCTGAGCTGATTCCAAAAATGTATCACATGTTAGTTCCAATTGGTACAGGGTGGACAAGTTGATAAAATAATACTTTTCGTTGTTTATTTATTTCAGAAAATGTTAAATGTGATTAATTTAAATTAAATTTTATTTTTATTAATAAAAAATAATTGATGCCCGAACTATTTTTACAGTTTACAGTCATCATATTTTTATTGTTTAAACGTATAAACTGTAAATTATCTACAAGTGAACGTAAAAGTATTTTTAGAGATAATAAAGACAATTTAAGTTGTTCTCGACGCTAATGTTGGATGAAGCGCGGGAAAATTGTCTATTATTAATGACCTTAATACGCGCTCATCCAGGCAAGTACTTTACGGCCTGCTAGTTGCTCAACATGTGAAAATCCCCTAAGGACTCACACCACTACTACTACTACCCCTACCACCTTAGTATTCTCACAATTTAATAGCTTTTACTTCCATTAAATTATCAATTATTCAAATGTTTCAATTGCAATGACATTTAAGTGAAGGGGATTCTTTAATAACATCAAACATTATTTGGACAGTGACGGGGCTCAAAAAAAAAACCAAAGTTTAAAACAAATCTTTTGTATTTACAATTGATTTAACAATTATCAAAAATAAAAAATATTTAAACTATTTTAAATACTTATTTTTATTCAATTGTTTCTTTAAAATTAACACAGATTAAATTCATACAGATACTAAAGCTTGACAGAGAACTGTAAAAAGCGAGTGAGATGGACATACCCATTTAAATTTCCAAGGGAAATATTTTAACGGAGTTGTCAAACGTGCGTAATATTTCCCCTTAATTTACGATCATATGTCAAATATTGCATAAGCAATAATTCTTGTCGTTATACAGACACATTTATTCGACAATTACTTGTTTTTAATAAATTTTATTAACATTAAAGGAAATATACAATTAAAAAAATTATAATGTTTAGAAAGCATAATATAAATATATACTTTTTTCACAACTTACATCTTTGGCAATCAAACGCAATAACGGTGATGGCTTGGCTTAAACTACTTGTCAAAATGACATTTGACTAATTACTTGTGATTAAGTATAAAATTGTAGACTATTACTTCTTTAAAATGAATAAACAACACTGTGGAGTGTATTATTCATACAGAGACTGTCCAAATAAATTTTATTCAGAAATGAAAATGAAGTTCTTTCTTCATTCTATTATAATTAAAATTATTAAATTTTGTAAAAAAACTAGATACGGCACTGGAAATTGTTATTGTCCCAGAGTCAACATTGCAATTTTGTTAGAAATTCTGATGGTAACATCGCGGCTATACCGAGTTATAAGGTCCAACTTAAAATCATTAATCTCTGTTAAAGGTGAATTATTATGGAGAAATGCATGTTTTATAATTGCTTTTTCAATTTTTTTATTTTTTTTTGGATTAAATAAAATGTGACGTCTATAAAAAAAATGTTTTAAAAAAATGCATTAGATCCTTATCTGTTATTATGGTATTTTCCAAACTTCTGAAATCTAACCATACTAAGTGACATAAAATCCGAACACTTTAAATGATTTTATTTTAATAAAATTTGGTGAATTTATTTATTCAGCCTTATCAGTTAAAGATTCCCGTTTTTATACTGCTTTTTTTGAAATCCAATAACAATCCAAAAATGAAAAATTGTAGCCGTAGTAAAGATCCAAATTTTCCGGATTTTGGTTTTTGACATTCTTTACAATTGGTTACGATGCCTATAGGGTACGGAGACCTGTACGATTTCGTCAACTTAGTGAGTTTGATAGGGGTCATATAGTGGGACTTCGGGAAGCTGGATTTTCTATTCGGGAAACTGCAGATAGAGTGCAAAGAAGTGTAGACACCGTGGTTAGTTGTTGTCAGGGGTGGCTTCGAGAAGGCCTTACGCAAAGAGCAAGGGGCTCTGGACGCCCCCGTAGAACAACAGACCGTGAAGATCGCCGCCTAAGATTATTGGCCTTAGGGGACTGTTTCTCCACTACCAGGTCCAATGCTAATGAATGGTTTGCAGAACACGGAAGACCTATTGGCAGCGAGGGTTAGAAGACGACGTGGTGAAAGGAGAAATCCACGGTTTTTGTTGAAAGGCATATTCATCAACCTGTTGGAGTTATGGTTTGGGGTGCTATAGCTTATAGTTCAAGATCACCTTTAATCTTCATCAGAGGTAACATGAACGCGCAGCGTAATATTCAAGAAATTTTAGAACCCCATTTTTTACCCTATCTTGACACCCTGGCAAATCCAAGTTTTTAGCAAGATAATGCCCGACCACATATCGCAAGAGTCACAGTAGACTTTTTTCAACCAAATGATGTCACATTGTTACCTTGGCCACCAAGATCTTCCGACTTATCCCCAATTGAGCACGTGTGGGATATGATGGGTAGGAGATTGCTCAATTTGCAACGTCCTCCTTAGACTCTAGAAGAACTTCAAAAGAAGTTGGTGGTTACCTGGAATGAGATACCACAGGAGGATTTTGACCACCCGATCAGAAGCATGCCTAGGCGCGTTGGAGAATGCGTAACACATCGGGGTGCATCCACACATTATTAAAGGTAAAAGAACTTTAAAGCAATGCAATCATTTTGAAATTTTTATCATTTACTTATTATGCTTTAGTAAGTACTTATACAAAATTTTATAAAAATAAAATAATTTAAACTGGGTGTTCACTTATATTACGCCAACTCTTTGGTGGTTGTGTATTTGTGTTCTGAATCTTTCTCTAAATCATAACTATAAAATCTCCTGTTAACAAGCCAATTCTGTTAAAATTATATATGTGGAAAAAATACTAAAAGAAAATTTAAAGTTTTTTAAAATTTTAATTAAAAATATCCAAATTTTTTACATTCAATTGGACTGCATTTCACAAGTTTTAAAGCGCAAGTAAAGTATCACAAAAAATAACACAATTATAGTGTGCATCATTTAATAAAACCAAAAATGTAATGTTTTCTACTAAGAACTTTTTGACAAAACTTTCATGATGGACTTTTACAGAGTAAGGGGTTGGTACAATAAATGAATCTTATTTTTATGTCAAAGTTTATACTAAATTCTTAATGAAAATAAATGAGAAAACGACAAATTAAAGTAAAAGAAATAAAGTTAAAAAGCAATTCTTCATATTTTGCTTTTAAGTGTCTGATACGCAATAACGCAATAATATCTCGTGTTTAATGTAGTTTTCAAGCACTTCAATAAACCCTTGACAGCTCGATTAACATATTTCGTCAATCCATCAACCGAAAATCGAGGGGGCTGTAAACAAGGAACATCGCCTGGTTTATGATATAAAATGAAAAATGGTTAAATGTGGGCATTGAACACATTAATAAAAAAATTAATCCGGGCACAAACGATATCTAGTAGAGACAGATCCTGTACATTTATCTTTATAATATAAAGTTGTATCAATTTATGTTGTATAATTAGACTTCTTTACACTTCAACCTGCTAAATTCTTTTGCGCCTACCATAATCTCTAGAGTGCAAATATTTTATCTAAGTTAAGCGGCCTTTATGGGCATATTCCAAATTTGATGGGAAGAGGGCTACTCCTTCTGGGAACAGAACAATGTTGAACATTTCTGCATAAACAATAACCTAAATATTTAATTAAATGTTATTTGTTTATTTGACGAACATTGAATTAAAAATGCTAACTCATTTATAAAAAAACATGAAATCTTACTTCCAGTTCAGTGTCTTTGTACCTAAAACTTCAATTAAATAAAAAAATTAAATGAAAATAACCTTTAATATATTTTAGTAATAAATTCACATGATTTGCTCCACAAAATACTTTAAATGTTCCTGTAAAAATATCTTTATATGTTAAATTCAATTTAATTAACGAAATGTCAAAACATAATTCCTTGACAATACAATAAATACACTTAAATTTTAAAACAATATTAACAACATTTAGCAAAAATATTAAAGTTTCATTAAAGGCCGACAAAAAGTTTTTGTGACGTCTAGCTTTGAAAATGATGACTATGAACCAGCCTACGGTTCGTATCGTAAATTCACTAATGTTCCACTTCGACAGAATATCCCAGCTATACACTATTTGTTGGATACTGTATGTTTTGATTCTGGATACTGGATTTAATAACCTTTTACTGATATAAAGGTATTTTCGTACTTCCGGGTCTAAAGTGACAACTTCACTCCCTTGTGACAGGTACTAAAGTGTTACTTTTAATCCCTCCGGGATTAAATATTGACGAAACTCCCGGAACGATTAAATCACAAACAAACGAATTTAAGAGATATTTTATTGAAAAATATAATTAATTAGAATGGTAATTAACGTTAATATTCAAATTAATATTGTGACAGTTCGTCATATTGACCAGTCTTTCCAATAATTATCAATAACAATGTTTCTTTACAATGACACTAGTAATGACAATGTTTCTAAATTATAACTGTCACAACGCAATGTTACTATGGTAACTTATTTTAAAGACAGTTTATTAAATGAGTTGAAGAGAGAAAAAACTGCTTGAAATTATTGATATAATTAATAAAATCATACCGGAAGTACGAAAAGTATCGTATATACCTTGCGACTGAAGTACATTTAATCCTTCAGGTAAATTATATTATAAACTTTACCTTCAGGATTAAATGTACTACTTCAGTCCCGCGGTATATAATGTACTATTATTTTCCTTGCAGCACTCACTACTCACTCACTGACAATTAAATTTAGACTGTCACAATTCTTTTAAACAAAATTGAATATTGACGTTACCAAAAGTTTTTAACGGGTCGACGAGATGACTCTGACCGAGAAATTCTCAGATTTTTGTTGCTTTAGATAGGTTTGCACCTGGTTACCTATATCTATGCTTTTTTAAAGTTAAAAAAATCTAATTTTGAATTTAAACATCAAATTTCTAAATTTATAATCCAAATTTCTCTCTTAATTTACAGTTTTTGAATAATTTTCCGCTCTCTTCACAAAAATTTATATATTAACCCTATTCTAAAACTCTTTTTAATTATTATTGTGTGTTTGGTCATGAGATAATTGGTCCTTATTTTGTTGAAAACGAGAATGGGCAGCCAGGTACTGTCAATCGAGGGTGGACGACATAGTATTGTGAAATCTGTTAACAGGAAGTTAAAGAACTGTTGTTATAATTTCCTTTTTATTAATATTCATATAAACGTTAATTTTAATTACAGTACAAATTTAAAAAAAAATTTAATTTCATTAAATAAAAATATGAGTATCAGAGAGTCTTAATTTAATAAGAATAATAAACAATGAACAATGTTCTGTTAGAACAGTTTTGGAAACAAAATTAATCAATTCTATAATGTTTTCCTAGGAACGTAATATTTGCCTCGCTAGGCATTGAATTGCAGTTTCAC
Source organism: Ophraella communa (assembly GCA_035357415.1). Taxonomy (NCBI): domain Eukaryota; kingdom Metazoa; phylum Arthropoda; class Insecta; order Coleoptera; family Chrysomelidae; genus Ophraella; species Ophraella communa. The sequence continues at coordinate 15,671,811 of CM068995.1, read as the reverse complement.
TTCTTTGAAAGTTCCAAAAAATCGACAAAAACAATTCGGTTTTGTTCGCAATTAAAATAGGATTGCATCTCGTTCAGTTGAAGTGCAAGATAAATTCTCTTACATACCTACGGTAAATAGGATTGAGTATTGAATTTTTTTTGGTTATATCTACAACGAAAAAAATATGGTTATTTTCGGGTGCATTCATTTGTTAATAAAAAATCCATACTTATAAAAAAAGCATTTCTGGAAGTACTAGAAAAAAAAGCATATGATATAGTTCTCTACACAGACGCCTTAAAAACTTCTTTTGATGTTGGCTGCTCTGTCACAATCAACCACAAACTAATAAGTTTCTATCGGTAAGCCTCAACATGTATTGTTGACACTGGTGAGTTGTATAGCATTTTCCAAGCTTTTTAGCAAATCTCTTCTTCTGTCAAACGCGTCGCCATCTGTACCGATTCACTTTCCTCAATTAATTCACTTAACATCATCTTTACTGACCATCCAATAGTTCAAAACATTCATGACATCTATCAAACTCTCTCAGTTCGTGATGTAACAATTTATCTTATCTGGCTCCCATCTTATGTTGGAATTAGTGGCAATGAAAATGCTGACCACCATGCCAAAGAAGCCTCCTGATCTATCACCATAACAATATTCCAGCTCCCAAATGAATTAAAACTCCTATTCAAAAAGTCCGACAAGGAGTCACGGCAAAATTTTTGGCACAACAGCAAAACAGCCCTTAACGATCATCCATCAGCTGCCCTTCGCTCGATTCCCTAATCAGAAGAGATACTGCTGTCATTAGACGATTGCGGATCAACCATACCAGATACACACACGGTTAGCTGATGTCTTCTGAAACCCTCCCGTCTGCCGCTTCTGCAATAGTGCTCTAAACGTTGAATACATTCTCACCGACTGCCAAGAATACACCAACATATATAAGCGCCTAGACCTAAAGCCGAACCTGAAAAAACTTTTAAGCTGCACCGCTGAAATTCCAAATATATTCAAATTCCTCCAATTAACTAACCTCTATCATAAAATATGAACTTGCATGACGTTTTACTTGTTTTATGTTTAAGATAATGATTTTATGTATATTTTTTTTAGTGCCAAGGGCCATAGTTGTCGAGGCACTTAATTCTAATAAAAAAATATGACCAATACAATGGCATTATTTTAAACTAAGGAAATAGTTAAAGTAGGATCTTTAACTACAAATGTAGCAATAAACGAAGTCTTAAATAAACGTTATAACTAAAAATTTTTTTTTAATTTTTTTAATCAAAACTTTACCATTTGCTATTTGTTAATTCAAATGCACAGTTTAAAGAATATCAAATACTAACCACTATGGCGTCTTGAGTCGCGACCTATATACTTTGTAAGCATCAAATTTCTGCCTGTGCAACAAGATATTTGCATTCAACGGGATTTCATAAAAGTTAGCATCTCTTTTTTGGCGAGAAACATTACCGAGTTATTAGCGTTAGCGGAATACTTCTTTTATTTCCTTCCTCTTTTCATTTTAGATGCGAACTCTTAAACGATGTTCTGCTTCCCATTAGGCCGTCTAAAAAGGTATATTTTCCCATTATAATAATGTTTCTACAGATACAATAAATATAATATAACAAAAATATAATAATTTGAGTACATAATTATTAAGAAGGTATGTAAGGGTTGCATAACAATTTATTTTAGTTTAACAATTTTTTTAGAGAAAAGTCAAAATTTGAAATTAATTTACAAAATTAATATTTTAGGTTCTGTGATGTAAACAAGGCTTGTATTAGGTTAAGTATAGATAAGTAGTGTAAATGTAGTTCTGAAGAACGTTCGTTGCCAGGTAAAAAAAAATATTTTTTAGTGGATTCTTAAGAAAAGTCAGAGGAAGAGATTTTTTAATGATTAAAAAAGTAAAAGAGATATTAGATTTTGGTGAATTGAAAAATAAATGATGTATTCAACGAAATATAATTTTAATAGATAAAAAAATGAGTACCTAAGTTAGAAAGGTATTTGAAAAATAAAAGAAGATGAAATAAAAAAAATGAATTGATGTCATTAGAAAAGAATAATAATAAATAGATTAAGAAGAGGTGGGTAGCTGCTTTAATTTATAAAAAAAGGATTTGCTGTGATATTGGAATATAAAAAATATACCTACTGGAGAACACAGCCAGGCGATTTAGTGAAATTGGAATCTTAGGTCAAACAAAGAAAAAATGACAATAAAAAGGATACTGTAATAGATAAGATAAGATAAGTTAGTTAAGGATATAGATAGGCTAGATAGGAAGAAGTTCAATAGATGAAAATGTATGGTATTATTCAAAATTCAATAAAAAAAATGTAAATAAATTTTGTTTTAAGAACCCTACCCTAATTGAATAAAAAAATAATAAATTTATATTTAAAAAATAAATATAGTTTTAAGCTATTTTATCTCAATATTTACTATATAAATTACGGGTAAATTATGTCTCTTAAGCTCATACATTTGCATTTTTTAATGCAAATAAGGTTATGTGTGAAGGTGTAAATACAATAAAGGATAAAAAGTAAAATAATAAATGTGCATATGTGTTGAACATAAAAACTGTACCTTAAAGTTACCTCAATTTACTGTAATACAGAAATCTTTTTAAGAACAATAAATAACTGAACGGTTGAACTAAACTTCCACTATTTATTCGCAAAATACGTTTTTAATTGCATTTAAATAACCGTTCAGTTATTTATTGTTCTTAGTTAGATGGACTTCTAGTAAAGGTTACCACAATCAATTATACAAAAATCTTTAAAGCCTGCTACCATAAAGACAAGGTTTGTTTGGATATGTATGAGATATCTCAAGCAGTGTCAGAATAATATGGCGTATTGCTATATCTGATATAACAGAGCTTCTCTATTTGGAAAAATATACCTTATCTTTCAGCCTTTCTACAAAAATTTGAGTACTACTGACAATTTTTTAAAAATTTCAATCTTAACTTAAGGATGTTTTGTCGGTATATTGGATATGATGAAAATCTATTGATAAAAATGTATATAATTCTGACTGGTTTCCCGAAGCTCCTCAAAAATTTTGAAATATTTTTAGTTGCTACAAATTTACACGAAGTAAAATGGAAAACATGTCATACATAAACAGACAGAATATCTAAGAAACATATAATAAATTAGCAGTTTCAATCTTATTTGTGAGGAAAAATTATAAAATTGCTCTAATTTACCAAATTATTGAATGAGAAGTGGAATGTGTAAGAAAAACGTGGCAACACCGCAAAAAGTTATCGACAGCACTCGTTGTGAAACATTTTGTAAGTTATTGCACACCACTTTGGTGCGTTGCCTTAAAAAAGTTTTCCCTTGACAGTTACACTTGCGTGTGGCTTTATTTCGATCATGTTAAGGTCTCAAATAAAATTAGTGAAAATACCTTAATTTCTTCTTTTTATGTGTGTCAGAATGTGAGGTATATTTAAAAGCCAATTTCCAGTGAACGTTTTTGCTATACAATTAAACAGATCACATGTAAATGTAAATATTCAAGCTTCAATTATGCGTATGTAAGTACATGTATCTGGGTAAAGTATTGGTGAGACTTTTTCAATTGAACGTCACTGCCCTCAAAAGACAAATATTATAATATTATTATAGCTGTTATAATTTTTCGTTTTATATGTTAAATCAAAACCTCACTATATTTACTTCTAAAATTCAAAATACCACACCTACCAATTAAAAATAGTGTGATTTTGGGACGCTTTACTCTATAAAAATAACATTTTTCCGCAAACGTCAAAAAAAGTAGACATTATTAACGTCAATTCATGAAGTTGAAGTATGATTTCATACACGCTACTTTTTTGTAGAATTTTTAACAGGGAAAATAATTATTAGTTGAACTTTTTAACTTTATTATCGATAATAATTATTAATAGTAAAATTACAGCTATTTAAGGTTGCACCGCACATATTTTGATGCTCAAGTATTTACCAAAAATGCACAGTCCAATTGTTGCTTTCAATCACTTACAATATTTCTGACATTGTAAAATATTATTGAACTGTCTAATTTGTTTTTGACTTGGCAATCACAAAGCCAGTAACCACGGAAATGTAGTGCGCAGTTTTATAATTATTATTCTCTGAATTTATCAACTTCGTTGCGATCGTTTTGAATTTTTATTTAAATATTAATTAGTTCTATAGTCTGGATGCCGTTTGCGAAAAAAATAGCATGTTTCATTCGGAGCAAAAGCACTTTTTGTGGCTCGTCTGAAATTGTCGGCCTCACTAACGTTCGGCCATCAAACATTCAGACTCGCCACAAAAAGTTATACTTCTACTCCTAATAAAACAATATACTATTATTTTGTTAAATTAATTAATATACTTGACTTTTTAATTTGCGATGGTGTACGTACATATGAATTCTGTTTTTTAGTATATCAAAATAATTTTCATCAGTGATTTGTGATAAAATTATTTTATTGAAATTTAGTTAAAGGTTCAGTCATAAAGAAAAGTTGTTTTATAAGTTTGCCAAATATTGGAATTTTTTTTACAAATTTGATATCAAAAATAAAATTATAAAAAAATAAACATTGCATTTAAATAGTTTAGCTTTTTAATATTGAGATATTGAGAGATATTAATGTAGTTGAAAAATCATTGAATTTTTCTTCCGATTGCCTCCAGCGGCTTAAGGAATCAAAGGGAAGGAAGGATTATGTCCCACTAGAAGGAATAAAAAACCAACAATAGGACGAAGGAGAGGGTGAGGGGTTCCCACTAATTGGAATAACAAAGTAGTGGATGAAAGTTTTAGTTTGGGGAGGAAATAATCAAGGTGTAGGGAAAGATGAGAGTCAGAAGTAAAGTCAGAGTAAAAGGAATTAGTAGTTAATGCTGTGTCCGAATTTTAACTCCAACCCTAATTATGGTTTTTTATTCCATCAAGTAGGGAAATATTAAATTCCTCTTTACTTTTGGTTTCCTATTCCATCTAGTAAAATTCCCCTCCCTAAAAATTCCTATACTACATATTCTTAACTTCTTAACTTCTTTAAAACAGTTTATTTTATTTTTTTAAAACCACATAAGATATTCAGTTCCACTTCTATTAACATCAATTTTAACACCCTCAATTTCTACTCTTGTGACTCTGCCTGATGATGGTCTAACCTAGACCGAAACTAGTTGCGATAATTGTAATTTACCTGAATAAAAGTCTGTGGTTTTGACTTTGAGTTTTATTGGATCTTTTCTATTGGATTCAACCACATTTGAGATGGATGACCTATCTAATTTAATTTAATTTAAATTTTCATTTCGACATTCTCGCTTTTTACATTCTCGGTGATGCAGGAGTTTTCCAGTGCATGGATTGCCGCTTAGTTTTAACATCGTATTGGAATATCCAGGTTTCATCACAAGTGATGATGTTTTCCATCAATTCAGGTTCTGCATCTAACCTCTGAAGAAAATTTGAGCAGATCTGTTGACGGACGAGCTTTTGGTCAGAGGTCAAATGTATAACTTCGCACAGACTTTTTTCATGTTCAATTCGTCATGTAAAATGTGTCTGACAGTTTCTTTAGCGGCGTTTACAGTCTCAGCAATCATCCGAATGATCATAGGACGATTTGCGCTTACAATTTCATTTATTTTGGTCACTGTTTGCAGAGTTGAAATAGAGACAGGTCGAGACGTTGGTCATCTTCGGTGCTCTCTCGACCTTCAGAAAACCTTTTATACTTTTTCACCTATTCTTTATTTGCTTTATTTATTTTTAATTATTTAGGTCAGCCTAAAACTTGATTTTTGGCCTCTGCTGCCAGGTTGTATTTTGGAAAAATACTAAAAATACTAGCTTTATTATCGGTTAAATTTCTGACAGAATTAATTTAATTGCATTGATTAATTAATTTTTACAAAATGTAATATATTATACAGTATATTAGAAGAAAGTTACGCGTATTTTTAGATTATAAATGCATATACAGCGTTTTAAATTTTATGTGTAAACTGACATATTCTTTGTTTATTTATCACGTCATTTGTTAAAAATTTACGGCTACAACGTGTGTGGAAAGTACATTTTGTTGTTCCCGAGGGCATGCAAGTTACGTAATATAATCGCGCTTGGTAGCATAATAAACTATTGTGCATCCTAGAAGTTTCATTTAATCATGTAGATATCTAGCTTGTTTAGTCAGTAAGAACTTTTGCAGTGATAAATGTAATAAAATTATATTTAAGTATAAACATCGGCGTCGTGTGGTGCTGCGATAGTTATAAAATGTCTTGTTTTTCTTTAGCATTCGTAACGAAATTTGTCTCACATAAGTTTGAAGTTCTGAAACTATCTCGCTGAAAACTTTTGAATTAAGATACTCTGTCGGTAAACTTTAGCAGGTAGATAATTTAGTTTTATAACAAAAACTATATGAACTGTTTAAACTGAATAATTCCATGTTAGGTGGATAAGTTGGTAAGGTTGTTATTTTCTCTTATGTAATACTTGCGTGGATATAAAATCAAGCCGTTTCAGATTTTCACTTTTGTAATAACTACATATTTTTTTTCTACTTGTATATTTTAATTATTTCCTTTTCTAACCATTGCTCATCACTGTTACCTTGCATATTTTCTGTTAACTCGTTTTTTTCCATTTATTTTTTGATGCCTTCTAACCGACTTTTTCTGTACCTTTTCCAGTTTCTTATTCTTCAGAGATCTGATCTGCGTTTTCCTTTCTTAAGCTTTCTGCATCATTGTTCCATCTTTAGACTTAAACCCTTATATTCCTAACAAAATTCCTTTTCATCTTGCAAAATTATATTTTGGTTGTCTCCTTCAAGGCACACATGCTGGGGGCGGAACAAAAGGCTGGGAAGATTGATGTGTAATGTGAATGGGCCAGGAAAGTTGGTAGGAAGATTGAATAGACTATGCTGTACGGGGCGGAAGTATGGGGTACAAGAAAGGATGTTATTGTAGGGGGATAGTACAGGGATGGTTTTTACTAATAGTGGGCAGTGGGTGGGCTAACAGCAGCAATGATTTTAAGGTCTCACCTAGTGGATGTGATGGCTAGAGCTAAGAAGAAATAGAGGAATAAAAGTGAGATAAATAGGACGATTGGGAGTGGGAGAAATTGGATGGACCAAATAGTCGGAGAGGCAAGAGTGAACTACTTTTTGACTAAGGTGCTCACTCCCACATAGCACATGTACGTATTTGGGACGTAATGTGTACATAAATTCTTTACGATTGGTACGTACCAATGACCCGTTTATATCCACGGACATTCCTTTTCCACAAAAATGTATGTTTTAGGTACGTATATTTTAGGTCGTTTTCTTACATAACTGGAACGAAATTGAAATGTATTTTGGACGTAAATAGTACATTCACGATTGTACTTCAACTATACAATTTTACTTATCAGTAATTTAGCCATTTTTCAGGAGTGAAATCCAGCTTTCCTTCTTTTTTTTTATAATAATAAGCTTTATTGTCGAAAAATTTTTTAAATTTGTGGACAAAGCTGTTAAAAAAAAAACAAATCACATAGAACAAAACATATTAAAACAGTAACAAGAGTATTTACAAGTAAATAAAACATAAAACATACAACCATATAAAACTTCACAATATAAAACATTGCGAAAGGTCAGTTAAAAAAAAATAATAAAAAATAAAATAAAATAAATGTATACTTTATGTATACATTATACAATGAGAATGATAAATAATAAGTAATATAAAAAAATTAAAATTTAAAATTTTAATTTAGTCAGAGTAACAACAAAAAAAAACAACAAACAACAAAATAGATAAATATCACAAATTAACTTTCCAGTGCGTGAGATGGTCCAAAATAATTTATGTAAAAAAGTCGTCAACTGCATACAAAGCTCTCTCCACCAAGTATGATTTTAAAGCGACACGAAATGCGGTTATTGATGAAATGGACTTTATTTCCAAGGGTAGATTGTTGTGCACATTCTTAGCGTTATAAAAAATAGAGCTTTTGATTAGTTCCGTGCGAAGTTTTGTTAAATAAAGGTCATACTCTGCACTTCTAAGAGGGTAGTTATGAGATGGTCTGTCTGAGACTTCAGGTAAATGTTTCCGAATTAAGGAAATGGATTCAAAGATAAATAGGGATGGAAGTGTTAATATTTTATGTTTTTTAAAGAATTCCCTACAGTGAGTTTTACTGCTTAGTTTCAGCGTATACCGAACAGCTCTCTTTTGTAATTTAAAAATACGTTCAAATTGAGTCACACAACATGTACCCCAAAAAGGAAGTGCATATCGGAGATGTGCCTAACTGTACAGAGCCTAACTGCACAGAGAAGCCAATAAGCCATTTCATTGTTTATTAAGTTAGACATGGCTCTTTTCATGAATTAATAGGCATTGGAGCCTCCTAATTTGGATATTTCAGTACCCTACAATTGAATTGAATTTTTATTTTTTTTTCTGCGTTTAAAATCCATATTTAATTTTGATCCCTAAAGAACCAGGTTTGAAAAAAAAGTCTTACAAGATTTTTTCACCATTCAAAACTGGTTCTGAGAAAACAAAAGATTAATCATGTAATTTCTTAAATATGATATCCCATACCACATTTTCAAAATTATCAAAATTTTCTAAATATCCATCAACTCCTGGAATTCTGCTATAGTCTTAAGAGGAAAATCAAATTTGGTATATTGATTCAGCTACTGACTCAGTTCTGTTAATATTTTTATTTTTTACTAGTAAATTTAAATCTCCTACTAATGTTCTCAGAATATGTATCCGATATAAAATCTCCCTCAAATATTTTCTTGAAAATTAAAATAAATAAGTTAGAGATTCCAAATATTTAGGACCTGTCTGTTTTTACCATTATTATGTAATTTGCAACAGGATTATCCTACAGATTCAAATGAAGTAGCATACCTTAAAACTTGAAACATATTTAAGTCAGTAATTATAGGTTCATAAATAATTCTATTTATAAAATCATTTTTAAAGTGATTTTGTTTTATATCATCTATTATTAATTTTATAAATATGGATCCAAACTATGTTATGAGTTTTAACATTGAACAATTTTATAAGGAAATTAAAAGGAGTTTCAGAGCTAATGACAAAATTAAAGATACATTCTTTCAAAACAAAACTAACGATACTTATTTTAGCCAGCAGCTTCTATGCTAAACATTGAATTTTTGTCATATGTTATTAAATAGTTATAAACTATATGTAAAAGAATACTGCATTATTTTCCTCGTTATTCTTAATTACCTTGTTCAATACAGCTGGATGTCCTCATTAGAGATTGGTTCTGCTTCATTTAGAAGATAAATAATAAACAGAAATTTATAAATATACCAACTAATTAAAGAAAAATATACTTAACTAACTACACTTGTTACAAATACATTAATTTCAACTAACCATTATTAGGAGAAATTTTTTTTGAGACGAGCTGGTGATTTTATAATATGTATAAAACCCTCAGATTCAAATTTTGAAGATGAAATTGGCCTCTTTCTCCTCATTCTTTTATTGACTTGATCTTATTCTGAGCTTAGGTCACTTGTTTCCTCAGCATTTTTAAATATGTATGTCTCTAGGACGTTGTATACATTTATGACCCCGTGATTAAAATATGTTGTTTAAAAACTATGTACGAGGGTTGTCTGAAAAGTTTCCGACCTAACAAAGATACTAGATATTTTTTCTTCAAATTAATTTTTATTTTTCTACATAGTCTCCTTGTAAGTCTATACACTTATCCCAGCGATGCTCCCATCTCTTCAACCCGTCCAAATAGTACTCGTCGTCTTTCTCTGCAAAATAGTTGTTTACGAAGGTGATGGCCTCCTCATTCGACGAAAATCTCTGTCCTCCGAGCGCAACTTTTAGCTTAGGGAACAAAAAAAATCGCTTGGGGCTAGATCTGCTGAGGTGTGAGACGGCGCATTGTCTTGGTGTAACAAAATTCTTTTTTCGACAAATGTGGCCGTTTTTCCGCAATTTCTGCCTTCAGCTTGTCAAGTAATGATGCGTAGTATGCTCCTGTAATGGTTTTTCCTTTTTGAAGATAATCGATTAAGAAAACTCCATGACTATCCTAGAAAACAGTTGCCATCACTTTCCTAGCCGAAGGAACAACCTTTGCTTTTTTTGGAGCCGATTCCCCCTTTGCAGTCCATTGTTTTGACTGTGTTTTTGTTTCTAGAGTATAATTGTGTATCCAAGTTTCATCTACAGTAATTAATCGGCGCCAAAACTCTGATTTATTGCGCCTAAACTGCGCCAACAGAGAGTTGGAAATGTTTATTCGAACAAGTTTTTGGTCCAAAGAGAGCAAACGCGGCACCCAATGCGTGGACAGCTTTCTCATGCCTAAATCTTGATTCAATATGTGACAAATACGTTCTTTGGACATGTTTATAGCCTCTGCTATTTCTCTAATTTTAATTCGACGGTTGTCTAGTACTTGGTGAACTTGAGCGATATTACGCTGGTACGGCCACGTTTAAATTCAGCAGCCCAAAATTTTACGGTGGTAAATGATGGTGCAGAGTCCCCGTACACAGCGTCCAACTCATCTTTGATTTGCGTAGGCGTATTGCCTTTCAAAAACAAATATTTAATGACAGCTCGATACTCGATTTTTTCTATTTTCATAAAAACACTCACATCGACTCACTCAAATGATGGTCAAACAACAACTGCGCGTCCAAAATGGCTGAAATTTTAGTGGGTACCTTTCAAAGCATGCGCAAACACATTCCACAACTTTTGTTTACGAGTGCTGCCATCTTCATGTTGAGGTCGCAAAGTTTTCAAACCCTTGTAATTTGGAGCTGAGAACCTTGCTTCGCTCGGCACGCAGTAACAGATTTATAATAATACCAAATCAATTTTAACTAATTTAAAAACCATTTTGGTATTATTATAAATGAATTTTTAATTTTTAAAATAAGGCTTTCGTTGCCGTCGATTTAAGGTCAATGTCAACATAACTTTTTTTAATGGTGTGTCCTAGTATTGCCAACCATTTTTTTATGACAAAATTCATTTAAAATTTTAAAAATAAAGTTTGTAATATTAAAAAAATGCATAAAAAATTAACAGTTTAAAATATAGGAAAGTATATTTGGAATACTCGTATGTGGTTTGTATTTATACTACAAGCCATGATGTAAAAATTCCAAAGGGCTGTGAAGATAATAACAGAACGTAAATTTAAATTGAAGCATACCCTTGAGAGAATTACACAATTTTCTTTGTGTTTTATAAACACATCGCGTGTTTCTGTTCATTTAAAATTAATTTCATTATATAGTCCAGGCTAGGTAACTTCTGGTCAGTTACAAATTTAACAAATCATTACAGTAAATAATTGCCAGTTGCTCGCTTTGACAAAAAAATCATTTCAAATGTTACTTATAAATATTATTGCAGACTTATACTGATCTTAAAGGAAAATATATCCAGGATAATGAGGCAAGACTTTAATGTTTCTATGTCAATGTTCAATACTTAGCAAAGTCATAATACTGCTTATTAGATAGTTATCTCATAAAACAAAATGTTACTTCAATCTGTTAATCTGACGATAAGAGTAATTTCCAAACAGCGGTGATTGACGAAAAACTTCATTTTTCCTTATTTGTTTAACCTAACTTTTTAAAATAATATGCACTTCAAGTTTTATTTGCTTATATATCCAAACAACTATAAAAATGAAGTCAAATGAATATGAAATGTAAATAAAGAATAAAAAAACTTTTATTTATTGCCTAAAACTTTCCTGTTTGTTCTCTTTGGATGTATCTAAGCTCGTTTATTGCCAAAAACAAACAAAACGAACGCAAAATGAAACAAACTGAACGACAAAAAATTGTTTTCACAAATACATTACGTAAAGTTTTAGTTAGTCCATTGTTTCTCGAGTACTTTAAAGTTTCCAAGTAGGGATAAATAGCCTACTGTCACTAACAGTCATTCTGTTAGTGACGCTCCCGCCTCATTTGTTTTCGAATGAGTGACATGCTTACTGGAATGCTGCGAGAATTGTAATCATTTGTTTTCTAAAATGAACTTGTGGAAACAATATATGTTAATGTTGTCGTTGTATGGAAATGCCACCGCGGACTGAATTTTAAAAATTATTTTCCAATAGTTGATCGATTTACTAGAGGCGAACAAATAGCTTTTATTAAAAATTAGTTATATAAATTAAAAAAAAGTTATCAATGTTAATCAAACAAAAAAATTATTGGTTAAGTTTAGTTTAACATAATTTCCAATGACCACTGTTTTAAAAAATCATTTAATCGTCAGATTGATATGCTGTTTTATGAGATAGCTATTTGATGATGATTGAGAAGTATTTAGAAAGGACGAAGTATTAAGTAGAATTTTAAAACCAATATATTATTAGCCGTAAGGGATTATTCCCAAGATTTTTCATTATAACCGTGCATTTCTATAGAAAAATCAGGAAAATACTGTACCGTGCTGATCTTTACAATAAATTAATATATTTGTGTTACATTAATCCAAATTAGAGTTCCTGGAATACGCTTTGTTTAATTGAATACTTTTATTGTTTAATTTCTAATTTCGCATTATTGTAATTTGATATAGAAGTAAATATCACGTACTAATTAATATATAAAAAAGAAATTGTTTGAAGCAGTCAGTAATGGTAACTCAGAAAGATAGTACTCAGTAGTAGTAGTTACTCAAATAATTGAAGTTCAATCTTTGTAATTTCTGTAAAAATAAATTTGTTAGTTCTAATTGAAATATTTGTTTTTAAAAACCAAGTTTCAATTCAACGGAACATAACTTCCATGCATAAAATGAATAATAGTAAAGAGTTTACATTTACAAGATTTAAAATTTTTTATTACAAATGTGTAGAATTCCTTTGGATTGTATAAGGTAATTAAATTTCTAGGTAGTTTATAGTTTTGTTAAAAATTAAATAAAACTGAAAAGTAATGTTTTATCGTCCTTCAAGGGCTTACAAATCTTCCATCCTGTTTGCATAAGCTTAATCAATAATTGCGAAAACTTAACAAAAAAAATAGGGCTGGACTTTAGGATTTAGGGCAACGCCCCCCCCCCGGAGGCGGTGCATATGGGTGGATAGCTTATGAAGAGATAAACATAGTGGTAGGAGTCCCACCGCGCGAAAAGGCCCCCTAGCGGAGATATAGGAGAAAATCAGATAAGTCATTACCCATTAAAAATATATTATCTGAATCTAGCTACCTAACCTATCCTAACATAACCTAACATAACATAACCTAACCTAACCTAGCCTAAACTAACCTAATCTAACCAAACCTAAACTAATCTAACCTAACCTTACCTAACCTTACCTAACCTCACCTAACCTCACCTAACCTCACCTAACCTCACCTAACCTCACCTAATCTCACCTAACCTCACCTAACCTCACCTAACCTCACCTAACCTCACCTAACCTTACCTAACCTCACCTAACCTCACCTAACCTCACCTAACCTTACCTAACCTCACCTAACCTCACCTCACCTTACCTCACCTAACCTAACCTAACCTCACCTAACCTCACCTAACCTCACCTAACCTCACCTAACCTCACCTAACCTCACCTAACCTCACCTAACCTCACCTAACCTCACCTAACCTCACCTAACCTCACCTAACCTCACCTAACCTCACCTAACTTCACCTAAGCTCCCCTAACCTCACCTAACCTAACCTAACCTAACCTAACCTAGCCTAACCTAACCTAATCAGATTGTACTCCATCTGTAAACAGAACACACTCATTAGTACTCATATCATCACTCATTCATTGCAATTAATGGTCGCAAATGTGAGTCACAACCAGGACTTGAACCTGCGACTACAGGTACCATAAGCTAGAGCCCTAACTGCTGGGACACTGCCCTGTGGTGATAGAAAACTCCTTATTTCCTATATATTTTTTCTCTTTTAGGGGCAGTCCATCAAAATAGCAGTTGAAGAGCTGAATTGAATCGATGAAAAATATTTCGCATAAACATTTTTTGACCTCCTATTTCTTAAAGAAGCGTTCCCAGGCTTTTATAAATATTAAGAACAATCAATATTTTTATAAATGTTCCTCTACTCATAAGCTACCCATTGACCTAAATCCTAAAGTGGTGCCAAAAATGGTTTATAGTATCAAGAGCTGCTTTATTTTTTATTTATTTTGATCAATGCCGAATTAAATATTGTGATATCGACCGGAATGTCTATATTATGTTTACAAGATTTAATCCATGTATTAAGAAATCAATATTTTATCATTTTTTGGATAATCAAACTAACTTTTAATATTTTATTTTATAAATATCCTTTATCCTTTTGAATTTTTATTCTTTACTTTTTATAACTCAAAAAACCTTTTTGGTAATTTTTCTAAAAGAAGTTTTTATGACAAGTTAAATTTAAATATTTAACAATAATTATTGAATAATATTTTTTAAAATACAAAACATAAATATTTGCTTAGTGCATAAATAGATTAAAATATTAAACAAATTTGTGTAATAATTAAAATTCTACATAAATATATTTATATAAATTAAAGCAATACAAAATATCAAGTTTCTACCAATATTGGACATGTTTTTACAACCACCAGTAATTAGTATAATACTATATTAAGAATTATCCAAAATTCTTGATTGGACCAATATAACATTCTTGTATGATACCAATATGTATTTTAATGTTGAATGTACATCGCAAAATTATTACATTTTAAAATGGTACAATGTATAAACATCTACATTGTTCCAATTTTTGTCAATATTCAGTTAACAATGTGCCAATATTTATGTACTACCTGGACACCTGGGCAAATTCTACTTCGTTTAAATTGTAAAATTACTCCGCTTTATATGTATATTTTTACATATTCAAACATGCTTGTAAATATTGGCGTCAGAATAATACTAAAGGAAACATTTTATAGGCAACGGATTATAGTAATTGTAAGTAACGATAAAAACCGCGACGGCTTTAATGCCTAACGTAATATTATTTATTTTTCCAACGGGATTAGTGATATTTTACTATTACCTTCGTAAATACGACCTAAGTACATCGTAAAAGCATTCTTTTATTTAAAAATTCACAAGAGATTTACGTTCGACCAATTCACATAAATTTTAATTTGAAAGATTTGTTCGCGATACATTTCTGAGTTGTTAAATTTGCTAGATTAATGTTCACAACCCCCTAACTCTTATCTAAAATATGCATTTACTTACGCAGTGATTTTTAACCCTTAATAAAAAACATAAAACCATAAACTAGCGTTACATATCAGTTTAAGAAATTTTTTATAATTATAATAATAAAGTTTATTTAAAAATAGAAACTACAATAAAAATGGCAATGAAAAAATTACTTAATACTTAGGAATCAAATACTTATATTACTAATATGATGTAAAATTTAGAAGTAGTAACTCGTCATATGTTTTGGTAATTGTTTGAGACTCAAGTTGTCATGGTCGGATAGTGGCCACAATTGGATGTAGTTGTCATAATCAAGTAGTTGTGGCTTTCGGGCAAATAATAATAAAAAAAGTTTTTTTTCAATATAATATTTGGTTATTTTATAAATTGTCTTAAATGAGTGATTGTCGCAATCTGGTAAAATATCAAAATCAATTAAGTATACAATTAAGAATTAATAAACTAACAAATCTAAATTCAACTATATTTTCAAATGTTTTTCTATCTATACTGAACATCCCTTAACATAATACTTAAAAGATCCTTAATTTGTTACGTTTTTAAAGTTAGATGGGATTTTTTTTTTATTAGTAACACTTACTGATACATTACAGCTATTTTTCAACAAATTCACAACGCCGATTGACACATTTGTCATAGCGTGGTACCAACTTGTCAATGCCCTCTTGATAGAACTTCACCGCCTACGCTGGTAACCATCTTTGTACGCTGGTCTGCAGCGCCTCACCTGTGTCAAAACGCTGTTCTCCTAGCCAGCGTTTCATGTGAGCAAAGAGGTGAAAATCTGATGGGGCTAAGTCCGGATTGTATGATCAAAAACGTCCTACTGTAAACGCTGCAGGAGGTTCGTGGTAGCAGCTGCAGTGTGCGGCCGAGCATTGTCATAGAGAAGGACAATGTCTGATTGAATTTCTTTAGCTTATTCGGGGAGTGCGAATGCATCCATTGTTTGGATTGATATTTTGTTTCTTCCGTTTCAAAATGGACCATGTCTCGTCCCCTGTGATAATTTTGTTAAAAAAATCCGGTCCAAAGCTTGCGGTACTAAAGTCTTTCACTTACAATTGTCTAGAGAGATGACCTGGAAATTTCAGGAAACGAATCGCTCATTACAGAAACTGTGAACTGACGATTTTCTCGAATTGCCTGATCCACATTCTGAACAAGATCATCGGTTGACACACGCTTCGTTCCCTGACCGCCTGCATCATGAACGTCTGTACGCCCTGCTGTAAAGTTCCTGCACCATTGTCGCACTTTTCTGTCTTCTAGTCAGAAAAATTTGCCATCCTTAAAGCAGCAGAATTAATAGAAGAACGGGACTCGGGAAGCCCCGTCTCAGATAGCCAGGCCGCTCTAAAGGCGATTTGTAGCTGCAGGACCAGCACGGCACTTGTCCAGAAATGCGCAAATATCCTAGACAGACTGGCCTTAAGACCCTTATTGTGAGTACCGGGTCATAGCGGTATAGTAGGCAACTAGCGGGCAGATGAACTTGCCAGATAGGGAGCCAACAAACCTTGCTACGGACCCGGGCCATTAATAGGGCTAAGCAGAGCACAAACCTCTACTCAATGAATGGGCGGAGAAAGGATTCGAGGAACAATGGATCAACTGCAGTGACCTTAGGTAGGCCACAAAGCTAGGACAAAGTGGTTACTGGATAAATCACAGATCACAGCTGCGCCTGCTTGTCGGAGTCCTTACTGGCCACTGTGGACTGAGAAGACATCTACACCTTTTGGACGTAGTCGAAGACCCAGACTGCCCAAACTGTGTCGAGGAGGAAACTTACCACTTCTTGGGCACCTGTGAGGTGTAAAAACTCAGACAAGATATCTTTGGGGTGC
This sequence comes from Ophraella communa, assembly GCA_035357415.1. NCBI lineage: Eukaryota > Metazoa > Arthropoda > Insecta > Coleoptera > Chrysomelidae > Ophraella > Ophraella communa. Next base: position 15,654,641 of record CM068995.1, on the reverse strand, counting down.
GAAAAATTGACGAAGTAGACTTGCAAACCCTCCCTCCAAGGGACGTCATGGCTTTTATACGGTGGAGGCGTTTCGAGGGGGCGCCAAACGAGTGAAATACAGAGGAGGGAGAACCTGGAGTATGGCCAAAAGGGCCCGAAGGGCCTACTTGCCAGGCATCAGCCACCCCGCCCGCTACATTCATTCATACTGTCGCAACTGATCGGATCTTCAAAAAAAAAATCTCGTATTTTAAATTTATTTTTATATGTGTTTATTAAAATATTTTTAAAAAAAATCTGTTTAATCTCTGAATATTCTAAGAAAATTTTATAGCACGATAACCTTATATTATTTTTATAGATGTATAATTCTAATTACCCACTTTTATATAACATCCAAACTTTTTAACAGAGTTTCTGCCACACCTCCTCTACCTAAAATACCATACTGCAACTGAGATTGGACCATTGAAAAATTAAGTCTCTTAAGGTTTTTTAAACTTAAGTTTGAAAGGTACTTATATAAAATTAGTTAGTAAGCCAGTTAGTTAATTTTTAATATTGTTAGCCTCTAAAGCCCCTATGATAATTCCTAAGTATTTTACTTGATCTTTTTCCAAAATTTGTATTTGATATTTAATTCTGAATATTCCCAATTGTGGAAGATTATTTGAGTAAAACGTAAACGTTACATAATGTTTTTTGAATATTACGGGTCAATTTGTTATACTTAAGCCAGTTGGATTTTTGGTTTAAGTGTTGTTCCACTAATATTTTAGGATTTTTTTAGTCTGAACCATCGTACAATATAGCCATCCGGAAAAGTATTCTTCCAAACGTTTGTAATTGTAATAAACTCTTGGTATAAATATTAAATAATAGAGGTTCTAGAACGGTTCCTTGTTGGCACCATAGAATATTGCCGAATAATTTCTAAGAACTCTATTTATATTTACCATTTGTTTTCTACTGGATAACTAATATTTTAAGAATGTCTATCATAAACTTTATTAGCTTGAAGTTTAATTTGTTGATATATAAAGAAATAGATGTGCAAAAAATTTATTTTACATAAAAAATATTTATTACCACCATATAAAATACCATTAGGTTAACACTCTCTCAAATATCCATTGCGATTTGTTTAGTAGAGTTATGGGTCTCTCGTACGACAGGAAAAATATCTATAAAACTCTATTTCCTGAATGGAATACCGACAATATGTTACCCAACAGCTAAACGTTGGCAATACAACGCCGGTCCCGTCGATTGTGTCGATACCCAGAAAATATTGAATCCGCTTAACAATGTCGAAGAAACGAAGATGGAGAGATCTGTACCTCTAGTTGATGGACGAAGATCGATACAATGTCGCCGGTCGTCAATAAATTATTTTCCAAAGCTAACCATTAATCTTTATTAAAGTCATCACAAAAAATATCTCAAAGCGGTAATCTTACTTATTAAATTATACAACGTTGTCTGAGATTTTAATAAACAGTTTTTTGTGACATAAACAATTTATTCTTTTTATAATGTCATATTTTTAGTTAAAATTTGACATCTATACAGAGAATTTTGAAATTTTGGTTGTTTTCTTGTTTGGAAGAATATCTAATATTTTGTTTTAAATTAAACTTTGGTTATGACTCTAGGTGCATCTTATTTTATCAATAAGAACTATAAATATAAATTTTATTGTATCAACCCCTACCCTGTGTCCATCTTACCGAGAACATAAAACAAGCAAAATAATAGGCGCCACTATCTTTTATTCGTTTGCGTTTAAACAACAGTGAATATAAACAAAAGGAATCTAAGGTGAAAAAGATAGAAACAACTTGTATAAATTAAATTGAATGCGAATTTATTAATTAATCAATAATTAGACTGCTACTACCGAACGCGATACACCCTTCATAGCTCTTATAGCCAGTGGGTTTATGAATAAAACTGATATAAAAAAAACAATTGTTTATTGAAGAAAGTTACTCCGCCAAAGGAGAAAATTTGTATTTATAAAATAAACTAAACTTATCTTTAAGTTTCAGTTAGTCCGGTGGGCTCAGCACTCAGGCTATTATTGGGGTTTGCTTGCGATGGTTACATCTACTTCACATAAAAAGAACTGCTACGGTATTTGGTTGCATCTACGTCACATAAAAAGACGGTATTGGGTTGCATCTACATCACATAAAAGAACTGCTACAGTGGTTACTTTAATATGCACTGCTTGGCGGCAGTCCTGCCGTGTCTTTCTGTATCTTACAGTGTTCGGGGAGCACGCTTTCGAGCTATGTAGCGCCAAGAGCCATATAACGCAAACGAGGAATAGTACTAGATAGCGCCAAATGGCGCAAATAGCGTGCTCCCCGAACACAGCCTATGTGTACAGCCCAAAAGATAAATTAAATTTTAGGTGATAAGGTGTTCGACCGACTCGTTTGGTTCTCGTCAAGAAAGGGAACAATGTATAGGATGTAACCTAATTTCTAGAAGAGGGTTAATAATGGTTTCCGGTTGAGTTGCGTTCATTTTAAGGATTTTGTTTAAGGTGCGTTCTATTGTAAGGGGTAGGTCTAATATACGGTTAGTCGGGGTTGATTTTAAGGTTCGTAAGGACGGTAATCTAAAGAAAGGTAGCATGGCGATAGACATGTTACAAGGTATGTTGCTCCCTTTAAGTTTGTTTGTTGGTCACTTTTAAACAAGGTAGAAAAAGACAGGGACTACTTGATTAGCACTAAATTTCAATACATTTGACAAAATGACGTTAATTGTTGCAAAGACAAAATGAAAAAACGTTTTATTACTGATTTAATAGTCCTTCTACGTATTCAAAAATTAAAATCAATTCACTTAAGAATACAATATTTATAAAATCAAAAAAAATCATTGGATCTGTTATTGATTGCATTGCCACTGTCATGTCATGTGAAACGGTAGTGACTGAAAACACGTCAAAAATTTTTATTACTTTTATAAATTAATATTTTTAAAAATATAATGCCAGTAGTGAAAAAAATGCTTTATGAGCCGTGGTAGAAACGTGGATTATTGCCTCGGAATGAACCTCGACAATATAAAGTCAATCTGACGATAGTAGTTTTATCGAAACAGCTGTTATTGAGTTTAAAAAAAGGTAATATTTAAATAAAAATAAAAAGTTTTCTTAAAAAAATTTGTTTTTTAAAGTTTATAGTAAGGTAGACTTATGAAAAAGCCGACACTCTTGCCAAAAAAGGAGCAGAGTCTAGATTTATAGGACCTGAACCATTCTTTGGCATCACCAAAAGTACTGCCAAAGATATTATCTCCGGCTCGATAGAGAGGAAAATCCTCATGTACTGGAATGATATCCCAGGACTAATCCATTCGAAGGCTTTCATCTCCAAACCCTCGAAAAATAAAACTAAGCAGATTCTAGAGTGGGATAGGAAAGACCTACGCATTCTTATAGGACTGCTTACGGGACACTGTCGTCTAAGATACCACCTGAAGAAAATAGGTCTGAGCCAAACTTCAGACTGCCGCTTCTGCAGTGTGGAAGACGAGACTGCAGAACACATATTATGTTCTTGCTCCGCCCTGGAAAATACTAGGCACCGCATTTTTGGTTTCCCAAAATTGGCGCCTAACGACTTTAAACAGGTCTCGCCGCAGACAACCATTGACTTCGCAAGGAGGATTGGCTTGTATGGCGATTCATAACCCTAGGGGTGAGCCACAATAGACCCAACGGTGGTCGCAGTGGAGGGGTGGATGAGCGCCCCACTCACATCGAACCTAACCTAACCTAAGGTAGACTTTCACAGAGTAAGGTTAGTACAATAATTTTCATGATATTACCATTGATGCATCTTATGGGACCTTTTTAGTCGGCTTAGTGGCTAGGTAAGGTTAAGTTCTCTATAAGCAGTCGTTCAATGTCCCTTCCTCTGGGACCCGAAAGTTTTATTGTCGCTCACCTACAGTTAGTAGTTCTATTACAAATCGGTAGTTCTGTCTGCTTAGTCCTTATAGCTCGAACCAGTAAGATTTTCCCATCCGATCATTCATTTTGGTATTGTTCCTTTGTGACTTTAGCGCCACCTGGCTATGGAAAATAATTTTTATATGTGTTATTGTTCCAGCAGTTATGCTTTAGCATCTCCTGCAGAGAGATCTCTATTGCAAAAACCTCTGCTTGAAAAATTGTAGATAGGTTACCCAAGTTCTGGTTTAGATTCACGTTTGGTTTTCATCCATTGACCTCAGCTTCTGCTCCGGTCTTAGAGCCATGTACAAACACTGGAAAGCCATTATAAGATTTGACTTATTCGTCTTCCATTGGCCCTTTCCTGGAAATACTACGGTAAACGGATTGTTTTGCATTTGGTACTTTATCCAGTATCAGATGATTTTGTATTATCTCTTCGGTCCTGGCTCTCGCCTACCTACCAGATGTATATTGGAGGAAGATTTATTAAAAATTCGATGGCAGCGGTGGGAGTAGTAGCAGAAGCAGATAACACCGAAACAACAGATATAAGATTGTACTTTGCTTTATGACACACCAGCAAATTTTTTCCACAAAATTATTTCTTATTTATAAAAAGAGGTAATTCGTTTCAATTTTCGCTATTAACTAAGTATATCAAAATTTATTTGCAGTTTAAACAAGTCTATAAATAATTAACTGCAGCTGCAATCAATTTGATATATTTCATTTAATTGAAATTTAGAGCACAATGTTTAAGTACGTTCAGCATTTAACTTTTTAGTTGATATGGCATGTTCAATTTGTAATAGGTAAGTGTAAAAAGACTTAAAATATACTATGCGAGTTTAATAATTCATATTTAACGGTGTTCATTATAAGTTTGCCTATTTTATTCATGGTTAAATGGTTTATTCTCTTAGAATATTTTAACTAGGCTGTTTTACATTCGCCATTATCTCATTTTAATGTTACAAAACATGTTTAAAAGAAACCATTATAAAAATTAATTAAATAATTTATAGACTAAAAGATTTAATGTTGAATTATTTTTAATATTTTCATAGTAAACATAATCGTGTTAAGAAATTATTCGCCATAATAAAACATGTAAAGGTATTCAACCAAATTTACCAATTTATAATGAAAAAATGACAAAAATAAGCAAATACCAAAAACCGTTTTCGAAAACACTTAAAATGAATAACAATAAAACCTGTTTATCAAAAATAAAGCATGATTCATAAAAGCGATTAAAGTTTTAATTTTATGCATAACTTGATCAATAGATCGTGGTATAATTACAAATAAGATGTTGATATAGGTATGTATGTATAAGTATAATGTCGGGACATCCATGTTGGCTGAAGCCGTACAAAGCTTGCTTAGAATTTTTGAAGAAGATTAAACCCTGTTTTTTTGTTCTACATTTTGTTCTTCGCCAAGTGTATCCTTTGATTTGTGATCACTATTAGTTTTAGATCCTTGACAACTAATTCTAAGTTCACTTAACTTTTTGTTACCCCCGTAGATCCCACTGGAGCATTGAAAAAATTTTTGCCTATCTAGAATTTTATAATACGTGTTTTATTTACTTCATTCTTTCTATTTTAGTTAGTACTTTGGTTTATTGAATATCTTTTAGTTCCATCATCCTTCTTTGCGCTCCGTTTTTGTTTCCACTGTATATATAAAAATTCGTGTTAAAGAATAAAATTTTTTGAAATGATTGATTCATATTTGATTGATAATCCATGATCATTGATCCATGTTTACTCCTAGATATATTATTTTTCTATTGATATTAATCAATATATATTGATATTAATAATTGCTGAAGTGGTCAAAGATCTTCTGCGTCTTCTGGTGAACGAAATAAAAACTGTTTTACCTTAATTCTTTTCTTCTGGCACCATACCTCTATGGTGCTTAGGGAAATTTGCATTAAACTTAAAATAAATGTATTATTAACCCTAACTAACCCTTACTTTTTGGAAGTCCATCCTATTAAGAATAATAAAAAACTCTTCGTTTTAACAAAACTTCCAATATTTATTTAAAAAAATTGCTTTTTTAACTATAATGACAGCCGTTTCACTAGACTTAGCATCGTCAGATTGACATATTGAAGTTACATTTTGTTTGTTTGTAGCTAGGTACCTGATGTTTATTAGGTAGTTATAAGGCTAGACCAAGTATGAAAGTAATAAGACATAACAATATTAAAGCCTAGATATTATGAGCCCTAAGGGATTATCCTGGATGTACTTCCCTCTAAGATCAGTATAACTGTGCAATGATATAGAAAAACCACGAAAAAACTATATCATGCTGATCTTTACAATAACTTAATATATTTGTGTTACAATTACGTCTTATCTATGTATAAAATGACTCGTAAAATGAAGACTCAATCAAAGCAAACACTTTAAAAGTGGAGAACTTCCCAGATTTATTTGTTCATTAACAACTTTAAATTGTGGATCTGCTAGATGTCTTTTTATTTTAAGTTCTTCAAGGAAATCTAAATTTTGTTTTTTATTACAAGTGTGTAGTATTTGGATGTCATTGATGTGTAAGAGTGAGGTTGGATGTTCAAGTAGGTGTTTTGCATAATTTGACTTATCTGGTTGTTTTAATCTATATGCTCTTAAATGTTCGTTAAATCTTACTTCAAAATGAACAAATAAATCTGGGAAGTTCTCCACTTTTAAAATGTAGCTTCAATATGTCAATCTGACGATGCTAAGTCTAGTGAAACGGCTGTCATTATAGTTAAAAAAGCAATTATTTAAATAAATATTGGAAGTTTTGTTAAAACGAAGAGTTTTTTATTATTCTTAAATTTATTATGCTTGCCCCTTATGGTGACAATGAGGTCACCAATTCCCCTCTCATATTAGCTGTGATAATTATGGTCCGTTACATAGACTGCATGCATTATACTAGTCAGGCCTCTCTGTTTCGAATTTTTGTGTCCTTTTGATAAAAGGATTATTTATGTCAATAAGAGCGTTAATGCTAAAATTTTGCTAGAGATCCCCCAAAAAAATATTTCAACAGAGCTATTATAATTGAGATTTTCTAGAATCAAGATAATATTGGAATAATTTGGTAGGTAGAAAGAAATCACAAAAACAAATGTAAGACTAATTCTATACAAATTTCTAGTTTTTAATATTAAATCAAAATAAAATTTATAATAAAAGGATATTTTTGTTGTTAGTTTCCAGAATGTTTTTCGGTTACTTTAAAATAAAAAATTCGATTTGTGTAAAAGCTATAAAAACATTCTTATAACCTTCTTAAATTTCCAAGAATGTAAATTTAACACTATCACCTTTAACCAACATCTCCATTAATTTTCCGGAAGCATCGCATGCGAAATAGAGATAGAGGTATAACAAATGCAATCAGGTGCGCCAAATAATTTGCCTCTCCCAGAAAATAAAATACACAATTTTGCGAACGGTTGTATGAATTTAAAGACGTAACTTTTTTATTAGTAAGGGGTGTTTGTGGATTTTAAAAATCTTCTGATGTTGCACCTAATTTAATTAGACATTTTATTGAATGCTTAAATAAAACAACATAATATAAGTCAATCTTTCCTTTTTTCAGAACGTTTCAAGTTTGAGTTTCATAAACGAGCATGAATGTGTTTACTTAATAATTTTAATGTATTAACCTTTGTATGTATGTATGTATAAATTAGGAGTGATAAGTACACTGCGACCTATAGGATCTATTGTGTCCCCCCTTACTTGCCATGTTCTGATGTTTCCTCAGATTTATAGCAGCTCTTCGAGTCCTATTTTCCTGAGGAAGTTTAGGATATCGTCGGGCTTCAAATCAGGTAGATCCCCCTCTTCCATTTCATGTGCTCCTAGGTATCTAGCCCTCGAATTCTGCAAGGCAGGGCATTCTTAGAGTATGTGTATTGAGGTTTCATCCTCTTCCTCACAGAATCTGCACTTTGCTTCATCTACTAAACCTAGTTTCTTCATGTGGCTTCTTAACCGGCAATGCCCGGTTAATATTCCTATGTATTAACTTAAAAAAAAGCATTTTTCCATTGGGTAACTTCTAAAATATACTTTTTCTATCTTTTTTTTTTAAATAGGGTTTAGTTTTGTTAACCATTTTCTTATCAGAACCACATTTATTTACCTGGTACATATTTTTAAGAGTAAAAACGGTAAGCATTTGCAGTACTACCATAGTAGCATAGTAGCCATACTGAAACAAATGACCCAATATTTTGTGTCAGTATCTCCCGGTGTATTAGTTAAAGTTAGCTGAGAAAAAAACTTACTTTATGTATATAGGACGGAATATAATATCCCAACTAGCACACCAAGCATGTGTAGTGGTTGTAGGAATATTCTTACAGCAAAAATTATAAGCGCTAATACTGCATAATAAAGTCTCATAAACGTTCAAAAATTAGCTATAAAAGGTACCATATTAAAGTATAAGTCCCTTAATAATGTTATGTTAACGTAGCTTAGTGAATAATAAAGCAGGTATAGATATATAACCTCTATGCCATGTTTATAGAGCTGTAATAAACCGTTACATAATTGTTGTCGTTACGACGACAACTATAATACCAATCTTTATGGGAACAATTAAAAGGAAGAGTTATTAAGGTAGAAGTATAAGTGAATTTTAAGTCTAAAATTTAAGCCTAATTGAAAAGGTAATCCATCTCTCAAATGTGGATAATACAGATAATCCGAGTAATAAAACTCAAAGTCTATCCACAACCTTTAATAGTTCACAAATTTAATGCGACATGTTTTAGTCTTCAGACCATCATCAGGCTATAAAGAAACAATGGTGTCAGAAGAATAAAAAAAAATAGTTATATATAAAGAGCGATTAGTGTCGGTTGTCCGATTACATTATTGATTAAAGTTAAAACATTTCAAGTATGACAACTAAATACAAATAGAAGTAAAATTCAAAATTAAAGCAAAAAGTTAAAGGTACATGATATTGCAATAAGTAAAAAATAAGTAAAACTACGACAAAACAGCAAGTCAAACATGTCACAAAATCATCCGCATATACAGGTGAGTTTTTAATGATTTTGTGACATGTTTGACTTGCTGTTTTCAATATTTATTTTATGTAGATGTATTGTATGTGTATTTAAATGTATATTTTGAGAAATATAAAGTAGTTTGAAAAATGTCACATAAAAATTTTGTTTACAATATAGTATTACCATTACTTATAGATACCAACCCTTATAAAAGTTACTTAAAGGATCCTTTATAACTGTTGCACTCTTCAAAAAGTCAATTTTTTGTAAGTTCCTTTTATGCAGAGAGTATGAAGCAAAAATCATCTGATAACTAATGTTTTTAGGTGCAATTTCGCTCTATAGTAGATTGCGAAAAACTTAGTTAATTTGCTCTAAAAAGGTTGTATAAGAGAACTGATATACTATACTGATGTACTAATAAGTATTGTATATATGGCAAATCTTACTTTGGTGTAATTTTGCTGTATAATTAAGGTGCTAATATTATTCTTACAGTAAAATAATAAGTATGAATTGCTGTGTAAGATAAATACACTTAACAAACACCATTACCAAGCTAATAGCTGTCATTGCAGCAAATATTCCACCTAAACCCACCTAAATTTATAATTTAATATTATGAAGTGTGCTAATTGGGGTAAAACAGCATTACAGGTATATTCTTTCCAATATTAATTGCTAAAATTTATTTAAAAATGTCATTAAGAGTGAGTAAGTTTACTAGGTTTCAAAGTAGAAATAATGGCATGATAAGTATTAAGTATTAAGTATTAACTTTAGATATATCTTTGTTTGGGTATTTCATTTTTAATACAGGGTTTACGTATTGTAATTTTTCCCCATATTAATTGATAACTTTAAATTAAGAACAATAAATAACTGCACAGTTAAACTAAACTTCCACTATTTATTCGAAAAATTCGCTTTAAATTCAATTACAGCTGTTTCGCTATAACTAGCATCGTCAGATTGACATATTGAAATTACATGTTGTTTGTTTGTAACTAGGTACTTGATGTTGATAAGGAGTTAAGGCTAGACCAAGTAAGGAAGAAATAAGACATAACAATATTAAAGCCTAAATGTTATTAGCCCTAAGGGATTATCCTGGATGTATTTCCCTCTAAGATCAGTATAACTGTGCAATGATATAGAAAAACCAGGAAAAAACTATATCATGCTGATCTTTACAATAACTTAATATATTTATGTTACAATAATGTCTTATCTATGTATAAAATGAAGACTCAATCAAAGTAAACAGTTTAATAGTGGAGAACTTCCAAGATTTATTTGTTCATTAACAACTTTAAACTGTTGATCTGCTAGATGTCTTTTAATTTCAAGTTCTTCTAGAAAATCTAAATTTTGTTTTTCATTACAAATGTGTAGTATATGAATGTCTTTGGTGTGTATAAGTGAGTTTGGATGTTCCAGTAGGTGTTTTGCATAGTTCGACTTATCTGGTTGTTGTAATCTATATGCTCTTAAGTGTTCATTAAATCTTACTTCAAAATTTCTTTGTGTTTGACCTATATATCGATACCCTACTTTGAAAACCTCGTAAGTACTTAACACCTGATTTTACAGGAGCAACAAAAATCTGCGGTATTTTAATTGCGAGAACAATTATTGCTAATTAAATTTTGTACTTAATTTTGTACTTAATTGTGTACTTAATGCATTAACACAAAATTTAATTAGCAATTGTTCTCGCAATTAAAATACCGCAGTTTTTTTTGTTGCTCCTGTAAAATCAGGGGTTAGGTACTTACGAGGTTTTCAAAGTAGGGTATCGATATACTGCATTACATTTTGGACAATTAATTTTGTAAACACCAGATTTTTTTAATTTTGGTAATTTTGTTTTCACATTTAACAATTTTGTTCAAATACTATTTTGTGTTTTAAATGATATTAATGCTGATGTTGCCGAAGATATTATTATTGAAATTGCATTGGAAATATTTCCAAAGTTTATATTCAAAATGAGGGTATTCCCATGGGAAGTCCTATTTCTCCAATTTTGGCAAATATATTTATGGATAATTTAGAAAACAAAATCTTTAATTCTAGTTATAAAAACAATATTGTATTTTGGTATAGATATGTTGATGATGTGTTAGCAGGTTTTGTAGGTAGCGAACGGCAGTTAGATATATTTTTTAATTATATTAATACCTTGCATCCTAAAATTAATTTTACTTTAGAAGTTGAAGAAAATAATTCAATTAATTTTCTAGATTTAAGAATTGAAAAAGTTAATAATTCATTAAATTATTCAATATACAGAAAACCTACACAAACAGATGTAACCATACCATATAATTCAAATCATCCACTGTCACATAAATTAGCAGCTTATAATTACATGATACATAGAGCATTTTCAATTCCAATGAACAAAAATAATTTTAATAAAGAAATTGAGATTATAAAACAAATAGCTACATCTAATGGCTTGTAATATGACAATATCTCTCCCAGAGAAGAGTTCCCGGCTAAGAGACACTCTCTACAGGGGGTGGATCGACTCCATGTTAGTGCCTATAGTAGAAGGAAAAGGAAATATACAAGAAAAGAGGGCGCCACTATCTTTTTATACGTTTGCGATTAAATAACAGACTATATCAAAACTAAGGTGAGAAAGATAGAAACACCTTGTAATTAATTTACTGAAACTAAATAAACAGAGAAGCTACATTAACAGAAACCGAACACGTTACGCCCTTAAGACTTGCAGTCTAAGGTACACAAATAAAACGGTTTTTTAAAAATATTGATATTTATTTAAACTGTAATTACTTTTGTTGAACGGTAGGAATCATAAAAAAGGACTTAACTTTGTTAGTTGCGCTTATCCAGGTGGTTGGCTTCAGCCTGGGGGTCTTGCAGATGATTGGTGATGTAGTTCGGTCTATGGAATGGGTTCTAACATCAGGGATGGCTTCGGTTTCAGTTCGGCTTGACTACGGTGATGTGGGATGGCTCTAACACAGCATAGGTTCTAGCATCATGGATTGTATTTGATTTATCTCCAGTTTGAAATTTTTATTTAAGCTCTAGCTTAGAGTTTTATTTAAGCTCCAACTTAGATTTTTATTTGGGCTCCAACTTAGAGGGTTGCGTCTTAACTAAAAGTGAAGAAAGGTATGAGACAGGATTAAAAAGGTAGGGCGTTGGCACTGGGTAGACTTAAGATGGACAGTAAATTACTGTTTTAATAAATAAATAAATTATCTTGTCTTCAAGTCTCCCGGTACAACGTCCATGAGTTTTAAAACAAATGAAATGAAAAAATATTCAAATTTATTTATGCTCAGGGCGGTGAAGCCGGTCCTGTTCTTAATAATGCAAAAAATTAGCATTTAACTAATGTGTTTCTGAATAAAAACATGTATAATTAATTGTAATAGACTAACAAGAGGTTTAACACTGCTTTTAATTACTAGAGTTTTGAAACAATCATACATTTGTCTCTAAATGGATTTATTCTGTTAAAAAAGTGTTTTTAAATTGTTTTGTGTCTCTATAATATTTTTATTTAATTGTATAACTAAAACTAACGACTGAAGCCACGTGCTAAAGCTTGTGAGCTTAGAATTTAGCAAAAAAAATGTGTTTTTTGTGTACGGAAAAGATTGCCTAGCTAGGTATCAATTTAGTGGGTATTTTAATCTAAAAGTAACATTCTTACCTGGGGTGTGGATTATAAAAAGAGTTTGTCCTTGAGACAGGTTGCTACATTACATGAATTTTTAAACGATAGAAATTGTGAAATTATTATACAAAGTACTCCTTTGTGCCAAGTAAATCGTATTAATAAACAGTGAGACATAATAATTAAAATTTGTACTTACAACGTCAACCAATGTCGAAGAGATATGGCCACACAGCACATGGACGCTTATGAGGCGTCAAAGCGTTGTCTTTCAACTAGGCGGGTGCAGCAAAAAGGGACGAAACAGGAATATTCAGCGTATTTATTAGCTTTTTGACAGGGCGGGGTTGTGCTGTCACAAGGGTACCAATCCATAATTTGACTCGCTAGTCAAGTTTTGGTGTATTGTGCGCAAATATGAGTCGGTAAAAAAGGTTTCTATAATATGTAGTTAACTGTAATATATAAGGGTGCATTGGGAGTGGCTATTGGTACGGTGATTGGTATTATATAGTAATGAGTACGTAACAGGCGACAAGCATGTTACACCCCCTCTCCTCCGGAAAAAATGGTTCGAAGAATCATTTTTTTCTGAGTAAAGAAGTGTGGAAGAAATGGCAGCAAAAGAAAAAGATAATGGTCTGATAACTAAAAGAAAGGTGTCGTCTTTATCTATGTATTTAGGGTATTAAAAGGTAAGGTTTGTGACGTTTGTGCTCATGAGTCAGCGTAAAAACATAACGATAGGTTTCGATGGGATGCTGGAACCATAAATACTCCAAGCGAGTAGTTCCAGGCAGTTTCGAAACGGATAAAGCGCACACTGAGATCGACAACAACAACAGTACTAAAAACGAAAATTTCTCAGCGCAAGCCAACGACAGAATAAGAGGGTGTTTCACAGCGACACTGGAATTGTAAATTTGCAGAACGCAGTAATTCCCGAGAGTGTGAAACGAAATGTCTCTGAGAAGAGGCATTAATTTGAGACACGATAAGTGCTGCCAGCCTGAATTTGACAAAGAATGTCCGGCCCAAATGTCTCCCAGTGAAAAGCAAAAAATTTGTCACAAGACATCACCAAAGGTGAATCACCATTCACCGGTCAACAGTTGTTTGGCGAAGCGACAACATTTACAGTGTTCCACACGGAACATACGACGACCTCATAATGGCAAAAACAAAAGTCACAGTGCGGCAACGCAAAAAGGTAAGGTAGGACAAAAATTATACATAGATATGGGCGATATTGAGCTAAAAAAAATGACGATAGAAGCGGCAAATAATGGCTGAACGTGAAGATTGATCAAAGTCAGATAGTAGCGAGAGAGGGTTTTAAATCTATAGAGGTGGTTTGGAACAAAAGAAAAGCACATAGGTACTGAATTCAAAGTGTAAACGGTAAAGATACTATTTATTTGTTGCGGTAACGGTAAAAATGTTTGAAAAAAAATAATTAACTGTAGGTAATATATTAGTTAAGGCTTGTAAGTACGGAAGTAAGATAGTTAGATATACGGTAAGAAGATAAGAAGTAAAACTAACACTATACCCATGACCCTGTTAAGGAATACGGTACGTCAGCACAGAACTTTATGAATGTTTGGCCAACCTGAAAGATTAAGGCGAAAAAAGTTGAATTATTAAAGATACGGTAAGAAAGGAAAAGATAGTTTTAGGAAAGAGAAATATAAAGGTATTAGATAAGGGAAGTGCGAATAAGAAAAAAAGGACTAAGCAGTCGTTTTTTTTCGGACCAATTGTGTTTATATACTGGGCGCAAGCCGCCACCCAGCAGAGGCCAACCCGATCCAATTGGGGCCTGACGCCTTTCGTGACACGTCAATCGTAGACTCTAAGTTAACAAAATACCATGTTTTTTGTTTGAGAAACGGTAAGAAAACTCGGTGGGGGAATATATAAAACAAAAAATGGGGACCAAAAATTGAAGGGACAGTAAAATACATTTTTAGCAATGTAGAGCTTCACGGTTTTGTTATCAAATTAGTCGGTATTCTAATGTGGTTCAACAGAATGAAATTTATGCGGGATAAGAAAAGGAGCCGTTTTGTCCGGAGAACGGTATAAACTCCATGTAGCTTGGTCTACTTCCTTTTCTACACGGGGGAAAGTCAATGGGTGAGCCAAGTTGTATGGGTAAACAAAATAACAGTAAAATGGTGGAAGAATGGAAAGAACTAAAACTAATGGTTATGAACTAAAACTAAAATGTTAATAAACCGAAAGGGCTAAAATAGTAATACACTAAACTAGGTTGTCTTTATGTTGTCTTAGTTGTTTTGTGTTTCGTCAAAATCGTCAGGTAGGTTTTCTTCAACGTCAATAAACTGGGTTTTTAAATCTGTAACATGCCAGTTTCCAAGGTCGTTGCCAGAGAGATCTTTGAGATTATAGACAAGTTTGGAAATTACTTTATGAACAATACAGGGTATGAATTTAGGGGCAAATTTGGCTGCAAAATTATCGTTTTTTGATGAGAGTACATAATTCTTTTTCCACAATCGGTCGCCAACATGGTATTCTACATCTCTTTTTCGTAAATTGTAATATCTTGCGTTTCTATCATAAGCTTGTTTAAGTTTTTTGCGTACGTCAATGTAAAGTTTGGGAAGGGTCTGTAGGTCGTCAATTAGTTGGAGTTTGTCTGCTGTGTGAATGGAATTGGTAGCATTATCGGAAATTGCGCCATAAAAGTCTCCGCTTAACGGTACGTTCCTAGCAAAATTTAAGAAGGCAGGAGAATAGCCTGTAACGTCATGTTTTGCGGTTCTTATGGCTTGAGCAACTTTGTGTAATGATGCGTCCCAATTTTTGTGTGAAGAATTGTCATGAATGTAACAACGTAAGGCAGTAACTATTGTTTTATTGGTTCTTTCGGTGTGGTTTGCTTGTGGATGATAGCGTGCATTATAGAAAATTTTTTGTACTTTATACTGATCCATTAAATTTTTAAACAGAGAGGACGTAAAGACTGTGCCATTGTCGACGGAAAATATTTGTGGTACTCCAAAGATAAGAAAAACTTGATTTTCAATGAACTTGACGATGCCAGCAGCTGTAGCATTCTGCATGGGATGAACGAGACAAAATTTTGTAAACCAATCAGTAATAACTAGAACAAATCTATTGCCACTTTTGGATCGGGGGTATGGACCTATTAAATCAGCTGAAATCCATTGCCAAGGAAAATTAATGTCTTTGTATTGACCCATTACACCTGCCTTGGGTAAATTTTGGGTTTTACAGGAAGAACAAACGGAACATTTATTTACATAACGAGATACAGTGCTTCTGAGTTTTGGCCAGTAATAGATTTCTGAAATTCGGGCAATAGTTTTGGAAATGCCAAGATGTGCACTGGTTTCATTATCATGGAAAGTTTTTAGGACATCAACCCTGTTTGGGGTAGGGACTACAATTTTCCAATTAGACAGGTTACTAGATATGGGGTTTGAAGAAAAGACGTGTTTGTACAGAATGTTATTTTCTACTTTGAAGGTTGGAAATGCTTCAGGATTATTGTTCACTTTGTTGATCATGGCAGTATACCAGGCGTCTGGTTTGAAGGTGGTGGTGTCAATAACGGAAATTTCTGGGACTGAACGGGACAGTGCATCACTAACGACCATTGTGGTTCCTTTTCTGTGTTTAATCTCAAAATCAAATTGGGACAGTCTAAGGGACAGACGAGCTAAGCGTCCAGAAGGATTCGAAAGTTTCGACAAATACTGCAAAGAAGAATGATCGGTCTCAAGAATAAAATGGGTTCCTTCAACATAGCCCCTAAATTTTTCTACACCAAAGATAACGCCTAAAAGTTCTTTCTCTGTCGTGCTATATTTTCTTTCAGTTTTATTTAAAGTGCGACTTGCGTATGCGATAGGGTGCTCAATACCGTCACATTGTTGATAAAGTATTGCACCAAGTCCAGTGTCACTGGCGTCAGTCTGAATTATAAATGTCTTGGAAAAGTCAGGGCTTGCAAGAATGGGACTAGAAGTGAGGCGTTTTTTGACTTCCTGGAAAGCTGTTTCAGCTTCAGGGGTCCAAGAAATAGGTTGGCCTTTTTTTCTGCCATGAAGAAGATCAGTAATTGGGGAACAAACAGTAGAAAAGTCTTTAATGAAACGACGGTACCAGCCAATTAAGCCAATAAGTCTTTTAATCTCCGTAGTGTTTTTAGGTGTGGGATACTTTAGGATAGCAGAAACTTTGTCCTCATCGGTTCGAAGACCAGCCTTGTCGACTACAAAGCCAAGAAATTTAAGGGAGTCTCTACAGAATTCACATTTCTTAAAATTTACAGTAAGGTTTGCCTCTTTAAGGCGAAGATATAGTTTACTAAGGATTTCTAAATGAAGTTCAAAAGTGGGGGTAGCGATAATAATGTCATCTAAATAGCAAAAACAGTATGGTCTTAAGGAAGGGTCTATGACGATGTCCATTAATCGTGCCATGGTTTTGGGTGCATTAATTAATCCATAAGGAGTAGTCTTAAACTCAAATAAACCTAAACCATACACGGCGAAAGCAGTTTTGGGGCGAGAAGATTCAGTAAGAGGTATCTGTAAGAAAGCTTTTTTTAAATCTATGGAAGTAAGGAATTTTGCATCTCGGAGTTTGCTAAGAATAACGTCTACTTGGGCCATGGGGTAAGAATCCGGAGTGGTTACTTTATTTAATTTTCTACCATCAAAACATAAACGGGATTCTCCAGATTTCTTCGGGACTACCCAAAGAGGTGAACACCAAGGTGAATTTGAGGGTTGGATAACATCCAAACGTTGCAATTCCTCAACTTCTTTGACTAAAAGTTCTTGCATGGCTGGGGATAAAGGATATTGACGTTGTGCAATTGGTTTTGCATTACCAGTGTCTATGTCATGTTGTACCAGATGAGTTCTACCAATTCGGTCGGAAGGAGCGAGAGAAGAAAATAATTCAATAATTTTGTCAAGTTTGTCTTTTTCGTCAGTAGTGAGTGTAGAAGCAGATTGTATTGTATTAATGACGCAGTTAGAAGATAATATTGTATATGACAGATCATGAAAACTCATATCAATTTTGAATAAACTTAAAAAATCCATGCCTAAAATAAGATTATGTGTTATTGACGGTATTATTATTATTTTAATTGTTTTAGTGATATTGTTTACAGTTACAGGTGCGGAAATGTATCCCATATACTGTTGAGGTACTCCATCAGCAGTGGTAATACTAAAATTAGGGTCATACTCAATAGGTAAATGCAAAGAATGTAACAGAGCAAAACCTTGATTTCCAAGGACAGTAGAGTTACTGCCTGTGTCAACCATGGCTAAAACAGTTTTGTCTAAAATTTTGACACTAAGGTACGGTCTATTGTCATTGGGTTTTTTAACAAACAGGGGACATGTGTTACTAGTGACTGGAGCAATGTTTTGTTGTAATGAGGGTGAGGCAATTGGCATGTTACAGGTAGATATGGTAGTATTGTTGTCTGTAGTGTGTGGCGTTGTGTTTAGGGTTTGTTCTGTCGGTGAGGACAATGGTTTATCTGTTTTGTTTGTGTCTGAACGGTTTGACGATAGAAACTCTTTAACAAATGCTAAGTAGTTATTCCAATCAGAAGCGGAGGTAGAAAAAGTTAATTTTGATTTGTCGGTGTGTTGTTTGGGGTTGTGTTTGAAGGTCTGTTTGGTCTGTTCGGTCTTCTGGAGTTGCCTGGCTGGGACGTGGTTGGTTGGGGTTGACTGGACACAGCGGCCAGATTCGGTGGGCCAGTCAGTCTCGAGTTTTTTTGTGCACAATTGCGACATTTGGGTTTTGTGGTGTTTTTAGCACCACAGCCGTAACAAAAGATATTTTTGGGGGAAAAACACTGTGAATAGGAGTGGCCAGTTTTGTCACAATTCCAACAAACCAAGGAAGTTAGTGTGGCTACATTAGCAGGGACTCTTTGTCTAATATTCGGAGGCGAAGAAACATAAAGGCAGGATAAGTCTGGTTCAAGTAATCTGGAATTATTAGAAGACGGAGATCTATATCTGTCAGACCAAACACGGGATTCCTCAATTCTTTTGCACAACTCAGTAAGTTCATCCACTGTTTGCGGGTCATGAAGTGCCAAGGATGAGATAAAAGACGGTAAAAGATTACGACGAATCTTTGCAACACGGGTACGTTCATCAACTTCATTCGATAAACGATTAAAAAGTCCTATCATGGAAGAAATATATACTGCAACAGGTTCATTAGCACCCATGGTGCGATTAGAAATCTCTAACTCTAAATCAGTCTCATAACTATAAGGCAAAAAGTCGGCTTTTAATTTTGTAACAATATCTTTCCAAGATTGGAACTTACTACGATTATTCAGGTACCATGTAAAAGCATTATCTTTAAAAGTTCGCATGATTGCAGGAAAAGCTCATTTTCAGTGACACCTCTAGAAACTCTAAGGACTTCAACTTTTTCTAAAAACAAATGAAGAGATTCATTTTTACCTGTGAAGGAAACATTCCATTTGTAAACAGGGTCATGTTTATGATAAGGGGCTTCTGATTGATTGGGAGTGTTTGATTGTGAAGGTGAGAAGTTTGAATGTGTGTTTGAATATGTGTTGTGTTCTGTTCTATTGCTGAATGTTGGTGTTGTTTTTGTGTCAAGGTCGGCTTCCAGAAGTATAAGTCTGTTTGTTAGGGTGTCTCTTGTCTGTAATTCTTCGTTAGATTCTGCGTTTAGTCTGTTAAGTCTGTTAGTAACATGTGTCAGTCTAGAATTAATTCTAGAAAATACTGGTTCAGTTTTGTTTCCATTAAATTGATTAATTATGTCTGTTAATTCCTCAATTGTAATTGTAATTTCTGCTATGTCTTCTTCAAAGGTATATGTATTAACTGGAGACGAAAAACTTCTATTAGCGTTTTCCCTAGCAAGGAGACCTGTTAGAACTCTACGCTTTTGTTCAACGGTATCAGGGACAGGAAAGTTTCTTATTTTGATTTCATAAGAAAGCTCAAATGATTTTAAATGATTAGCCTGCATTTTGAAAATACTTTACTCAAAATACTCACAATACTCAAAAGATAAGGACAAAAGATAGTGTATCTGAGTACAATGACAACAATAATCAACAACAACAAAAACAGGCAAGTATCCAAACTCCAAATGAACTCTAAAATCTAATAATAGAAACCTAAAATCCAAAATAATGATTCCAACTAAGCATAGAGATAACTAACAGATAGCTAAATCTTAAATGGACCTAAAAGTCAACGAGCAGGTACTCAAAACTAAATAAACAGCATAGGAATCAAAAATCCATAGAAGTTTAATACTCAAATAAACATAAAAGTCAAATATCAAAAGTCCAGAACCAAGACAACAAAGTTATCGAACAACAAAATGTATGTGTAATACTGTACTAGCATGTATAAAACTCAAAAATAAAATAGTAAACTAATACTCAAAAATATTTCAAAATTACTTCTTAAATTGTCAATAATTGTTATTTAAAAATTCAAACATGTAATTGTTTCAACTCAGAAATATTTTCAAATTTTTTAAAAAAAAATGTACTAAATGTTAATAGATAATTAAGGCTAAGTAACTATATTTCTTTAGGCAGTAAAAAGATTCATTTCAATAGAGCTTTACTTGACAATACTCAAAAAGTGTTCGAAAAAAATTATCACTCAGCAAGCAAAAAATTATATGGACGTTATCAAAAATCTATAGCAAAAATTAGTAAATCAAAAACTAATAGAACAAAATTTGTATACCTTTCCAGTCCAACTATATAGACTACTAACAAGGGCGCCAGTTTGTAATATGACAATATCTCTCCCAGAGAAGAGTTCCCGGCTAAGAGACACTCTCTACAGGGGGTGGATCGACTCCATGTTAGTGCCTATAGTAGAAGGAAAAGGAAATATACAAGAAAAGAGGGCGCCACTATCTTTTTATACGTTTGCGATTAAATAACAGACTATATCAAAACTAAGGTGAGAAAGATAGAAACACCTTGTAATTAATTTACTGAAACTAAATAAACAGAGAAGCTACATTAACAGAAACCGAACACGTTACGCCCTTAAGACTTGCAGTCTAAGGTACACAAATAAAACGGTTTTTTTAAAAATATTGATATTTATTTAAACTGTAATTACTTTTGTTGAACGGTAGGAATCATAAAAAAGGACTTAACTTTGTTAGTTGCGCTTATCCAGGTGGTTGGCTTCAGCCTGGGGGTCTTGCAGATGATTGGTGATGTAGTTCGGTCTATGGAATGGGTTCTAACATCAGGGATGGCTTCGGTTTCAGTTCGGCTTGACTACGGTGATGTGGGATGGCTCTAACACAGCATAGGTTCTAGCATCATGGATTGTATTTGATTTATCTCCAGTTTGAAATTTTTATTTAAGCTCTAGCTTAGAGTTTTATTTAAGCTCCAACTTAGATTTTTATTTGGGCTCCAACTTAGAGGGTTGCGTCTTAACTAAAAGTGAAGAAAGGTATGAGACAGGATTAAAAAGGTAGGGCGTTGGCACTGGGTAGACTTAAGATGGACAGTAAATTACTGTTTTAATAAATAAATAAATTATCTTGTCTTCAAGTCTCCCGGTACAACGTCCATGAGTTTTAAAACAAATGAAATGAAAAAATATTCAAATTTATTTATGCTCAGGGCGGTGAAGCCGGTCCTGTTCTTAATAATGCAAAAAATTAGCATTTAACTAATGTGTTTCTGAATAAAAACATGTATAATTAATTGTAATAGACTAACAAGAGGTTTAACACTGCTTTTAATTACTAGAGTTTTGAAACAATCATACATTTGTCTCTAAATGGATTTATTCTGTTAAAAAAGTGTTTTTAAATTGTTTTGTGTCTCTATAATATTTTTATTTAATTGTATAACTAAAACTAACGACTGAAGCCACGTGCTAAAGCTTGTGAGCTTAGAATTTAGCAAAAAAAATGTGTTTTTTGTGTACGGAAAAGATTGCCTAGCTAGGTATCAATTTAGTGGGTATTTTAATCTAAAAGTAACATTCTTACCTGGGGTGTGGATTATAAAAAGAGTTTGTCCTTGAGACAGGTTGCTACATTACATGAATTTTTAAACGATAGAAATTGTGAAATTATTATACAAAGTACTCCTTTGTGCCAAGTAAATCGTATTAATAAACAGTGAGACATAATAATTAAAATTTGTACTTACAACGTCAACCAATGTCGAAGAGATATGGCCACACAGCACATGGACGCTTATGAGGCGTCAAAGCGTTGTCTTTCAACTAGGCGGGTGCAGCAAAAAGGGACGAAACAGGAATATTCAGCGTATTTATTAGCTTTTTTGACAGGGCGGGGGTTGTGCTGTCACAAGGGTACCAATCCATAATTTGACTCGCTAGTCAAGTTTTGGTGTATTGTGCGCAAATATGAGTCGGTAAAAAAGGTTTCTATAATATGTAGTTAACTGTAATATATAAGGGTGCATTGGGAGTGGCTATTGGTACGGTGATTGGTATTATATAGTAATGAGTACGTAACAGGCGACAAGCATGTTACAGGCTATCCAATACATTTGATAAATAAATTAATTAATATAAAAAAGAACAAAAAGTGTCACTAGAACTAATATTTCCAAAACAAACTAAAGAAATTAAAAGCTATAAAATTATTACATATTGTGGAAATATTTCCAATGCAATTTAAGTGTTAGAGAGTTATTTTAAAAATGGAGGTAATAAAAAATCAGATGCGGTTATAATAAAGCGAAGTAATACGTAAACTTAAATTTCTATTTACAGTATTTCTTGGGTTATTAAGCGGGGTGCCGTTATAGATTATTCGCAGGTGCGGAAAAACAAAAAAGGACGCTACAAAAGATATTATAAAGCGAACGGTTTATAATTTTAATCAAGAAAATATTGTATCGACTTTAGAAATCGTTCAAGAGAAATTACAGGATTATCCTGATTATAATTATAAAATTCTAGAAACTATGTACTATTAGAATACGCTTTTAATTATAATAAATTAGATAAACGAATAAAATAAGGAAGTATCGTGAATTAAAAAGGCATATAGTATACCTAGATGAGACTTGGTTTAACACACATGATACTGTTCAGTATGGCTGGGTAGATCAGTCTCAAAAGTGCAGTTTCTTCATGCCGGAAGTAAAAAACGGTTTTATACCAAATGCAAAAAGTATTAAGCAATGTTCAGCCGGCTATCATGAGGATATGACTGCAGATTTATTCGAAAAATGGTTTCAAGAGTAGCTTCTTCCTCCAAATTCAGTAGTCGTTTTGGACAATGCTTCCTATCATTCATATTATATAAAATTCCAAATTCCAGTTCAAAGAAGGCAGATTTTAGAATAAAAGCACCTAATTTATAAAACGATTACGTGATCGACCATATTTGTAATACACACGGACATACACGCCTATGGAGACAATGTTTCGCCAAAGGAAAATTTGCCGCTAGGCGGTACCCTTTGTAGTAACTTATTTTAGTTATACTATACTTAAATTAACTCATTGTTGACATCGATCACATCATTGTTGACTCTCTGTTGTTTATTTTGTGTAATTATTTTATTAGATAAAATAGATAAAATAAATAAAATAGATAATTATAGGCCTATATCAATTTTAAATAACTTTACAAAATTATTGGAGACGTCGATGTATAATCAAATTTATACTCAAATAAAAAATTCTATTTCTTTAGCACAACACGGTTTCATGCTTCGAAGATCTACAGCTTCCAATCTAGTCGAAATTACACAATACATTGCTGAGGCAATTGATCATAAGAAACAAGTTGATGTGATATACACTGATTTTACAAAGGCTTTTGATAAAATTAATCATACCGTACTAATACAAAAACTAAGTAACTTTGGCTTCAGCAGCTCTCTTACTAAATTAATTACGTTTTATTTAGATAATAGAATGCAATTTGTTGCTTATAACGGCCATTCATCAAGAATTTACTGTCAAACATCCGGTGTACCACAAGGATCCAATTTGGGACCCTTGCTCTTTCTACTATTGATAAACGATCTCTTTAGCTTATTACACACACAACACCTACTTTTTGCGTTGATTCTCTTGAAAAAGTTCAACGTAGGTTTCTTAAATTTCTGGCTAGTAGAATAGATGGAGTCTATCCTGAAAGAGGAATTGATCAAGCTATATTGGTGCATCGATTTAATATCGATTTTTTGGAAATTAGACGTATAAATGGGGATTTAACTTTTCTATATAAGCTACTGCATAA
Source organism: Ophraella communa (assembly GCA_035357415.1). Classification (NCBI taxonomy): domain Eukaryota; kingdom Metazoa; phylum Arthropoda; class Insecta; order Coleoptera; family Chrysomelidae; genus Ophraella; species Ophraella communa. The sequence goes on along the minus strand of CM068995.1, from coordinate 15,630,666 downwards.
TGGTATCGATGCACCAAATTTGCTACATCGACTTAAATTTTTGTTCCCAGAGTTAACTCACGACAATATAATCTATTTTATACTTACACTGCAAGAACCAATATCCTTATAATTCATCTATGTTTAGAATTTGTAAGAACTATAACCAACTATCAGATGATTATGACATAAATTTCCATTCTTTAACTAGTCTACTGGCTAAATCCTATCAAAACTTTTATTTGAACTTATTACTTGCATAACATGCCACTACTTTATTTTGTGTCATTTCATCTTTTTAGTATTGTTGTAACAATTTTGTTTTTACTTTTTTGTAATCAAATTATGTTGTCCTGTAAATGGATTTTTTCTGTTGGGCAATAAATAAATAAATAAATAAATTAGCATAAAATATTTTCCTTAATTTTGTTACTATAAAATATATTCTATTTACACTTATAAACTTTTATTAGAACAAAATTCGTTTAAAGAAATAATTGTTTTGTCCCAATTAAAGCATCAACAACAAAATGATCCAACTTTAACCATCAATATAATAGATATCTTATTTTCTAAAGTTTCACTAATGTAGTAGTTAATTACAGTTTTAATAGAAAAAAAGTTTGAAGCGTGCACAGTTTATGAATACAAAGTGTTTGTTCAAAATATTATACATGAACTATATTGTTTGAAATATGACTGAACGAAAAGTTTTCTTGAGTGCTTGCAGGCTTAATTCTTGAAACTTTCATGCCGGTTTTGGAACTTTTAATGAGAGGCTGATATTATGTTTCACTTTTTTGTTAATAAATGCCGACTTCATATTCTCTCTTTATTCTAAGTGTACGCTTGGATAAGGTTACTAAACGAGATATGCAGCACCATATCCTTTCAGTAAAGTTTTGTCATTTACAATGAAAATGTAAAAATATCTATTTTACTGAAAATTTCATATCTTTATTTTGTAACCAATAAAATGTCTTAATTTTTACTCGTTACCATGGCAATTTAAAAAATTTCCGGAAATTTTTTTGTGGCGAACTAATATATATTTAAGTGTAAATTTTTTGACAGCTAAAATGACAGAACGCTAAACAACGAGCAGACCACAGACAAATAAAAATATGTTATATATCTCTATGGTGCAGATGTTAAAACTACTACGAGGCTTTGTGATAGACGTCAGTTTGGATTAATTAGATAGATATATAGATAGATTTATTGTGTTTAAGATACATCTTTTTACAAGAGTTCAGTACATAAATTGCTTAAAAATAATATCACATTGAAAGGGTTAATAACCACATGCTAAAGCTCTTAATTATAAAATACTAATTACACTGTGGGCTAGAATACATAACAGATAAATTATTGTTATTTATGTTTAAGAATTGTACTAGACCATCAATATCCTTTACGGTATTAAAAACTTATTTTTTTAAGGAACTGTAAATGGGACATTCGAACAAAATATGCTGTAACGACTCTGGTGTGGACATATTACATACTGAACAGTTTTCTGTACAATTAATTAGATGAAAATTTCCTTTGAAAGAAAATTTTAATGTATTGTTACTAGTTCTGATTTGTGTGATAATTCTCGTTAAATAAATAGTTGCAGTCTGGCAGAATGGATTAATTATTATTTTGGTGTAAAATTTTCTTACAAAATACCACGCAAGCTCAAATTATTTCTGAAAATTTCTTTGAGGGCACGAATATTTTGAAAATTATCCCTCGTCGCTATCCTGCCCTCAAAAATTTCCAGAAATAATTTAAGCTCTTGTGATATTACAAGTGAAAATATACTTTATTTAAAAAAAAAATTAAATCCCAAGATGCATTGGCGACAGATACTATTTGTATCTACAACGAAGGATCTTAAACAAAACATGGTTTAGGATGCGGAATTTATTGCAGATCCCTGAATTTGAATTTAAAATGGGTAATGGGTTATAATGACAGTGAGGCTCACACCAAGGTTACTGCATTCTTTAAAGCCGACTAGTAGTAACATTCCTCTTCTTAAGGACAGCAGACAGCAACGCCAGTCCTTAATACACCACTTATCAGGTCTAGTTTTAGAATCACACCTAGCCCTGACCGATGCCTACAAGAAAAAGAGGTTACTATAGATTGGATCAAAGGTCATGGAAACTCAAGAGTAGATGGAAGTACAAAAAAAGGTTACTTCTGAAGTGTGTTGAGAGCAAAACAACCAGAAAATACGTGGCCATATTAAGAAAGGGCCAGAGTATGACCACATGTATTCTTACTGGTAATTGTCACCTACAAAAATATCTGACCTGATTGGGTTTATCTGACATCCCACTATGTATAGGATGTAAATAACCTCTCCAACAACTCTTGACACTCTTTGTTTTCAGCGATAACTAGCTGACACTGCAAACTGTCGACATTATCCCCTTCAAGTAAGTAGGTCCTATCATAAAATAATTTTCAAGACGTTGTACATAGGAATAGAAAAATTCATTCATTTTATTATTAGGTAATAAAGACATACCTTTTGTATTAAATTTTGTCTGTTCATTTCTGTCAAGTACTACATTCGCCCCAAGTTTATTTTTAAGTGTAGTCTAATAGATATTGCGGAGGCCTTCTATTTCTTTTGAGTCTAACGTCCTCAAAGTTATCTTCCTGGACCGAATCTTGTTCTTCTAAAATTCTCATCTGATCAAATAGGTTTTCATCTACGGAGAGTTTCAATTGTAATCTTTGTTAATTCTAGAATTTTTACTACTGTTATTTTCTGATTCTGTTTCTGGTGCTAGATGTCTAAAATTTACTGAATCTTCTTTGCCATCAGGAAAACGAATAAAAACATAATCAGGATTAGCCGATGGATTAGCTTCAATTAAGAAAACCTCTTTAACAAGTGGATCATATTTGGTTTTTCTGACTTGCTTTTTTTTCCAAAAAGGACCTGGATTGGCTACGTTGGAACTGCTTTAACGTTACTTGATTTACGAGAATGACGAAACATGCGTTCATAGGGTGTTTGATTTGTGGCCACACATAAAGGAAACGGATGAAATGCAAGGCGTCTTCTAGAACCAACTCCCATTGTTTTTAATTCTCGGGATTTTAGAGCAAATGAAATAGCTTTCCATTATAATGCCATTATATTTTTATGTTTGTCCATTTTCGTCCGGACTGTATTAGGTGGTTCTACTAGTTGAAATACCTTACGAAAGTAAATTCCTTAATTTTCTTTGATATAAAAGCTCCACCTTCATCGGAATGTATATAAGAGGGCATTCCATATATGGAAAACAGATTTTTTAAACATTTAAGTACTGAAATTTACCCTTACTCTGTGAAAGTCCATCTTATTAAGAACAATATACAACTAATTATTAGAACGAAACTTTTTATTGGAAAAACAGGTTTTTAAAATGCAATTACAGCTGAAGTTACATTTTGTTTGTTTATAGTTAGGTACCTGATGTTAATTAGGCAGTATTAAGGCTAGACAAAGTATGGAAGTAATAAGACATAATACTATTAAAGCCCTAAGGGATTTTTCTGGATGTATTTTCCTCTAAGATCAGTATAACTGAGCAATGGTATAGAAAAACCAGGAAAAAACTGTCCATGCTAATTTTTACAATAACTTAATATATTTTTGTTACAATTACGTTTTATCTATGTATAAAATGAAGACTTCATCAAAATAAACTGTTTTATAATGGAGAACTTCCAGATTTATTTGTTCAATAACAACTTTTAATTGTTGATCTGCTAGATGTCGTTTTATTTCGAGTTCTAAATCTAAATTTTGTTTTTTATCACAAATGTGTAGTATTTTAATATCATTGGTGTGTATAGGTGAGTCTGGATGTTCAAGTAGGTGTTTTGCATAGTTTGACTTATCTGGTTATTTATTTACTGTTTCACTTGTTAAATTTGCGCAGGTATAGACAAAAGGAAATCTTGAGTATTAATCAATAATTGTGATTAGGTAAGGATTTTGAGACTTGACGGAACAGGGCTTGTAATATCTATGTTTAGTTTTTCAAAAGGACTAGTTGCCTTTATTTGGGTTCTTTGATTTTGGGCTAAATGTGGTTTTAGCTGTCTGCAACTTAAGCACGAGGACGTCATATTTCTTACATCTCCAATAGAGTATGGCAGATTTAAAGTTACAGTCTTTACTTAGTTGTTTTAATACTTGAAGATATTGACTCATATTCTCACCCGACTGTTGCTTACGAGTAGATGGAGTATGCCTCGCAAATGTTTTATTTTTGGGTTTAATATAAATAGCATCAAGAGCATTTAAAGCATTCAGTAGACGTTTTTGCTTCAGTAATAAATTCATAAATATTATGACACATAGTTTACTTGTGGAAATCCTCGAGTTTTTCTACAGAGTCCAGAAGATTTTCAAATGTGGTTTTTCAGTGATTCCATTATTTTGCAGCATTGGGAGAACTGGGATCAATTTCCAGCCGTTCTGGTCTAAGCAGCTTGTCCATTTTGTTGAATAAATTGTAGTAATAAAATAACCTTTAGGAATTAAGGATTAATTCATTAAAATAAAGCATGACTTAATAGTCAAAACACACTATATAGTATGAACATCACTACAATAGTTAATAAAGGATTATGGAGGCCCATGAATTTTTCTATATAAATCAGTCTTTAATTATTGAGTGGAAGAGCAAAACACATATTTACCTGGGAATTTGAAAACAGCAATTTGGCTTGACACATATCTTTTTATAATTTAGTTTAACATATTTGTTTTGGCAAATAAAATCATTGAATAAAAATAACGACCAGATAAGAGCAGTTAATTATTAATTATAAAATAACTGTTTAAAGTACATATAATAGAAATCCATTTCTTTGATGAATCAATATTCAATTTTGTTTTGAATGAAAAAATTAAAACATAGCTGTAAAGTATTTCTTTTTAAAAAACACAGAGACAAAAATCTTTAACTTTGTAGCTAAATATGAGTAAGAACTCCCTAGGGATACAATTCTTTAATTGAAATTTACAAAGAAAAAATATTAAAAGCGTAAAAAAATAAATAAGGCAAAGGAGCTTCTTAATCGAAATGTCGTGTTTATCGAATCGAATTGAAACACAATTGATACCTTTGTTCGGTGAGTCGAAGTGTTTTCGAAACCAAGGTACAATCGAAAAGAAACTGCCATCTCTGTGCGGAGCCAATTCATTATTTTCTTATAAATAATTCAATATTGTGAACTTAGTCTACTTTTCTTGAAACCACCCCAATAAATATAATTCCTTTGTTCTTGCCTTACCATATAAATTCCACAATGAATGAAATTTTATTTTCTCCGCGATTTTCAGCCAGAGGCGACTTTCCCATAAGAACCACGTTTATAGAGAATTATTGGAAAATGTGCTTGCTTTCACTTTGTCAAACGACTTTCCGCGGATATTCAATGAATAAAAATCGGACATTATTCATTTTATCGTCTACTTTACTGGATGTCAGTACCGTCATGGTAGACTTTATTAACTATACTCGTATTATAATACTTATAAACTGCCCAACCAAATAGATAATATCAAACATAAAAAAAATATTTTAAGGTTAATGAAAATATTCTTTATAATTAAATAAACTAAGATTTTTTTTGTACCAAAAATATACCGATTTCAATAAATAAAAAATTAAGTTTGGCAATATTTCTTGTAACACCTGAATGACAAAATGAAACGTCTAGGTGTACTTTCCACTAAATTGTTAAGCCTGATTGGCATTCAAAGTTAAGGCAATATCTAAAGAGTTTGAGGACATAGTTCATGAGCATCTTATGCTGCCTTGATTTTTTCCTGCCACTACAGTGGCAGACCGGTACGGAATCGCATTATCATCAAGGAAAAGAAATTCCTAAACATTTTTTTTATGTCAATTTAGATTTTCCAGAATCAAATCTAATCTTTGGCCTCTGTACATTGTGAAACCATTCTTAAAACACGATTTAAGCTAAAATTGACCTTACAGAAGTAGAGTTTCTTGTCTTCAGTTTTCATTTCATTAAAGAGCCTTCTGCTAAGGATTTTACAGGTATCAACTGATGGACCCTCCTCCTAACCTCAACAAGCCTCAGTTACTGCTAGGCAACGTCTAGGCGCACTGTTCACTAAATTATTAAGCCTGATTTGCATCTAAACCTAAGACAATAGCTAAAGAGTTTTAGGGCGTGGCTCCTGAGCAACTAAATTAATGCTGAAAACCTCTGAGTTAATGACAAATGAGCAATACCTTAATTTTCTCTTACTTCAACTACAGATTCGTGGCAGATTGGTGCAGAATTGCATAATAATCAAGAAAAAGGAACTCCTACACATTTTCTTTGTCAATTTAGATTGTCCATAATCGAATCTAATCTTTGGAAACCATTCTTAAAATACGATTTGATCAATTGACCTCACAGAACTAGAGTTTCTTATCTTTAGTTTTTATTTTATTAAAGAGCCTTTTGCTAAGGTTTTACAAATGACTGACCCTCTTCCTAACCTAACTCAACCTCCACAAGCCTCAGTAACTGCTAGGCACTAAATTGTTAAGCCTGATTTGCATTCAAAGTGAAGAGAATAGCTAAAGAGTTTTAGGGCGTGGCTCCTGAGCATCTAATGCTGTCTGGATTTGATGCAGTTGAGATCCGGAAACGTCTGAGGTAATGACAAATGAGAAATACCTTGATTTTCTCGTACATCAACTACAGTGAGCAATGCATTATCCTACTCATTATTTTATGTCAATTTAGATGTTTCAGAACCAAAGCTAGTCTTTGGCATCTGTACATTGTAAAACCATTCTTAAAACACGCTTTGACCTGAAATTTACTTTAGAAAAGTGGATTAAGTTCATCCATGCACTGTTGCTGAGTTTATCCACGTCGAAAGTTGTAAAAAATAATCGCACGAAAATGTTCACGATTTAATTCCATTTTTGGGCCGAGATGAATCTTTTAAGTTACTGCGCTCGTATGTCAAATTGTTCTAAGTACGTACAACCTTAAAAATGTCCAACTTTACGATGGAGCTGTCAATTGGCAGATTGCAACATCAGGGTTACCAAATACCGAAATATAAAAGGCAACCCTCGTACTTATTTGCTATTGTAAATGAGACAAACGACATAATATTCATTATTTTATAAAAGTTTCTGTTTATATAATGAATAAGTAATTTTAAGTTGTAATTGAACTATTGCAATGAAAATTATTAATAATTTTCGGAAAAAATGCTTGAATGCAAATTAATCTGAAAAAGAACACCAGTGCGCGCAGCGCTAGAGGGCCGTTTTCACTTTAAATTATTCTTGGAAATTTAATCCCTTGTGATATTTCATCATAAGTGAGAATTTTATAAATTAAACAAATCGTAGTGTTACTGTCACAATTTGTAATTACGTCTGCATTTACTCTAAATGTAGTGATAATCTTGCACTTTTGCAGATTATCGAAAATCTGGACTAGTGCAAGATTATTGCACTTGTGTAGATTATCGATAATCTGCACCAGTGCGAGATTTTCGCCTAATTGCATGCTCATTGGCTAAAACAATTAAAAAATAGTTGAAATGTCATTTGACATAGGAAAAAACTTTTCACTTATATTATCACATAAGTTTAAATTATTTCCGGAAATTTTTTTGAAGGCACGAATATTTTAAAAATTTTCCCGAGTTGCAATAGTGATAATTTTCTTAAAATATTCGTGCCCAAAAGAAAAGTTCCTGGAATAATTTAAGCTTGAATGGTGTTCGGTAAAAAAATTTCACACCATAATTTGAAAAAAAATCATTGATTCAATCTGACATCTGTTACAAAGCTTAATAATTACTAGTTTAAAAGTCTGTACCTTAGAGATATAAAATATATTTTTATTTGTCTATGATCTATACGTTGATGTTTCGGCGTTCTCTATGGTTTCAGGGGTCAGAAAATATCCAAGTAAATATCGAGGCACTCTACGAAAAAAATTCTGTACATTTTTTTAGTTGCCATGGTATCTAGACAAAATTAAGGTCAGTGAAATAGTGTAGGGCCTGTTTTACATTGTAATGTGAATGGCTAGTATTCTGAGTGGGTCACCTATTAAAGGTGATAGATAAGGATATAAAAAATAGGGAATTGTTTCTCGGCTCATGGAGAATTGTTTCTCGACTTTCCTAAAATCTTTAATTGTCTATATATATATATATATATATATATTAAACCAGAATTAAATTTCTGTTATTTGCCGACTAATAGGTATTAAACCAGAATTTTTGGGGTAAACGGCAATGTTTTTTATATATATATACTATATTATACCACTTTGATCGCATTTCATTTAAGGAAGACGCCAACAATATTATTACAGGATAAACCGTATAATATTTTATTTTCAAACGTAAGTTAAACATTTAGGATCCATTTTCTGCCAAATAATATTAAAGTGACATGCTTTTTATTAGAATAAGTTTTGTAAGGACTCCCGAAGGTATTGGCAACACTCCAGTTATTTTACAGTGCTTTAACAATTGAAGAAATCAATTTTGTATATACCTTAGATAAACTGCAAATATAAAATCTATTGGGATAGAATCACATAATTGATTAGGTTAAGACAGTGACATTTTTTCTCCACAATATTTATAACTTCTAAAATTTATGTTATTGATTTGTGTAACTTCATATTCATAGTTCAAACCAAACCTGTTTCTATGTATTTTTATATTTTATAAGCACTATTTATATTCGTGATAGATATACAGATACAAATATTCAACAATTACTTGTTTTTAATTAATTTTATTAACATTAAAAAAAATAAACATTTATTACTTATAAAAAGAATAAATTACACGGAGAAGTGTATTATTTATACAGGGACTGTAAAAATAAATTTTATTCAGAGATAAAAATAAAATTCTTCTTTTACTTTTTTAGAGAAATTGTTAAATTTTTCAAAAAAACTAAACACACAGTCAAAATTGCAATTTTGTAAAGAAGTCTAATAATATTTCAAATTTGCAACATCGGGGCTGTACCTAGTTGAAGGTCCAAGGTCATTAACGACGGATTTTAAAATTTGTTAATAATTGGACTCAAAAAATGTAATGTTTGTAATTTAAACAATTTAAGTTAAAATGTTTCTCTTTGCCATTATATTGGCAGAGCATAATTTGTATATGTATTTTTTTCCGTCCGCGAAAACCTTAGATTTTAGTTTTGTTTAATAAAGATTATTTTATTGGGAAATTATTTCTATTTATATATATTCCAATGATTTTTAACAATAAACAAAACGTAACTTAAATTTGTCAATCTGACGATGCTAATTTTAGCGAAACGTAATTTAGAACCTAATTTTTCAAATAAACTTGTTACTAAGTTACGTTAAAACGAAGAGTTTTTTTATTCTTCTTAATAAGATGGACTTCCAAAAAGTAAGGGTTAGTACAATAAATTTAATCATATTATATTTATTTAAATAAATTATTGGACACCTCCCTTTTTAACATAAATCTGTACCTACATTTTAAAAATCAATTGCCATCGGTTGTACACAAGTTGTTCATAATCAGCAGTCATTTTAGTTTTATCATTACTTGTTCTTCTGAGGTTTGATATATACAAAAATTTTTTTTGTATTGGGCATTTTTGCTTTAGATACCATATATCAAAACACACAAAAATTTCCCTTGAGACAATATGAAATTTCATTAATATTTTCAATAAAGGAATGCTTTATTTCTTTATTGAACCAACAAAATGAAAATAACAATTTTTAAAATTCATTCCAAAGGTAGGTACTGCAACCAGATAAAAAAGATGAAATATCTTTTTTGCATTTTATCGATGAGACTAACGTTTCCTTAAAAATATTTCATTTAGCTCTAGCTGCCATCACTGACACACCAGCTTTTATTTTGGCTACCTTATTTTGTGCACCAGATAACCACATAGTTGGACATAAAGATTGATGGCAAAATTACTCTATTTGCAGATGATACAAGTGTAACCTGGAGTAATTCAGATATGAAAACATTACATTCTACAATATCTAAAGATCTTATTATTAAATCCTAGGCCGATTCTAATAAACTTTCTTTTAATACCTGGAAAACTATTGCTTTACCTTACAAATTTAACTTACAACCCATTGCATTAAATAACACATTAATATCATGTGACAAATTCAATTAAGTTTTTGGGAATTTATATTGATGACACTCTTAAGTGGTCCACTCATATTGACATATTAGCAAAAAAATTATCTTCTGTGTGTTTTGCCATAAAAACCGTTTCTAAAGAGCTAACTTCTTCTATTGCATCAACAACCTACTTTTCTCTGTTTGAGTCCCATCTAAGATATGGATTAGCTTTCTGGTGGCTTTGTTGTATACATCTTTTTGACTCTATTTTTAAACTACAGAAAAGGGCTATACGTTATGTTTTTGGCCTACGTCACAGAGCGCATTGTGAACCCTATTTTAAAAAATTCAAAATTGACACTTCCGGAACTATTCATCTTAGAATCTGTTTGCTTAGTTCGTAAATCTAACCTTATCTCAAAGCAAGGACCACTCCATAGATACCTCACGAGAAACTCTGATTTAGATGCTCATTTGACTATGCCCACCTCTAGTCTTACAAAACATTCTATTATTTATAATGCAAGAAAAATGTACAACTATCTACCAATACACATAAAAGCCACCAGTCCTTATATTAAATTCCGCAAATTGACTAAAGCATACCTTCAGGAGAGACCATACTATAAAGTAGCTGAATTCTGTGATATATCTTAGACTTCTGAATGACATGTAATATGTAGTATGAAGTATTTCATAATTATTTTTTAGCTAGTAAGTAGTAATTAAGATTGATTTAAAAGGAGTGATATGTTTATGTATGTTTGTTTACATTTAAACCATGCATATAATTCTTTTTCAAGTTTGTTTGTGTGCATTTATTTATTTATTTCACTGAATTTTATTGTGACCGATCAATTATTGTTAATTGATATTTAGATATTAGGTTATTTTTATTTAGCTTTGTCCAAATTTGTTAAATTTTAGTTGACAATAAAGCATATTTCTCTCATTTTATCATTATTTTTGACAAGACGTTAAGATCAAACCAGTCAACCATAATTCTTATAAATACGACCAATAGTAACGTTAAAAATTTAATAAATTTAAAAATTTAAAATCCTATATTACTTTAAACCAGAAAAAATAGATTTTATCTTTAGGAGTAGAAGTGACTCTTTTTGTGTTGAGTCCTTAGTTTGCAGCCGAAGCGAAGCTGAGGCAATCAGGACGAAACACAAAAAGAACGTTCTTCTCCGTGTATTATATACTATTTTTTTCAAGCGTGTAAAATAAACAAAAATTAAACAAATATATTTACCTACCTTAAACAACAAACTTTACTTCCCATTGAAATAGTTGTCGCCATCTTACTTTTTTTTGACAGTTGTCAAAGTAGTTGGTATTCGCGTATTGGAAAATAATATTCAATAACAATAACGTAACTGTTGTTTAATATGATTTTTTTTAATTTGGATAATTGACAAATATTAATTAAATATTTTGTATAAATATTGATCAATAAATCGGTATTATTATTTAAGAAATTTTACTTTATGACGTCATAATCCGCCCATAATTTACTTTATCTCCCAGTAATCAATAAAGACGTACTTTTACTACGTATATACATGCACATAAAGATGCATTTATTGACCGCTTGAAGAAAAAAATTATTTATATTTCTCTAGTTTTAATAATAGATATATTAAAATTTTTAGTATACAAAAATCACTAAAATTAGGAATGTCATAATAGTAAATAATAAAGGAAGGTATAAAATTATAATAAGTAAGAAAGAGGAAATGAAATTTTTTTTTCAATAACAAGATCGCTGTAACCAGTAAAAGTAACGACCGACTAGTTAGGTATTCCTACCGAGAGAAATGCTGTTTGAATCAAATTATACTTTTCATCTTGTCACAGAAATTCTCGGGGATTGTATCAGGTTTGTTCTGAATTGGATTTTCTTTTCATTTTCTCGTTTATATACATTTATCGATTTGATTTTTGTTTTTCTTAGTAACTTCCGTATAGCATTCACTTCTTATAATAATTCTTCTAAAAGTGCAGTATGGTTCAGATGATGAAAATAAAAAAAAATAGACTTTTATAAAATGTTAACAGAAATGTTTTTAGAGCTTCTTAATTGCTACCATGAGTATTATTTTAATTCTGAACACAGCAGAGGTTCTAAAATATTATTCAGTATTACTAGAAGTATTTATGTTTTAAACAAAGTGAATTGAATTACAAAAAATGTAGTAACTATTTTATACTCGGGAAAATGAAACAGTTTTATCACTCGTAGTGAAATAGTTCTACTACTTTATTCTAATCGCATAAAAAAAGACCTTAAAGGTAAAACATAGGAGTGTCCGAGATTTAGAAAATATATACGATGAGAGGCGGGTAGGGATTAGAAATTGCGACCTGCAATCTCTTAACCCGATATAAATTCGAAATACGTGACAGTGTCGCTTACAGTTTATTACCCTAAGGCGGCAATTCCGTGGAAAATATACACAGCGAATAAGGTCTGGGGATACACATTTGAAAGTAAATACCAATCAACAGCCTTGGGAAGCAAGTTATTTAAAAATTCATATTGATCTTATAAATATGAACAAAAGAAAGAATTAAATCCAATCAAGGATTAAAATACCTAAGTTTAATGTTCTTGGTTTTAGTAATAGAATTATTAAAATCGTTGAATACCATAAAAGAACCAAAATTAAAAAAATTGTTGTTGTTTCTTACTGTTTATTAGCACGCTCAGTGGTCAATGATGTTAATCAAGTAGCAAATCATAGGTGTGCACAGAACATGCACGTTATTTATTTATTTCACGGAATGTAGGTAATAATTCCGGATTAATTTTTAATAAAAAACTAAACAAATATTTATTATAAAATTTTCGGTCGGGTAGTGCCCACCACTGCTCAACAATTGAAGTGGATATTAGAAAAATTTGTAATTTTCTTTTGATATTAGTTAATAATAAATCAAACTTTTTGTACAATTTTCCTCAAAATATATGTCATTTGCAGCCATGAAGTTTTGAATCTTCCATTTCGTATTCTTTGAGCCATGAATTTTTTGCAGCAATTGGCGACTATGATAGCTTGCGTTGTCCATTACTATAACGCTGTTTGGCGGAATGTTGGGTAACAGAAAATTTTTAAACCAATCTTCAAAAAGCTCTGCTGTCGTATCTTCGTGATAATCAACACAAGAGTCCTTAATATTTTTGGCAGAAAGCCACATAGCGTTTGGGATCCAACCATTTTCTGATCCTGCGTGTAATATTGCGATTCTTTTCTCTATATTTGCTGGTGCTTTTATTTTACACTTATCAGAGGAATCAGATCATCCTTTGGAAGAGGTGTCATGCGTGTCTCGTCGAGGTAGAGTATTGGACGATTGTCAGACCGGTATTTTGTTATTGACGTTATATATTCAGAACGCCAGTTTATTAAACGTGTGGATTCTATTATTCCTTGTCTCTTGTCAATTTTGCGATATTTAAAGCCCATTGCACACAGAGCTTGCCAAAAAGTAGTGAGGCCACAGTTGATGTGAGTTTCGTCATTGATGAGCTGCTGTTTCAGACTTTTGATTATAGGGACTCGCTGCTCATCGTACATAGTGTAGATTTTTCGCCTTATCAAATCTTTTTCCCAATCGCCTAGACTTTTTGTGACACCGGAATCTTTACGTTTTTTTCTTGATTCCATGGAATTTTCAACAATTCGTCTAACTCAAGTAAGAGGCACCTTCGTCAAATTACTGGTTACTGTTGCTGCAGCACCCGCGTTATATCCTTGCTGAAGTAAGGAACTATACACATTTTATATAATGATTTTCGCGTCACAAGATAAGTGATTCTTCTTTAACGAACCACTGAAAGAAGCAATATTACTTTTTATCCACGGACGCCACATACTGCCTATTCTGTACGTTGGGGTATAAAATCTTTGCTATTAATGTCTGTAATAACAAATAAATGTTATAAAATTATTGCACGCCGTAACACAAGTGAACACTTCCAATGAAATACAAAGACTAAAATGAACAAGAAGTGTAAGCTGTATAATAATCCTCTGCAATCCCTCTCTGAGAAACAAAATTACCTGAATCAGGTCCTTTTACATTTATGATGTGCATCTCGGATTTTACCGCTTAAGGGTCTAATTGGTTTTATTATAATCCTTCAGTCAATACCATTTATTGTAAAAACTACTATAGCTAGTACCTATAATTATTTTTAATTTTTCCTATTTTTCTCCTTTCTTTGAAAATAAGGAAACTCAACTCATCGTCACTATCTTCTGAAGACGAAAGAAAATTCATAAGCATCAAAAACTCTTCGCTATTATTTTGAACACTACCCGCCGTATTTGCTCTGCATCTGTTGATCTGACCCTCGATCTCAGATCAACTCCGATCAATCCAAAAGCGATCCAGTCGATCAGCCAAACAAGAAAATCGACCATGCTCGGTGACCAATCAGGCCAACCGAACATTCTCGCAGCACTGTGAGAGCGACCCAGAGCGCCCATGTGGTGTGAACACCCCGTATAATCAAAAAGCCATGGCGCAAACTATTGAAGTGGGCGATTGAGTCTTGTTAAAAAGGGAGGAAAGAACTAAATTCGATCCATTATACGAAGGTCAGTTTAAGGTTACAGAACAAGGTAAAATGAATTGTAAGATCCTGAGAGATCGTAATAAAGTTCTGGAAGTTCACAAGAATCGATTGGTTTCTTATATGTAAAAGTGAGAAACAGTGTCATAAGTGGAAAACAATATTATGTGCGGGCATTTTAAGGAATAAGGGAATGATAAACATTAATACTCGTCTAAGACCCCGTCGAGGAAACTAGACAGTCAATACCTGTCTAAGGTAGGTCGAAATTGGTGTTCCACCACCAGTGAGAGTTCCTGTTTGCGAGCGCTAGTCGATGCGACTTACTTGCATGTCGGAGTAACTCTGCCGATTGCTTCGCCTGCGTTGACCTATGTATCGAATCATTCATACCGAGTCGGTAGCATATAAAACTGCCATCTTTCTGCCGGTGTTTCAACTGTCCGTCGTATCTTCTCATAATTTCTTTTCCCGTTGATAACTTGTATGTACATATAACGACATTGTCGTTACACCCCCCTCAGTTCAAAATAAAAAAATAATTCTTGAATGAAATGAAAAGCAATTTTTTTTTAGATAAAAAAGAAAAACAAAACTAAAATCCTAAAGTAACTAAACTTAACGTTCATATATGCGACAAAAAAAACTTGTTTTAATATTTTATCTTCAATTTCTTTCCATCTGGTAACGTTAGTCTATATTTTCGTGATTTGCTCGTTGGCTTATTTCTTAGTTCCACCGGCACCAGATCTATTAACTTTATCTTTGTTTGGAGGGACGGTGTTTGTTTTATTGCCTGAAGATACTCTTCCAATCCTCTTCCCGGTGTCGGCGGACGGTTTCTCTCTTCCCCTTCGGAGAGGTCATAATTTTCAGTTACTATTAATATGTCTTCCATTGATCGACTTACTATGCTATCGGAACTTATCGTATGCCATGTTTTTTCCGGTATTGGTGTTGCTTGCATTTTTCCGGGTGGCAACTGTTGCGATGGTTTACAATGCTGGCAGTTTTTGCAGTTCCTGATAAACTTCGCTGTGTCTCGAAACATGCCAGGCCAGTAATATTTTCTTGCTAATTTTTCTTTGGTTTTTCCTATTCCTAAATGCCCTGCTTTTGTCGAACAGTGGTTCTCTTCAATAAGAGCCTTTTGTTTATCACTTGGAATGCACAATTTCCATGGCGTTGACATTTCTGCTTTTTTCAAATCGTGTCTGTCCCAGAAATGTCTATGTAATCTACCGTTCATAATAGCATAATCTGGGAATTTTTGAGGTTGAGCTTCTACTTTCTTTCTTTTTTTACTATACCAGTCATGTGTTATCTCGTTGGTTAGCGAGCTGATCAAATCGACTGGGTTGCGTGATAAAGAGTCGGTTAGTGTATTCTGCGCACCTTTTTCTTTTTCGGGCAGCTCGTTGTTTATATTATAAAAACTTACGTCTTTATTGGTTCGGTTCTCTGGACCAATGGTTAATGCAATTTGGTTTTTGTTTTCGTAGCGTAATTTTTCGAAACGTCTTCGTAATTCTAAATCTGTCTCTCCTGTGGAGACCGGTTCCGTAATTTCTTTTACGCTTGTTTCAAGTTTTGCGTCTTTTTGCCTGTTCACCTGACTGAGGTCTATGTGTATCAATTTGTTATAAATTTCTAGTTCCTCTAACTCTGTTTGCTCGCTCCGAAATAACGTTTCCCAAGGTATTTTCCTGTCTGAAATATCTTTTACTCCTAAAATAGCTTCGGATTCTAGGTTTGGTATGTAGAAAAACTTGGTTTTGCCGTAGTTCCCGGCTATTGTACATGGGATGATGATACTCCTCTTTATTTCCACTTTGCTACCATTTGCTAATATTGCTGAGGTTGTTTCCGATGTACCTCTGTGTATGGACATGTTTAAATTCTTCAGTCCAGTTTTCCCTATATAAGAATAGTGTGAACCCGTATCTACTAAAGCGTTTACTGTAAGTCCATCATTTGTGGAAATTTTGATATGCGGTCTTTCATCCGTTGGTTTTGAATCCGTTTTAATGGCCTTTATTGAGGGCTTCGTCTTGCCTCCTGAAGAGTCTGTTCTTTTTCCGTTTCCCTGCTTCTGACAGTTGCAGTTGATAGCAGTTATTCCTATCGTTCCGCAATGACTGCAGAATCGTATCGGTTCTGCGTAGCATTTATCACGGCTGTGTCCTCTTTTCCCGCATTTCCAGCAGCAGCTTTGTCTGTCGTAATTTAGTATTTTATTTGTTTTGTGGGTGTCCCGTCCGGTATAATAATTGGCCGTGTTTTCGAACTTCGGTCTCTCTCCGTCTTTAATTTCCTTTTTTATCTCTTCAATTTCTTCTACCAGTCGTGTTAGCTGTCTAATTGAGTAAATTTCATTTCTACGAATGTGTAACTTGTATTTTGCGTTCATATTTCTATATATTCTTTCCAATTGTTGGCTGTCGTTAAAACCGGTGTGTCGTCTCATTAGTGTCTGTATGTCTGTGACAAATTGTTTGAACGGTTCGTTGTCTTTATGTTTTCTTTCTATAATTTTCTCTTCTAAGTGCGTCGATAAATCTATCGGTATATAGAAAGAACTAAAATCTTCTATGAAGTCTTGCCAACACTCCCATAGGTGCCTGTTATTCCGATACCACAGGATCGCTTTTCCTCGTAATATTTCGGGTAATGCCCTTAATAAAGTCTCGTCTCCTAATTGATACATTTCTTTTAATTCCTGAATTCTTTCTATAAATTCTATAGGGTCTTTATGATCGTTAAATTGTAAGTTCCATCTTCTGATTTTTTCAACTTCTGCGCAGTCTATTTGCGGGTGTATTGGATTTCTTTGTGTGTCATCTGCCTCTTTATGTTCCGACGAATCGTGTGCAGTTTGTTGTTCTTCTTGTTGTTGATTTTCTAGTTGATCTTTTCCGTTGTCGTCATGTAGTTTTCTTACAAATTTAGACATCCTTGCCCGTAATGTGTCTAAGTTCCCTGTTGCGTTTAAATTAAATTTTTCTAATTCCTTTATAAGGTCCTCTTTTCTTAATTTGTAAATCCATCCTACTTTTGTGTCGGCGATTTCTAAACTAGCGGTAGCCCCTTCTTCCTGAACTGACATTTTTGTATCTGTACAAACTATTTTAAATCGGTAAAAAAAATATATACGAATTAAACAACCCTTCGTCGTCTAGGTACCCTTTATTAGAACTCTTTGTTCTTTTATCTATGCGGCCTAACGTATCTAGTATTTTTACTCGGGCGCCAGTTTATGTAACGTTGCCTCGTCGCGCACCCTTTATTCTGAGAGTGGCTAAGGCGTTAAGTTACTTTTGCCGCTTAGGGTAGCTATGGTAGAACAAAGATACGGGTTGTGTTACTAGATATTTATTGTCCGGTACAAAACAAACACAGATTTATACAATTATATACATATATATAATATATTCGAGAGTCTTCTTTTACCAGCCGAAACCATCTCCCGTCATTGGCCGTATGGACATCCGTTGATTCTGTAATAAATGGTTAGCATATGTACAATCGACGTAAAGGTATTTAGGTATGGGGGTTATCCCTCCGGATCAATACTCCGGAGAAATATCGTGTTGTAAAGGGCAATATCCTTTACAGGGTTAAGATAAGTCACACGAGATCAATACTCCCGTGGACCCGGTATACGGATAAATCGGAGAGGATCAGTACTCCTTCCGATTGGGTAACGGTGAAGGTCAATACCCTTCACCAGGTAGGGAGCGGCGTCGTCGACGATCAATACTCGTCTAAGACCCCGTCGAGGAAACTAGACAGTCAATACCTGTCTAAGGTAGGTCGAAATTGGTGTTCCACCACCAGTGAGAGTTCCTGTTTGCGAGCGCTAGTCGATGCGACTTACTTGCATGTCGGAGTAACTCTGCCGATTGCTTCGCCTGCGTTGACCTATGTATCGAATCATTCATACCGAGTCTGTAGCATATAAAACTGCCATCTTTCTGCCGGTGTTTCAACTGTCCGTCGTATCTTCTCATAATTTCTTTTCCCGTTGATAACTCGTATGTACATATAACGACATTGTCGTTACATAGGAATTACATCCTAGATTTCCTTCGGGAAGGAAATCTCTTGAGGGGGAAGGTGCGGTATGAACACTCCGTATATTTTGTATACTTAATTAAATTGTTAAGTAGAAAATACCGCTGACCTAGAA
Source organism: Ophraella communa (assembly GCA_035357415.1). Lineage (NCBI taxonomy): Eukaryota > Metazoa > Arthropoda > Insecta > Coleoptera > Chrysomelidae > Ophraella > Ophraella communa. The sequence continues at coordinate 15,611,757 of CM068995.1, read as the reverse complement.
CACCGTAGTTTGTTTATAGTATGGCACGTTCAATGTCGTATCGTGTCTTTAACTAAGGTCTAATAAACAAAAGATAAATATAAATACATAACAACGCTCGGACGACGGGTTCAATATATGATATTCACGATCAAGTTCACTATGCATTATTTAATTTATTTATAGTAATTAAGTGTTGTACTTAGATATAATTCATAGTAAATATAGTTCTAATGTCTTTAGTGTAAAAAGTGTTTATTACATACTACCTCTCACATATTAAATACTACACCCAGCCGAAAACGCTATTAGTAAGATGGACTTCCACAGAGTTAGGGTTAGTAAAATAAATTTAAATAGTGATTGTTCTAATTCTTAGCATACAACGTTAATCCGCCCGAGAAACGCATGGTCTTCTCAATATTCTAAAACATAAAAAATAATTAAAATAAACTGTTTTGTCTTGAATGAATATTATATGGACACCTTTAACAATTTTCCTTATGATATACCACTGATGCAAAAGTATTCCCGATATTCCTGGGCAGAGAGACTTAACTCATATATCTGTCTGAACTCGCTTATCCCGAGAAACTTTAACCAGTATATAGTACCCCAGTTTGCGTATATATTGTCAAATAAAGGGTTATTTATTGACCGGAAAAAAACGGAGGACATGCAGATTTAAAAAATTCAGATGTCGTTTGCATATCCCTAAAGCGTAGGCGGCTAGATATAAGAGTTGAAAATAAATAATAGGCCAGTCTTTTAAAGCATTTTCTTACACAATTAGATTACGTAACAAGCTTAATACTTTTATCATCCAAAGCTTTATACAGGAATAAAAATTACGTAGATGGGAAAAGTTTTACATCTACCACCGAAACAAACAATAAATATTATCGAATGTTTTTCTTAATTTTGTCTTCACTTCCATCTGCGTAACGCGTCCAAATAGTGCTCGACGTTTTTCTCTGCATCATAAAGCTATTGTCTCTTTATTTGAAGAATATATCTATCCTCCAAGAGCTATTTTTTTATTTAGGAACAAAAATCGCAAGTGATCATATCTGGATGTTGGATGTTCGCTAACCTCTGAGGTGTGAGAACATGCCTTGTCTGGGTAAAATTTTTTGTTTTGCTGCACATGTGGACGTTTTTGCGCAGGTTCAAGTTATTTACTTATTTGAAGATAAGTGAAGTCCTCATTGTTTATCAAAATTACAGTTTCTATCCCTTTGCGTATAAAAAAATAATGTTTTTTTGATATGTTTATAATGGTGTATCTAAGTTTTATTTATAGTAATGAATCGGCCTCAAATGTTACTTAAATAGTATTGGTCAATACTCGATTGTGTCCGCTTTTACAAAAAAAAACTAATATCAACTCTAGTAGCCAGTGCATTGTTCGTTTCTGCTATTCATGTTCTATCACTCTGTGTGTGCAGACAGTTGGATTTTTTCATTTTTGATTTTTAACTTTTCAATTTTCCTTAAACTCTCGACCTTTATTAGACATTAATCAATAATTAATTATACTAATTTCACTTTTCTCACATATTTCCTTGGATTCATCTTTACATGTTACCACCAAGATTATGATTTAGTTTTTAAGATTTTCTTTAATTGACATTTGTATTTCCTGTTTTACCACTTTTATGTGCTATTCGTTAAGTGGTGACTTTCTAGAGTATCTCTCGTTTTTACTCAATAATAATAATTTTTTGGTATGGATTACAATGTGTATCCTTATCCTTACAACTTTTCTTCCTTTTATATTTAGGAGGTTTAAACCTCCATTTAAGAGTGGTACCTTTAAAGCACCTGAGAATCGTGGGTTATACATAGAAGGTTGTTGAAGATTGAAATCCCGTTTTGGGAAATCTCTCCATATACTGATTCTTACTCCAACCCCCGATCTACTACTTAAGTACTTGTTACTTTTTGCCAATTTTTCATATTTTATATTCTGTCTTACCATACACACTAGTTCATCTATATAATTTCATGTTTCTTTTTCAAACCCACATTTCCTTCATTTAAGTTAACTAATCCTTTTCTAAATTTTAAATAATTTTATTATTATGATTCTTTAAACCCTGCAGTCTGCACATATAGGTGAGTCTCAATACGATTTTTTATTAACATTAACTTGCTTTCTGTTTGTTGTCATTATTAGTTTGTATTAATTTATCAATAATTTACTCATATACCATATTCTACAGTATGTTAATTTATCCTTTTAACTTGTTCTATATTATATCACTCATGTTATGACTTCGCTCTAACTTTGTGTTTCTCTTCTTATAGCCTGATGATGGTCAGTAGACCGAAACATGTCGCTGAATTTATGTAATATTTACCATTAAATTATATATACAGTGGGTTTGACTTCGAGTTTTATTGCTACTATTCGTACCACTCACATTTGAATGATGGATAGCCTCTACGATTTAATATCAACTCACTTAAATGACACTATTACATAATAAAGGCGCGTCCAAAGTGACTGAGACTTTGGCAAATATATAAACAACCAGATTAATTTTGTAAATAATAACTGAATTCATTTCAGTCGTCCAGTTTACGGCCTCCGATATCATGAATGTACCGACTCACCAGAAACAGCTAAAACACTGGTATTATTTTACAAGATGCGCTTGCTACTAACTAAAGAAGAAGAAGATGCTTTTAGCTTTCAGTTGCAATACCGATTTACCTTACGATTTTTATGCAGGATACTTAGCTATTACCTTCTGTCCTATATTTTATTTTTTAGTTAAGATACCAGTATAATAATAACTGTTATTGTTAACTGCACCATTACAAGGACCAGGACCTTAACTATTTGTATATTTTTTAAACGTGTAATGTTTTTGTAAATGTATTAATTATAAAATGATTTTTTATAAATTAACTATAACTAATTTATAAACATGTTTTAATCACGCGGTTCAAAATTTATAATAATACAGATTTTAAAATAATTGAGTTATAAAAAATGATTTTTAAATTAGTTTAGTTTGATTTGGTGCTGCGAACCTCGCTTCGCTCGGCACGCAGTGATTCATTTATAATAATACCAAATTTAAACATAATTGAACTGGCAAAATAGTTTTTAAATTAGTAAAAATTGATTTGGTATTATTGTAAATCTATCACTGCGTGCCGAGCAAACCGAGGTTCGCAGCACCAAATTAATTATAAGTAATTTATAAACATGTTTGAATCCCGCGGTCAAAAATTTATAATAATTGAGTTAGTAAAAATGATTTTTAAATTAGCTCAGATTGATTTGGTGCTGCGAACCCCGCTTCGCTCGGCACGTCGTTATTATTTTTTATTAATACCAAATTTAAGCATAAAAAAACATTGATTTTTTTTGCAAATGATAATAATTAAAAACAATACCTTAATCACATTTAGTATTGATTTTATTTATATTTCAGCAGGATGCAGACATTAAAATTTTATAATTGCTTCCAATCCATAGATTTTATTTTAATTAAGAACCTTCCTAAAATTATTACTAACTTTAAAATATTATTTTAGAGTAACACAATCTCCAATTTGTTATTATATTTCCACTCCAATGTACAAAAAATAATAATTATAAAGTTTAATCACTAGGTATATTAATAATGTAAAGTTTTCTTTATTTATTTATACAGTTTTTGTGGGTGCCATAAATTATTCACACCATGACTAACTACTGTATATTTATTTTATAAAATACACACTTAAATTACTTAGTTTATATACTCTCGGTATATGAGTTCTAATTAATTAATACCACTCCGATATAACGCTATTTATATGCACTTATTTTACTGCTCACTTACTTTCCGCGCAGTAATTGTTTACTGTAAACTTAGACTGTTCTGACTTCCTCACGTGTGCACCGCCTTTTCTCGAAGCTTCCAGGCTGAACATTGTAGTCGGCAGGATCTTCGAGGAATAAAAACCCACGGGGACTATTCTAGAAGGAGCATTCGCTATTATTTAAAGTTTTGGACTGGGCCGGCTTCTGAACTTGACGACTTCGTAATAATAAAAAGTATTTTTAGTTTTTCCTTACTTAAAATTTTAGAAACTTTATTTTCTTTTCAAAAAATTATTTTTCCATCTCCATCATTAGCGTCTCAATTAATAATTCTTTTTATTTTAAACTAGACTTATTATAGAACGTTATGAAGACAAAAACAATAATGCTAATTATACCGTAATATATTATATGTTTTTCAATTTAGGCTCTTTATGCGCTTTATATTATTATTTCTGACTGGCCTAAATATCGTGAAGCGTAGACTTCCATTGAAAGGATGGATGTGAAGAGGGTTAACTCAGGTTTTTCCACAGCGGGATTTGTTGTTGTTTTTGAAAATTAATTTTATGGCAAGTGGAATTATTAAAGTTTTCAAACATAGAGATTTAAATCATAAAATATATTCCGGGTAGTATAGGGGTTGTTCCAGCATGAGATATATTTATTTGCTTATAGTCATAAATTAATGTTGTTATCTTAGGGTGGCATGAAAAAAAATGAATAATGGTTCAGATGAAACGTATAGATAAAAATGGTTGCTATATTGAACTGTAAATTAAAATCTAGTTCCTTTTAATAAGTCAAAACATTCTACATTTTTTTATATGTTCTTAATTTTTATAATACTCCATATCTCAGTTCAATTATATTACTTTTGTTAACTTAAGTATATATAGTTCTAATAAACATCTTTAGATCTCATTCACTAGTAATGTATATCTTTCAATTAAAAAACTAAAAACTATCCGAGATATTAAAACTCCAAACCGCTTGAGTCTTGCATCTTTAAAACCACTTAATCGCATAAAAGTGCAGCACACCAGCTCTTACTACTAAAATCCATTAAAACAATTTTAATTTCAATTTAGTGCGATCTTAATGGCTTCCTCATTTTTAATTTAGGCCAGGTATTAATGTACCCACGTACGAATAAATGCAGCTTTAGACTTTATTTACATTTATGAAACTTTATTTTTAATTACACTTTCTATTGCATATATTTTTTATAAAAAGCTTTACTTTAAAAATGATAAAGAAATGATAAAGTTAATTTGCAATATTGATGTTTATCCAGCAATGTTATAGCTATAATTATTTTTTAATAATATTTTTTGTTTCAGGTGAGTATCTATTCAAACATAGACACCACAGATCCTTTGGTAAGTGGAACTATGCATAGATACATGTCAAGCATTAGCTCTGAGGATGACCTATTTTATGGTTGTAAGTGCTTAGCTAATCAATTTTAAATTAAATTGATTGTAGTAACCTTTACTTTGTGGAAGTCCATCTTACTAAGAACATTAAAAATAGAACTGGTTATCCATTAAATTTAATAAATTAATTAATTAATAAAAAAGAAAATTACTAGAACTATTATATCCAAAACAAACTAAAAAAAATTTAGGTTATAAAAATATTAAATATTTATTGTGGAAATATTTCAAAAACTATTTCAAAAATAATATATTCTGCAAACAGAAAATCATTTTGGCACAAAATTGTTAAATGTGAAAACAAAATTACCTAAATTAAAAAAAAATAATGTTTACAAAATTAATTTTCCAAAATGTAATGCTGTATATATAGGTCAAGCACACAGAAATTTTGAAGTAAGATTTAATGAACACTTAAGATCATATAGATTACAACAACCAGATAAGTCGAACTATACAAAACACCTACTTCAACATCCATACTCACTCATAGACACCAATGACATCCAAATACTACACACTTGTTATAAAGAAGAAAATTTAGATTTCCTTGATGAACTTGAAATAAAAAGACATCTAGCAGATCCACAATTTAAAGTTGTTAATGAACAAATAAATCTTGGAAGTTATCCACTATTAAACTGTTTACTTTGATTGTTTAAATTTTATACATAAATAAGACGTAACACAGTTATTGTAAAGATCAGCATGATATAGTTTTTTCTTGGTTTTTCTATATCATTGCACAGTTATACTGATCTTAGAGGAAAGTACATCCAGGATAATCCCTTAGGGCTGTTAACATCTAGGCTTTAATATTATTATGTCTTGTTACTTCCATACTTGGTCTAGCCTTAATACTACCTAAACAACATCAGGTACCTAGCTGCAAACCAACAAAATGTAACTTAAATGTCAATCTGACGACGCTAATCTTAGCGAAACGGCCGTCATTGTAATTTTAAAACTAATTTTTTCAAATAAACTTGGAAGTTACGTTCAAACGTATTATTCTTAACTTTTAATCTTCTTAGTGAGATGGACTTTCACAAAGTAATGATTACTACAATCAATTTCATATCTTACTATCAGTTTTTCTATATGATTTAATTATTTTTATGCAATTTTATTATAATATAATTCCGTAAACGTATTTTCAAGAAAGTAACCATGCACGAAGCAAAATACTGGAACAATCCTATCCGCTAACCTCCATTATTAAAGTCATTGAAGATGTCTCGGAAGGACCAGATGTGCATATTTTACTTTGACCTACCGTTTTACGAGATCAAAAACTGTTCAATAGCTACTTAGAGACATGTTTCGACTCTCAGGGGAAATCTTATATTCTAGAAAACCGTAGAGGTTCCATTAAATACAAAAAGACAAGTTAAACGTATGAGAATGCCCTAGGCGATATTAGATGCGGATAGTCCAAAACAATTTACATGCTTTAGTTCCTTATAAATCATTTTTCAACTTTTGTGATTTTAATTCATAAAACATCCAATTTTTGTTGTATTTTTCGGATACTCCAGGTAATAATTTAATAAAAAATATAATTTGCTGATTCAATTTTCTTAATTATTATTAGAGGTATATTATTTTCTTTTATTTTATCTTATTCGTTAATAAAATTCAAATTATATTTGCTGTTATACGATGTAGCAGTACAGAATTAATCTTACCTTTTGTTTCTTATGTAGTATCTTTTATTTTTGTTAAAGGGGGAGTTCTATCTATTAAAACTTAATACTGGACTCATTATACCTTTTTTCTAAAAATACGACAAAAGTGTTTGATATAATCCAGGCACAATAAAGTTAGTAACACTTCATCGAGGTGTTTTTATAATTAACACAAACCAAGATTTGGTGAACTTTTTTATTTCCTCTAATTGTAGCGTTTCATTAACGGTTTAAACATTCTAATGATTTTGGTTTTATCTTGGATTTTACATCTGCACTCACTCTTTTCCCAATACACTCCATTAAGTGTAATTCTACTGCTTGTTTGGTATATATTTCTTCTTTTTTATTGCCATGTGTAGGATATAGTGCAGGAAAAACAACATTATTATTTTGTCAGACTATGAATAATTCTTGTTTAATTTTAATAATGGGACAATAACGAATCGACAAAGTCATTTTACAGCTTTAACAAATACTTAACACTGATAGTAATAAGTAACTATGAGGGTCATATTATGTAGATTAGTAATTGATATAATAAGCTCTGTTGAGATACTCGAGTGTCTCTATTTTACAATATTAGAAAAAAGAAACAGGGTTGATAAGTTCAACTAAAAAAAACCAGATTTATCTTTTTAAAATTCCAGAGCAGATGAGTTTACGCCTTTATGACAAAAACATTGGAACAGACAGGAACACCTGTCTTTTGTGTCGAACTTTGATTAACAAACTAATAAGAAGATACCTTTTTATATTCTCTGATTTAGCTGCTTTCAATAATAATTTTATTCTTTATTATTAGTATTTTATTTAAAAGTTATATTACACATACAGTGTGGAAACCACTTATGGAATAAAATTATTTGTGGGGTTAGTTTAGGAGATTATAAAAAACGCTGGGACCCGTCAACTTTGAAACTCAGATGTGAGTTTTTTAAACATAAATTTAAATGTACAGAGTGATGCACGCAAGTCTGGCATCGTCCATCCTTAACAATACGATCTCAATGAACTGTACCGTGTAGGGTCTATTATGAATTGTACAGGGTGAAATTTTGAAATTATTTATAATTTTGTTCAAGATAGTAAATACATAAAATTGTGAAAATAATAATGTTTCACACTTTAAATGATGGTCTTATTTTTAAATAGCTCAATGCAGACCTCAAATTTCTTCACTAAGTATCAATATTTTGGGTTTTGTTGATATTGATATTTTTTTTCACGAATAGGTAAAAACTGTATAGATAACTATGCCAAAATAATTAAACTAAATCGGTAATTAATGTCTGTCAGTTGTTGATGTGTTGACATTTAAATATCGTAGTTGTCAATTCTTAATCTTAAACTATTATATTGCGAAATTAATAATAATGAAATATTTAACTAAGACTCACGGGATTGAAATTTTAATGATGATTGGTTACGGCGATAATTGTAGTAGTCAAGTTGAAGTGGCAAACTTATTTAATCAGAGGTATCCTCAGTCGCCTAATATTTCACAAGGCACTGTGTCTAAAATCCATGCAAAATTCAAAGAACTTGGACATGTCAAACCATTTAACAGAAAACCGCTCTCCGTTGAAGACAAACCATTTAACAGAAAACCGCACTCCGTTGAAGATGATGTGAAAGTGGATATTATGTTAAGTGTCGTGGAGAATTCAACGTCAAGTTCACGTCAAATTTCTCGTCAAAATAATGTGTCACACAACTGTCCTTTGGCCATAAAGAAAAACTTCATTATATAAATTGACTTTTGTGCAAGAACTAAAAGAAGACGATCCAGATCGTAGAATGGATTTCTGCAAAAGAATTATTAATAAATTGAACAGAAATGAAATAGCTGTTGAAAATATTCTTTTTTCCGATGAATTAACATTCACATTGAACGGGGAAGTAGATATTTGTCAGAGGAGAATTCTCATTAGTTGTGTGAGACACATACTCAGTATCCTCAAAAGTTGAACGTTTGGGCAGGTATTATAGGTGATCATATTATTGGTCCTATTTTTGTAGATGGAAATTTGACAGCCATAAAATATTTAAGCATAATTAGTGACAAAGTTGTTCCTGAGTTGGCCAACTAATATCCCAACGTAATAGATCCGAAACTACCTGATGAAAAAATCTGGTTCTAGCAGGGCGGAGCAACACCCCATTATGCTTTAATTGTAGTACATTACTTCAATGAAATTTTTCCCAATAAATGGATTGGACGAAGATGTACTTCCGAGTGGCCAGCTAGATCGTTGAACCTTACGCCCTTGGAATTTTTTTATGGGGTTATCTCAAGAACAAAGTATATACAACACAGCCAACTAACATTGCAAACCTCAAAGAAAGGATAATTACAGAAATACGGGCTATGTCACCTCAAATTTTAAACAAAGTTCGGGGTGACTTTTATAGGAGACAAGTTGGAAAACATTTTGAGTATTTGTTTTAATGTAAAAAATCAATTACGTCAAGTATTTTATGTATTTACTATCTTGAACAAAATTATAAAAAATTTCAAAATTTCACCCTGTAAAATTCATAATAGACCCTACATGGTATAGTTCGTTGAGATCGTATTGTTAAGGAGCTTTTAAAATCATAAAAATATACAGGGTGTTTCATTAAAAATATAGATCATGGACGATGCTAGACTTGCGTGTATCACCCTGTACATTTAAATTTATGTTTAAAAAGCTCATATTTGAATTTCAAAGTTGTCGGGTCCCAGGGTTTTTTGTAGTTTTCTAAACTAACCCGACAAATCATTTTATTCCTTAATTGGTTTCCACACTGTATTACTGTAACTATATACCAAAGAAATTTTAGTTTCTTGATGAATATATCTAGAAAACATTTTACATAAAAGCAAAGCCTGCTGCTAGGCACGTGTGCAGGAAATTCGCGTGACACTTAAAACTCACAACTACACCATTATCGTTACATGTTAATAGAAATAGTTTATGATTTTCACATGTCGGTAAATCGTATTAGGTCGAAAATAGAAGTTGACAGCCCTCTTTGTTATGTAGATTGATCAGTAGATATTGTTTTGTACGCGTGTATTTTTGGATCTAGGGTATTTTGATGTTACTTTAAAGTTAGATATTCTAGTTGGAACTTCGAATAAGTTATTCCATCGAACGTACAGGGAGTTGTACGAATTATGTAATTCAATATCGATATAATAATTTACGAAATTCTAAAGGATACAGTCAGTAGAGGTGAGTAAAACTATTAGAAACTATGGCTTTACAAGATACGAAACCGATACGTTTAATTATCGGTCTCGTCTTGTTATAGTTATTTACGTTACGAGTCCGGGAAGTGACTTATTACGGTACGAGATAGATGTTTATGGACGAGGCGACGAGCCTAGTCAAGAATATCTAATCGAGTTTCGTAATAATCACTTCACGGACGTGTATCGTACTATATTTTTTGTTCATACTGCCTTTGGTTTTAAACGCAATAAAATATGAAACTGAAATGACATATTTGATCATTTTATTAGGAAGTCATGTAGACTGCTGTGAAAAATTATGATACTTGATTTATTCTTAACATGTTTGTTTTGCTTTATAAATAAAAGGCAGATATATTGAATTTTTCTGTACACACGAAATATCTGCGGAGAAAATGAATCTGAAATTAGATGAAATTGCTGAGAAAACTGTGGAAGCGATAGGGCAAATTATTCAAATTATATAAGTCTGCGAAAGGATATGAAAAAGAATTTGCGCTGTTTTGCAACTGGCGTGAACAACACAATTTAAAAAGTAGTGCTGATGAATATGTGATGTTGGCTTACTTTTTGGATGTGGTAGTTTTTATAAAAAATATTCTTTTCAACAGTTTTAATTTTCAGTCAAAAACATTCAACCCTTCTTCAATATGGTCCAAATACTCGATGGTAAAATCAATGATTATAGTTAATGAGAAGGTCAACATATCAAGTTTTCCAAAGTTGATAGCTTTTTTGAAAAAACAAAATGTAGACCATCAGCCAAACCAGTCGAAGGTGCTGACAAACGAGTCCGGGAAACGGCACTCCCGGACTAGTTTGAAAAAAAATATTTTACAGACCTCTTATGACAGATGTCATTATTTTGATAAATCGAGTTTTGTTCAAAGCTTTTTGTCATTTGCATTCAAATAAATTTTATAAAATTGGGTGTTTTTAAAACCTCTTATTTGTTATTTTTATGTTAGTACAAAATTAACATCAAACACGACACCACACGCACACGACAAAGTAACAGTAGCCATTTTTAACCCCGATTCATTTACCGAGGTTTGTAGGTTTGACGTCAGGGTAAAGTTCAATTTTTTCTACTATAGATGGTCTATAATATTTTGATAATTTTAATATTTTAAATGAGATAACTTTAACATTTTAAATTTAATGATTATTTAAGGATAATTATTGATAGGTATATTTGATTATGTTTTAAAAAAGTCATTAGTATTTTAAGAAAATTATCAATGAATCAGAGTATTTTTAATCAATTATAGTAATGAAACTAAAACCAAAGATGGTTTATTTATCTATTTCTTTTTTTTTTATTTTTGGATTAATAAACCGCTGAACTTTATAAAGAAAATTCAAGATGTTGCATGGATTAGGAATGTCTCTGTCCAATCAATCCACGTTTTTAATTTAATATTAGATAAAATCGGGTAAAATAGTGCTCGCGTCGCTGCTACATTATTAGAAGGTGGAAGAACCGCTCATTCTGTGCTCAAACTTACAATCAGTAGATGAACCAACATGTAATATAACCAAAACATCAGCACTATTTGTTTTCTCAGTGGAAAAAAAATGGAAAATGTTCTATACAATGCATTAAATATTTATTCCAATCTTAGACTTTGGACAGTATTGATTGCAATAATGTATATGGCGGTACGAAGTTTCCAGGTCAGCTAGTAACTAAATAAATAAAAATCTGTTCAGTTTCTTGAATATTTCTAAATCCTCTCTTATTACAGGTTAACAATTATAGTTATTTTACCCTTATTATATACCACTGTGGGGATTTATAAATAATTTATGAAAAAACACAGGTTGTTTTAATGCAATCATGAATAGATTTCATGCAATGAATGTTAAAATGTAAGGTAAAGTAAAGAAACCATTACATTCTGCTGTTTTAAATAATTCTTAAAAAAATATCCTACGTGCAATGTGGAATCCTCTATTTATACATTTATTCGATCCTTTTTACTTTAGAACATGTCGTTTTATCCCAGAGGAAATCTTCCTCGTAAGGGATTCCTTTCAATATGATAAAAAGCACTAATAGCGTAAGCATATACGAGGCGAACTTTGGCAATGGAGACACATATTTCCTAGGCACTTTTATTTAGGTCAATTCTATTTGGGAGTACTCTAAAGTAGCATTTTCCTATTTTGATGTATATAAAATTCGATTTTGTCCTTTGCGAAAAATTGCATCTAGATATTGACAGAAAAAATGGACTAGTCTTGGATACATTTAAATATTTTTATGTTTTTTTTTTATAATGTTTATTTTTAATATTAACATAGATTCAACGGCAGCTAAATCATTTTTTATAGATGGAATTATTAAAACATTAATTTTAAGAACATTATATAACAATTTTGTACTATTAGAAATTTTTTGTTCTTTCTTTGATATTTCCATGTTGTATTGTAGTTTTTCACTGCAATCCTTCACCAAGGCCATATCGTCCGTAAATAGTAAATCGGATAGTTGAGTTTTTCTCATTTTCAACTATCCTTGGCTCTCTTGACAGCTTTCATCTAGGATTACTGAAAAGGCTAGTGGGCTCAGCACACATTCTTGTACTATACTTCTGTTACTTTTATATAATGGGTGATTGATTAGTGTGAGGAAGCTCAGTAGATCTGTTATAGTAAAAATTAAAAAAAAAGTTATAGACAAAAATAATAGGCAGCTTTAAACTACACATTTTAAATGAGTTACAATCTTACTGGGTATTCCATAAGATGGTGGTACAACAAACTTATGTTTTTTTTTTAAATGGAACACCCTGTATTTTAGTTTTTGAAATCAGATTCACTTCCACATCACAACAATGTACAGTTTTATTATGTTAGTCCGGGTATTTAAAAAGTTATTACCAATATTACCGGAAAGTCCTATCAAGTTTAACTCCCTGTATAATTAAATAGGAACACTGATTTATTGCAACCATAGTATTTTAATATGGATTTCCTTTTCAATTTTAATAATTGTTAAAAATTTTAAAATATATTCGTTAAATGAAATATAGGGGAAATCAAAATGCAAGTATATTATTTTCTTGGTAATTTTAAATATTACACCCCTGTATTTCATATAACTATCGAAAAGTACTAATATCATACTTCAAATTTTATGAAGTACTCCCTATACCTAAAGTTATCAGTTTTCTAGATATTTTTATTGATCCATCAAAGTATTAATTTGGTAGATATTATGAGTTTGACATGATTGATTTGTCAGAAACTGGCAGTTTGACATTATTGTTTCTTAATTCAGTAACGAAATACAGTCACAGAAAGGAAAACAATTTATTTCAAATAAAATTTATAAAAAATAACCGAGGGAAAATACAAAAAAAATAACAACACATAGAAAAATAAAAAAACAACAGTAAATTTCACTTATCTTACTTAAGTAACGTGTTCAAAGTGACCTCCCAAAACATTTCTGCATGCTTAAAAGCGATCTATTTTTTACATCATCCCTTGTTGTTGGAGGTATTTTATTTACTTCGTAACCCCAAAAAACAGTGAGTCCATTTAATTAAAATCTGGTGAACTTGAAAGCCACCTTACCGGGCTACATGACGCTGGTCATGTAGAAACCACATTTGTTCACGCATATTGAGTGGAACCTCGTCTAATAATATCGGTAACTGATTTAAGATAAAATCTAAATAAATCTCACCATTTAAGTTCTCTTCAAAAAAATATGATCCTACCGCATGGTTACCGACGATACCTCCCCACACATTTAGAGACCATCTTGTTTGAGTATGTGTTACTATATAGGTAGTGTGGATTACTTGTTGAATATTAGAGAAAGTTGTGCCCATTAACAGAACCCTTTCGATGGAATACAGCTTTATCACCAAATAGGACATAATCAAAATTTTTAGTTTTTTGATTTTTTCTCAGGCCCATTCACAAAATACTGTCGTTTCTGCAAATCATCATTATTTAATTCTTAGTACTTTTGAATATGATAGGGGTGCATCTTGTTTTTGGATAAAATGTACAACTAAAAGGTTGTATTAACTTTCACTATTTATTCTATAAAGTATTTATAGAATAAATAGTGAAAGTTAATACAACCTTTTAGTTGTTTATTGTTCTGAATAAGATGAACTTTCACACAGTAAGGGTTAGTACCATAAATTTTAAAATGTTTTGAACAGAGTAGTAACTAAGTTCTTGTTCATCGGACATACTCCTTATACTTTTGTGTGGGTTTTCTTTAACTGCCAGGCCATACAGGAATAGAGGGAAATAAAAAGGCTAACGAATTAGCCAAGACGGTAGAGAATGAGTTTATGATAGAGCGAGAATATTTATGTGGAATTGTCAAATTCCTTCTTAAGAGGAGCATCCAGCTATGGATAAACAACCAGGCGTTGCGCTGGTAACATGAAACCCCAGAACAAAGGCAGGAACAAAATTAAACTATTCCTTAAAAGCCCTTCGGTCAAACTGTCACGCGACGTACTATCTCATATTCGATAAACAACGAGCATGATGGTGGAAACGCTGACCGAATACTGTAGGCTAAGGAAACATATGCACACAATTGGCCTTGCAGGTGACAGCCATTGTAGGTTTTGCCAGGAAGAAGACGACACCGCGGAGCATATACTTCTTTGTGAGTGCAAAGGCATAGCAAAGGTGGAGTTTCACCTATTCGGAGAATGATTCTAATAAAAAAGATTAGGCTAGATATCAAGCTCTAAATATAGGAAGGACCACTATAGATCTGCAAAGGTAGCAGTAGGATAGGACAAAGAACCACTAAAATTCTAATATAATCTATTATAATATCTTTATGTTTTAATTTTGTGTTCGTTATTACTAGTCTGTTGTCCGTGCGTATTTCCATTATTCTTTCCTCGTTTTTGTTTAATATTTCTTTAATCTCCTTTCCGGTATATTCCTTTAGACAGATGTTATTTTTTTCGAGTTTTCCATTTAAGTTAAACAAGAAAATAAACAACGATTAATTAAAACCAACGGTAATTATTATCTGAGATCAGTTACCCTTAACGTTCGACATGCTTATAAAGTTTTTTGCACGATTGATACCATTATAAATTATAAAATTAAACATTTTCGTCATATTGACTAGTTTCATTCATTTTATCAAGAGAGATACTTTGGTTGTTAGGTAGTAACTAAGGTGCATAACAACAATGGAGAATTGAGTTTTTATTTAGTTGTCAATAATTTTAAGTAAAATTTTGATTATTATAAATTAAAATATAAGCGAAAGTGAATTTGAAGAAATTAAACGGGCTTGGGAAGAAGGGTATTCCCGAAGAATCCAAAATCCGTTATCAAAATACCTACCAAAGTTTTAAAAAATGGTGCAGTTAAAAACTCCTGGAAGCCTCTGTGCAGAATATTCAATGATTAAATCCTCCGTTTTTCTTTATCATGGCATTGATATTTCCGAGTTATTAACTTTGATCGCGTATTTTAAGAGAAAAAATGTTTGCTATAGGCCTAAGAAAGCGAGCATTTTTACATGGGAGCAATTTGAAAAATTTCTGATGGAAGCACCGGATAAAGAATTTCTAATTCACAAGATAATGTAAGCTAGTTTAGGTAAAAGTAATACTATTAAATACTATTATTAAAATAAATAATATTACTATGAATGACATCCAACAAACCGATAGTTTAATGATTGTTAAAGTACCCCATACAAAAACGAACATCCAGCGTAATTTTACAGTCGTTAATAAACCAGACCATAAAATTCCATATGCAGAAGTTCTAAAGTATATAAAAGTTCGTCCATTACAGGTAAAATCAAATCATTTGTTCTTAAGATACGCCAAAGGAAAATGTTGTGCTCTAGTAATAGGGAAAGTGACAATCGGGTGCTGGCCCTCTCAAATTGCCAAACTCTTAAATTTGCCTAATCCCAAGAACTTTACTGGCCATTCGTTCAGGAGGAAATCAGCAACGCTTTTGGCTAATAAAGGTGTTGATGTCCTCGGATTAAAGCGTCATGGAGGTTGGCGTTCATCGACAGTGGTAAAAAGCTTCTCTTCAAAATAAAATAGATTTTGCCGAAAAAATTTTGGCAATACTAGTAATACTACTAATGTATGCGATTCTGCAGGAGTTTCTGTTAGAAGTGAAACCACAGCCCAAACAAGTGGGATTTCATTAAATAATTTAACAAATTGTACCATAAGTTTCAATAAGAATAAGTAATTCGTTAGTTTTCTTTATTCTTTTAAAAAATAAATTAAAATTAATAGATTTTTTTACTGACGTAAAATCTGTCACGGTAAACAGCCAAAAATGATCAATCGTACAAAATAGTTATTTGTGTACCAAGGCCGTAATGTTGATCTTTTTTGGCCGAATCTGAAATTTGCGGCCGAGGCATAGCCGAGGCCAAGCAAATTTCAGGTGAGGCCAAAAAAGATCATACGGCTGAGGTGCACACAAAATTTTTTAAGCGAGTGTCTCATCAAATAGGTAACAACTTTTTTTTACAATTTTGTTTCTAAACAGAGACGAAACTGGAAGATTAGATTCAATTTTTTATTAACCAAATGAAAAGTGTATTATTAAGTAACAAAGATATGTGTACAGAATTACTTACAGTAAGTATGATAAACAGAAGTTGGGTCATAACGAAGTTAATAAATTAGGGCATTATTTGTTTTATGGGTAAATAAACCAAACATGCAAATTAAGTGTGTCTAGTAGGCCGCCTTCATAATTTGACAATCTTAATATCGGACGTGGAAATAACTCAAATAAGCAAATTAAATGTGTCTAGTAGGTTGCCCTCATAATGACTTTGTTTGCAAAAGCGGCCGTAAAGTAAAAAAGCGGCCGTAAAGTAAAACAGCGGCCGTAAAGTAAAAAAGCCGCCAAAAAAGATACACTTTAGGGACGTTAATAGATCCGTAAAACTTCATTTTTTGTGACACTCGCTTAAAAAATACATTTAAACAGCATTATCCACTTTTAAAATAAATTCATGTAGGTATATGTAAAAGATTAACGTTATGAAAAACACCCTGTAACTTTAAGTATCGATACATAATATGACCGTAAAGGTCTGTGCACGTTCGTAAATCGAAATCTGAAACATGTGTACTAACATATAACGATTGCATGTTGACCAAGCGGAATGTATGTTCTACATATTTCGTTGAAATACTAAACGGTGATTGAAAATTAATAACAGTTAAAAGCGAGCATGCAAAACAGCCACCAGGACGTGCAATAATAATTTTTACTTTTGTTTTACACAACTAAATTATGATAATTTTATAATTAAGGTTTTTATTTTGTTTGTATTAGGTACATTGAAAATATTCCTGCTTGCGACGTTGAGTTTTTTAACCAATACCTAATCAGCAGTTTGTTAAGCTCGATAATAATACACATATATAAAATATTCCGAAACATTGTTGGCAGTCATTAATTTGTAGATTAACCCTTCAAGCCGTACATGATCAAAGGCTTTTTGTGCGTCGATTGTGACCACAACTAAGGGTTTCCAGTATATATACAAAACGAAAAATAAAAATTTTATTATCAGAGAAATAAGCTGACGCCATTGAGTAATAAAGTAATAAGAGGCGCAACCTTATGGACTGATTTGGCTATCCGCCTGCCCTCCGACATATAGATGGCCATAGTCAGGCATGTGAATTTTGCTCCCCGAGAAAATTTAGTTGCACTCTGACAGTAGAAGGGAGTGAACGGCGGAGCTGTGCCACGAAGCATCAGGCATTTACAGGGCGATCTTACTCGATGACAAATTAGACGTTATAGCTAAACAGTTAGAAAAAAATCTGGAAATTTGCAGATTATTATTTTTAAATATTTGTATAAATTTGATTACTTATTTCAATTTCTGAATTCACATCTTTAATAAAATCAATAAGATTTAGAACGGTATGGTTAACTGTATCTGTAAACAATAATGCATTGAGTAATAGAAGAATTCTTTTAATAAATGATGGTGTAAGAAGTTGTGAAAATAAAACTTTGGTGTTCAATACCTCTTAATGGGGGGTTTTAGTACGTTTTTACATGGTATTTTATGCTTTTGTATTGTACACGTTTTCTAATAATATACCAGGGCGGCTCCTTTAATTGATCATTTTTATTATACATGCCGCTTAACCCTAGAATAATATGATTTAAACGTTAAAATGCTAATTAATTATACATCGTAATTTTTACGACGTTATATATTTAAGCGCATTTTGAACTGTCAATTAATGTATTTTTTCTACGACGGGAAAAAATGAGATATTTTATCTCTGATAACAGGTAACAAAATGTCACTTTTTATAAAATTACTCTTTTCCCGGATATACACATAAATAAAGGTAGAAATCCAATTTTAGAGTATTTTATTATACAAAAGTTACATTTCTATTACCTATATCAAAACTACAATTATTAAATAATGTGCATTGCATGAATGACATTGCTTCAACTATTCGCTACAACAGTCGAAATTTCTTGTATTGAAATTATGTTTATTTCAACAACTATAATTTTAAAAGTGAAAATTTTAATTAAATATCAAAATTTGAAGTTGACAGATAAAAGAATTTAGATTTAAGAAGTTTTTTCAATATTAAATCGTCGTTTTTCCCGCCATAGAAAAAAATGTATTATATACCTTATATGGGAAAAACATTAGATTTTAGCTCTCGGGACAATACAACCTCGAGCTAAAATCTAATGCTTTTCCCTGGAATAATAACTATTATTAGCTACGAATATAAATAAGCACGTTGGAATAAAAAAATAGTATTTTCTTTTATATATGCACGCTAATTTAAGATGCAATTTACACAACAAAACTTTCGGTGTTCTACACATCTGACAATAGTTAGTGGTCATCCTTCTGAGTTGACTTGGGCCACTCAATACTTGGGCAACAATAACAAACTGTACGTTGATTTTTTTAGAAACTTGAGGGTTTTCATTGACAAGCACAATTTGTAAAATACGGTAAATTTGTATAATAAATTACAGAAACTTCGTAATTTTTATGATGAAACACACAGTTCAAACACTACCTGGGAAATTTTGGACGATAAGACTACATCAACAACAATTAAAATACTGTTACTGAGCTATTGAGGACAGGATCAAACGATTTTCGATATTACCGATATGTACAAAAATATTAGGGTCGTCATAAGTTTTATGACATAGGTATTAGTATTCTAGGTTTAATAGAGAGTATAATGCAGTTCGTTTGAGGTGATATTAGTGGTGGTATTGTAATATTTTAATTATTATTTTTCTTCTACTTATTTTGAGTCAGTTGTTCGACGCGTGGTTAAGATTTATAACAATGTCTAAGAAAGGAAGTCGCTGCTGTTATTTCAAATGTGAAAATGTGCAAAGACTTTGCAGTAAAACGTTTTTTAAATTTCCTAAAGATAATAGACTGAAGGAGTGGATTAAAAATTGTGGAAATATTAGTATTTATTATAGCGATGAAAAAAAATTGCTGCATCGAAAAGTGTGCGAGGATCATTTTATTGAAAGTGACATATTACTGGGAAAAACAAGAAAATTGCTTAAAAAGACTGCAGTGCCAAAAGTTTATTCAGATTTTCATCAAAGAGGTAAGTAGCTAAAGAAGTATTTTGCACTTGTTTCATTTATTTATGTACTATATTTTTTCAGTTGGCTTACTTTTGAAAGTTTTTTTTTTATTAGAATATATTGAATGATATTAGCCAGAGGGTTATAGATACCTATTTAAAATCATTGAAAAAAGTTTCAGAAATAATTTTTCTTTCAGGTGAAAGAAATGTAGCTTCCTCATCAAAAGTATGGTGTCCACCCCAAGAAAGTAATTTTAAACCAGCATCACCAATTAAACTTTATAAAAAAAACGGTACTCCTGTGAGCAACAACTTCAATGCAAGTTTTTCTACTGACGAAGAACTAGATGATCATTTTAAGCAGCCCTTTATAAAAAATCATTCAGAATCTTCAGATCAAGAATCTGTTGTAAGTAACAGAATAATACAAATGCCTACCAGCGAGTCGAAAAGTCCTAAATTTGAAAAATTGCATGTAAAAATAGTTAATTTGCGAAAAAAATTACAAAATGCAAAAAGGAAAAATCGCAGAGTTGAAGAATATAAAAAAATTCTCTACATTTAGTGTAATTGGGAATTTGTTGTCTACAAAAAGTGGGTTTGTTAAAATTTTTGTAAATATGCAGTTATTCCACCGTAAATCAATGCCTTGGTCTACTAAGGAAAAAAACTTAGCTTTATCCATATATTATAAATCTCCCTCAACATACAAATTCTTATTGAAGAATTTTGGATTTATATTGCCGAGTGTGAGAACAATACAATATTGGTTAAAAGTTACCAACATTCCTACAGGTAATTTAATTTTATTTTAATCAAAATTGATTCTAATTATAATTTGTTCGTTTTTATCTATTTGTAGGAGTTGACACTGAGTTAATAAATAAGATTGAAGATCGTGTAAAATATATGACAAAGTCTGAAAAGCAATGTGTCTTATTAATGGATGAAATGTCTTGCAGAATAAATGAAGAATTCAATGAACACCTAAACTTAGTGGAAGGTATTCAAGATCTTGGGCATTTGGGAAGGGCTGACAAACCAGCAAGAAGTGTTTTAGTGTTCTATCTTCGGGGCCTATTAAGAAACTGGAAACTGCCTCTTTGCTACTATACTTCATATGGGCCAGTTAAATCAAATGATTTGAGAGACATTTTGACAAAAGTTTTAACTAAAACCACTGACATAAAATTAGTACCGCGAGCTGTGGTTTGCGATCAAGGTGCCGGAAATAGAGGAACTTTCAAATTATTGGGATGTACGGAAGATAAACCATTTTTTTACTTGGAAAATCATAAAATATTTACAATTTATGACGCCCCTCACTTATTGAAATCACTCCGTAACAACTTGATGAACAGTGATATAAAATTTTTTGTCAGTCAAAATGAAGTATCATGGAAAGATGTGATCAAAACCTTTGAACTTGATTGTAAAAGTTTTTCCACGCGAACCTTACCTAAAATTACGAATTCACACATAAATCCTACTAATTTTGAGAAAATGAAAGTTTCGTATGCTGTCCAAGTGTTAAGCCACTCAACTAGTTCAGCTATGCGTACAGCAAAATATCTAGGATTATTAAATAGTGACACTGCTCTCAACACTGCAGATTTTATTGAAAAAGTAGATAGAACGTTTGACTGTTTGAATAGTAGGCACACAAATGATACGCACACATTTAGACGTCCCTTGCGAGAAAACAACATTATCATGTCTACTCTAAAAGAATCATTTTATTTATTCAAACAGCTGGAAGTTCGATTAGCGAAAAATGATAAAATAAGAAATAATATTTATTGCATCGAAGGCTTCCGTTGGACAATTCAAGCAATGCTGTTTCTTTTTGAAGATTTAAAACGAGATTTGAATGTTAAATATATGTTTACATCATACTTGAACCAGGATCCAATTGAAAACTTTTTCTCTGTCGTGAGAACCCGAGGTGGCTATAATCCATACCCTTCGGTAACTCAGTTTAGACTGGCATTTCAGCATAATTTGTTTACTCGCTTAAGAAACGCAGCATATAGCACAACAAACTGCAAGGAAGACTTTTCAGAATACCTAGCAGTAGAAGAAATTTTCAAAAAACAAGGGACAGTTGTAAGTTAAGTTTCATTGTTTATGTAAATACTAAGTCTTATTTTTTTGTAGAAATCTATCAATGTGGATGAGACGAATGATGATAGCAGCATCGGTTGTAGTATAGGAGATTTTGACGAAAAAAGCCAAACTACAAATGTTCACCATTTTGCCGATTTATCGGTTGTGCAAAATCAAAATATTAATTTAGAACTTTGCAGTAATGTTTATGTCGCTGGATATTTAGGACATAAACTTATTCAGAAATATAAATGCGATAGTTGTGAGGCATATATGATAAAAACGGATGGTAGTCCAATAAATCAGTCTGAATTGTATATATTTTACAAAGACTTTGACGTTGGACGAATAAGTTATTTACAAAGACCAAACGAGGATTTTGCTAATTTAGTAACAATTTTGCTTCGTGAAATATCACAATTGATTAATAACTATAAAACGTATTTTAACATCAAAGATTTACTCATAAATGCTTTGCAACAAAAGGTTATACACTTAAACATTGAATGGACTTGTCACATGAAAGAATTGTTAAATCTAATTTTCAAGATGATGATCCGCAGGGTTTTAAAGTTTACATCCGAACAATATAAAAAAAATAAAAGTTCAACAAATAAAAAAAAAAGAAAATTATCTTCTCAATAAAGTTAATCACATAAGTTCTACATACAATCAATGGTAGATTTTGATAGAATTGATACCCGGGTTGTATCAATTATTGCGTTGCAAAAGAACTACCTTTCCACCCGTCAACAACAATAATTATTGGCAAACATTTTCTCTTTACATATCTATATGGTTGTGAATAAAAACAATTAAGTACAACATGATCAGATACCATCATAAATATATTATAATCTATTTTAAAATGAATATAATCAGATTCACATACATAGGTAATATATCACAAAGTGTGGAGCTTTTTTAGGAATGTTTATTAATTAATTTACTTATTAGTGGTTTGATTTTAACATTGGGTAGTTAATTTTACTTATTTTTAAACTTTTATCTACATTTATGTATTTTATTATACCTATATTAAAACTTAGTTTATTTTACAAAAATGCAGTTTTACTACTCTAATCGAAGAATATATTTTTATAATGCAATTCTTAATAAGAAGTGTGATTTTATCCAGTTTTATTGTTTATAATGTACGTATTATATGAACATATATACACTTAAATTGATTGTACTAACCCTTACTTTTTGGAAGTCCATCTTATTAAGAATAATAAAAAACTTTTCGTTTTAACAAAACTTCCAATATTTATTTAAAAACCCCTTTTTTTTTTTTTTTATTCTTAATATATACACTTGTTTTTTCTTATACTGTAGGTATCTATTATCTATCTATAGTATCTACCCTGTATACGTTTATTACTTTTTACGTCTAAATATCTACGAATGCCGAAATATATTTTATCGGCGAGGCATGGGTCCCCACTCCGATTCTACAAGTTTTTTGTAATTTGACGATAGGATCGCTTCACTACAGGGGCCCTATTCTGTAACATGTAGGAGTGCTCGTGCACGACTTCTCACCGATGTGAGTACTCTCTCACTCATCACTCTCATGGTCCATAAAAATCCTATTCACGATGATTCGAATACTCTACTAGATTTTGTGCGGCGTTGCCAAGTGGAACGACTATCTTTGACCTATTAGTAGTTCTAATGTACCGTTAGTAGGTTTCCGAAATAGAAACATAACCTCACTCTGTTTGAAAAAGTGGAAATTATATTTTTTCAAAAGACAATGTTGTGTGAAGCGCAAAAAAGAATGTTAATAAATTTCATGAATGAACATGAAGAATTACACAGAGGCCTATTTACAGCCAGCTTTTCATATAAAAAAGCCCAACAACTTTGGGAAGAAATTACAATAAAATTGAATAGCGTCCCAAATGGACAATCCAAGGATTGGAAAAAATGGAGAAAAGTAAGTATACTTTGTTTTTGTATTGTTGTACAATTAGAGGAAATTGTAACGTTAATTAACTGCAGCAGCTTAATTAGTTTTTTCTTTCATGACAGACATGGCAAGATATGAAAAAAACGCAAAAGCAAAAAATGCTAAAATTAATAAATATAGAAATATGACTGGAGGAGGCCCAGCGTGTCCTACAACTCTCAGTCAAACAGAAACTGAGGTTTTAGACATGCTTAGCCCCATTCAAATGGATGGGATAGGAACAGAAGAAACACCAATAGAGTTCTCCTTTGATGAGAATTTCGATGAAGTTAGTACTTACTTTATTTTTTATGACCTGACAAGTGGTTTTGTTAGGACAAAACTTGGCTTCAATTGAATTCTGAACTTACTAGAAACTAGTTTTATTAATTATAACTTAGTCATATTTTCAATAAGATTATTAGATAACGTTTTTCTTGAAATCAGGGCATTATGTAATAATGACATTATTTTATACTAATTTTTGTTCATTTCTTTTAAGAACTTGCCTGAGAACATCAATGATATTTCAACCGAAATAGTTGGAAGGGCCAGGGAAGAGGTAACAAATAGGTTTTCTGTTTAAAATTAGTTGTAATAAAATATTACTTGCATCAGGTTTGTGTGCTACATGAAGTAAACCAGGTTGCTGCTGAAGTAATTTGTAATACACCTGCTGAGGAGCAAGATAAAGAGGTAATATATTCAAATCAATAGAAAACAAGTGTCAAATTTTTAACAATTTTTTATGATTGCAGGCTCTTCAGGAACACACCTACCACATGACATATCCAGTGTCAAACAAACCGAAAGCCAGACTTCCCAGACCTCCCAAAAAACAACAAAAACAGCTCGGCTGCAAGCTTCATTGGCACTGAGCCAAAAACATTTAGCCTCCATGAGTGAGAAGAACAATGTTCAAATTGAGTATTATCGAGGAAAAATGTTCATGAAAACAAGAAAAATGAGGGCCCAACTAAGGATGGAGAGGCACCAAAAAAGTTGGTGGAGATATTTAAAATATTAATGTTTTTTTAGTTTGTGATAATGCTGTGATATAACTAAGAATAATAAACAACTAAACGTTTTAATAAAACTTCCACATATATTTAAAAATTTAACTTTTAAAAAGCAATGACGATGCTATGTATTTAGCGAAACAGCTGTCATTGCTTTTTAAAAGTTAAATTTTTAAATATATGTGGAAGTTTTATTAAAACGTTTAGTTGTTTATTATTCTTAGTAATATGGACTTCCACACAGTAAGGGTTAGTACAATAAATTTAGCTGTGATATAACTTTTATTTTTGTATACAAGGAATTAGTTTTTAGTTTGTGTTCGCTGTAAGGCTCCAGTGTTACTTTTATTTTTTATTTATTTATTGTGATTTTTATTTTTTTATATGTTATATTGAGTGTCATCCGAATATGAAAAAGCACTGATTTAAACTTATTTTTAAACAAGGAGCTAAGATAAAAAAGTAAAACCTACAAATTGTTTGGACAGATTAATAAAAAATCCAAAAATAAATAAACTATGATATGTACCTACAAGGATACCTTGTTTTACAGTTTGCCTCTTATCATAGTTTTTGTACTTGATACCCCATTGTATGGTTACTCTCATACATATGTGATTTATTTTTGAATTTTGTTCAATTGTTCATAAGAGGTCACCAATAGCTGTCCAAACAATTTGTAAGCTTTACTTTTTCTCTTGGCTACTTGTTTCAAGAATAAAAATCTAAACTAGTGTTTTTTGACATTCAACTGACTCAAACTGATAGAACAGTCTTAAGTTTGTTTTTTATTTTTTGTTTACTGTTGAGAATTTGATTTTGAGTTATTTTTTTTGTTTGATATTATACATTTTATCCTTAAATACAATAGTTTAATTTTTTGGGTGGTAATAACTTTGTTGATCCAAATGAGTTTTTAAAGGTCTATTTATAAAATATTAAAACTATGTTTGGTGAAACAACTTCAAACTAGTAATAAATTTGCAGCTTTCTTAGATAATTTATTTCTTTCACAGATAAACCAATTAATAACAATATAATATTACTATTCTTAACATTCATAATTAACATAGATTACATAAATAAACTTGATAAATCCCGACTTATCTTACTAGTGGCAACACCGACAAAGTCGCTATTATTAATTTTCAATTTTAATTGTAGTGTGTATCAATTATTATCTGCCTTAACAGTCTTCCAGCTTCCAAATCATTCTGCGCTGCTAAATTATCAGCTCCTACAAGCTGGTTGTCTTGAATTACTCCAAGATCTGCATTCAAAAATTCATTGTCTCTTTCTGGCTCTGGAATTCTATTTTGCACGCAAATATTGTGTAGCACACAACATGCTTTTATTATTTTGACCACTTTTATTGGCTGGTAGTGGAGAACCCTATGTTTTAAGAGACATCGAAACCTGTTTTTGAGCAAACCATTGCACTGTTCAATATTGCTCCTTACTCTCTTAAAATCATTATTAAATTGCTCCTCTGCAGCAGTACTAGGATTTATTAATGGTGTTAGCAACCAAGGACGCAGAGGATAGCCTGTAACAAACAATATAAAGATCATGATTATAATAAGTAAATTAATTTTTTTACCAGAATCGCCTAGCAAAAAAAAGCTGTTTTGGGGATCTTGTCTATAAACTCTTTGTAGGACAGTCGAAATATTTGATTGCCCCCAAATATACGAGTCATGCGTGCTGCCTGGAAAATTGGCATTTACACTCATTATTACTAGGTTTTCGTCACATACCTGAAATATGAACATTACAAAAAGAAGAGAAAATGTAACATAGTTTACCAGTTGAACGTTTAAGGAATGGTAATTTTTTCTATTAACATATATATGTTCCTCCTGGATTGGTCGAACAATTGCCACATGGGTGCAATCAATAATACCGATTCCCCCAGGAATGCCAGTGGAATGAAAAAAGCTAAAAAATGCAATCCAAGTTAAAAGTAAAATTATTATAAGTACCATTATAATTTCTACCTTGCTCTCCGCTGTGCCAACTCTTCCATATTCTGTGGGAAACAGATCCATCTTCTAATCATTTCTGGCCGATTCAAGGCATTGGTGACCTCTTCAATGCATCTACAAACACTGCTTTGACTCATTCCACAAAAAAAATTGGAACCTGTCACAGCTTGATAGCTGCCTTGGCCATAAAATAAAAGAGTCACCAACAACTGAAAATAGTTCAAAATTAATATTCCTGTGCGATTGTTGGCTTATCTGTAAAATTATTTACAAATTTACAGACTAGTAAACTTGATGTTGTTACCTTTGTTTTACAACTTAAACCTGATGTTTTTTGGGGAGCTTGCAAAAATGGCGTCAGCTCATCCAAAAGCACTGTAAAATTGTCTTTATTTAGGCGAAAATGCTTAATAAAATTAAAATCAGACAAGACCAAAAAGGATCTTGACGTTGAAAATATAAGCGAGGTATATTATTTGCAGCTTGTTCTTCGGCATCTTCAACATTGTCTATTAGCATTTGCATAATTAAATCGTCATCATCCATTTTAAAAACAATAAATAAACGATCAAACTCCCAAAAACTAAACATGCACTTAATCACATAAAAAATTAATATGTTAGGTTACAATAATCTTCAATTTTCATTTTGTTGCCTTGTGCGCAAGTCTATTCTCTCACAATCTATCAACTCTCTTGGTTTTACCCAGTAGAGTGCTCCTATAGGAGTTTGTGAGCATTCTCTCACATTTCAGAATACGAATTTTATCATTTTAGGAGAGTGACATGCGCAGTAATGCTAAATTGTGAGAGAGAGCTCCTACACGACCACTCTCACGAGTTAGTGAATAGAGTCCCAGTACGTGTTTTAGAAAGAGAGATAATTTTTAGTGAGACGGAAGGAATGGGCAATCTTTA
The DNA here is from genome assembly GCA_035357415.1 of Ophraella communa. Lineage (NCBI taxonomy): Eukaryota > Metazoa > Arthropoda > Insecta > Coleoptera > Chrysomelidae > Ophraella > Ophraella communa. Next base: position 15,583,989 of record CM068995.1, on the reverse strand, counting down.
GCACTACGGTTGCGCCTCTTACTACTTTATTACTCAATGCTGACGCTTAAATTTCACATTTAATTGAAACGACGTCAAATTATACTAATTGGTATAAAAAACAAAAACGGCATTTTTTATTTTAATATCTCACCGTATTAAATTAGATTAAGGAGTTTATCCAGATAAAATTCTGCAACAAAATGTAAATATTAACATAGAGAAATTATTTACAATTGTGTATTTCACAGGATTTAATAATTAATTAAACTTGTTTTAAAACAAGTAGGTACATTAAAAATAGTTTGTCAATTAGTCATAGTGGTGAACACCTTTGTCTTTCCCAACCCATACACACAAATACGCACAATATGCTCTCAATTCATATTTTTACACGAAACAAAACAATGTAATCAACCAAATTGTTTTGACATTCACCCTATTTTCAATACCGTATAAAATTATTGTCGTCTACGGGGTGCAGCCGTCATTAAAACACACCTTTTGCGAGTGATATTTCATTTCAAGAGTAGTCAATTAGATTTTTTCGATTCATGATGGTTTCCTAGCTATAGATCGATAGACTACGGATATAAATATAGGAAAATACACATTTTTTTACGTTAATTAGTTGGAAATAACGCAATTAAGTCACGAATTGAATTTTTTAAGCAGAACATATAAGAGGAATTTCGCTATTAGTTCAAATATTGCTAATTGTTTAAAAATACATTTGCATTGACTTATTACGAAAAACTCGAAATAAAAAGTTACATTTTTAAAATTAGTCTCAAAAAACACTATACAGCCCTATTAAGATGGCAGTGAAATAATAAATTATCAAAAGACAAAACATGTAATTTAAATATGAATAAAATCACAATAAATTTAATGTTAAAAATATAAAAATGTGACTAGTTTCGGTCTTACACCATCATCAGGCTAAAAATAAAAAGATACAGTAAGGAAAGAATGAAGACAAGAACTATAACAATAATAAAATAAAGTTCTAGTAAAATGAGTGAGGCACAAAAGCTTACCTATGTACATATGTACAATATTAAAAGTTACATCAGTCAAAATATATGAATATGTGGGTAAATAAAATATAATAAGTTACGGAGTAAAGTGATATAAATAAGTTATACTAAGTGACATAAACATCCGAACACCCAGTTTAAATGATTTTATGTTTATAAAATTTAGTATAAGTACTTACTAAAGCATAATAAGTGAATGTGATAAAAATTTCAAAATTATTGCATTGATTTAAAGCCCCTTTACATTTAATAATGTGTGGATGCACCCCGAAGTGTTGCGCATTCTCCAACGCGCCTAGACATACTTCTGATTAGGTGATCAGTGTCCTATGGTATCTCATTCCAGACAACCACCAACTCCTCTTGAAGTTCTTCTACAGTTTAAGGAGGACGTTGCAAATTGAGCAATCTCCTACCCATCATATCCCACACGTGCTCAATTGGGGATAAGTCGGGAGATCTTGGCCAAGGTAACAAACCGTAAGCTATAGCACCCCAAAACAAACTCCAACAGTTTGATGAACATTATTTTCAACAAAAAAACGTGGATTTCTTCTTTCACCACGTCGTTTTCTAACCCTCGCTTGACTATCGTGCATGCCAAAACAAAATCGAGACTCGTCACTAAAGTGTTCTATTCCTGATCCCAGAGTGACCGTTCTCTGTACCACTCAAGGCGATTAGATCGGTATTCTGGAGTTAAAGGGAGGACCCAGTGTGATCGGTATGAAAACAGGCCTGCCAAAACGTCTTATTCGTCGGTAATCACTTCGCATTGTAACAAGTTTATTTGGACGCTAAGACCGTCGATGTAAATAAATAGTTTTTGCTTTGGTTGCAATATTAACTAATAACATTGAATAAATTTAACCTACCTCGTATTTTTAAAAAATATCCTCAAAATCCTTTTAATAAATAATTTGATAGCTTATTCAGATAGTTTAATTCCTTTATTATGTTGAAATATCGCCTTGTATTAAATAATTTCATTATATTCTTGTATATTGATAGTAATATTGTCGTTGGTAGTAATAAGAAGTCATTGTGGGGTATTGTTTTTTGGGAATCTTTTTACCATTTTAGCCTGATGAATGCTATAATTCATTAGGGTGCTGGATGTAATTCATCCCAAGCTCCCTTGAGATATTTTCTAAACCATTAGTTTTTTATTCATACCTGTCTCTTAGACATATGAGTACATCTGTTTAGTATATTATTTGTAAACATGTCAATATTATGGAAATGATTTCAAATGATTTCTTCTTCTTTTTTGAAGAATAGATCTAATGAATCTACGGTTAATAGATTTTTGGTAGTTCGATGGTTATCGATCGAACGAGTCATCGATTGTTTCTTGTTCCGTAGTCTTTGTCAGTGTCTTTACTTTGTTCCGTGCTAAGTAAATTTCTCTTTATAAAGTTGACTGACTGTAATGTCATAAATTGAACGAATATCCGTTTTTTTGAATGAAAAAGAAACGGCGAGGGGAACGTGTCGTGCATGATGTCGTTAATTAAGGAATGTTTGTCTGCTGTGTGTAGTGGCGGTTTCCTAATTTATTTGTGGTATTTTGCTACCATCCCAACGAGGGGAGATAAGAGAAACCAACCCACATCCACCAGGAAGCCTCTGGATTTGGTATTTTTGTGGAGTTCTGCTAGTGGAGAGCAGAGATTTGATTATTCATTGGAGCCATGCGGCCTGACCCGTGTTAGGGGAGTTGGAACACTTTGCAGCACATTTCGGAGGGCTTGTCCATCTTCAACACCCTCTCAACATACGAATTCTTGCACAAGATTCAAGGAAAACCCTCACCTGGAGGTAAATGCAATTAATTTTCATTTTCTTTGTACAAACATGTAGATAGTTTTTTTGCTAACCTTCTATTTCAGTTTTGGGATTAAGGGAGGGCCTGGATTTGCTTATTTTTGTAAGATTGTAAAGTAAAGTTCTTTTTTTTTGAAATGTATGAGAATTTTTCAATTTTTGGGGCATAATCGTTAATTAATATTAATCTTAAACAGACTTTAATTTCAATTTAAAGGTACTGATGTTATTGGGGTGGGATTTAAAGGTTTGTTGCGTATACTTATGGCTTTGGTGCTTTTAGGGTTCTTCTGGTATGTTATGGAAAGGTAACTCAATGTTAACTTTTAAATTGTGTGATTGGTACTGGAATATTCTGGTAGAAGGCAGTTGTGACCTATACCTGGGGTGATTTAAGAAACTACTACCGGCTTGAGAAGAAGACGGCTTGTGGATAAGTTTTTGTTGTTTTTTTATATTATACTTAATGAGTAATGTTTTAATTTTTTTATGTTTACGGGGGGGAAGAGAATTTCAATTAATCATATGGATTTTACTAAAGTTTATTAATTTTTTGTAACATAACATTTAAATTTTTGCATTATCAGTATAATGTAATATGCCTGTGTACAATACCATTATATAACATTAGAGCACTTGACTATGATGTGAGAGTGGATAGGTATTTTTTTACCCTGTTGTACGCCTTGGATCCAATGCCTATAACCCTGGGGATATAAACCATATTAGTCTACGGTATTATATATGGGTATACTTTTCTTTGCCTGAATTGTGGGTAGAATTAGAACTAAGTTTTGTTAAACTAGTAAGATACTCATTAGAAATATTTTTCTTAAATGTAAACCCTTATTATTGTCACTGATATCTGATGTAAAACGTTTTAGTTCAATAATGCCATTTTAAAAGTAAAATAAATCAATTGTTTAAGTATAATACTATGGTCTAAGTCATTTATGTTGAATATATATATTTAAAGATTTCTCGAGTAATAGTATAATATCAAAAATTTTGGAGTTCATAATAAAGTAAGCATAAGTTAAAGGTTGTCTTTTCAATTTCCTATCATTTGTTAGATTTAGATTAGGGAAAACTACTGTATAGCTCAAATAAATCTAACTGGCGCCCTTATAAATATCCCAGATTTGATTTACTCACTCCCATCTCCACTAGAGTGAACCGGAGCAACAAAGGTTGAGATCTGGGCAACCATAACTTAGTATAAGCACCAGAGAGGTGGTTATAGCATGCCAATAGGTCTCCACGGTCTGTTGTTCCAGGGGGCGTCCAAAGCTCCTTGTTCTTTGCGTGTGGCCTTTTGGAGCAATGACTGGTAACACCTAATCACGGTGTCTACACGTCTTTGCACTCTAACTGAAATTTCCCGAAAAGAAAATCCAGCTTCCCAAAGTCCCATTATACGACCTCTATCAAATTCACTAAGTTGACGAAATCGTATGTCTCCGTACCGTAGGCATCGTAACCAATCGTAAAGATGGTCAAGAACCAAAATCCACAAAATTTGGATCTTTACTACGGCTGCAATATTAATTTTTGGATTGTTAGTGGATTTTAAAAAAAGTAGTATATAAACCGGAATCTTAAACTGATAAGGCTGAAAATTTTATCAATTGTTTATTTCAGTTTATATCAGTAAAATAAATAAATTTACCAAATTTTATTAAAATAAAATCATTTAAACTGGGTGTTCGGATTTTTATGTCACTTAGTATAATATTAAGTTAAAATAAACATATAGGGAACATAGAGGGACAAAACGGGATTTAAACAAAAACAACTAAAAAGCCAAAAGAAATGACGTAACATAAATAAAGGATTGTTATAAAAAATAATGGAAATAAACAGTGAAAGATAATAAAGGAAGGAAATATACAAAAAAATTTCATTTATTTATTTATTTATTTAAGTAGGGGATAAAGTTATACATAATCTTTAGAATATACAGAGAAATTCTATAAGCAGTACAACATAAAGTAATCAGAATATACAACAGAAGTAATTTGCAACTAATTAACAACAACATATAACTATCAAAAAACAGAAGAAGAAAGCATCCAAACAAATCACTTAATAATATCAAAAGGTAAATTCAAGAAAATGTAGTTATCACTGGGTTATATTTGTTCATTAGGGCAAATTACTGAGGTATTTAACAAAGAAGATCTAATCTCCAAAGATTCTAACAAATTCAACCTATTGCCCTTATTACATGTATGTAAAAGTTTGATGTCGAATGCATTAGTAGAATAATTCTTATTTTGGCAATTTTCATTTAATATAATTATGTGAATGGATATAAAAATAAATTTTTATTTAAATTATAACTGTGTTTTTATTGTTCTAATGACAACTGACAATTATCAATACTATCTAGTGTACAGGTTAAGTCAATAATAGGGGTAACGACATTGATTACGTCAATAAAGTAGCGTCTGTTTAAGAATTAAATAGATTTATAAAACCTATTTAAAACATTTGCGAGTTCTAATGCCAGCTTCCTTCGACTTTTTTGTTTCTCTTACCTTAGTTGCCCTCTTCTCCATAATACCATCGAATGTCGTTACAGTATTTTCTCTTGAAAAACAATGTATTCATTAAATATTTTTATGTGTAAATCCACTTACTTTATCTTTACTTTTTATAATTTAAAATGCAGCCTAACAGCGAAAATAGAATTAGTTAAAAGATATTGATGAATTATTAAATAATGTGGTTTTTATACAAAACGGTTCAAAAAATAATCTATTCAAATTTTACTCGTCCTGTAAAATTTTACTAGATACATTTTTCCAGGCTCAAACTGATAACTTTTCAAAATATTTGGGTACAACATAAAAAACTTCCTACGCTGTTTGGTTGAATACCCATCGAAAATTGTTTGGGTTCTTGGTTATAAAAGCTAGGGTCTTTTATCAAAAGATGGCGCCGCGATGAAGATACGCTCCACTCTGTTACTACCTGTGATTTGTTATCTTTGTGATCTTCATTGTAGCGTATTGATTTTATTATATAATCTCAGTGTGAAAAATCAGAGTTGACAGTATTGATATGCAGATTTCGCACATACAATATTGGTTTTGTGTCTTAATATTTAGCGAGTATGTGCATAATCGGGTTTTGAATAATTCATTATGTGCGTCAATGTAAACTATAAGAGAATATCAATTGAAACGTTAAAATGTCGCTTCTGATCTTGATAATAATCAAATTGGACAACGCGGAGACACTAAAAGGAAAATTATGTTTGTTTTCCGATTCACTAAATAGCTTTGTTTGTGTGGATGCCCGAGAAATTTTTATTCGGAATGAGTTATCCGCCTGCGATTAACATTCACAAAAAAAATATCACTGGGTGAATTGTGTTCAATCCGTATTAGATTCAATTTACTTTAAATGATTTATGTTTTGTAAATACGTTCGGTTTTAGTAAACCTTGCCACCGTATGAAAATTTACCGGCTGGAATTTGTTTTAATCTTGAAACGGTTTGGATGCTGCAAAAAATGTTCAGCTGATTGTTTTTAATAGTAGAATATTATAATAATATAATATAATAAATATAAATAATATGTCATTTAATTTTTTAATTGGTAATATTTAAGTTTGGGATAGTTTGGCAATGTGCACAATTATTGTTGTTGTTTTGGCCACATAAATGACCTGACGCCACATTTGCGAGTTATGCACGCGACTGGTGCGAACGGTCCGCTCGCCTGCCTGGCGGCCCGGATAGCACAAGTCCACACCAGGTATATCCGGAGGATATCTGATGGGACATAGTCTATATCCTCGGGATATACGGTTTTGGCTATGCGCTTTTCCCTAGTACATCCTCAGGATATACGATGTTAAAATGGGACGTCCCCGGTATATCCCTATAGTATATCCCTAGGATATACACTGAACTACATCCATAGACCATCCTTATTTTCTTTATACAAATTAGTTGAATAATTAAAGGGTACTTGATTGTGTTAACCTTTACTTTTTGAAAGTTCATCTTACTAAGAACAATAAAAAACTGAACGGTTAAACTAAACTTCCACTATTTATTCGAAAAATTCGCTTTAACATTCAATTACAGCTGTTTCGCTATAACTAGCATCGTCAGATTGACATATTGAAATTACATTTTTGTTTGTTTGTAACTAGGTACTTGATGTTGCTAAGTAGTTAAGGCTAGACCAAGTAAGGAAGTAATAAGACATAACAATATTAAAGCCTAGATGTTATTAGCCCTAAGGGATTATCCTGGATGTATTTCCCTCTAAGATCAGTATAACTGTGCAATGATATAGAAAAACCAGGAAAAAACTATATCATGCTGATATTTACAATAACTTAATATATTTGTGTTATAATAATGTCTTATCTATATATAAAATGAATACTCAATCAAAGTAAACAGTTTAATAGTGGAGAACTTCCAAGATTTATTTGTTCATTAACTACTTTAGCAGATCAACAGTTTAGTTTAACCGTTCAGTTTTTTATTGTTCTTAATTAAAGGGTACATTAATTAATAATTTATAATTCAAAGACATTCATATTTATTAAAAAAATTAGTTAATGCATTTGAAGAAAATTTTTTGAACTTTTGGGCCAAGAAACTACTGATTTCTCGCAGTATTTCCTTGAAGACGACATATTGGATAGTTTATCGGCTTCTGTAAAAAATATACATTCAATATTTAAGCATCAATATACCTCTTAGCTAATTTGCTGTGAATTTCAAATCATTACATTTTCGCTTCTTTTTTTGTCCTCCCAATTAAATTGTGCAGCTAGACCATTAGATAAAATGGGAGTCAATAATATTTTTACAAAATCGTAACTGTTGTTACCCCCATTTCTAGATACTACTATTTATCTTGTCTAAAATAAAAATAATTAATTTTCATTTCTTTTCTAAATTGACATAATGAGTCAACTCTATCTCATCAAACATTGGTTTATTCCACTCAGCTTTAATTGATTTCAATGTTTACTTGTAAAATTGGCAATTCTTTAAGGCGCGTTACACATGTATGCGACGGACATGATGCTACTGACATTTTTTTGTACTGGTTGCATGTCTTTTAAAAACCAACCTGTGTTATCAAATGGTACGTTACACACTTATGTTACTGACCCGGTGCGACTGACAGGAGTTAGAAGCAAATGCCTCTTCGAACCAATTTGTCAGCTGTTAAAATACACTCACTGTGTCCCTAAAATCTCGGTGCATGTGGTTTGTTTTGAAAATTTATTTAAAAAAGAAAAAAAACGTCGAAATACATCAACTGTATTACTTTTCTGTTATTTTTTAGCTTAACTACTTAAAAAATGATCCTGCCACTTTTTATCGATTGTCACGTGCAACTAGCATGGCTAAGAAACAGTCCGTCGCATATATGTGTAAGACGCCTAAAAATTTCTAAATAAAGCACAGTAAAAAAACATAATACTCAGAGATTGGTAGATAGGAATCCTCATCCCTGTTCACAAAAAGGGTGATAACCAAGAATGTAAAAATTACCATATAATAACAATGCTTACTATACCATCGAAAATATATGAACGGATTCTGGATAGACGCTAAAAACAATAGTAGAAGAACCACAATGTAGATTCCTAGCATTTAAAGACATAGAAAAAGCATTTGGTAGTATACCAAGAGATGTCATCTGGGATAGTTTGTTTAAGATGAAGAGGTGTGAACAACAAACAACAAACATGAGAAACTATGTAAGAATATAGAACCAGGAATCGGAAGTATTTATTACGAAAGCGGGATTAAGGCAGGGAGGATTGCTGAGCCCAACACTTTTTACTATAGTACTAGATGATGTATTACAAAAAATAAAGCACCAAACAAAACCCCTTACAGTTTGATTCATAAATATGGAAAAAATGACCATAACCGAGTGCGCTTTTGCAGATGACCTAGTGGTATACGCAAGAAATAAAAATAAACTTCAACACAACATAAAATTATGGAACTTGACATTGCCAGAAAAACCTAAAACTAAATTTGAATAAAACAAAAATAATTACTATGTAGGAAACAAGGCAGAAACGAGGTCAATAAAAATAAACAATACATTTCATTCAACCCATCTCTGTATGAACCTAATCTGTGATATTTCGTTGTAAACAAAAAAAAATCAAAATAAAACTGTTTTAAAAAATTTAATGCTTAGGTATTGAAAATTTTGGAAACAACTTTTATTTTGAGATTTCAGTTGTAGCTTTTAGTTTCCACAGGAGTCACTATGTTCCAACACTGTATAAGTATTTTAACACGCTCCTGTGCTCAGCAGGGAATAAAATCAATAAGGAGAAAAATTAATTTCGATGCCCTGCAAGCCGACAACAGAAAGGAAATCCGACATCATTAAAATTTTTTAATTTGAAGTTTTAAGGCTAGTGACAACAAAATTAGTTTTCATAAAAAGATTAATCAAAAGCCATAGAAAATATATTTTTTTAAAATATCATTTAAATTTCATTTTGTGGAACCTTGTAAATTTACAGCGATTCTATTACTTTTTTATATTTACCCATGTCAATTTTGTCATTTCTTTATTTGACATCGACTTGTTTCTGTTTTTGCGACCAGTTCCAATCATAGAAGCTGGAAGCGGCCCGTCTTCGACGGGAAATCTTTTATGTTCTGATTAAAAACGCCCTTCTTTTGTCGTTGTGTCAACATAAAGAAAAATTCTTTTCTATGTCACTTGTAAGGCTAAAGTTGGGTAGAAAGGAAGGCCTTAAATAATTTTACCTACCTCAGGTAACATTATTTTGAGAATAATAAAAGGTTTAAAATAGTATCTTTGTCAAAGAAGTTAACTATAATTTTCGAGATAGAGATTTTTTTAACATAGTTTCCAACAAGGAGAATTTTAGTGTTTTGTCGATTTTTATACACATTTATAAACTATTGCACTAAGTAATAATCATGCTCTAAAAGTAGCCTTATACGGCCTCTACTAATTCCGAATAAACATATACCTACTGAGTGACATAAAAATCAGTTTAAATGATTTTATTTTAATAAAATTTGGTGAATGTATTTATTTTACTGAAATAAACAATTGATAAAATTTTTAACCTTATCAGTTAAATATTCCGGTTTTTATACTGTTTTTTTTTGAAATCCACTTACAATCGCTTCGCTCGGCACGCAGTAATAGATTTATAATATAATATAATTTAATAGCTTTAAAAACTAATATTTAAAAAAATAGATTATAAGAAGTGAAAACATTGCTATATGAGCCACGATAGAAAAGTATATTATTGTCTTAAAAAACCTTAAAGCTTCACTACTTGGTCTTTAATGGACATCGACAATAATAATTCACCTTTCTACCTTGGCACATAATTGGGTACTGCTCTTTTAATGTTTGAGTGAAATTAATTGTACTCTTATTATGTGGAAATCCATCTTTTTAATAACATTAAATAAAGAACGTTCTAATAGTATGTCCACGGTTTGTTTAAAAAGTTAACTTTTCAGCTCAGTGACATTTTTTGCTATATACCATAATCGTAAATGTTAATTTGTTTAAGAATAATAAAAAAATCTTCGTTTTAACAAAACTTTCACTATTTATTTGAAAAACTGCTTTTTTAAACTCAATGACAGCCGTTTCGCTAGACAACTAGCATATTGACGAGTTTTTTATTATTCTTAATAAGATGGACTTCCAAAAAGTAAGAGTTAATACAATCAATTTAGTTAATTTGTTTATTTTTTCTGTTGCATTATATTCTCTTCGCACATATTTTTACGTTATTACAATGATTGGGTAATAAACAATACGCATGAAATTGTTATGGAGTGTGTAATACTTGATTAATCAAGTAAGCATTAAGACATTTTTATCTTGCAAAAAATTCAAAGGATATGTAAAACCAGGTCAACCAAAACAAAAATAAGGAGCGATCTGCTATGGAGAAAAATCATATACACTTCACGGGCCAAAAGTTGAAACTAGCATGTCATGCGCCAAGAGTGGAACTCTAGGCTAATGTATAGTATAATATACTATTTGTCTATTAGTAAGTAAAGTTGAAAGAAAAATTATAATACCATAAAGGTCATATTTTTTAGATTATTTGTATTCAATGTTTTCACTACATGGTTCAAGGTCAATTCATTCCGGGAATAAAAATATAACCTTTTAATATTAATATAGGCAATAAGTAAGTTCTGTTTATGGTTTTGCTGTATATTCATACGTTAAAACCTCACTTAGTTTTTATTCCGGGAAGTCCGGGAAGTGACTAATTACGGTACGAGATAGATGTTTACGGAAGCAAATGACATATTTGATTAATTTATTAGGAAGTCATTTGACTGCTGTGAAAAAATTATGTTACTTGATTTATTCTTAACATGGTTGATTTGCTTTATAAATAAAACATAAACAGCGGTTACCAAGTAACAATGTAAATAAAGGCAGACAATGGATCTGAAATTACCTAGATGTAATTGCTGAGAAAACGTCGGAAGAGATAGGGCAAATCATTTAAGTCTGCAAAAAGATATGAAAAAAAATATGCGCTGTTTTGCAACTAGCGTGAACAACACAATTTGAAAAATAGTGCTGATGAAAATGTGATGTTGCCTTACTTTTTGGATATGGTAAGAACTTTTTTAAAGAATATTCTTTTCAACAGTTTAAATTTTCAACACTTTTTCATTATGGTCCAAATACTCGATGGTAAAATCAATGATTATGCATGGTTAATGAGAATGTCAACATATCAAATTTCCCAAAGTTGATAGCTTTTTAAAATGTAGACTATCAGCCAAACCAGTAGAAGGTGCTGATAAAGGAACAAAGCGTCTCTTCATGAGGGACGCTCCAGATAAAGAATATCTATTTCCCAAAGTGATAGCGTTACTTGGGGTGCTGGAGGTTGCCGAAGGGAAGAGATCTATAATTTAGAAGTGATGTGGAGGATACGGGTACTAAGCTAGGAGTTTAGATTAACCAGACAAAAACACATATTCGACGAGCTTTCTCAGTGATGAGATTCACTATTTGAATGTGTTTAGAAAATACATGAATTTACGGCAACACGTCTTCCTGAAAGCTCTTTTGGTGGGTTATAGACAAGGAAAATGTCTGTCTCAAAGAGCTCGTATACATACTATTGGCGAAGCACCTATGAAAATAGTAAGTCGTTAAAACTAGACCAACCAGAAAAGTATACAGATCATTGCCTCAGGAGGACATCCTCAACGTTGTTGGCCAATGCTGAAGCTGACCTTAAAGTTCTAAAACAGCAAGGTGTATGGAATAGTTCTTCAGTTGCAGAAAAGTATATAAAAGAATCGATTGAAGACAAAAACAAGATTGCAAGAATGATCCAAAGTGGCGAAACTTTTGTTGAAATGCTACATCACAGCCACACGTATTCCGCGATAACAGAAAACACTGTAAATCCATCAATAACTCCATTAATATGCTGTTGCCAGCAATAGTACGATTAATGTCAATCTTTAAAAACTAGAATAAAAGCTTGGTTTACATTGATTCACTTATTATTTCAAACAACATGTACTGTAAAGTACAAGTGTACCATAAAGTGCCATTTTTTGAACTCAAACGAGTCCGGGAAATGGCCGTACAGTATGAAAAAAAGTTTATTTTCCGGATTTAAATCAAGTACGTAAAGGTACGTTTTAGGGTATCTACATGAAATAAAATTATATAGGTATTACTAAAAAATTCGAAGAACTATTTACTTGTTTTACATTAAAAACAAATAATACCAACTATTGACTACTTATCTAAAATTTAATTACAAATGTAAATGTATAAAATATAGCCATAGAAGCCGTTTTAATGTTTCCAAAATAAAGTTTAACTACTGTAAGAAAAACAAAATGACCATACTAAAAATTAGTAATATGTAGTTTTTTAATATTTTATAAGGATATAAACATATCTGAATAGTAGTTACCGGTAATCAATTTTCTGATATCTTATCATGACCGATGTTTATTGATGGCCATCCATTTGCAAAACCATGAAAACTTTGCTTAAATCGCTTTACCGTATAACTAACTAAATGGGTCGTCTAGTCGGCATGGTCGTCAATAACTAACAATTTTTATGTCATTTTGGATCGCCTGGGCATAATGGAGCCTGTTTTACGACCCGATCGTAAACTAGAATACTGAATGGCCGGAAAAAGATTCTGCCAATCAATATCTGATAAAGGGTAAATAAGTCCCCAACTATGACGACGACCTTTAGTAATATCACTTATTTCATAATTCTATTGGATACGAACCGTCTGTTCCTTTGTATATTTTGTAGGTCAACAAGAAGTTTATACTTTTTAAGCAAATTTAAACAGATCTTTTTTAAATGTCACGTCGTGTAGTTGGACTTCCATTCCATTTTAATAGGATACATTGTGTAAGATTAATGAAAGTGATTGTACTAACCCTTACTCTGTGGAAGTCCATCTTACTAAGAATAATAAACAACTGTTCGTTTAAAATTAACTTTTACGTTTAATTAAAAAAATAGCTTTTAAATTACAATGTTTTACTACAACGAGCATAGTCAGATTGACATATTTAAATTACATTTTATTTTTTCAATGTAACTACCTGATGATAGATGTTAATAGTCCTAAGGGATTATCCTGGATGAATTTCCCTCTAAGATCAGTATAACTGTGTAATGATATGGAAAACTCAAGAATAGCTATTTATGCCATCAGTTACGAAATGGCTAATTTTGTGTAAGGTTTGAGATTTTTGCGGAACGAACGAGGTGAGTTTCGCAAAAGCTCGCAATAAAATTTAATATAATTAATAAAAATTTGGAAAACATAAATTAAGTTTGTTGCTGTTACTTCATGTTAGTTGTCAGTTTGACATTTTGTAAAAAAGTCTAGACGGAAAGTTCTTAGCGATATTGATATATTTTTAGTTTTATTTTAAAAAAAATGAGTGATTCAAGTTCTGAAGAGCTACCAAGCGATATTGAAGAGGCAGCAGGTAATGCTCTATTATCAGTAATTCCCAAAAAGTTAAAGGCAGTTTATGATTTGGCATACAAAAAATTTGGTATGTGGTGTGATGAAAAAAAAATTAAACATGGTAATAAGAAAGTTTTATTTGCATATTTTGAGGGTAAGAAAGATCTATGGACACTTTACTCGATATTAAGGTCTGAACTAAGAACTAAGAAATATTGATATTAAAAAATATAAAAATTTGGTAGCATATATTAAAAGGCAAGCAGACGGGTACAGGGCTAAAAAGTCAAAAGTTTTTATTAAAGAAGATTTTGCCAAATTTTTGTAGAAGCTGATGACAAAGAATACTTAATGGCTAAGGTTGCAATGGTAATTGGAATTACAGGAGTATACAGAAAAGCAGAATTAACATTTCTTCAAGTTGAAAATGTTATACATGAAGAAAGCAATTTTCGTGTTAATTCCCACCTTCAAAAATTAAAGTTATACGGCAGTTTGTAATTAGGTACCACTGGAAACATTGAAAATACGAATCTAAAGAAATACGAAATATTAAGAAAATATATTAAGTTGCGTTCCCAGGTTCTTAAACACAACAGATTTTTTGTAAAATATGCGAATGAAAAATGTACCAAAAATCCTGTGGAATTAACACATTTAGCAGTCTGCCAAAAGTTATTGCACAATTTGTTGGTCTTTTAAACCCTGTTCTATATACTGGCCACTGCTTCAGAACAAGCTCTGCCACTGTCCTAGCAGATAGTGGCGCTGATATTTTAAAATTAAAGCGGCATGAAGGTTGGAAATCTATCTCTGTTGCGGAGGGATATGTTGATAATTCCATGCGCCGCTTCCCAAATCACAGCAAGTTCGACCAATGAAAAAAATATGTCGTCAGAAATTAATTTGAATAACTGCAATAATTATGTTATCAATATTTATAATAATTAATTAATTCATAATTTATCTTTTTAACTTAACTTGTCTTATCTATGTATAAAATGAAGACTCAACAGTTTAATAGTGGAGAACTTCTAAGATTTATTTGTTCATTTACAATTTTAAATTTTTGATTTGCTAGATGTCTTTTTATTTCGAGTTCTTCAAGAAAATCTAAATATTGATTTTTATCACAAATGTGTAGTATTTGATTGTCATTGGTGTATATGAACATCCACACACACTCACCGTGCCTTTAATACTGTCAATCAAAAGATAAATAATGCCAACAATATTTTACAAATTAATTTGATGACCAAAATTGTTAAGGCACAAATCTATATACGATACTACAAAAATGGGCAAAATAATAAACGGAAACACATCATTTTTCACAAATGTATGAATCCTCACTCTCTACATATCTCCTGGTGATAATAATAAAAGATCATTAGATAAAGAAAGTAGCAGTCTCATAGATATTAAGTTGAACATAAATAAAAATATTAAAAAATAAATAATCAATATAGATTTAAAGTAAAAACTGATTCAATTTAACAATATGTGATTAAACTACAGTACCTAAAATAAATTATAAATAATTTAATAGGAATACTGTTTTCCGAATTTAGAAAAATGAGTTGTTCTAGGACCTGTGTGTGAACTGGCATTGTAGTGATTTAATATGAGTCGGTTATCTATTTGCCCTAGCCATCACGTCCAATAGGTAGGACCTTTACAGCACAGCTACTGCCATTGCACCTACTGTTGTACCTTGCACCACCCTCAGCAAAACCCTTTCTGCACCTGCAGTAGTGGCTTTATCCTCGCACGGATCTCCGCTCTTTCATCTCACACTTCTGCTTCGTACTCTGTTCAATCGTTCTACCAATAACTCTACTCTACCACATTCCCAGCGTTTTCACATTACATATCAATTTATCTTTTTTGGTTTTTAAAAGATATTTAAATATCCAACCACACACCCTGATATTTTACCGACTCCTCCATGCGAATTTTCTTACCCTCCAACGTCACTCCCGCATCTTGCTTCGTCCCTTACGAGCAATTCCCCTGTCTTATATTCCGTTACTTCCAATCCGCATTGCTCTATCTTCTCCAGAGTCTTCCTACACATATTCTCCGCCTTTCTTTCTATCTCCACTTTCCCTTTGCTGTACACACCAGTCACACATTATACGCCATCCCTAATCTCACATCCTTTTTCACATAGCAGGGAAGCACCTAGTTTATGACATTTATTGTACTAACCCTTACTATGTGAAAGTCCATCTTATTAAGAACAGTAAACAACTTTCACTATTTATTCGCAAAATACGATTTTAAATGCAATGACGGCCGTTTCGCTAGAATTAGCATCGTTAGATTGACATATCGACAAACGAAGAGTTTTGAATTATTCTTATTTATACTCAGTATTAGCTAAATGCTTTGGTTTCACTATTAATTAAAACTATAAATACGAGGCATGTTTTTTAAGTACCATTTTGGAATTAAAAAAAGACGTGTAAAGATATCGCAATAATGTTATTTTTACATGAAAACCAGTATCTTAATCTACTTTTCAACATAATTTCCGTGAACATTGACGCACTTGTCATAACGTGGCAGTGGCACCAGTTTTTTGATACCCTCCTCATAAAATTCTGCCGCCTGACTTGTTAACCACTGTGTCACAAATGTTTTGACTTCATTATCGTCTTGCAGACGCTGACCGCCCAGGTGTTTCTTCAAGTGCAGGAACAAATGGTAGTCGCTGGGTGCCAGATCAGGGCTGTATGGAGGATGATCTAGAGTTTCCCATTTAAAAGATTTGAGGAGATCTTTGGTCCGATTAGCCACCTGTGGACGGGCATTATCATGCAGCAAAACAATACCCTAATCAACTTGCCACTTTTTTTGTTTTGGATTGCACGACGCAGATTGTTCAAAGTCTCACAATAAGACACTGCATTAATTGTCTCATTACGAGACAGAAACTCCACTAGCAATACTCCTTTTCTGTCCCAAAAAACTTTGCACATGAGTTTCCGGGCAGAAATTGTTTGCTAAAACCTCACTCTTTTGGGTGATGATGAATGGATTGTTCCATGGATTGTTGTTTCGATTCTGGTGTGAAGTAGGCCACCCATGTTTCGTCACCAGTTACAATTCGGTCTAAAAAATCTTCACCTTCATTGTGGTACCGCTCAAGGAAAGTCAATGCACTGCCTAAACGTTGGGTTTTGTGCAAATCCATCAATATTTTTGGAACCCAACGTGAACACAATTTCCGGTAATTCAAGTTCTCGGTCATAATGCGATACAAAACACTACGAGAATATTGAGGAAAGCAGTCGGACAATGATGAAATTGTAAAGCGTCTGTTTTCTCTCACCTTTTCGTCCACTTTCTGCACCAAATCTTCATTAACGACCGAAGGACGCCCACTCCGTTCTTCACCATGCACATTTGTGCGGCCATCTTTAAATTCTTTCACCCATTTCCTTACCATTCCATTATTCATAATGTTTTGTCCGTAAACTTCACAGATCTCACGATGAATATCGATTGGTTTTACGCTTTTAGCACTAAGAAATCGTATAACAGCCCGTACTTCACAATCGGCGGGACTCACGATTGTCTGAGGCATCTTAAACACTCAGTAAACAACGTATACAATGTATGGGCGTCAGTGCGTAGACATGAGATGTAGGTAACCAGCGCGCATGCCCGGAACGCTGGCCGTAGCGCTACGGCGGCGGAATCGCAAAACGATACTTACTTAAAAAATATGCCTCGTACATCATATAGCACGAATCTAAAGTAAACAAATGATTACAAGCTACTTACATGGAGTTGTACTTTGTATATGAAATTTAATTATTATTATTTAGTTGGTTCCGAAAAAAACTATACTAATTTTTTTTTCAAATAAACAATTTATATCTTTTTATATCTTTGCGTTACGTTGATAGAGTGGTTCGCGTGTCAACAAAGTGTTTTATTCGAAGAGTCATAAATTGGTATGTCATATTTACATTGCTTTTTATAATGTTCTTTAACTGCAAATTACTTTATCTCTATCCGTTTACTGATCTTATTTGAAACATTAAAACGAAAAATCGGCATAAATTTTATTCTGGTTTTTATTCCGACTAATGTTCAAAAAATTATAATTTTTTCTCTTGAAATACTCGATAAATACACTCTAGTAGAAAAGCCCCATTATAATGATTGTAGCAAAAAGAAGTTTAAATCAAAATGGAATCGATACGGCCATAATGGTCACGATGCTCTATCCGACATTAAGTAGTGAGGCAAATTCAATTTGCAGAATTAAGCGTTTTCGCTATTGATTTTCACCGATTTTGATTTACGTTCTGCTCTATGTATACACGTGAGGAGAAATTAGTTCCTCCAAATGATAACTGTTTTGATCTAACTTTTAATCCACTTTACAATCCCAGGATTTTTTAATTAGAGGTTCTTCAAGTTTTGGACCACCAACATTTTTTGGGGGTAGATACATAAAATATAATTTTGATTGATAAGTTTATGTATAATTTTATGAAAGTTTTATTGTCAAAGCGAACAATCGAAAATTACTGGAGTGAAAAAATCGCGAGAGCTTGCTGAAGCGATTTTTTGTACCACCCTTGATTCGAAAGTTTTTGGCAAATTACAAAAAAATTTGAATACTATTTAAAATATACTAAGTGACATAAAAATCCGAACACCCAGTTTAAATGATTTTATTTTTATAAAATTTTGTATAAGTACTTACTAAGGCATATTAAGTAAATTAGAAAAATTTTAAAATTATTGCATTGCTTTAAAGCCCTTTTACCTTTAATAATGTGTGGATGCACCCCGATGTGTTACGCATTCTCCAACGCGCCTAGGCATGCTTCTGATCAGGTGGCCAATACCCTTCTGTGGTATCTCATTCCAGGCAACCACCAACTCCTCTCGAAGTTCTTCTAGAGTCTGAGGAGGACGTTGCAAATTAAGAAATCTCCTACCCGATCATATCCCACACGTGCTCAATTGGGGATAAGTCGGGAGATCTTGGTGGCCAAGGTAACAATGTGAAATAAATCTATTGTGACTCTTGCAACATGTGGTCGGGCATTATCTTGTTGAAAAATTTAATTTGCCAGGGTGTCAAGATAAGCTAAAAGATGGGGTTCTAAAACTTCTTGGATATAACGCTGCACGTTTTTGTTACCTTTGATGAAGATTAAAGGTGATAACTCCAACAGTTTGATGAACATGCCTTTCAACAACGTGGATTTCTCCTTTTACTATGTCTTCTAACCCTCGGTCGACCATCGTGCATGCCTAAACAAAATCAAGACTGTTCCATTCCTGATCGTAGAGTCACCCTTCTATGTACCACTCAAGGCGATTACGTCGGTGTTCTGGAGTTAAAGGGAGGACCCAGTGCGATCGGTATGAAAACAGGCCAAAACGTCTTATTCGTCGGTAAACACTTCGCATGCCAATAGGTCTTCCGTGTTCTGCAAACCATTCTTTTGCAATGGACCTGGTAGCGGAAAAACGGTCTCTAAGGCCAATAATCTTAGGCGGTGATCTTCACGGTCTTTTGTTCTACGGGGGAGTCCAGAGCCCCTTGCTCTTTACTTACGGCTTTCTCGAAGCTATGCTTAATAACACCTAACCGCAGTGTCTACACTTCTTTTCACTCTAACTGCAATTTTCCAAAAAGAAAATCCAGCTTCCCGAAGTCCGTCTATACGACCCCTACCAAACTCACTAAGTTGACGAAACCGTACAGGTCTCCGTATCCTAGGCATCGTAACCAATCGTAAAGAATGTCAAAAACCAAAATTAGCACAATTTGGATCTTTACTACGGCTACAATATTCATTTTTGGATTGTTAGTGGATTTCGAAAAGCTGTATAAAAACCGGAATCTTCAAATGATAACGCTGAAAATTCTATCAGTTGTTTATTTCAGTAAAATAAATAAATTCACCAAATTTTATTAAAATAAAATCATTTAAACTTGGTGTTCGGATTTTTATGTCACTTAGTATACATACCAAACATGGCCTAGGTACTTAATAAAAAGTAATTCAAATTTTTCATTAAAATTAAAATTTTTACATGATGTTAAGTCAAGTATTTTTTTAAATTTGATTCTAAAATTTAGTTTATTGTACAGAGCGTAGACGACCTCTCGCAATTATCTGTGTGGTGCGTATCTCAAGGGTTCTCGACACAAATAATTAAGACCTACAGTTTAACGCCGGAATCGAATGATAAAGTCAGAGGCTTTCCTGGGCAGAATAATATTTGTGGTTAGTCATTACCTTCCAAAAGGTAGCCGCCGTACTATATTTTTATATATATGTTTCACCGGTGCTGGGAACTCAGAACCTTTCGCATACCAGCCAACGCACTTAACCAGCGCACCACGGCGACTACAGCTCAAAAGCTGCCCATTTTCTTCGAAGACTAGTAATTAAATGACTTATTTTCCAAATAATCCATAATTATCCCAGCAACATGAGGAGCAGCATTGTCCTGCATTAACAAAAATTGGGGTCCGATTACTGCAGCATATTATGAAAGCACAAGAGGTCGAAGTATAAGATTTAAATAATCATTTGCTTTTAAAAAATCTAGTAAAGGAACGAGATCGGTTCTTCCACCCAAGCTAATACCCCCCCCTTACCATTTCTGTCCCGCCTCGATAACTGTGTACTTTCTAAGCGGTTTGCAAACGTGGCAGTGGACTTGGTTGTCTCCAAACTCTTATTCTTCTACTGATAAAGACGAAATCTGGATTCATTAGTAAATAATACCCTTGACTAATGTTCTCTCGTCCAATTTTCGTGCTCTTGTGTCCAAACTAATCTTGAAGCGCGTTTGTCATGTGATAATGGTGGAGCCCTTGTTGGTCTTCAAGCATGTAAATTAGACTCAAGCTAATGCCTTCTAACAGTTTGAGCACTCACTATAACATTATGCACTAACTGCAGGTGAAAAACCAACACACACGCTGTTACCGTTACATTTCTTCTGGGACGTAAAGTTAAAAATCGGTCTGACTTGATGTTTTCTCTTTTTGAGGGCCCAAATAACACTTTGACTTGTACCCATGGCTTTTGACACAGTGATTTGAGAAGCATCAGCTTTTAGCAGTTCTACAGCCCTTAAAATTTGTTTCTTTGTTAAATAATTATATATTTAAAGTAAGTGTTTATTTTAGAATAAAATCTCTAAATGCCCTTAAAGTAAAAAGTAGTTCAATATCGATATTTTATTACTTCTGTTTTTATTTATTAGCAATAAGGATTTGTGTTAAATTTAATACTATTTCATTAAGGTGGAGTGTGCTATAGTTACTCGATATAAAATTTAATTAAAGTGTCATTATATAAAGAACCTGAATACAATTTATTAAAATATCCCTAGACCATGTTGATGTATTTACCTATAATGGATGCATTAATTGCATTTTGGGAATATTAACACTCAACTACATTATACAGACAACTAAAAGCTAAAAATATTTAAAAACAAATTATTATTCAAATATATACAGCGTGTCCACGGATGGGGTATCGTATATGTGAAAAATGTTTAAATATTAGTTTTAGTGAAAAATGTCATTCTTGATAAAGAGTTTTGCTTGTTCTGAAACCCCATAAAATATAATAAAATTCAAATATTTCAAAATGCGTCTCATTTTATAGCCATTTATATGAAAACCATATGAATTTGTGCACTAAATTCGAAAATAATGTAATCTAGTGAGTGACGTTTACGATGTACCCAGTAACTGCCAACTAATTTTCAAATTGTCATTATTTAATAAATATTTGAAAACAATGTTAACTATTCAAGAATTATAATCACTATCAAAATAAAAATACAGAATAATAATGTAAGAAACACTAAGTAAACAAAAAAAATATATCCCCCCTCAGCTTCAAAACATCTCTCAATTCTCTTACTAAAATCTTTGTAAGTGTTTTGCAGCATTTCTGGGATAATTTCGTTAACGGAATCAGTGATAGCACGTTTCAAGTCTTCAATATTATGGTATGAATTATTATTTGCGTAAACTTTTTGTTTTAAGTAGCCCCATACAAAAAATCTAAAATAGTTAAATCGGGGGATCGGGGCGGAAAAAATATTGGCTCATAACGTCCCATCCATCGCCCAGGAAAATATTCATCCAGCCATCTTCTAATTAGCAAAGTCGAATGTGACGAACATCCATCATGTTGAAAGTACATCTTAGACATGTGCTCCAAGGGAATATTTTTTAATTCAGGTATTAAGAAGTTGTCAATCAAGTACAAATAAAATATCTCCTGATTTAATGTATCTTCCAGAAAATACGGCCCGAGTATTCGATCCGGTAAAACCGCACACCAAACATTAACTTTTTTAGCAAATTGACTAAGTTAATCCTGTAGCTCGGGTTTTCATTAGTCAATATCGACAATTTTGGGAAGAAACGACTCCGTTTGTTATAAACATTGCTTCATCAGAAAACCAAATATTATTATAAAAGAATCGGTCATGCATAAGTTTTTCACCAATCATCGCACAAAATTCAACCTGGTGTCATAATCACAATCTTGTTAGGTATGAATGAATTTCGGTCTGAATGGATAAATTTTGTTTAGCTTAAATATTTTCTGTAAGTGACTCTTGCAAAAACCAACTTCCACTGCTCTTTTTCGTAGACTCAACTTGTTGACAGCTCTCTAAAATGGGATTTACTTACTAACGCTTTGTCAAAAAAATTAAGCTCTTCTTATTACGCGCAATATCTAGGAAGCTTCACCTTTCAGCTTGCAAAACAGTCAATTTTACCCTCTTCGAGTCACATCTCCGATATGCACTTCCTTTTTGGGGTACATGTTGTGTGACTCAATTTGAACGTATTTTTAAATTACAAAAGAGAGCTGTTCGGTATACGCTGAAACTAAGCAGTAAAACTCACTGTAGGGAATTCTTTAAAAAACATAAAATATTAACACTTCTATCCATATTTATCTTTCAATCCATTTCCCTAATTCGGAAACATTTACCTGAAGTCTGAGACAGACCATCTCACAGTTACCCTCTTAGAAGTGCAAAGTATGACCTTTATTTACCATAACCACGCACGTAACTAATCAAAAGCTCTATTTTTTATGACGCTAAGAAAATGCACAACAATCTACCTTTTGAAATAAAGTCCATTTCATCATTAACTGCATTTCGTAACGCTTTAAAATTATATTTGGTAGAGAGTTCTTTGTAAGCAATTGACGACTTTTTTACACAAAATATTTGGGAACATCTCACACACAAGAAGGTTAATTAATTATATTTATTTATTTTGTTGTTTGTTGTTTTTTTTTGTTGTTACTTTGACTAAATTAAAATCTTAAATTTTAATTTTTTTTATATTATTTATTTTTCTCATTGTATATACATAAAGTATACGTTTATTTTTTTAACTGACCTTTCGCAATGTTTATATTGTGAAGTTTTATTTATTTGTTTGTACGTTTTATGTTTTATTACTTGTAGATACTTTTGTATTACTGTGTTAATATGTTTTGTTATTTTGTTCTACGTGGTTTGCTTTTTTTTTAGACAGCTTTGTCCACAAATTTTTAATAACTTTTTCGACAATAAAGCTTATTATTGTTTTTATTATTATTAATAAGCACTTATTGTTATTTTTTTTTAATTTCCGTTTTAACGAAATTGTACAAAAAAATTACTGCCTCGAAATGTATTTCTTTTACTAGAAGTGGCTAACAAAAACATTAAAGAAATACACTGAACATTCTATAGATATGTTACGTTAACAGCACCCTTTCGTGTGTAGAGATTATAGCTTAAAAGTGATCGAAACGACTGGTAGGAGCGAGCCTTACAACCGTTATGTAAATTTTATTGCACATTAATTTAATTTTTTTTAAATAATTTATTCAGATTTGCCCGATAAAAACAGTAAAATGTAGTTTACAAAACTTGGCATTTTATTTGCTTCTATTTGTATGCAAATATATCTACTTTTTTTGTATTTCTTTTATTCACTTGTTCGAATCAACTTCGGCTCTAATTAACACGTTGATGAGTTTTGGTGCTACAGGTCCGGATTAAACAAGTATCCGAATCATATTGAGATTGTCAATTTCAATTGTTTAGGGGAAAGGGGGGTACATATGGACAGTAATTTTCAAATTCCAATATTAATTTTCTTTTTAGACTAATTACATAGGATAGGTATTGTGTGAAACATACTTAACATATTTATATTTAAAATGAAAATTCTTAAATTTAAAAAAAATGTGTTTGTCCACTTGTGCCCCAATAATAGGTGCATGTGGGCACTGAAGGGACAAGCATTGCTATATCGAAAATTTAATTAAATTAAATTTGAATCCTCTTTCAAATGTGTAAAACGGTGTAATAAATATATAGAGTAATTTTATATAATATTTTGTAAGATCTAAACTAAATGTGAAGATATCAGACGTTCTTGCAGTACCTTTTTGGCTCACTGGTTTGTGTAACTTCAACACATCTTCTCTTGAGACTGAAGCCACAGCAGTAATGAGTGGGAATACAAAGGTCCATCCAGAAAAGTTACGTCGCAGATAATTAACTTCATACTCCATCTGACCATACCCCCTTCTCACGACCGCAACGTAATATACTACACATTTTTTTGTTGGAAATTTCACAAGTATAAAGTCATTAACACCACTGTCCAAAAGTAAGTGTTCTTCTTCCACAGCACTATTTTCCTCAATTCCCTCATCTGCAAAATTGCTATCTTCTTCGTTGGTGATAGATGGTGAACAATATGTTTAATAAGTCCATAAATATTTCAGCTGTCATCCAGCCGCTTTTGTGAGCTAAAGCAACAGGTCCACCATTCACAAAGTGATCTTTTGCGTGGCCTCTAGGAAATACGTAGACTGGTGGCAATGCATTTCCGGTTACTGTTACAATTCCTGTAAAAGTTACAAGCTGTCCACGTTCAGAAGAAACTATCTGACTTACTTGTTTCTTGCCTTTGTCAATGAGAACTTTCGGAGAAGATAGAACAGTTGTTATTCCAGTCTCATCAAAATTTAATATGCGATTAGGCTGAAATTTATATTTTTCTAATACGTTTTTGTAATTAGTAAAAACACATTCACATTTGCAGCATTAAAGGAAGTGACACAAGCCAGGCTAGTGTTTTCTGGTTTCCTTAATGAAATGTTTGAATGGCGTATCATAAATGATTTCATCCAATCAATTCCTGCTTGTTTTTTAATATTCCATTTTTTAGGAAATTTTTTGTTTAACTTTAAAGCATATTCGTAAGCTAGAGTTCTGGTTTTACTCAAAGTCAAATCATAGTGGATCGATGAACTTTTATTTTATTACTTAGCATGTTTTCTTCTTGTGCATAAAATACTTGATTGCTAGCATATTTTGATTTTCCTTTTTCTATAATACTGGTTTCCGCACCAGAATCATCCCCTTCGACTCATTGTTTTTTTAAACGTTTGTGTAACATTGATTTTTTTAAACTAAATTCTGCTGCTGCTCTATGAATTGATATTCTTTCATGACGTATTTACGTTAAGACTCTCTATACGACTGCTTCATCAATATCAGCCCTTGAAGTTTTACGTTTATATGTCCTTACCATCCTATAAAAAAATATTAAAATAAATTAGAAATGGGGTGCATGTGGACAATCCACATGTGCCTCGCATCTTCATGTCCACATGTTCCCCAAGTTGCAATTTTCAGGTTAGGAATAGTGGTTCTTAGGTGAATGTATCGATGTTCCGGTAGGGGACTTTAGAGAAACCTCGTTGAAGTGGATCTGCTTGTGAAAACTACAATTTTCTCTCAGTAGATTTTCCAGGCTTTTGTTTGATTTTAACTGATCACATTTTTATGCTTTCTAAGGAGGGACTTGTATCTGTCCCAGTCCTCTTTTAGTTTGGTATTTTTTAAAGGATATTGTCGCCATTGTCCTATTGAATTAAAATCAAAATACTATATTTGTTTGATGCGGTGACTACTTACAGACGTTTTTAAAAGAATATAATTCTAAATCAAGGTCTAGAAGATTTTTAAGGTAATTCGATTAATTGAACAAAATAAAAAAAAATATTAAACCTAATAATTAATTGGATCAAGCGTATGATTATGTTAATGTACTTTAAATACAACATATCATTTTGCTGTTTATTGACATAATAAAAATGAATTTGAAAACCAAATCTAGGATATAGATAAATAACTAAATGACTTACATTTGTATTTAGAATAAAAATTAAACAATATAGAATTTTTTCTGGATTATAGAAATCTACTTTGTACAATTTCACTGATCCAAGAGGGAATTATATCCCAAATATTTACATGCAACTAATATTATCTAACAATAAATAAATAATAGTTTAAAAAAACTAAAAAAATCATGCATGTATTGCTAATCGCAATAAAAAAAACTAATCATAATTAGTTTATATTATATTTAGAAGGCCGAACAATCAATCAAGACCGTATTATGATTTTAAACGATTTTTTACAACTTTTAAAAAATGAACTTAGGATAAATTAAATTGATTATTTCAGATACGTGCATGCAAGCTTCAAGTACATATTGATAAGAATTTGATATATGAATGTTTACTTTTTCCTTTTCACAAAATGAAAAACAAATTTATGTATATCTAAAGGTGTGGTATAACTTAGGTTGCCTTCTGGATGAATCGTGGTATTTTGATAAAAACTCACATAAATCGCTTTTAATATTATTTATATAAGTTAATTAAATCACTGCTATATGCTTATAAATAATAATTTAAATATGTATTTTTAATATAACCGAATCATCAAAACATAACTGACATGAGCTGAATCGAACTGACCTACATAAAGGTGAACAAGCTATTTTATAATACAATGTTGTTTACCGTACATGACCTAACTTCATATAATTTCTCACGCACCTTTATCATTCGTGAA
This sequence comes from Ophraella communa, assembly GCA_035357415.1. NCBI lineage: Eukaryota > Metazoa > Arthropoda > Insecta > Coleoptera > Chrysomelidae > Ophraella > Ophraella communa. The sequence goes on along the minus strand of CM068995.1, from coordinate 15,557,165 downwards.
ATATGTTAAAAGTCGTATTTTTAAAAAACTTTCCATTATTTACGTATTCATTCTTTAATCATTAATTGACAAAGAATATACGGAGTGTAGTATTCATCACAAAGGTAAAGCCACTACTTTCTGGTTTATATACCTCGCCGATAGTAGAACTTCATTCCAATAGAAAACATGTCCCAATTAATAAAGACAATTAACGCAAATTTAACCAAATATAAAATTCCATTACTTGCAGACCAGTTTCGACATTGTTGAGTCAGCATCAACGCAGTTTTAATATACTAAATATAATTTAAGGTTACCTGAGATGATAGGTAAGAGGATCATAGAGGGTAGATATAAATGGTTGGGTTATTTCACAATTGAAAATTAGGCGATTTATTGTTATTCTGGTAGAATTTTGGAAAATGGACAAATGGAGAATTGGATATGAGCTAGAAGATTAGGGAACAAGTTAAGAATTTTGTGGCCTTACTTTGTATATGTTATCATACTTCGCTCTAACTCCGTTTAGAATATTGCGTATTCTAGGTATATTGTACTCCAGTCCCACTCATAGTTTCCTTCTCAACCATCCCATAGTGGTATTTTCGGCCTAATCAGATTTTCCAATAATAAAGCATTATACCCAAACAACAATATTTTTTATATCCAAGTTCTTCCTTCTACACATTTGATAACCCTTTCCCTAATATCTTATTTCTTTAATACATGGAAAATCATTTCTCGTGATTATTATATTCACAGATACACAGATATTTTTTATATCCAAGTTCTTCCTTCTATACATTTGATAACCCTTTCCCTAATATCTTATTTCTTTAATACATGGAAAATCATTTCTCGTGATTATATTCACAGATACCTCCTAACGCAAACAGATAACTTGATGCGCGATTATCATCGAACAAACTCCATTTTAGGTGTTTTTACACTTAATTCTCTTAAATAATGTCCTTATTTGCATATCTATCCAACTCAAACTAAACGACAATTATTCAAATAACCCCAACAAACTCACCACTATAACTTAGTGCGACATAAAAAAGTTAACGGAAAGTTAGTAGCCCGTGTATGTCCAGCCCAAGTGTAACGAGGGCAGTAAATACCAGCTAAAACATGCTAATGCATTTATGCAAGTGTGACAAACAACTGTTTTCTGTCTACCTTTAAGGCTATTAAAAAAAATAAAAAAAATAAAATGTTATGATTGAGGATAATAAAAAACTCTTCGTTTTAACAAAACTTCCAATATTTATTTAAAAACTGCTTTTTTAAAAGACAACTAGCATCGTCAATCTGACGATGATTGGAAGTTTTGTTAAAACGAAGAGTTTTTTATTATCCTTAATAAGATGGACTTCCAAAAAGTAAGGGTTAGTACAATCAATTTTGTTATGATTGAGATTTGAACCCTCTGCGGGAGAGGTAAGCACGTATACCACTGCGTCACGGTCATGCTCATATCAAAAGATTTATATTATTATGTATTTCCTTGCCTTTATTATGAGGTATTCAGAATCGAACGCTTCTGTTCAAAATCGAATGCCCCCTTCTTGTTTTATTTTTTTTGCTTTATAATTTATAGAATTTTGTTCGAAAAAGCTTGGTAGAAGTGGTCGAAATATTTTTTCTGATCTAAAATTGTCAATTCCAAAGCGCACTTCTTCATTTTCAGAATAAAAAAATAGTCGCGTTATGAATTTTCTGCCCTTGGGTTGATAAACAATACTTTCCGCCCTATTTTGACATTCATATGATTGGTTTTCCGGTAAGGTTTTTGGTATTAAAAGTGTATTTGCTGGTCCCAAAAATCGGCATGAAAAGTGCTAATAATCTAAAAATTTAAAACGCCAGAATTAATCCGACTCTGTATTTATATTTTTCCAGTGAAAATTCTTTTCATGCCACGAAAAATGTTCACAAAGAATTGTATTATCATTTTTACGAATAAAATTGCCAAATAAAAATAATACTGCTTTTCAGTATTTTGTAAGGATAAAATTTTCTGCTTCTCTTGTTATATTTCATTATTTTTTGCTGTATTTTTCGAACTGCATTATAAGTTGAGAACAAAATTAGCGTTACAGCTAAAATACAGTGAGGGATTTTATTTTTATTACTAGCAAGGCAGTTGATGAAACTAATCTTCGTTCTGGTGGTAAAAGTTTTTTATAAAGAACTAACGAAATTAATAAATTTTTATTAAAAAGTAATTGCAATTGCATAACAGAAGTAGAACTAAGTAAAATAAAATGGTATAAAAGACATGGTAGATTTCTTTAGATATAGTCGATGACATACATTGAATGTATAAATTCTAAATCAACAAAAATTAAGAAAGAGATTTTATAGATCTTTAAATTAACTACAATTTTTGTATCTTCAAATGTCTAGATTACGCAAGTTACGGAACAGTAAAGACGCAAGATGTTTATGATGTAGTTAGAGGTCTCTTATATTGCTATAACTAACATTGTCTAAAAGTATTTATTTTAAAATGGTTTCCTTGAATTTTTTATCATTTCTAGTTTTCTGCAAGATGTCTTTAAATACTTCCTTGGGCTGAAAAATGAAGCGAGTAATGACCCCAACCCATTCTGAAATATAGGAATCCCTTAAAAGCGCTCTCGAGCGTCTTGATGTGGGTGAGATTAATTCTGACTTTGGAAGGCGGTTAATGCTCCTGAACTATGATCATTATTAACAACATACTACTAACTATGTGTACCTGGTTACAAGGGGAGGTTTAGCAGGGCTGGTTTCTTAATTTATGGTGTTTCGAGATAGTAATATTTAGTCGGTATCGAAATACCTGTAAAGTACTAGAAAGATGATTTTGTAATTTCTGGTTTTCCGGTTTAACTCCGTGTGTATATAGTAATTACCATTGCGTCAAAACGCGTTAAATTTCTCTTGCACACAGCAAATTTTGCTAGAGGTGGAACAAATAAAACTCTCTGGAATTTTTAGTTTTTTATTTAAATCTGTTCCATCGTGTTTTTTCAAATTAGTGTTTTATTTTATTGAACAGTCATTTTTTGATAGGTTTGTTTTGGTATAAATTAAATTTGGATGATTTTTTCATACACACATGTAGTAAAAGGGGAATTAGACTAAAAATGCTGTTTAGCTTTTTTATGCAATTTTTCTATGTCCTATTTTATCAACGGTAAGAACTTTCTGCAATCTGTTCGTTCACCTTTTTTTCTTAAAAACATTTTTTTTTTCAGGTTCACTGTTTTCTTTACCTGTTTTAATGTCAACTTCTTTTTTTGCTTCTTAGAACTGCTAACCATATATCTAACCATAATTTAACCTTAACATTAACAAATTACTTTCCTTGCGTATAAAGGGCATACAATAGGTTTCGCGGATTACACTGCAGTTGCACATTATGGAGATACTAGTTGGTAAGAATTCAAACTAAAAGTTCAATCTGATGTAAAATTTATAGAAGATTGTTTAGAGCTACTAACCATAAATTAAAAAAAAAAAACTTAACTTTTAGTTAAATTTATTGTACTAATCCCTACTTTTTGGAAGTACATCTTATTAAGAATAATAAAAAACTCTTCGTTATACCGTTTATTTGAAAAAATTAGGTGTCATATTTATACATTTTGTTTGTTTGTAGCTAGGTACCTGATGTTGTTTAGGTAGTATTAAGGCTAGACCAAGTATGGAAGTAATAATACATAACAGTATTAAAGCATATATGTTATTAGCCCTAAGGGATAATCCTGGATTTACTTCCCTCTAAGATCAGTATAACTGTGCAATGATATAGAAAAACCGGGAAAAAACTATATCATGCTGATCTTTACAATAACTTAATATATTTGCATTTTACAATTACGTCTTATCTAGGTAAAATATGTTAACTCAATCAAAGTAAACAGTTTAATAGTGGAGAACTTCCAAGATTTATTTGTACCTTAACAACTTTAAATTGTGGATCTGCTAGATATCTTTTTATTTCAAGTTCTTCAAGGAAATCTAAATTTTGTTCTTTATAAAAAGTGTGTAGTATTTGGATGTCATTGGTGTAAGGTTGGATGTTTAAGTAGGTGTTTTGCATAATTTGACTAATCCGGTTGTTTTAATCTATATGCTCTTAAGTGTTTTTTTTTAATTTGGGTAATTTTCTTTTTATATTTAACAATTTTGTACCAACATTATTTTGTGTTTTAAATGATATTAATGCTGATGTTGCCGAAGTTATTATTTTTGAAATTGTATTGGAAATATTTCCACAACAATATATGTATTATTTTTATAACTTTTAATTTCTTTAGTTTGTTTAGGAAATATTAGTTGTAGTGACACTTTCTGTTCTTTCTTATTAATTAATGTATTTATTATATGAATTGGATAGCCATTAGACGTAGCATTTTCAATTCCAATGGACAAAATTAACTTTGATAAAGAAATTGGTATCATAAAACAAATAACTAAAACTAGATAGTAATTTGTAATTTGATAGTATAAAATTAGGGAAAGTTTATAAAAGTAAGAAGAATGTTTTAAAGAAGAAACTAGTTAAAATGTGGTATGAGCAAGTGACCAGTAAAAGGTGGTTGCTTAAAGTACAATGGTTTTGGCCTCCAAGTGAACTCAAACAGAAAGAGTAATTTTGTGGGTAATAGGTTAAGCAAGAAAGGTTCAAAATGAAATGGAAAATAGCTTTATTGTGGAAAAACCAAATAAATGGAAATATAAAATTGAAGTAGTATTCCAAGGGAGAGTACTTTTAATGGTAAAATCAGTGCTTACATATGGAGCACCAATTGTAAAGCCATAGTAAACATTACAATGCTGATAGAATTAGTGATGTAAAAAAGTATCTACCTAATACAAAATAACCGGTATTGATTTAATACCCAGAGTACCCATTCCTTGTTGATCGAAATACCCGTTACTTTTGTACCCATACTCGTTTGACAAAATTAAACAGAAAATATTTAGGTAACCAACGTAAACTCATAGTCACAATAATAAGGTACTTTTCTAAATACCTACCTATTTTAACAATCTTAAAAATCTACGACCACCGAGTACGAGGAACAAAGTAAATGTATTTGATAATAAAAGTACTTGATTGGTTAAAGTTTTTAAAAGTAACTAACGAAATTTTACATCAAAATACTTTACTGATCTGAAATATGAAAATTAAAAATAGCCAATTCTCAAAGTATCCAGTACCAAATAACGGATTGATGCTCAAAGTAACTAATGGGTAAAAGTATTTAGAAGTAACGAAAGTTTACATCACAAGATAGAATGTAATAAAACTATTGAAGAACCCTAAGGAAAATATCTAATACAATAAAAGCATAAAAAAGGATAGAACGATTATAATGGTAATGTTGGACATTACTATAAACACCTTATTTTTCAAAGCAACGCTCGGGTCACAACGTAGGTATCTGCGTGCTCCGCGCAGAGAATGAAAGATTTTTTTATGAAAGTTACCTTTCATTTAGGATAATTAAAATATACCTACTTTATATATTTTTCAGCTGTAACTGTCATTATATTATTAAATTTACCATAAAGTGAAACAAATGTTTTCTTGAAAAATGCTAAGGCTTGCTAAATAAACTAACTGGAAAAACAACATTTCTTGTTTGTGATATATTTGTTAAAACGTTTTTTCCTTTTTCCTTGTAGAGTTAAAGTAAATCTATGTCATGGCCTGTCACGGCTACCACGGTCGTCTCTTAAAACAAAAATTAATCAACTCCCACCTTATCCGGCCCACGACTCCCTACTCCGTGTTGTGGAATTCATATATTTCCACGATCGCACTATTATTTGTTTCAAAGAAAAATAAGTTTTTCACGGCGAAAATAGTTTGTAGAAATAAAAGTAGGAAATGCACTTAGTTGGACAATTAATCTAAGATTTCTCGATAAATCGAATTGTCATTATTTGGTATATTTATTATCGGTCTGTCGCCCTTAGTCGACCATATGTCTGTCTAACTTTTTATATTTGAGTAAAATGTTTTAATTCTTGATAGGAACCGGTTTTTAAAATATTACCGCAAACTAAAATGCGGATTAAGTTTATACTGATTTAAAGCATTTTGTAGTACCTATTTAACTTTCATGGTTTTTAATAAATTAACATCTTATAAGCATTACATTGTTTAAGTTTATGTCGCTTAATAATGATATTTTTAACGTATAAGTCTAAATAATTTCTTTAAGAAACTTACTGTAGCAGACAAATAGCAGCTAATTGAGCTCTGTCACGCTAGAACGCTTCTACAAAAATCTTTTTTTCAGTGCTGTAACGTAAATATTAGATTTCAAGTACCCCACAAAAAAATCCAATGGTGTGAGGTCCGGTGACCGAGCTGGCCCTTCTATCGAACCTGTGCAGGAGCAACATCTTGTTGAAATGTTATTTGCAATTTGCCGAATTCATCTGAATTATGTAGTCTTCGGTTGGGATCATCTTCTGGGTACACCATTTTGAATTTTTATGGTTAAAGTGTTTTTTTGCCAACACTCGGTGTACTGTCCTTTCACTGATTTCATAGATAGACGCAACTTGGGCTGTAAGTCGTTTAGTAATTTATGGATTTCTAAAATAATCAGGAAGGGACTTATTACTTACTTTACTTTCCCAGCATCTGTCACTTTTCTTACCTGAAAATGTCAATGTCATTTTTGATTCAAAGATGGTTTAGAAATAATAGAATCTACTTAACGACGATAGAATATTTATTGATTAAATATACAAAACTACAATTTTAAAATTTATTAAATTCATAGGCACCTATTTTTAATACCTCTCAAACGAGATATCACTTGCCATAACGTCCCATTCAAAAGTATCGGTCACAGTGGCTGCGTTACGTAATCTATGACCATTACGTCACCTTTTATAACTAGTTGAGAAGCCTATGTCCGTTTATTTCTTTCCTCCAAATTTCACCATTATAAGTATTACCGTTCAAAAATGGGAGCGTAAGAAGGAAACTTTTGGTTATCACTTATTATTAGTATCATGTGTAAATAAAGTAGGCTTTCACGCCTACTTTCAGATGTTCCTTTAAAAAACTAAAATCAGTTAAATAATATTTTTATAGTTTTGTTACAATAAAAAAATATTTTTTAAACTTTTTTTGTAAGTTTGTTATGTTGTATATTTATATTTTCTTTTTCGTTTCAGGTAAGTTGCTGCCTTATATAGTGTCTTCTTTAGTAAGTAAAACAAAATATACTTTTACAATCAACATTTTGTTAATCTGAGTATCACTAAACAATGGAATTATATTAGTAACTTTTATACATCATTGGGTATTAGGTATTTTTTAAATCACTTGTCATAAATTCGTTGGGCATTTGATATTTTTGTGGTGTGACGAATTGGAACCTAGATATAGGAGGCTATAGTTATCACTTTCAACGGTCATCATCGCGAGGGCAACATAGCATTTTGTTCTGGTGCTGAAGTACTGGACGGCTGGAACTAAGGAGATCCCTTCCGCCTCCGAATTTGTAGGAGTAGTGCAACATGCAGTGGCTTGCGTCGATTAATGTTATTTGGTTTTTTTTTGGTGTGTCTTAAACTAATTTCTTATAATAAAATACGAAAATATTTCATACATAAAATCTGGTGGTTTAATTTGAATTAGGCGCACGCGCTTGAATTCAAGCGGTGTTTTTGTATCACTAATTTGCATTAATTGCACCGCTAGTATTTAGTTTTAATTGCTGTATTGCTAGAGTTCAACAATAAGTTATAATGATAATTCATAGTTGATAACTTATAATAAACACATCGGGCAGTTGCTTAGTAGTTACTTCCTTCTGTTAAGATTTATGATCAGTTTGACTTATATGTGCATTATTTTTTTTTTTTAATTATTGCTAATAGAACAAACTTAGTTCATCGAACCCAGTCTTATTCATTTGGCTATCTATTTTTTCCTCTCTTCTATTGTAATTTGGTGAGTTTGGAAGTTACAGTGGCTATTAGGTAGTTGTCTGAGCCAAACTTACCTGGAGCCCATTAAGATCAGTTAATTTAATTTTGTTTTTATTAAAAAAGATCCGAATACGAACTTCTACTATATCCACTAGAGCTGGCAGCAACTCCTACCGACATAGATTGCGACGTAGTAAGTCTCATTCCTTCATAACGAAATAAAATATTTTGTTGATTTCGAAGTGTCGGTCGCAATATATCAGAATGACGTGAGTATCTCACGGAGAAGGCTTAATTGTGAAATAAATTCTTCCTTTCTGTTTGGCAGCTTTAGAGGCTGGTCCATTTTAATTTTTTAAGTATAACTATATTAAGTATAATATATTTATCATCAATAATAATTTTCGATTGAGAATTGGGATCCAACTGTTTTAGAGGTTTTATCTACACCTATGGAATAATATGTCTATTATTTACGGGTTTTCTATATATAATAGTAGTAGTTATATTTATCTGTTGGCTTATGAATCATAAGCCAACGGTATTTGGGCCAATCACAGGCCACGAATTTCATAAGCCAACAAATATTCTAAGGTTTTATTAGTTGTCCATGGCAACGGAAAAGGTTCTATGATGTACAATAATTGTACTAAATCTTGTACTTTTTGATTGTAAAGGCATATTTAGTACCTCTTTAAAACATTTGGATTAAATTTTAATGAAATAAAATTGATAAATAATCATTGTGTTACATAATTACCCAAATTATTAAATATTAATGCAAATTAATGTAAATTGGTTTATTGAAATAAATTTAATTTAATCTGGTTCTTAATTATTCCATGAGTGTAGAAAAAGTATAGTGTTATACTAGCCATTATGGCCATTATTCACGAGGGTGAATATTGAGCCCACGAGCCGAAGGCGAGTGGCTCAATCACCTGAGTATATAATCGCTCGTGTAATAATATACCATTAAAGTTTCCATTCAGTGACATATAATAGTTACATATTAATTTTTTATATGTTTTGCCAATAGTATATTGTGTAACAAGTGTGAATTGCGGCACTTGACTTCGTCTCGTGCCGCAACTTTTCACACTCGTGAGAAATTAGCATTTGCGCACGTGTTGCACACTGTACTTTTCCTACGACCACCATCCAAAACGACCACCATCCAGAAAACAAACAAACGATCGTGTTGCACAAGATACTTTTTTATGAGCACTTTTTCTAACATGGCATAGCTTTTGGCGGTGAAAATTTCTGCATTTCATTTAAATAAATTACTAAAGATCGTATTTAAAGATTTATTAAATATTACAGTAGGTAACAAATTTACGTTTTAAGAAACGTATTTTAAATTTAACTTTCCTTGATTTTTCACTTAAAATTATAATGAACTGTAAAACGGGAACAGTTCTGGATCTTTATCCCTGGTGTTGGTGTTTCTGACAAGTTTTCGGTTATTGTTAATAAGTCATTCGTAGCTGATGTTGAGGGAACAGGAACAGAATCAAATTTCTGTAATGATTCATCGACTCTACTAGATAACGAGATTGACAACTTGCTGCAGGTATTTATTTTGGGTATGCCTTATGTCACTTTGGCTATGCTTTATGTTATTTTGGCTATGCCTTATGTCACTTTTCCCACAACTTTTGTTGCTATGAGAAATTGCTGATTTTGCGTACTGGTGGTCGTAGGAAAAAAATATTAAACATATTTGTCTATTAAACAAAATGTTTATTTAATAAAAAGATCCAATTAAATCATCAAAGCCACACATCAAATTCCTGGCAGTAATAGAACCAATGATGACATTATTTTTTAAGATATTTTTGATCATTTATGGATTGGTATTATACATTTTTAACCTCTTCTAAAATTTTTGGTCCAGTTCCATAGGAAAAAATTAAGTGGTAGAAGATCTGGCCCTGAAAGTAATCACCGAGGGTTTTCCAGACACATTTAAAAAAGACGATCAGAAAATTGTAAAAAAGATGAACCACTGATGAATACGTCAGTGTATGACGAAGAAAATGAACATACTAACAATGTGCTACTTGATGGCGAATTTGATATTTAGGGTGTCGGGAATGTGATTTTCGGTGTGAAATTCGGATAAAGCGCTTTAAAAGACTCCCCATAATGATTCTTGGTTCGCCTTTCAATTGGAAAACCCTCGGAGGTGACGATCAGAGCCAGGTTAGGATTGGTACATTCTTATTGGTTACATTCTCAATAGAGAAAGTAACCGATAGAAGGTGTGCAAAACATTTCAACAGAGTTGAGTTGTTTCCGGTGAAAATTTATATTAAGAGTTGTTTGGTTCGCATACAGTTATTGTCAATTGAATATTCATATTTATTATTAATTATTAATAAATAAATAAATAGAAAGAGTGGTGTAGACTTTGTACACACTTAATGAAATAATGAAACGAAGGAAAATTTGTACACAATAAAATATATAAAATAATAAATAAATAAAATAATAAATAATAAAACATAAAAACAATATAAATTTGGTTAAAATCATCAATATTTCGAGTTTCGGATGTAAGGCTCCACTTCCCAAGTTGGGTGCTGCATTGGAGAAGTGACATTGGAAGGTTTAAAATATAAGGTTACATTCACATCAGTGATTATTAACTAATATACCTTAATTTTTGGTTACCTAATTTAACCTAACCTAACCTGGCCTCGAGATCTGGTAAGGAACCAATCAAAATATTAGGAAATAGCGAATTATCCTGGCATTCTAGAAAAAGCTTATAATTTAAACCAATCAAAATATTAGAATATTTAAATTGTAGATATAAAACTTGTGGAAATAAAAGATTTAAACATAAATCCCCAACGTCCGAAATGAGAATTAACAGGTACCAATTTTAATCCGGCGCACGAAATGAGAAGGATTCAGGTAGTTTTTCATTAAGCCCGAAATGAGAACGCCAAAGTTGAGACAATACCGAATATTTCTTCAATAACATGATATTTTTTTTTCAAAATTTTCTTAAGTATATAAGTTTTGTCCAAGACATACAAACACACACACTGTGTATACACATATATACACCACATGCACTTACGTGCATAATGGTCTTGTTCACGTCAAATATTTGATTAAATGCACTCCCTGCAGTTATGTGCTAACCACAAAGACAACGTCTGAATGTCAATCGGCACAGATGCAAATCACTGTAGAATTATTAAACTGCATAATAATACTAGTACATTTGAAATAATTTGAAACAGATTATATTTGTTTGGTTTATATAATATGTGTACGTACATGGTTCGTGATTTTAAGAGGTGAATTAAACGTACACATATTTTCGTAGTAACTCTGCTAGTCAAACATAAATACAAAGAACAACTTTGTTTTGTTAATTATCTTCGTACATCGTAAAAATTGTGATTAAATCCAAAAGAAGGTGTACAATTAAAAAATTGAAGGATGTAAACTTCTGTATGTTAATCTGATAGTAATAATATATACTAAGTGACATAAAAATCCGAACACCCACTTTAAATTATTTTATTTTAATAAAATTTGGTAAATTTATTTATTTTACTGAAATAAATAATTGATAAAATTTTCAGCCTTATCAGTTGAAGATTCCGGTTTTTATACTGATTTTTTTGAAATCCACTAAAAATCCAAAAATGTAGCCGTAGTAAAGATCCAAATTTTGCGACTTTTGGTTCTTAACATTCTTTACGATTAGTTACGATGCCTAGGGTACGGAGACCTGTACGATTTCGTCAACTTAGTGAGTTTGATAGGGGTCGTATATTGGGACTTCGGAAAGCTGGATTTTCTTTTCAGGAAATTGCAGTTATAGTGCAAAGAAATGTGGACACTGTGGTTAGGTGTTATCAGACATGACTTCGAGAAGGCCGTACGCAAAGAGCAAGGATTTCTGGACGTCCCCGTAGAACAACAGACCGTGAAGATCGCCGCCTAAGACTATTGGCCCTAAGGGACTATTTCTCCACTACCAGGTTCATTGCAAATGAATGGATTGCAGAACACGGAAGACCTTTTGGCAAGCGATGGGTTTACCGACGAATAAGACGTTTTGGCCTGTTTTCATACCGACCACAGTGGGTCCTCCCTTTAACTCCAGAACATCGACGTAATCGCCTTGACTGAGGTAGAGAACAATTATTCTGGGATCAGGAATGAAACAGTATTGTCTCGACGAGTCTCGATTTTGTTTAGGCATGCACGATAGTCGAGCGAGGGTTAGAAGACGACGTGGTGAAAGGAGAAATCCACGGTTTTTTGTGGAAAGGCATGTTCATCAAACTGTTGAAGTTATGCTTTGGGGTGTTATAGCTTATGGTTCTAAATCACCTTTAATTTTTATCAGAGGTAACATGAACGTTCAGCGTTATATCTAAGAAGTTTTAGAACCCCATCTTTTATTCTATCTTGACACCATGGCAAATCCAACGTTCCAACAAGATAATGCCAGACCACATGTCGCCAGAGTTACAATAGACTTCTTTTAACATAATGATGTCACATTGTTACCTTGACCACCAAGATCTCTCGACTTAACCCCAATTGAGCACGTGTGGAATATGATGGGTAAGATGGTGCTAAATTTGCAACGTGCTCCTCAGACTCTATAAGAACTTCGAGAGGAGTTGGTGGTTGCCTGGAATGAGATACCACCTGATCAGAAGCATGCCTAGGCACGTTGGAACATGCGCAACACATATGGGTGCATCCACACATTATTAAAGGTAAAAAAGCTTTAAAGCAATGCAATTATTTTGAAATTTTTAACATTTACTTATTATGCTTCAGTATGTACAAAATTTTATTAAAATAAAATCATTTAAACTGGGTGTTCGGATTTTTATGTTACTTAGTATGTAAAAACAGCTGTCATTAAGCTAAAAAGTTGGAATTTTTTAAACAAACCAGAGAGTTTTTTGTTAGAAAGTTCTTTCCTTTAATATTCTTATTTTGATGAAATTCCATAGAGATAGGGTTGGTGCATTAAATTTCTATTTGGGGTTTCACTTCTGCGTCGGTATGAAATTCCATGCAAACAATCCAGTTGAAGATATTTTCTTTTATTTATTTACTGTTGCTGCTTTTGCTTACTTTCAATACACCTTTAAAATCCGCTCTTTCTTCGATATTGCATATACAGTATGGGCCACAGAAAACAGTCCACCTCGATATTTGGCAGTATTTATTAGATTTTAAGAAAATGAGAAAATAGGGCGATTTTTGTTCTAAGGGGGACACATTTTTACGATACACACATCTGTCATTTGTCAACCCCCTCCATTCCATCACCCCAACCCCTTATTTTTAAATAGGGAATGTACCATGTGCGGCATATCATTAGAAAGGTATTTAGATGGAGTATCCAGACACAACGATCTTTAATGATTTTTTTTTGATACTTGCACCGTCTTTGCAAAAAAAGTCTTCATTCATTTAAAGTACAACATCTCTTAAAAATGTAACGTAACGCCTATGGTTTATCATTTTTTCTGTCATATTAGAAGTAACTGGATTGGAAGGAGATACCCTATTGAATGGCCTGCAAGATCCCCCGATTTCTTCTGTGGACTTATTTAAAGATCAAAATTTATAAAACCGAACCCGCTTCATTGGATGAACTAAGACGACGAATAGTACATGAATGCAGCCTATTAACCCCTCAAATACTTTGTCGTTCGACGTAATTTCGAGCAGCGCCCCTACAATTGTATAGAAGTTGATGGACACCATTTTGAACATCTAATTAAATAATTCAATATTAATTTAAGTAAGTTGTTTAATGTATTATAGCTTCTCATTTATTTAATTTTCTTACATTACTATTAATTTATTGCTTTTGCAATATTTGTTTGTTTTTATTTAGTTCCGTTAATACAGAAAAAATTACAAACCATAGGCGTTACGTTACATTTTTAAGAGGTGTTGTATTTTAAACGAATTAAGACTTTTTTGTAAATCGGTGCAAATATCAAAAAACTCAAAAGATTGTTATGTCTGAATACTCCATCTAAATACCTTTCTAATGATATGCCGCACATGGTACATTCCCTATTTAAAAATAAGTGATTGGGGTGGTGGAAGGGAGGGGGTTGACAAATGACAGATGTGTGTATCGTAAAAATGTGTCCCTCTTGAAACAAAAATCGACCCGTTTTCTTATTTTCTTTTAATCTAATAAATACTGCCAAATATCGAGGTGGACTGTTTTCTGTGGTCCACACTGTATGTATACATAACGTGTATTTTTCTACGCTCATGTCTGTAAAAGATAAAAATCACACTGTCTACATTTATTGTAAGTGACATTTAACAATAACATGCACGTGTATGTTATGTCATAACAAACACGTGCGTTTTTACTTCGTGCGTAATGGGTTACCTACCATTCTTATTACGTATTATTAGGTTATTATTAGGGTTTTTTTCAAATTTTATCAAACGATTACAAATTGTATTATAGTTTTCTCCAAACAATAAACTTTACATATAATACTAATTAAATGATTAAAGGTGCGTACGTTTATAGTTAATCATTTTATCTTTGGTTTAATGAGGCTCTACACAAGATATTATTTATTTTAATGCACCTTGATGAATTATTGTGCAAATTAGCCAAATAATCTGAGGGTAATGTTTGAATAGAACTCTTAGGTATCACCATCAGAAAGTTCTGATGATTTCAATATTTATGTTCACATTCATCTATATAACACAGCCGTTAATTTTACAGGCCATAATACCGGGTGTCCCAAAAATTTCTGACACATTTTAACTGCAAATATATCGGAACTTAAAAACCATAGAGAGGTGCGGTATTCGGGGAACAGTTTCTTTTTATATAAAGTTTTTTTCAGTATGCATGGTTATTTAGTAAAATCTTATGTAGGGTATTTTAAAAAAAGGTGTTTTTTAAATGCAAATATCGTCGATTTTTTTTAATGAAACACCTTATAAATTTTTATTCTATCTGAAAGACGAACTCTTTCCTTTTGAGAAAATGTATAATTTGTTAAAGTTTTAAAGAAAAATGAGTGAGTTATTTGATTTTTTGGGATAGACTGTTATGTAGGCATCTACGGGTTTCAATGTAAAAGTAGGCTTTGGGTTTTTTATAGATTCGACAAACTGACGCAACGAACTGTCAAAGTAATTCATTGCGATTTGTTTTCCCCTTTTTTTCAATAATGGTGCGATTTAGTTTACTCCTTATAAAATACAGATACACCAAAAAATATACGAAAGGGATTTTCAAACCAGAATTGTTTCTTCTAAGACATTACTAGATTTATTTAGAGAAGTTTCTGATGTATTACTTATAATGCCAGATGAGGCCGGATTTTATTTAAACGAGAGATGTAATAAACATAATTGTCGCATATGGGGGTCTAAAAATCCAAGGGTTATTAAGAAATACGAAAGAGATTCACCAAAGTTGAATGTTTGGTGTGGCGTTTCTAAAGAAAAAATATTTGGACCGTTCTTCTTTCAAGAAACTACAATAACTGGTAATGTCTACACAGACACGTTACAAAATTACCCATATCCACAACTGGAACAAGATGGCATCATAAACTCAGTTAACTTTCAACAAGACGGTGTACCACCACACGACAATTCCTGACTTTTTTATATGGTCTTTCATCAAAGATAGGTGTTATAATCCTATTTCAGAGACTCTAGAACAACTGAGATGTAACATTGTCCGGGCATTCCAAGAAATTACCCCAGAAATGTTGCGAAATTTTTTTCAGACCTTTTTATTTAGGTTACAAAAATGTATAGACCAAAATGGACAACACTTAGAACATCTTGAGTATTTTTATTAAATTAGGAAATTTATAAAGTTAGTTTTTAATAAAACTTGGTACATATCTTTGGTACTAAAATCCAAATAACTCAATTATTTTTCATCTAAACTTTAACAAATTATACATTTTCTCAAAGGGAAAGAGTTCGTCTTTCAGATTGAATAAAAATATATAGGGTATTCCTTTAAAAAATCAACGATATTTGTATTTAAAAAACACCTTTTTTTAAACATCCTATATAAGATTTTACTAATTAAACAAGTATACCGAAAAAAAAATTTCTATAAAAGAAATTGTTCCTTGAAAACCGCACCTCTCTATGGTTCCGATATATTTGCAGTTAAAATGGGTCAGAATCTTTTAAGACACCCGGTACTACATCCTAATCCGTCGTACAACAAAAAAAAATTATCTTAATTTTCTTCTATTTTTCTGAAGTAGGATTTAAAACCCCAAAACCTTTAGTTGGAAGTAGGACTCACTCATACTCTCAATTGTGCTGTTGTTAACTTTTGACAAAATAGGGAAAATAGTCAACTGTGTGGGAAATTAGGCCGCACTCACTCATCTACACTTTTATGAAATTTATTGTACCTAATCTTACCTCATCTTATTAAGAAATTTAAAAAAATCAAACTTTTTAACAAAACACTTTTTATTTAAAAAATAATGGTGTTATGGTGATAATACACCTTTCCTTTGTGCGAAGCCCTTTTGTGGTCTCACAATAAGTAACAACAAAAAGGAACTTCATTCCTGCGAAGAGGGTCGATTACAATCTCACTAGAGAAATAAGCCAGGACTAAGGCAAGCTAAAAGGTTGGTAGATGTAGATATATCACCTAAAAGAACAAAATGCCTTCTTAAAATAAGAAAAAAGATATAAAATTGACCGTAGGTCTCATTAGGGAAAGTGAAAACTCTCTTTTTTGCGAAAGCGCTATAGAAACGGTGGAACGGATACTATCCGAATGCGTAACATTGTTCTGCAAACGTCTTAAATTTCTAGAAGAAGTTGTGATAGAAGCAGGAAATTGCCCTCTGGAAAGCGGCTTAACTTCGCTAAAAGTATTGGCATTCTAGAGTTTAAGTAGAATAAGGTAGGCACAAAAGATCTTCGTAGGTCGAATTGCAGAGGTGTAAAGACCTAAGACAATCTAATCTAATCTTATAAGTGGTAAACATTTTATTAAGAATAATAAGAAACTCTTCGTTTGAACGTAACTTCCAAGTTTATTTGAAAAAATATGTTTTAAATTACAATGACGGCCGTTGGCCGTTGAAACAAAGAATTTTTTATTATTCTTAATAAGATGGACTTCCAAAAAGTAAGAGTTAGTACAATAAATTATGTCTCTAAAGTTGAAGAATTCCTTACTGCGGATAATTCCTTCAGAGTTCTCCCTTCTGATCCAACTATCAAATATTACAATCACATAAAAACTTCCCTCAGATTAAAATTCAAAGATTTTCTTAACTCTTTTAATCAAAGCCACTTAAAATTGTGTCATATGAAAGCAGTCACTCCTTTGCTTTACGGCCTACCAAAAATTCATAAACAAAATACCCCAATCAGACCTGTCGTCAGTTTTATAGATACCCCCGCTTCAAAACTTTCAAATTTCATTTTGACCCTCCTTAAAACATACTCCAATTTCAACAATTTCTCTTCTCTATTAAATTCCATTGATTTAGCCAAAAAAATTAGTAATATTACTATTCCCAAGAATTCTCTTCTTTTGTCATTAGATGTATCCAACCTTTTTCCTAGCATACCCCCTTCTGAATGTATCTCCTTAACTAGAAAAATGTTTGAAAATTCCACTCCTACCCATATTGTCTTAGACATTTGTTCCTTACTAGGTCTTGCCCTTGAACAAAATTTCTTCAAATTTAATAATATCTACTATGAACAAACTTCAGGCTTGGCCATGGGCTCTAGCCTTTCCCCTTTCTTAGCTGAGATCTTCATGAACAATCTAGAGTCCAAATTTCTTAATTCCACATTCAAAAACAACATTATCTTCTACTACAGATATGTTGATGATTGCATCATGTTATTTGATAATAACCTAAACAACTTTGACTCTTTTTTTACATATATTAATAAACTGCACCCCCGTATCAATTTCACTGTTGAATTTGAATCCAATAACCAGTTACCTTTCCTAGATTTATTGATCAGAAGGAACCTTGTCTATAACACTTTTGAATTTGAAATCTTCAGAAAACCTACAACAACAGATTGTCTTATTGATTATTTTTCATCCCATCCAATGTCACACAAACTGGCTGCCTTTAACAGTTTGTTTCAAAGAGTTTTCTCATTACCTCTTTCTAAGGATGCCTTTGACAAGGAGATTAACGTTATCAAGCAGTTGGCGGTTAACAATCATTACCCTCTAGATATCATACATAAACTTTACTTTAGACACTATTGCAAATTCAAACTCTCTTTCCCAATCTGTAACAGTCCTGTAGATCCTTTAAGTAGACATTTCACCACTTCTATCTCTTTTCTGGGTAACGTTTCCTATCAGCTGGCTGGTATGTTCAAGAAATTTAACATTAATGTGCCGTTTAGAACCAATGACACCCTTAGGTCTAAGTTTGTTAGCATTAAAGATAAAGTACCCATGTTACATAAGTCAGGTATTTATAGACTTTCTTGTTCAGATTGTAATTCAGTCTATGTGGGACAATGCGGCCGTAGAATTGAATACCGGGTTCAAGAACACAAAAATTTTATCAATAAATATCAAAATTACAATTTTTTTAATTCGCCTTCAGCATTTGCTAATCATATCCTTTCAGAGAACCATTCACGAAATTTTTTTGATGTTAAACTGTTACACAGTTGTGGTAAGGGTCAGAGAATGAACTTACTTGAATTCATGGAAATACATAAAATTAAGGTTGATGAAACTTTGAATTGCCTAAATGAACAAATCACACCAACTGATCAATACATTTTTTTAAATCTACCCAATCACATTTTCAAATGATTTCAACATTTCTCATATACATAATATTTTCAGTCACTGACCTTCACCATGTTTACTGTTTTAATAGGAATTTTATAAAGTTTAAGGAAAGAAAACTTGAATATAACTTTTGATTCATACATAATTTTCATTGTTTTGTAATTTTTACATGTAAAATTGTTCTACTTCTTTAATTTTGAATTTGTTTTGATTGAGATTGTATGTTATTTCATCGCTGCTTGTTTATTGTCGACCACCTGTTGTAAAAATTTATTTACCCAGAGTCACAGAACCAACATTTACTTTACTGGCCCCCTTTCACACCTAACTTTCATCCCGTCTTTATCCACGTTAATTCTTTACTTCCTGTCCCATGATGTCTTCACTTCATAACCAGAGATACTTAGTCTAAATTCTTCTTTCTTTTCAAAAAAGACGAAACTTTTTTCAATTCCCTAAACTGTCACATTTTACTTCAACTTGTTGTGCGGTATCAGTGCTTCAGTGAGTGGAATTTTAAATCCAAATTTATTTGTCGCTTGACATGGACTATTCCGACAATGATTTTGTTACTACTTTTAATTATGTCTATATTGACATCGTTCAATAAATATTTTCAACCGAAGAAGAATTTTAGTGGGCTTTCCCACATCAAAATTCAAAAATCTACCTTATACGACTGGACCATCCGTCCTGTGTTTCCACTTCATTTTAAAAAACTTGGACTATCACTAGTCTTTTCTACTTCCATTGTGGTTCCTTTGTTTTCTATTATACCCCCCTTCACCTTAAATATTCTCAACCCTTTTTTAAAAATTTAACCTTAAATCCCTTCCCACTCTTGGTTTTTTATTCCATGCAGTGGGAACCCTCCACCCTCTCCTTCGTCCTACTGTTGGTTTTTTATTCCTTCTAGTGGGACATAATCCCTAATTCCCTCCTCCCCTTCGACCCCTTAACTCCTACCCTACTTATGGTTTTTTATTCCATCAAGTAGGGACATATTAAATTCCCCTCTTACTTCATTTAGTAGACTTCCCCCCAAAAAATCCCCATATCTTATTATTTCTTGACAAATTTTATTCTTTATTAAAAAATTTAAAAAAAGGAATTTTTTAAAACCACACACAATATTCAAAACCACCCCTTAATGGAATGTAACATTACAAATCTTCACCTATCTACGTTGTGTTAACACCCTCCACTTCTACTCTTGTGACTCTGGTAAGTATTTGTTTGTCAATTATCTATTTAGCATGTTCATGTAGCTACAACATTTTATTGTTTTACTTCATTGTTATTTGATGTAATTAAGATGTAACCCTGCACATACTAGTATTACATTATACATATATAGGTAAATACATAAGATTCACTTATTGTATTACAAAAAAGAAAGAGAAAAAGTATTGATAATTTTTATGATTTGAGATAACTTCTGTTCTGTTGACACATTCTCATTTTGTACTAAAATTGTTATCTTTTGTATTGCTGTTTAAACTGTTTTAATATTATTTTCTACCACCGATTACTATTTGCACTTCTTGCTTACCATTTATTGTGTTCTTTACAGCCTGATGATGGTCTGATTTAGACCGAAACTAGTTGCAATAATTGTACATTGATTGAATAAAAGTCTGTGGTTTTGACTTTGAGTTTTATTGGATCTTTTCTATTTGATTCAGCCACATTTGAGATGGATGACCTATCTAATTTACAATAAATTTAGGTAAACATTTTATTTAATCCCCAACTGGAAACACGTGAAATTAGTGCGTTATGTGTAACACACGTCCGACAGACGCAACCCAGGAAAATAGGTTATTTTAAGGCATCTTTAAGAAAATTAAGCGTCTTTAAAGAGTTTTATTCATTTACTACAATTAATAATGATATTTTAAGAATTACTTGTAATATTGTTTACACACAAAAATCTGATAACCAAATAATAAAAAATATACAGAAGTAAAAATATAGTTCATAAAATATTAGTCATACATCAAAACATCAAAAAAATTAAATAAAACTTAAAAGTTAAAAACTACAAACATCGAAGCTAAAAAACAAAGTAATAAAAGTTAAAATATAGGTAAAGGTATAATAATTATTTGTCAAAATGCAAAAGTAATAATTAAAATAGAAAAAAAAAATAACTTGAGGCTGTTAACCCACATTATGGGGATTACTCTTTAGCTTCTTTAACAATTTACTTTTTTTAAACAAAAGGCACAACACACTTTAAATTACACTTGGTGCAAATTCGTTGCAAACTTTTGTTGGACACTGTAGGCAAACTGGGTTCTCACACTTGATGCACTTATACGCGGGGTCCGTTCTTTTTTCATATGAGCAGTACCTACAAGTTTTCCTTTTGGGAAGCCTATCCTGTATTTTCCTCTTTTCGGCTGGCACTTGGTCTTCAACGCCCAAAATTACTTTAACAACTAAGTACATCACATGTAACATGCATCTAATAGACGTAGTGGTTTTTAGTAAATTTATCATAAAAATAACAAAAAAAAATGCACTTAACTCAAACAACTTGAATACTTGTTGCCGGTAAACAACCAAGGTATACACTGAAGGAAAGGTTGCACTTGCAGCGCTAAGTCGACCTGTGGCAATTTGTGTAACTAGCCGCGTCTCTCAGACGTATGTTACCAGTTGAGGGTTAAAAAGGTTATTCACCCAAAAACCATTACCCCTCCTGCAACTCAAATTTTGTTTGCAGATTTTGAAAGAGAATCCGTATATAATTTATTTTTATTAAATCCACCTGTGCAGGGCCAACTAATGCTCGTTAATTCAGACCATAGCTATGTAAATATCGTTGAACCTGTATTTTTATTCGCAACACGTAATTTTATATATTATCAATAATTTCACACCGTTTGTTGTATCTGTATCCGATTCAAAATTGAACGAATAAACAAAATTTTAATTATCAGGATCCGTAACTCCGACAGTAGGTACGTTCGTTATACATTTTGATAACTAATTTTGTTGTTTTCGGAATCGGATTTTATTTTATTTTGATATCCTGCAGTTCCGGTAGTTTTGTGACAGTTTTTCGATGGCCGCAACAAATAATCTAGCTGAATGCGGGTCGATATAAAACAAAATAACAACTACCTATGTCGTAAACCGAAATTTAATATACATATTATTGAAATACATTTAGTTTATTAGAAATTATATTAAAAAGGGGTTGTTGAGAAACATCCTGGATAGACTATTTTTTAGATATATTAAGCTAGCGTAGCCGATTCAATCGAATTAAAAGTTTTATATATTATTTTTCTTTTCATGCCATAAAATAATTTTTTTGTTTTCGCAAAACAGTGCTGTCATATATTAATACTAAGCTTCCAGATCCCACATAGAAAAAGTAATTAAAATAACAACCTGAAGACGGTTTTTGATAGCCAGAACTATTTGCTTTATCTGATTGCAAATAAAAATTGCCTTAAAAACTTAAAAACCTACTATGATATTAAAAGTAAAAGGGTTATTTGGTTGGATAAATACATTTTTCTACGAGGGTTGCCTTTTATATTTTGGGATTAGAAAACAAAAAAAATATTAATAATCGAAAATCACTTTAGTGTTTTTCAAAATATTCCCCTTGAAGATCTATACACTTTTGCATGCGTTTGAACCAATACACCTATCTCTTTATTGAATACTCATGCGCAAATATTTTTGAATTTTCCCCTTCCACTGCTAAAATAGGATTACTTCTTGCCATAGAACACAACGTATTGCTACCCAGGAATACCACAATTTAAATGAAAAAACCCTTTTAGCTGTCAAAAGCTAGCTTCTATTTGCCGTATAGCCGCGGCAGCCCAGGCCATAAACCACAAAAAGGAGAAGTTTTAATTTTTATTTCGTTCGTGTACGCCGCTTGCTAGTTGTTATTGTGTTTTTCTTGTCTTTGTGTATTTAATATTAACGACTTGTGTGTGTACCTAGACTTCTCTTTGGATTTACTTTACTTTGGATTACTGATTACTTTTGCATGTCATACCAACACAATTTTATAAGGGGTACGAACATTTAGGGGGAACTACGAGAGTGGGAGTTGGTTCGCGCACGAGTATTCAATTTGTGCCATTAACGAGATGGGTCTATTGTCAGCTGTCAGTTGCCAGATTGCAACACCAGGGTTTCCAAATACAGAAATATAAACGGCAACCCTCGTATAATATGATGGTAACAAATAATTTTCTGCTGTGAAAATATAACATGTATTAATAGATATTTCAATAAAAAATATCAAGAAAACTAAGTAAATAATAAGAATTTCGTTTTCAATAATGTCGTGAGCTCTTCCCATAACTTTTTAATCACTTTAACTTTATGGAATTATAATATTATGTTCAAGTTGGACTGATGTTGGATAGTGCATATTCTCCTATATACAATTTTCAACTAAAAATTATTAAAGAAAAATAGGTTTTATTCATTTTACGGAAGAATTAATTGAATGCCAATGTTTATATTCTAACAGCGAATGAATGCTCTTTTGTTGCACTAAACAAATTGCTCACTTGCGCGTCCATAAGCTGAAATATATGTATATTGGATCCAAAGAGTAAACATCTTGATTTATCCGCAAAAATAATATTAATCTAGTAGTTTATATTCAATTATATTCGTTTCTCAAAGACTTAAGTGCGACACGGTGTGTTCTATAGGTAATTGTGCATCAGCAGGTTTTCCGATTTCCGTTCTTCTGTTTCTCTCCGAAATTGACAAATATTCGATTTTCCGTTCTATGATTATGTAAAAAATTTTTGTTTAATATTTTTCTTTAACAAAAAGCAATTCAAATTTGAAATATTTTGCATTTTTATACCACTATTAAAATTTTTTTAATTCGCCAAATTTAAACTTTGTTGAAATACTTAAATTTCTAACTACAAACATTAAACTACTTTGTATTGTCAGTTTGTTAAAACTGGTATTAATTTATGTGGTGGTGCCATTATCAGTCGAATTAATTAATTAATAAATTGTTCATATCATTTTTTCGATCGACGTTATAATTTTACTTTAATAAACTTGCAGCTTTGCTGAACCTCTATTTAAACTATTTAAAATTATTATTTGCTTCGTAAGAAGAGGGAGACTTAGCGTGAATATTTGAGAAGGTAAAAGTTCGGGCTATTCCCATCGGAACTAAAACTGGTAAATAGGGGGATGCTCGTGCCCTATCTTCTCCTCTTGTTGCCGTTGTGCCCTCTTTTAGGAGTTTAAAACTTACTTCCAGTTTAAATAGTAGTCTATTACGCAAATACTTTGCGTAAACTTTACCTATACTTTTATCTATCAGTTATTTTCAGTACAAACTTCGTCTATCGATGAAATTTATTTATCTATATTATTATTCATCAGCCTTTATAATATTTGAAAGTTATAACTTTTTTTACTTTAATACAATACTAATATTTTTTGTTTATAAATAGTGGATAAACACAAAGAACTAATTTCCGGTTATAAGCGATTTAAACGCAGCAACTTCCAAAGAGTGAGTAAATCTAAAATATTTACTTCATTTATTTACTGCAGTAAAACTTTTATAAATTCAACTTATTTTACATACATGATCATTTAAGTTAATTTAATAAAAAATATTGATCGTAGCTGATTATATGATAATATCGTTTTTGGATGTGCAGCTCGTTTATCAAAAACAATAACATTTCCGGCTGAGATGGGAAACTCATGTTCGATGGGTTCTTAACAACAATGTTGGACTCATCCCCGAGAGGATACCTACCAACCAAACCCACCTCAAAGCTCGTCGTTACCCCCGCTTGGAAATCACTACCCTAGCATACTTCAAGATGGGTGGCGGTCCCTCACACATTCCCCCCATACAATCATACCACTCAGGTCATCAAGCATGTCCCCTTACACTAATCATACCCTTTACTGCTTCGCTTACTTCTACCCATTTTTTCTCCCCTCTCCACATTATCTCCACCACGTCCTCCCAATACATTGCCTCTCCAACACACACCTCTCGCGCATTCCAGTCCCTCTCTTGCCAATCTTGGGGCATGCAGATACCTCACACTTGACTCATGTCTACTAAGCACCTAGGTGACAAAGTAGTTCACCTTCCCAATCTTCCGGTTTAACCAACTCACTCCTACTCCTAATTGACATTTTAAAGCACCTTCATACCCCTCCCACCATCTCAACATTTTTTCCTCCATCCAATCCTGCTGCTAATGCACCCACTGTCCTGTACCACTCTCAACAAAATTCCCCTCTGCACCTGTAGTAGTGGCTTTAACCTCGCATGGATCCTCGCACAGTTTTTCCATTCTCCCGGGTCTTTCATATTACACATTATTCTCCCCAACCATGCTGCCCTTACCTTCTGTGCTGCCTTCACCATTTGGTGCTTGAAGGATAGTTGGATATCAACCACACATCTATGTATTTCACTGCCTCCTCTTTGTGAATTTTCTTACCATTTACGATTACTCTAACCTCCCTTGTCTTGCTTCGTCCCTTTACTAGCAATCCCACCGTTTAATCTTACGCTACTTTAAATCTGCATTGCTCTAGCTTCTCCACAATCTTTCTACACATCTAAGAATAATAAATAACTGAACAGTTAAACTAAACTTCCACTATTTATTCGAAAAATTCGCTTTAAAATTCAATTACAGCAGTTTCGCTATAACTAGCATCGTCAGATTGACATATTGAAATTACATTTTGTTTGTTTGTAACTAGGTACTTGATGTTGATAAGAAGGTAAGGCTAGACCAAGTAAGGAAGTTATAAGACATAACAATATTAAAGCCTAGATGTTATTAGCCCTAAGGGATTATCCTGGATGTATTTCCCTCTACGATCAGTATAACTGTGCAATGATATAGAAAAATCAGGAAAAAACTATATCATGCTGATCTTTACAATAACTTAATATATTTATGTTACAATAATGTCTTATCTATGTATAAAATGAAGACTCAATCAAAGTAAACAGTTTAATAGTGGAGAACTTCCAAGATTTATTTGTTCATTAACTACTTTAAACTGTTGATCTGCTAGATGTCTTTTAATTTAAAGTTCTTCTAGAAAATCTAAATTTTGTTTTTAACACAAATGTGTAGTATATGAATGTCATTGGTGTGTATAAGTGAGTTTGGATGTTCCAGTAGGTGTTTTGCATAGTTCGACTTATCTGGTTGTTGTAATCTATATGCTCTTAAGTGTTCATTAAATCTTACTTCAAAATTTCTTTGTGTTTTACCTATATATACTGCATTACATTTTGGACAATTAATTTTGTAAACACCAGATATTTTTAATTTTGGTAATTTTGTTTTCACATTTAACAATTTTATTTCAATACTATTTTGTGTTTTAAATGATATTAATGCTGATGTTGCCGAAGGTATTATTTTTGAAATTGCATTGGAAATATTTCCACAATATGTGATACTTTTATAGCTTTTAATTTCTTTAGTTTGTCTTGGAAATATTAGTTCTAGTGACACTTTTTGTTCTTTCTTATTAATTAATTTATTTATTGTCATAGAGACCTATTATTGGGTTGAGAAGCTGAGGTGATAAAAACAAAAAAAATGTTATATAATGTATATATTTTCATCGGTAAAGGGAGCGGCTATAGATTTTCAAAAAGGTAATAAAATTGTTGCATGGATCTACTCGAGCGCGGCTTGTGGAAATCGTCAGAATATATATTTTTTTGTAATTCTTGAATTATTCTATTCAAAATTAAAAAAAAAAAAATTTAGCTGCGCTCGAGAATGTCGAGATAACGTTTTTTTTACAACTTTGTCTCACGAATTGTCAGATTAGTGAAATATACATGTTTTAGGATGTAACTAACTCTTCCTACCATAATGTGACTTGCTTGAGAATTTCAGGCCATTTTTGTTACCAATCTAATCCTTGATCCTCATATATGGTGGAAGTAATTAACCGCTACAAGGTATCCCCCTGTATATTAATCTGCCGCGTTTCAGTAACTCCAGAAATCCCCGCTTGTGGTGTATCCACACATTTTTAACGGTAAAAGGGCTTTAAAGTAATGAAATCATTTTGAAATTTTTATTATTTACTTATTATGCTTCAGTAAGTAGGTACTTATACAAAATTTTATTGTTTATGATTTTTGTGTCACTTATTATATTATCCTAATAACTTAAATATTTTTTTAGTATGTTCAGTTTTTCTTTTCTTTCAAATCCCAAGAAATAATTATCCAGACAAGGAATTTTTTTTCTAAACATCCAACTAAGTCAAAATAACGTGGAATAAATGAAACACCCTCAACTATGAAAAAAAACATGTAAATATATTAAAGATTAGCTTATACATTTTGTATTTGGTACGTAGCATATGGAAGCTGAAAATTTATTTTATTCTATATCAGAAACGTTCTGCTCATTTTTCAAATGTAAACAGTCCATTTCACACCCTATTTATATTCCAATAAAACATGCACCATGGAATCTGAAAATCCTCTCGATCGGACCTCTACAACCGAATAACAGCTACACTCGGGTAGGTATTCACAGCTTATACGAGGAGGTTTTGCAAATGTTCCATAACAACATTTCAAGATATAAATAAATATAAGGATGATATTTATATTTGGCAATTAATTTGTTAAGATTTTCACTATTTATTCGCAAAATATGAAATGCAATGACGACCGTTTCGCTATAGAAATAGCATCGTCAGATGAACTTTCAAGTAGTAAGGGTTAGTACAATAAATTTAATTAATTTGTTTTACTATTTATAAATATTTGAAAATAAATTAAAACTAAAGTAGTAATATGGAAAGTAAAGTTATATGGAAAAATAGGGGGCAGTGGTGTAATGAAATTTTGTCTAAAGGAGAAGAGTTGTATGGAATAGAAAATTCAGATAATATTGAAGTGGATGAAATAAAAATTCAGATCACAATATGAACTAACTGTGGCGATGGCGGCAAAAAAAATGAATTTGCGATTACAGGACCAAATTTCGTTGCAAAAAATTTTCAAATAATAAAACCTGTTATATCCAGAAACAAGGCGCACAATATTTTAACGATAATAACGCCTTCCTGGCAGAGCCCAGCTAAGAGACTCTTTCCAAAGAATTGTTCGACTTTAAGTTAATACTGTCTATAAATTGGATTGGTGAATTTAAGAGTTGATGGGCGCTACCATCTTTTTATTCGTTTACGGTTAAACAACAATAAATATAAACAAAAGAACACTAAGGTGAAAAAGATAGAAACACCTTGTATAAAATTAAGTTGAATGTAAAGTTATTAATTAATCAAAAAATGAACTGCTACTACCGAACGGGATACACCCTTCAGCTTTTATTATTCAGTGGAAGTTTAATAGAAAACTTGTACTTCGTAAACTGAACTGAACTTATCTTTAGTTTTTAGAAGTCCGGTGAGCTCGGTTAGTTCTCTAGGACTGCTTGCGGTGGTTATATTTAATAGGTTACATCAAATGAAACTGCTACAGTAATTGCATCTAATGAGTTACATCAAGGTAAACTGCCACGGTAATTGTTTCTAATAGGTTACATCAAAGTGGATTGTTACGGTAGTTACATTTAATAGGTTACATCAAAAAAGTCACTAAGTCACTAATTTACAACAAAAAAATGATATTTCTTTAAGAAATTAATATGCATTTTGTATTTATTAGCTTCGCCGATGATAGGCCATCCTTTTTAATATTGGGCTCAACTAAAAATATAAGCTGAACTTGATTTTAAAATAATTAAAACTTCCAATTTAATAAATTAACGTTAAATATTGATAAAACGAAATATATGCCTTTCACATCTTGCCACACTGGTCTCCCAAAACTAGGGTCCCTTGATGTTGATGGTAGTATTAGAATCCCAGAAGTAGACAGGATAACTTATCTTGGGATTATTATTGATTGTTATCTCAAATGGGACCTGCAAAGAAAACATGTTACAATTAAGATTAGAGGATTATTATCAAGATTTAAATATTTGAGAGAATTCTTGGATTTAAATCATTTAAAAATGTTATACTTTTCGTTTTGGTGCAATCACAGCTAAGTTATGGTATCTCTGGAAGGGGTGGTGAATAAGACTACCATATTGAAACTGTAAATGTAATACAAAAATGGCTACTTCGAATGAATTATCATAAGAATATTAGGTTTCCAAGTAATTAACTATATAGGATGAATCAGGTTATGGATCTAAGACAAATATACAGCGTCTTGAACATACATATAATACCAGACATAAAAATAAAACTCATCACTTACCTAGACGAGAAAAAACTATTGGACAACGTTAGTTTGATTACTTGGGTCCAAAAATTCTAATTCTTGGACCTGTAGAATTACAAAAAACTAAAAAAATATTTTAAATTTAAAACTAAAAAATGGATGTTGTCAAAAATAGAGAATTCTTTCAAATATAAATGATTAGTTATTTTTTAAGAGGAATCTATTATTATTAAATATATTTTGTATGTATGTATGTATGAGTTAGGGGTGATAATTACACTGCGACCTATAGGATCTATTGTGTCCCCCCTTACTTGCCATGTTCTATACCTAGACCTATAGCAGCTCTTCGAGTCCTATTTTCCGGAGGAAGTTTAGGACATCGTCGGGCTTCAAATCAGGTAGATCTCCTTCCTCTATTTTAAATTACTTACTGGAATTGCTAGCTCACACACAAGTTGTTGGTAACCTAGTTACTCTTAACTTCAGTGATTATTGTTTATTAAAAAAATATGTATCAATGTAGAAAATTTACTGTAATTGTAATAAATTATATAAATTTTACTTGGAAATAGTATTCGGGAACATTTTTACAGGGACCACGCCGTAAAGTTTAATACTTAAAATGCTCATTTTGGCCTCAAAAAAAAACGTGTTAAGATGAAATTAGTATGTATAATTATTTCTAAAAAAGTTTAGAATAATCATAAGATGAGAAGAAGATAACAATGAAAAAATAATGAATTTTCTACTTACTGTGTACAGCCAAAGGGATACTTTAAATTGCAGTGTGACAGGTGTGACTGTCTTCGTAGAGTTATCAACAAGAAAAAGGCTATAAACATGTTACAATATCATTTTGAAAGTTCCAGGTCCCGTTAGTACGGCGATCATTTGTAAAATGATCGTGGAAAATACAAACCTATATATTTCTCACCTATAAATAATTTTTGGTAGAGCAAGGAACGCCAGTAAAACTGATACATGCAAGATGTTGGCAGTAACTGTTTAGGATTTGTAAGAAGATTGGTGCAACCTCTCAAACTACTGGGGGTAACATACATACCCATAATTGGTTTTTCAGTATATCACTGGCTTTGGATTTGCTCAAAGAAAAGCTAACAATAGTTTGTACATTTAAAATAAAACTGTCATCCCATTGAAATTTACAGATATACGATAAATATGATAATGAAGTATACGAAGATTCACTAAAACCAGATATTATTCTAAAGTATAATATGACAAAATCTGGTGTTAATTCTATGGATAAAATATGTGTGCATTACGATGTTGCTTAAAATAGTACGCGCGTTGGCCCCGTACAGTTTGCTTCTATATTTTGAATGTTGCTAGAATCAATGCTTATTTTGAACAACCTACCAGAAAAAATTTCCTAAACAGTATTTACGGCTAAATATTTTAATATTTTATATTAAATAAAATAAAAATCAAATGAAAAATCCAAATACAATGTCACAGAATTTTATTACTTATGATGAAATAAAAATGTTAGTTTGCGACTAGTTTTGGCCAAACATTAATTTGGTTTTATAATTATTTTTTCTTGTTGTCATGTTTGACAAGACACATTGGACAAAAAAATGTAAATTTGGGAAAACTGGGATAGGGTTTCGAATTGGAGTGTTAAAATATTGCTCCCCCGCTCTTAGAGTAATCCACGGTTATATAACATCCCTTAGGTACCGAGTTTCTCAAAATATATATTTTACATGAGCCCAAAACAATCGCGGCTCTGTGAAATTTACAGAGGTCGTCATATTACGAGTCATAAGTAACTGTAATAAGTGCTTTACATATCTTGTATAGCAACTAAACCGCCCGTATTTAAATATTATATGGCTGAAAACCGTACGGAATGCTAATGTCGACCACAAAGCTACGTATAGTATTAAAGTCGAAGGGAAAACTAAAAATAATTAAATAAAAATATAAAAAATACAGTTTCAATATAGTGATAAAACACAACTTGGTCTATTATTCATTATATTTTATTTTTCTGACTAAATGTATTAAAATATTAATAATTTTAGTTCAATTTATCTTCATCTGTTAATAATAGATTCGAACCTATGTATACACATAATAATAATAATAATAATATAGGCCTTGCAGCCATTAGCACATAATAATATAATTACATATAATACAATAATATGATAATTGAACTATTTTTACATTGAACTAAAAACTTCAATTTATTTCAGAAAAGTTTATGTTGCTTGTTTCACCCAAAATATTTTTTATTGTATCTATTGGTAGGTTTGCTTTTAATGCACAGTGGTCAAGAAGTAAATGTTTTATTGTTAAAATCATCCTGAAATAATTACCCTTTGGTGGAGTTTTAGTGTCAAAAAGATGGCTGTTTGTAAGTCGAGTATGACCTAAGCAAAGGCGCGCTAGTAACACCTGATCTCTCCGATTTTTGGGTAACGACAACCACTGTTTTATTGACGGTTTTATTTTGCTTAATTTAGATCCGCCACTTTATTACATAGTTTCCCAAGCACTGCACATTATTTGTTTTAGAGAGGTTTTAATGTTGTTTATCACTACTTCCTGAACTGTTAAGGCGTTTTTACTATTTACAGCCTGTTTGGCAAGGTGGTCTGCGTCTTCATTACCTAGTATCTGTGTGCGAAGGGTTCCATACACATAACACTTCTTTTCCTCTTCGTTGGGCAATGTTTGGTTCTTCCCTAATTTTTATTACCAGTTAGTGTTTAGAACAAATACGTTGAATGGCTTTTATTGAACCGAGAGAGTCGGTGAGGATTATGTATTTTGTGTCGACTGTGATTAATGTAAGTTAGAGCTTTATAAAGGGCCTAAACTTCTGCTGAGAAGATGGAGTATGTGTAAGTCACAATTGCTGCACCAATTCCTTAAAATTATTTTGATACATCTGTCAAGATTTGAATTTGGTTGCTGTAATTTATTAAAATATCTCTGAGTTGGTGGTGTTATTTTTTGGGAATTTTATTTGCCATGGTGGAAAGCTGGAAGGTTCAGTGAAAAAGCAGTTTGGAAGAAAATAGTTAAGTTTTAAATAGTTTCTAATCCTGGCATAAAAGGGTTTGCAAAGATTAGGATTGTTGGTAAATAGATAGGAATTAAAAAAACAGTTATCTTTGGTGTGATTGTTTGAAGTTGTTAGCTTAACTGCGTACGAAAGACTAAAGGAAATTCTTTGATCTTCCAAGGATGGTTCACCAACTTCACAGTAAATTCTTTGGACTGGTGTTGTACGAAATGCTCCAGTTATTATTCGCAACGCTGTATTATGAATGCTATTTAGGGATGGTAGTATTGATTTGGAAGCTGTTGTGTGGGCTATACAGCCATAATCCAATTTTCTTATCTATCAGTGTTCAATATAAGGTCAGGAGAGTTTGTCTATCAGTACTTCAGTCTTTGTTTGCTAAGGTTTTTAGGAGGTTTAATCTTTGGTGACAAGAAAAAAGATTTTTGATGTGAAGATTCCAGTTGAGTGATCTGTCAAATGTCATGCCCAAAAACTTAATGGATATTTCAGGTTTTAGGTTTTTATTGTATATGTTTGGCATGTCAGAGACTCTTCTTTTGGAAAACAGAATAAATTTGATTTTGTTTGTGGAGAAGGAGAGTCTCGATTTTGCTGACCAGTTTTCAAGTTGGTGTAGAAAGTCTTGAGTGAGGTAAAAAAGGTTATTTATATGTTTCCCTTTAGAGTAGAAAACTAAGTCGTCCGTTGCAGGATATCGTTTATAACTACACTGAATAATGTTGGACAAAACCGATCCTTGTAGAATTCCATTTTCTATTTGCATTATATCCGATGTTGATCCGTTGACTTTACCTTCTGTTTTGTAAAAAGGTTTTAATAAAGACTAGACAGTGACTTTGTATATTCCAACTATGGAGTTTTTTAACTACATAATCATACCCTCAGAGTAATAAGTAAACATAGAGGTGCCATATTTTGGTAAGGAATTTATATCTACACTTATGGCATGGCACTATACTTCTAACATATTTTTATTGGAAGGAAATCTAAAAGGATATATAATATGTATTTCATTATTAATTTAATTTTCTTATTTGTAATAAATTTTAATCGAAATTGCTAATTCTACGCCAATGAAATGAATAACTTACCGGTGATAGGTTAGATTATCATTTTGCGAAGTACCACAAATTATACATGCTTTTTGGGTTTTCACCATTTTAAATATTAAAAATAAATAAAAACAATTTACAAAGTTCACTTAAATACACAAAAATTCAGGAAAAATCGAACAAAGCGCAAAACACCTATAGACAATAACAATGCCAAATTTTCGGTGTGGATATTTGATACAATTGGTACAGAGATTATTATCAGTATTATCGAAAGGTAAGAAAGTGAATATTAAAATGTATTAAAGAATATTTTTTCTGACTAAAAATCTCCTCTTAAAAGTAAAATAAAATTGTTTGTAAATTATACTATTACGTTTTTGTTTCCTACTTTGTACTTACAAAACACAACGTCTGGCAATGCTCTGCTGGTAAACAAATCTATCTCGACGACAAGTAGTATGAAATATGCCTACTCTATGTTTACTTATTACTCTGAGGTCATACTAAACGGAATCAAATACTTCGATTATATCAAAGAAGAGGTCTAGCGAAATCTTCTGTCAATAACTGAACGATCATGTCTAAAACCACTTTGTTCAGGTAAGATTAATTTTCGATGTTCTAAAGTCTTTAGAAGGCGTTGTTTTATGATTTTTTCCATGAGCTTAGATATAGCATAAGTAAGGGATATGGGCCTACTTATATATTTCTGGGTTTATACCTTTTGGTTTTAGAATGGGTACTATCAGCGATTGTCGCCACATGTTTGGAAATTTATGCTGTAACCATATCGTGTTGAAAACAAGTAAGAGAAACTCGTGACCTTTTGAAGGAAGGTTTTTAACCAATGAAATAGATAGAGGAACATTTAATGGGTCGTCATCTTGTTCAAGGATAGTGATTTTTTTTTTCTTCCAAAAAAATATGGTTATAAGTTTATATTAGTAATTATAACCAACAAATTCCTAAAGATTCCTCTTAGTGCTTTTCAATAAATCTTTTATTTTAATTTTTATTGAAATGTTATTTTATTTTGACTAGAATAAATTTTCATTAAAGCACTGCCTTATAATAACAAAATATATTTGGTTGCATATAAAAAATGCATGTTTGTCAAACAATACGCTAAATATTTTACAAACAGTTTTGGTGATTTGATTTTTGCGGTTCAATGGATCTATTTTACATCGATCGTTCTAACGTCGTGATATTTTCTAGCAACTGAAACCTAAGACGCGAAAGATTCTCTATTTAAGTTAAGGATATGCGATCCTCAGTTTCATGTTTCCCTTCAAATAAAAATAACTCTGTGATTATTGTAGGAAACCCGCAAAGTTGTTGATTTCTTGAATCTTTTCTTTACCAGAAATGAAACCTTAAAAGTATTCTGCTTTGCTTAAATTAACAATATATTTTTTCAACTACCAGATATTCTTTATGAATATAAAATATATTTATGTAAAAAGTGTGTAAAAAGGCACGAATTGCAAACAACATTTATTTTACTACCGTTTATATTGTCCACTTATATTGGAAACAAACATATATACGCACAATATATAATACACATAAATATTATAATAGATATTTAGGTAACTAGTCCGGTAAGTACACTTTTACAGTACGTTTCGAAACAAGTACAAAAGTTTACCGGACGTGCGACGTACAAAATTTTATTTTATACTGTACCCTTAATCACAAAAGAACAGTGAAAATATAAAATATTAATTTATTTATCAGCGTTTGCTATTTTTAAAATTTGCAGTCAATGTCAAGATAGCTGACATGTAGTTGGTAACAATATAAACATAATATTATTGTTTTTAAATGAATAATATGATACTGTCATTTATTGTTACTATCTGATTTTCAAGAAATTGCTCAAGATCAATTCATTTCCGGATTATTTTGCTGTAGAATTTCAATAAATGTATATTCATACATTTAAAACCTAACTTGGTTTTGATTAGTTTTTAATATGTAAAAGTCTGTCAAGGTTAAATTTCATTACAGGATAGTAGCACGTAATGATACATATTGCGTGCTTACTATTTTATTTTCCGGATTAAAATTTAGTTCGTAAAGTTTTGTTGTAGGGAACTGTATAAAATAAATACATGTACTAGTGCATAAAGTACGTTACTTTATGTTCTAGTTTTACTTTTTTTACAGATTTATAAAAATCTTTCACTTTATGCCCTTGTGCACAATAGTAAAAAAATGTACACACTTCATATTGTGGGTGTGCTCTACAAACGGTATATTATTATTGTCAGAGTAATGTAATTATAATAACAGTATTAGAAATTTGGCAGCTCTACGGCACGACATAAAAAGTTATAACCTATAATTGCTGCATGATGGTTAGATTTAACCATTATACTGTTATATGCCCTTTGAACTTAATGCTTTGTGTTAGCTCTAATACCACATAATAACACAGAATGCTTATGATCTAACATTATTGGTGACAATGTGACTACACATTCGAATTATTAATATTATAAAAAAAGTACAAGATTAAAATTCTAGTAAATGATTTAAATTCAAATATTACCCAAGCTACGGAAATTATTAAAATCGTCGTCGTTTCCTAACTTTTGTTCTACTGCTTTTTTTCCTATTTTTATTAATATGATTAAAAACTGTTTTTATTAAAAGTATTAACATTTTTCTTTAAAATTTTACTATGTAATAGTCTTTGTAATGAACAGTGTGGAAAAGCCAAATGGAATAAATTTATTATTTTGGTTACTGTATATATTTATAGAAAATCCAGAAACATTTCAAATTTAAATTATAAATTGACATTCTTTGAAATGAAAATTTTAACCCTACCTTTAACCTCATTTGAGTGACAGTTACAGCCCCCAATTTTTTAAAAGGGAAGTATGGGCTTGGGTTATGTCCTTTGAATTGTCTCTTCATTCTCTATCCAAAAATATTATTGATTGTATTGTTGTATTATTATAATTATTACTATTATTAAAAATCTTATGCACTTACTCAGCTTTCACTGGGAAAATTTACCTATCCCGAACATAAACGCAAATGGGATTAGGCTCAAAATTTACAATTTAAAAAAATTCCGAACAGTGTGATATGTATTTAAAATTGCCGTTTTTGCAAGTCCATAAAAGTGTTTTTATGAAGATCGAGTTTTTAGAGACTGTCTTCAAGACTTTTGGAGATGAGTCCAGTTGATGATACGATGATCGGTACCACCTCCACTTTTTCTGCATGCCACATCTGCCCTACTTCTATAGCAAGATCGATGTACTTTGCTATCTTTTCATTATATTTGTCCAAAATATTGTTGTTGTTTGGAACTGCAACATCGACTAGCAGCACTGATTTTCCTTTTTTATCCACCATTTATAATAGGGTGTATTTGTTGGCTGTTTTCTGGTGTATAATGTGGTTCCTGCTTAAATAATCTGTGATGGCTATGGTTGTAGATCCTGATGAAATTTATAGTACTAACCCTTACTATATGAGAGCCCATCCTGATGTTATGTGTTGTATCATTTCCGACGCTTGTTGTCACCATCCACACTTGTCCAGTGTAATAGTTTGGTCCCTGATAACAAATTATTTATAGTTGTTGGTATTTATAAACTGATCCTGAATAGCCATCATAAATCCATCAGTCTCTGGGAACAAGGTACCGTCAGCAAGCCACCTATTTGATGCAATTTTGTCAATGTATGGTTTAGGTCGTGATGATGTTGACTATGTAGAGCTTTTTGGGCCCATTTTACTTGTTTACTTTTATTGTTATTTTTAAATCCACATTAGGACCTGTTAAATTAAAAGCGAATATTTCTTATCTGCTCCAATGACCAATTTATGTAAATTTGATGACAGTGATTTGGTGATAAAGAAGTCTCGTATTTATTTATCTGCTTATTGAGTAGATTGATTATGTCACATAGAGCTCTTCCTTCCTCCTTTCTCGGTAGTACTGTAAGTACTGACGATATTGGATGGTGACATCTGTACTTTGTCATCATAGTCCGGGTTGTTCTATAAATATCTCTTAATTCGGTTTTCGTCTATTGTAGGATGCCAAACAAATAGATCAATACAGGTACGTCAGATGTATTAATGGCTCGGTTTAGGTTTCCTGCATTATATTCTGATTTAAGTATGGAACTTACCGTTTGTGAAAACTCATCCCTGATTTTAGATTTGGACTGTTTTTGGTCCAACACGTGGCCTGTTGATAACCCAGGTATTTATATGTTTCCCCATTTTGCATTGCAGCGATTATATTTCTATTAGGGAGCGCCATATCTTCATTCATAATTTTTTCCTTCTCAAGCAGTTATCTAATCCAAATTCCATACCTACATCCCTGGAAAACCTTTCGGTTACTTTCAGAAGATATTGGATTTGTTGCTGATTGAAAGCAAAAAAAAAATTGAGTAAATTTCAAAGAAGTTTTACAGAAATCACAGTAGTATTATTATTCAAATATCAACAAACAACATAGTACACACAAAGTACCATAGCTAATATTCTTATTTGTCAACAAGTGACGTAACGCATTTTGGTTGGTGTTCATTGTCACGTGACCTGAGACTGAAAAATTTACATTTTATTAAATAAAAAACGAATTGAAAAAGATATTGTGTTTATTGTTATTTTTATTATTTAAACTACTTTTTCCTGGTAAAATTATATACTTATTTCAGTACAGTCCACATCCCTATTAGAGGTTACCAGGATATAAGAAGTTTGTCTTGGAGATTTTTAAAAAGAATTACCTAAAAAATTTACTTTAAAACTATTAAGAGTGGAATAAAAAAAATTTAATTAATAATAGACCAAAAAGGCTACAGACGTTTATTAAAATTGAAGTAAATGTATTGAAAAATAAGTAACAATATTGACAGAATGAAGTAGGCAAATAAAAAAAAGTGTTGGAAACTGGAACGTTAGAAAAAGGTGTCTAGTCACCTGGTGGAGTATAAGGAGTTGAAGAAAGAATAATGAAAATAAAAGGATATTCAAACACGAACGTAGCAAAAGTTAAGAATAATTAATGTTAGTGATAAGTCAATTATGTTTAGTTAAAATTTTACACCTTTATTTAAGAAAAAAACTACTAATTATTATAAAATATGTTACGGTTTTACCGTAAAAATTAGGATTATTTAGTTAATACTATAAGTATTGATAATTTACTCACCGAAAAACCAAAATATCACTTAATAATACAATACACATTCATTTTATTATTTAAGAATTTATTCATATCACACTATACAACAAAGTAACTATTTGTTTACATATTACTAAATTTTCATAAGCGTTCAGGTTAAGTATTTCTTCTTCTATCCCATACCTACTTAAGTATATTTACCCTTCTTACAATTCTTTAATGACTGTGGCTAACTGAAACCTATGAAGGTGTCATTGTCAGGAAAAGGAATTTGCGGAATATTCAGATTTCTCCATTTTCTGATTTGGTCTTTGGATGCTAAGGTATGTTAAGTGCTACCTAGAATCATTTCGTAGATTTACGGATCTGTTGACTAAAATTTCAGCTAAAAATATTAATAATTATTGGATTATAAATACATCTCTGTGCAGATAGCATTATTTTATGGATCTTAAATAATCCAATAATCATATTCCTTTAAGCCACTCACTAACTCCGGTATGTATTTAAAATGGTAGATACTCTCTAATATAAAACTTCATTATTCTGTTATCGTTTTAGGCTTCTTGTTAGTTACTACTAACTACTACTTTATATATAAGCAGTTTGGACATTATTACTTACATCAATTTCTGGTAAATATAGCTGTTACTTCCTTGCTGGCCTGATATCCGGAGTATAACAAGGGAAACCTGATATTTTATCTTTACCAACACCTAAAACCAAGTAAGAGATTTCCAATTCTATTCCAACAATTTTCTGCATGTATTAAGTGAAATTCAGACTCTTTAAATGAAAACTACAACACTGCTACTGTTACTATTTTATTTTTCTTCATCACGTAAATATCAATAAATTGTACAAAACCTATTATTTTGTAAATCAATTGGTCCAATTGGGTAAATATCGATAGATCCCCATCTATCTGGGACTTATTAATATATTTATTTCTTGTATCACTAAAAACAACGAAACATAGATATAAACAAAATATAAATAAATTATTGTCTCCTACCCTTAACACCAGAACTATCCGAATAAATGTCTGTAACCTACAAATTTCGTTTATTAGATGCAGCCTTACTAACTTCTTTTCTATAGTACATTGTGGAAAAGAAACCGTAGCAAATAAAATATTAAATTAGTGCTATTCAGAACATTATCATAACAATATATGAATTTTTCACAAAGTTATTAGCTGTATACTACA
Organism: Ophraella communa; assembly: GCA_035357415.1. Classification (NCBI taxonomy): domain Eukaryota; kingdom Metazoa; phylum Arthropoda; class Insecta; order Coleoptera; family Chrysomelidae; genus Ophraella; species Ophraella communa. Next base: position 15,517,621 of record CM068995.1, on the reverse strand, counting down.
ATAAATAATTATATATTCTCTGGATACGTTTAACCATTATAACATTATCATGATTCTACTTACTGAATTTAATCACCCTATTGAGAATTTGTTTAATTTAAACTCTATGTCGATAGCCATTGATTAAGCCAGAGCTTACTGAAATTGATTTGATATTTATTGTTTGGGGTCACTGTCGGTCGTATAAAAAATCTTAAGCTTGCAAAATTTTTTTGAGTTAATTATTTTTATAACAATATTCATGCACTGGTCACTATATAATAACTGACTGTCTTCGCAACGCGTGTGTCGCTTTGTAACATTTCAATAAGCATTATTCGTTGTAGGCTTGCTACCAGTTTGCTAGGTGTTAACAGTTTAATAGAGATAATAGCAATTTTAATATTTGAATTTTTATATATTGGCTAAAATTTTCTACAAATAGTCCATATGTCCATAAAAACCGTCTTAGTATCTAACCTACAAACATTGACATAAATTACTACTTTTGAGATGCTTTTATCACTCTGATTCAAACCCTTCTTGTACATAAATTACTACACGCATTGTACCATGTTCTGATGTCTTGAATAAAAGATGTATCCATAGGATATATTTTGTAAATATAGTAGAATTAAAACTCAATATTAAACGTTACTGTTTCAACTACATAACAATACAAAAAATGTCAAGCTTATTGTGTTTGTCATACTTAAGTATTCTCTTTTGTAGGTTTTGTGTATGGGTCAGTGAAGTAATGTATCTATCCAAGAATGCCTTGATCGTTATCCGCTCTTTGATTGTCGGATTACCTTTCGTATCAACAGATGATCTAGTATTATTTATTTTTAGATAAAATGGAAAAAGCGAAACTCACTGTCTAGTTAAGCTTAGACAGAACATGAATATAGCATTGTGACCTCGATATCATTTAATAATTTTTCCTAACTGCCGCTCTTCTTTAATGTCAATTATCATGTCACCACAAAACTGTCGTTTTATTGGCTTCTAGTCAAAAAAAGTGTTTGTTATATTTTCTGTAAATTTACGAGGTATGCTTGTAATGGATTGATTTATCACTTCCTGAGAGATATTAACCAAGGTACTGTAATTTTTATAGATGTATTTTAAAATAATGCTTATTATGAAATAAATCTGTTTTATTAGTACACATCAACTTGAAAAATGTATAAATAAAATAACAGTATTCGCTTAAAATAATAGCAAGGTTTGATAACAGGTTTGATAACAAGCCTGTAAAACTAGAATGCCATGGAGGTTACTTTATGTTATAATCTTTAAAAAACTTTGTAGTAGAAGAAATTGCCTTACCTTATTAGATAACAAGTGGATTTAGTACTGTAAAAGTCGTAATTATGGTAGTCTAACAGATATACAGTACATTTCGTATAAATTTATTCGCATTAAAATTTCTGTCAATGAATAATAATTTGCCACATTGAACTGCACGATGTCGTAGTATCACTGAGAGGCATAAAATTGGTCTAAACCAGCAAACCCCAAATGCACGTAATAATGTGTTTTGTAGAGCTCCTTAAATAATGATTTTCACGTTGTAAAGTTTTTCGAGGTCGTTCAGATCCATGGTTAAGTGTATAAACCCCTTCAGACCACTAGGCTGAATACTGTCATAGTATTGATACACTAAAACCAAACCGATCATAAATTTGTTCTGTTCTTCTTATAGAGTATAAAAATGCATAAAAGAACAGTAAACTACTTAATGGTTAAATGAAACTTCCACTATTTATTCAAAAAATACGTTTTAAATTCGATAACAGCTGTTTCGCTAAAAACAAGCATCGTCAGATTGACATATTGAAGTTACATTTTGTTTGTTTTTAGCTAGGTACCTGTTGTTGATTAAGTAGTTAATGCTAGATCAAGTATAGAAGTAATAAGACATAACAATATCTTGGATGTATTTCCCTCCAAGATCAGTATAACTGTGCAATGATATAGAAAAACCAGGAAAAAACTATATCATGCTGATCTTTACAATAATTTAATATAGTTCTGTTACAATTATCTATGTATAAAATCATGACTCAATCAAAGTAAACAGTTTGATTATGGAGAACTTTCAAGATTTATTTGTTCATTCACTACTTTAAATTGTTGATCTGTCAGATGTCTTTTTATTTCAAGTTCTTCGAGGAAATCTAGTTTTTTATCATAAGTGTGTAGTATTTGGATTTTATTGGTGTGTAAGAGTAAGGTTGGATTTTCAAGTAGGTGTTTTGCATAATTTGACTCATCTGGTTGTTTTAATCTATATGCTTTTAAGTGTTCATTGAATCTTATTTCAAAATTTCTTTGTGTTTGTCCTACAAATGCAGCATTACATTTTGGACAATTAATTTTGTAAACACCAGATTTTTTAGGTAATTTGGTTTTTATATTCAACAATTTTATACCAACATTATTGTGTGATTTGAATAATATTAATGCAGATGTTGCCGAAGATTTTATTTTTGAAATTGTATTAGAAATAGTTCCACAATATGTAATACTTTTATAACTTTTAATTTCTTTAGTTTGTTGAGGATATATTAGTTGTACTGACATTTTTTGTTCTTTCTTATTAATTTATTTATTTATCAAAATAAAATACAAAAAGGCAATTGTTTACGTTTGGGTTGAAGCTAACATGCAAATAAAAAGTGGGGTTAGTGTATGAGGAAAGCAACGAATTGCCGATGTTATAGACTTTTCAGATAATCCCATACTATGCATGTAACTATTACGTTAGTTTCGTTAATGTATATTAATAATAATATTAAGTTACTTACTTTATACATACAAATTTTAAAATAAATAAAATAACTTGTACATAATAATAAAGATCTATTCCAACAATTTTATATACCCAGATAAATTTTTGCAACAACACTGTAGAAATAACTATTGTCGAATTACTACGTTTTACGTTTCAGGATTTTTCTAATCCTTTTCACAGAACATAATATTTTTCTTCGTTTTGAGTTCCGAGATTGCCATGGTCCACGCAGACTTATTTAAATAGGATATTGTCATATTGTCATTGATTGTTATTAAATGTTAAGTGGGTGTGTTTTTTTCCAGTTTTTTTAAATCCAAATAGTACTTAGACGTTTAGGGCATTGTTATAGACCCCGCTCTTATCCATCCGGTATGTTGGTTACAATGGGACTGCGAATTTATAAAAGACTTACTGTATTTTTATACTCTATGGTTCTTCTGAGTGCAAACTAAAGCAAGTTAACAATTAAAATGTACTTTTTCTCAAACAAATTAAAAAAAGTATACAGCTAATAAGTTTGTTTTTTAAATTAATAGTCTCTTTTAAATAAACTAGAAATAATTTAATAACCTTTTTATTTTGTGGTTACAAGACATTACTTTTTTAATTTAAGGATGTATAATTAGTAATGATTTCTAGAATACATAAATAATGTTAAGACTGTTAGGTTTAATATCTATCCCGTGCGTGTTTGGAAACACTTACAAAGTTATTATTTAAATTTTATGGTGCTGTTAAAACCTTTTCGAATTTTTGAAGCTGTTTTACTAATTTTAAATTACTACTAATAACCGCCTTAATAATATGATTACTCCTTAAATTAAAGAGTTATAAAAAATTCATTTATTTGGTACCGATTAATCATTAAGAAATAAGTATTGATTTATCGGGTTGCTTTATTTTATACGATTTAATATTTTAATGATTTGCTTTTTGCCAGTATTTTTACTAGTATATTTGATAGATATAGAATTTCTACAAAGCAAAAAATTGATTTGTTTGTGACAAATGAACAGATGTTTTATTGGTGACTGATAATGCCAAAATCAATTTATCTAAATTAAGTTACCATGGGAAAATCCTAACAATAACAAAATGTCATCACGAAGGCGATAAATAAATTTCGTTTGGTTTTCGTATTGGTCAATGGCAAGGCACGGCAGGGTAACACATACAAATATAAGGTGTGGTGGATTATGGTAATTGTGACTAATGTACTGGACTACACTATAAATCACCCACTAATTATGGCACACTGAACATGCACCCGTAGCAATAATATCAATGTCCATTACATTCCAATGACCGTGTATCCGAATATTGAACAATTTATGTATTAATCAGTTACAGTTTTTAAAAATAAAAAATAACCTAAATAAGCTTGTCAGGCATATTTTGGTTTGTCACAATGTATTCAGTTTTAGTTGTAATATTCTACCCGATCACACTTTTGCGTAAATATTTTCAAAATAATTATCAATTAATTGCATTACTTCTATGTTTGTTTCGGTGTAAGTAAAATTAAAACAGAAAGCGTTGCACGTCATAAATTTCACTGTCGTCATTCATCAGTAATAACAATACAATATTTAAACAAAAATATCTCTTATTTAAAATTTGATTATTTTAGAGCGGTATTGTTTTACAAGAAAGCGCTGTTGCAAAAAAATATCGAAATATCGAATAATAATAATATCGAAGAAAGCTGTTAACAACTATCTAATGTTATTTCTTCTGATTTTCTGATATTGTAGTTAAAATAAAATTATCTCATTTATTTAAAATTACATTAATATATTGAGATGAAAATCTGAGCTCAAAAATTAATGTCAAACCTACCAAAGTATGAAAATATAAAATGGTATTAGACTAATTCTCATGTATATATCTTTATTTCATTTGTATTTAATATTTAATATAGTAATCGCAATTGTTAAAAATTCAACTAAAGGAAGAATTCATTTGACAACTATATATCTTGGATAGAATTCAGTAATACTATTTCATAACAATTAAGCAAGTCCCAATTCAAATAGCTTTCTCTAGAATCTAAAACCAAAAGAATATAATTCCAACTATTATTTAGTTCATATTTTATAAAAAACAGTTATGTAATATAGGTAGTTAAATATATGACTGTTAGGTATAAGGTAGAAGTACTTACTTGTTGCATGTAAATATCTTGCAGTCGATAACAGATATGTATTCAGGCAAAACGTCATAATATGAGAAATACCTAAAAAAATATAAACTGTGTATTAACTATAAATGTTACAGTGATAGACAGTGTAGCCCTACTTTATTACCAAAACTCACATATATAGTAACCACTATTTCAACAACAGTTGATAAAACTTAATGTTTAGCAATTTAGTTATAAGAAATGTATGTAGAATATTAATTTAAGTTTGTACATTAGTTATAAGCTTTTTAATCTTTAATAATATTAGAAAATCTCATATAAACAACTAATACAAAAGTATAATAGTAGCTGTCAAGTTCATATTATAAATTAAATTAAAAAGCCTAATTTCCATTCTTTTACATCAAATTAGTATTAAAAAAATTATAATAGAACTATCTTAAAAATTTATGCATAAATATACCCATTTCATGTTATTTGCTCAAAATTGTATAAATTTAAGGAGTTGGAATGCCACAATTAGCAGATTTTAAACATCAATATGAAAAAAGTTATCAAAATAAAAAAAGTGATTTCATAAATATAAGAATGCATATTTTCTATATATTATCAAAGAAACATTCAAATATGTTAAAATTTTTTATAATTTTATGTAAATTTAGGTTAAATTTTGCAAATTGAAACAATTGATTGCTAACTTAATGTCATTAATGTCATAATTAGGGAAAAAAGGCCATAAATTTTGGCTTTTACTCTCTTATTCGCAATTGAAATTGATCACGACGTCTGGAATGCATTAAAAACTGGTATCATAACCTCACTTTTAACAAAAGTTGAATTTAATTATATTAATTAATTAATTAATTAATTAATTATATTATATATAATTAATTATATTATAAATTATATATGATTAAGCAAAAATATTAGAATCAAAGTAATTAAATATAATCAAAGTACTTACCAAATAATGTGATCCATCAATATCAATCTGAATTCTGGTAAGATTGATGAGATTTCTTTCATCTTTATGGACATCGAGCCGATCCTATACTGGAAAGCGAATGTATGGAGGATTGCCGGACTAGATCGTTACCAACAAAAAGGACAGTATGTAATATGGACAGTATGTATAAACTTTTGCATTTTCAGAACATACTTTAAAATATTAGCTTTTATAATGTTGTTTTATCAAAATTGTTGATAAAATTAGCCAGTTAGTCGAATTGGTGTTTTAAAGTTTTTTTTATTTTCAACTAGATTAAAAATAACCAAATAATAAGGTTTTTAAAATGACACAAGACAACTGATTGGACTGATACAAATATGTCATCATCACTGACACCGCATCAATCGACTTCTGCTCGAATTTTTGTTCTATGTTATAATTATCAGTTCTCTGATTATTAAACTTGATAAATCCTGACTTTCCTTACTAGCTTTGATATATGGCAACGTCACAATTATGATGTGCAACGCTTTTTGTTTTAATTTTACTTTACCGATTTTGTTTTTATTTACCACAAAAAACAAAGAAATACCACTTTTAGGAGTTTGCCACACCAGTACTTTTTATAAATTTGTTGTGTTAATTGAATTAATTAAATACGGACATAAGTTTTATCTTGGTAAAGAACTTTGAATGTATAAGAAACGTGGCCTTATAAATTTAGTTACGAAATCAATTTAGTTATTATGAAGAGATTAAGAAGTTAATTGGGATTCAAGAACTTTTGCTGGTTTCTCTTATAATATAATTTAAAACCATTCTTTTAACTCCCCAAACTTCTTTATTCCTCAATAAAAGTATTCAAATTAATTAACTAGAGTGTTTTTTAATTTGATAAGTTTTTCCAGATACAATATGCCTTAATAAAGAAGTTCTTCCAAAGAATATTATTTTTATAAATATATTTTGTGTTTTTTTTTTTAATTTATATAATTGATTTACTGAATAAAAGTATCTATAGAAATCACTCGAATCATACATAGTCTACATGTGTAATAGTTATAGCTTTATTATTGAACAGATGTAAATACAAGACCAATATAATACACAAGATTTAATAAAAAAATGTAAAATATTAGTAAAAAATGAACAAACCCTAATTCAAATTCAAATCAAAGGATTTACACAAACCACGGAAATTGTTACATATAACATATATATTGGTTATTAAACATTTTTTTTTTAATTTTCTGAACAAAACTAAATTCCTAATAAATAAATATCAATTACATCATAATTGATAGTTAAAAATAACAATATTAAAAATAAATAAATAAGAAAATACACAAAAACAAGTAAAAAGACAGGTATGCATATTGTGGATTCATGCAGGAGTTTTTAGACTTTAGTCATAAATCTAAGTTTTATGTAATAAGTCATAAGAAAGTTAAATCATTGATTTTCAACTAAAATATCTATACACTTGGTCAAAAGTCTTAAATTTTAGTCATAAATCTTAAAAGTTGGTCAACATTCATCTATGACTAAAAATTATGATAAATTCACTCTGCGCATGTCTGTTAACAATTGCATTTCAATAGAAATTCAAAACATAACATATCCTCGTACTGAGTCGTATCTCGTATCTTGATTTATGCCATTTTGGGAATTTTTTTCATTTATCTCAATTTTAAAATAAAATAGGTACAAACTGGACATTTATGACGGCCAATTAATAGAACTGGTGAGGCAGTTCTCAGTACTTTATGATATAAAGCATGCCGACTTCCGAAATAATTAACAAAAGAATAATGCATGGAAAACAAACAGTGAAGTGATGAATGCATCAGGTGTAATGTGTGTTTATTATATATTTTATATACAATATCTTAAATCTTTTATAGCCGCAGAATGCCCTTCTATTTCCTCCGATATTTCCGATTGATTGGACGTACAGTATATTGTCTTGGTTTTCTTTTTTTTTATTTGAATAGAGCGTTGCTGTCGTGATGAATGTTAACATGAACAATATAATTAAATCTTAATCCTTCATTTTGTATAATTATTTCGATATCTGTTATCTGCTGTTCAAAAAATCGAAATACAAACATAACCTAGAAAAGGTCAGCTGAAAGTCGAGTTGAATTTTGAATTAATGCCATTGCGCGAAACTGGCCAATGAATGGGAGTCTTTTTATGATGTGACATTTCTGCATAAATGCAATGAATTTATATTAAGACTTATGACTTACATAAAACTTATGATTTATGACGAAGACTTAAAACTCCTGCATAAATCCACGATTATCTTCGGTTTTCAAGAAATCTTCTACATTTCTTTATGAGGAGGAGCATTATCGTCCAAGTCCTCGCCACAGGAGTACCATAGGCCACAGTCCAAAGAATGTTATTCATATAAAGTTGTCCATTCATGTTCCCGACGATGGGAATTAGAGGAGTTTTATTATTTGTCATTATGCCAGCCCAAAAAATTATTCTGCCAACTCGCTATTGAATTCTTTGAACTAGTAGGTGAAGTCTATCTTCTTGATTTGTGTTCCCTCAAACTCTAATCAGAAGATTGTCAGAAACTACACCAATTCTGATCTCTGAAAAAAGCTATTTTCTCCATCTGCCTTCATTCCATTTCAAATGTTTCATGGGCCATTCCAGACAAATTCTCTTGTGTTTCAACGAGAGTTTGGGGATATACAACGGTCTTCTGGTAAACAAATTTGCTGCATGTAACTTGTTACTTATAGTTTCATCACAAATAACGATATCGTGAGCCTGCTGAAGTTCTCTTCATGAACAACGTTTTGTATCTAGAATGATTGTTAAAATTATATTTCATAACTAAATTGCAAAAAGTATATACTGTATTAACCATTAATAACTCATTAATTATTTGATTTTTATTTTTTAAATAATGATTGTTTACTTCACTTTTGTATGATAAAACTATTTGATTAAATATTAGGATCTTCTATAGAACACATTTTAAATGTATAGCATAAACAATTTATAAAAGTTTTTTATTCTTACTAAAGGATGTTTACATTTTTGTAGATAATCCATACAAAATATTTGATTAAGTGTGTAAGATAATATGTGTTGCAGGTGACACAGCGCATACCATCAACTGACTGGTTTTATCTGTTACAGGGACTGACCACAGCGCCAACTCACTGGCGACTCAGGCCGGTCCTGTCCTGCCCTCAAATGGTGGTTTTGTGGTACGTTGGCCTAGACCCAACCCTGGGCCTCTCCGCAACTCACTGTTTTCCCATTTTTTTTTTAATTTTTTTTTTTAATTTTTTCTAACTTTTTAGGCCAGTCTGTACAGAATATTTAAACGCAAAATAAACATGATGTGTTGACAAAACCAATGAAACAAGAACAATGACAAACATTTTTTTGTAAATATAAAGTTGCTGTAAAAATATGAATTATGCAACATCACCTTGGACGATTTTAATAATTTTTTTTTCTATTTATAGGAACCTAGCTAATGATTAATTATATTTCATTGAAATTTACCTACCCTTACTTTTTGTAAGTCTATCGTATCACTACAGTAGCAACTGTTTTATAAAACTTTAACAATTTATTGTTAAAAATGTAATTTTTATCACACCATCAGTTGACTTATCGAAGTAACATTTTGTTTTTGTTTATTGGGTAGTGTTTAAACTTAATTAAGTATTAAAGAAATTAGACATAACAAAATCAAAGTCCAGATATTGTAAGACTTAGGGGAATATCCTAAACCCAAACGAAGTGCAACGGAAATAGAAAAAGTTGTAACGTGTAAAAGAGTCTCCCTATTTTTCTGGAAAGCCAGGAGTGCTTTTTTGTAATCTTTAGTGTTTTTTATATAATTCATTATTAAAGATTTACCTTGAAGTCATACTCCCTTTGGTTTTTTCAAAATGGAAAAACTTTTTAGGGCGAAGTTATGGTCGAAATCACTTGTTTTATTAAATTATATCAAACAATTAAGAATTTTAAATTAACCATTTATAGGATCGACTTTGTATTTCCTTTGAACTTTTTTGGATTCCACGAATATTAAAGATGACTTACATGATTTTTATTCTTATGTTTTTATATGGGTATATTGTAAACTTAATTACTTAACTTGCTTAGTAATTTTCGTGTTTATTTTCGACACTGACTTTTGAAACACTGACCCAAACTTCATAAGATTTCTGTAGATGAAAAAGATCTAAGATTTAATTTTCCAGATACCACTGTTGAACTATAAGAGATATACTAGTTCTGTAAAAATATCAGTTAACATAGAGATTTAAAAAACAAATGTTTCGTATATTTCAGACTGGCCTATTCGTTAATTATTGTTTTGATTTCTTCGTTGATTATTTTATTTTAGTTTTTAGTTATTTTTATTTCTAAAAACTAGTGTCCGTGAGTGATGTCATTTACCCCTAGGGTGACATTTTTACTTTTTATATCAATTTATTTCAAACTGTATTAATTTGAATCTTGTGTACAGGGTGTGTGACATCGACCTATCAAAGACACTGATTAAAGAATATTTAGAAAAGTCTTTCTCACTCACGGAACCTATAAGCATTGCCGTTTCCCTTGTTGTTGTGGTTGCTGTTTGGTTTATTTTTATTTTTCACTGGTCACGTTGATGTTGTCAGTTCAATGTTGTCTGCATCACAGCACCCTATTGTTACTGCTACCTATTGTTAAAATAATTTCATTAATGTGTTACTTTAGACAGTATGGGCGCAGTTTTTTAGTACCTACTATTACAACAAAATTACAAATTAATTTTTTTTTGGTATTTAAGTTTTATGTTCAATACATCATTTTTAATTCCAGATATTTATTTGCGGTAATAAGCAAACGTGATGTGCATGTAATGCTATTATCAAATGTTTTGGTACCTATTAATGAAGAGTAGGTATTTCTGGTCAAAAATACAACTGCTTTTTCCAGATTATTAGTATTCGATATTCCTAATAATAACTCAACAATAAATGAAAGAAACCATTTCTATCTAATAGTAATTTTACAAAACAAACAAAATCCATAGGTAATTGTTTGGTGACACTTGATAATGTGATATCATCAGCCAGTAAATTTATGTAAAATTTTTCTAATTTTGAATAAATTTTGAAGAATTTTTAGTATTTTTACTATGTTACTACAGTATATTCTTAATATCAAATTCATTAAAAAAAACTGCATGGAATACCTATCTCAGCTTATAAAGGTAGAAAGTTGTCTTTTTCTACCTAAATCGTCTCGCTAAATGAGTTATACTGCAGTGTAGAAGGATTGCTACCCTTTATAATTCATGGCAAAAGTCGGTTCCCCCCTCGTATCTTTTAAATGGTATTACTGATAATATTGAAATTTGGAGGAAGGAAATAATCGGACTTAGGCTTCTCAACTAGTCATAACAGATGACGTAATAGTCATAGATGACGTCACACATCCACCGTGACAAATAATTTTGAATGGGACGGAATAGGAAGTGATCTTGTTTTGTTTGGGTTTAAGCTGATTTTATGAATTAATTTAAGAAATTGTTACTCTAAAACACCTTAGAAATAGTTTCTAAATTCCAAAAAAGTAAATATTTGGATAGGTATTTTGGGAAACCACATAGTTTTTCTCAATCTTAACCGGTGTATCTGGAGATGTAACAAAATTCTGGAAGATAACATAGATGAATTTGGCAATTTGGAAATAAAGATTTAACAAGGTGCAGTAAGACACCTTGATAAGGAATATTGTGGTAGAATGGCCAGCTCAGTCACCAAAGTTTACAGCATTACATTTTTTATGTGGAAGTACTTGAAATCTCAGGTTTCCACTACAGTAGTTGACAGTAATGATATTTTTAAGAAAAGAATAAATTACTGCCAGGAAGTAGTTGAAGCAAATTTTGAACACTTAATATAAGAACTGGTTCTTAAATCTTTAATAATTAAATGCAATTTAAATATTTATTAAATTATGATAAGTAAATTTATTATATTATCAAAAGCAGCTTAACCCCAAACAAAATTAGTATGATTAAATGGATATTTTAAATACTTCTCAAAGCAGGTGTCGCTTGCAATTAGGTCCCATTCAAAATAATCAGTCCCAGTTGCTGTGTAACGTCATCTTTGACTTTTTTCCGTTTATTTTTCTTCCCTTAAATTTCACTATTGTAATTTTTACCATTTAAAATATTCGAACCACCATCAAAGCAGATGAAGCAAATAAAAAAATATATTCCTTAGCTACATCAATTTATTATCTTTACTGTGATTCCAAAATAGTAGACATTGAATTCTTGGAGATGATTGAAATGATGATGAATGAGGCTACTGTTTTAAGGGAAAAATTAATTTTTAGATTATTTTGTTCAATATCCTTTAAAATACGTATAATATAATCAATTTTAATAAAATAAAATATTATTATTTAAGAATAATAAAAAAACTCTTGGTTTTAACATAACTTCCAAGTTTATTTGAAAAAATAGGTTTTTAATCATAATGACAGCCGTTTCGCTAAGATTAGCATCGTCAGATTGACATATTATTTAAGTTACTACCTAAACAACATCAGGTACCTAGCGACAAAAAAAACAAAAGTTACGTTAAAACGAAGAGTTTTATATTATTCTTAATAAGATGGACTTACTTAAATTAAATTTATATTAATATTTCATTTACTTATTGATATTAGTTACTTATTAGTCAATAAATGTTGACCTGACATGTGTCAACAATTTTAGCAATATCCATATCTCTCTCTACCTTTAATTTGCCATTCCATACTTTTGGTCCATCTCTTTGCGTTTAATATTCTTCTGTTAGGTGATCTCATCTCGTTGAGTACTCATCTGTTGGGGCAATTCCTTACGTTGATCTTTATAAGTTGAGTCAGTTGCCCCATGAGTTCACCCCTTTGATTAACTACATGATTGGAGAGCTGAGAGATATCCTCATAACTCCAATAATAAAATATTTGTGGTCTTTACACCAATTCCCTTGACAGCTTTGGTTTCTAAATCCGATCTTTTAGCTCTTTTTTGAGCTAGGCAAACAATTACTAACTTTATTTCTTATCAAATCTCCTCGTTTCTTCGAATTATCCCACTAATATTAATATCTAACACACTTGGGTAAGTTTTAATACTTTATTATAGAAACACAAGGAAATAGCGTTATAATTTACAACTTTGATTGATTTAAGCAGTAATCAAATCTTTTGTCTTCAAATTTAACTCGAATCAATTGAACTAAACAAAATATGAAAACATTTTTGTTTATTAAGAAATATCTGCGAAGGCCTTATATAATAAAGCATAATTAAATATGGAATATCTTTATTTACCTTTATTTTTAAAACCTTGTTACTATCTGAAAAATAGATCCTTTTTATCACATTAATAAAGAAATGTGTTCTTATTTTACATCTAAATATTTGTCCCCTTTTGTGACACTGTGCGTTTCAATGAGCTTCGAACATCAAAGACTTTTATTTGTGCTAACTCGTTTAGAATGTACTTAGTTCGGGGGAAAAATACATTTTCCGTATTTTCTTTGATGTAGGTCGGTAAAAACATAAAACCGAATTTATCTTAATTCGGACCAGTCGGATATTGAAAGCGTATCTGCTATATTGCTGTTTTTTTGTCTTTGTATTCTGTGAACTTTTATTTTTTTAAAGTAACAGAAAACAGGCGTATCGAAATGGCTATATCGTACAAAGCCTATTTTTCGTGTTAGCGTTTTGTTTTCCTTTGTGAATTTGTAGGTTTAACACAGTAAAGAAAATTGTTTTTGTTTTTATCTGTTTATGTAATATAAATGTCGTGAAATATAAGATTAGGCGTTAGGAAAATGGATTTCTAATATTTTTGGTCAAAGTAAGAGACATTGTTTATTTTTGTTACAAAGTAATTTATTTCGATGGTTTTATGAATGTTGTGACTGTTAAGGTTTTGGTAGGGGAAAGTGTGACGACAGGGGGGTAGATTCGTCAACCACCAAAATCTGGCCTAATTTTCAAATTTTTCGGCAAATTTCAGCTGTACAATGTTGTTTGTGTTTTTTCAGTTCCAGTCTTGTCTCTGTGCACCCCTAAAACAAAAAAAAATATTTAAAGCGGTGTTTTGTAAGAAAATAAAAAAATAACATAAACTTTTAATATCTTTCATTGAAAAAAAAGTCTTTTAAGTCATATATCTTTACATATTGGTTTTCAATTTTAATATAACCCAAAATTATGCACATGCGAGCTGAGCTCAAATATAATCAGTTCAAAAATGGTTTGGGAATGCCTAGGCAAACTAAATGAACTAGGCCAGAAGAACACTGTCATCCTCCTATGGGTCCCAGGACACATAGGAATAGAGGGGAAAGAGGGCAAAAAAGGAGCTGAAACCCCACACTTGGGACCAAAACCATCTTGTGGGATCAGCAGTAGAGTAATCTTAGGAAAACTTAGGGAAGAAATGGAGAAGGAAAAATCCAAATACTGGAATCAGCTGGAAGGACTGAGGCTATCTAAGATAATACTGGGGAACTATGACCAGAAGGGATCTCTTAGCTGCCTCAACTTCAGTAAAAAAGGCTCCGAATTTTAACGGAAATACTAACCGGGCATTGCCGGTTAAAAACCACATGAAGAAACTAGGGTTAGCAGATGAAGCAAAGTGCAGATTCTGTGAGGAAGAGGATAAAACCTCAATACACATACTCTCAGAATGCCCTGCCTTGCAGAATTCTAGGGCCAGATACCTGGGAGCACATGAAATAAAAGAGGGGGATCTACCTGATTTGAAGCCCGACGATGTCTTAAACTTCCTCAGGAAAATAGGACTCGAAGAGCTGCTATAGATCTGAGAAAACATCAGAACTTGACAAGTAAGGGGGGACACAATAGATCCTATAGGTCGCAGTGTACTTATTACCCCTACATACATACCTCACCATATTATTGGTCTAATATGCTTGTAAACTTAATTTGGATGCCTCGAAAGTACGTGAAGAAGACAGACAGGGTCAATATTGATGAAAGATGCTTTGAAAAGTGCTTTGATGAATGTCTCTAGAACAAAATGACAATAAGTGAGGCGGCTAGGCAATTTGGTATCAAAAGGACAAAATTACAATCACGAATAAAAACTCAGTTAAAAAAAGCCGTTAGAGGAATTAGTTAATGAGGATTCTGGCAATGCATCATTAGAAGGAGAAACCTTCAGTAAATACACAGTTAAACGAGTTTTCACTGTTGCGCAGGAGAGCGAACTACGGGAATATATTGTTATAAATTACAATTAAATAAAATGAGTGATGATTGTATAAATATAGTTTAAATTGATATAGCTATTAAATTTATTGTTTTTATAATTTTAAATTTTTATTTTTAAAGTTTTGTGGGGCTATAATTTATGTTAATTTTGTCTCAATTTTTCTTTATTCTTTATCCAATTTAAAACACCTTTAAAGTTTCTTTATTTTATTGATCCTTTTCTGTTTAAAAAAAAATTATATCATTAAACTTAAAATATGTAATTTTATTTGTTATTTATTTTTAAATTTAGTATATCTAAATTAATTGCTGAGCATTAGTTACTCTTAACCCCAGTAGTCAGTTCATAATATAACATTCAACAGTATTATTATTTATTTCCTTTCCTTTACCTAAAGGAATCAATATACCCTTAACCTATTCAATGATACGGCTATGGCATTTTCGTGCGCATCAACCCCCATATAAAAGAACACGTGATACTTAACGGTTGTTTGCTGGGGTGAGGATGTTGAATAGCGTATGTTTGTTAGTCGACATAAAATTCTCAATAATGCAATGTTTTCAGATCAAGATTATTTTAAAAAATTATGTAA
Organism: Ophraella communa; assembly: GCA_035357415.1. Classification (NCBI taxonomy): domain Eukaryota; kingdom Metazoa; phylum Arthropoda; class Insecta; order Coleoptera; family Chrysomelidae; genus Ophraella; species Ophraella communa. Next base: position 15,501,857 of record CM068995.1, on the reverse strand, counting down.
AGATATTTAAATATATTACTTACAATGTTTTATAGGAGTTATGAAAGTGATATTAGTGAATAAAGTTAAACACATACCGTAAACTCACTTATTGCTGAAGGTCAAGGATGGAAATTCTTCGTAGCGGTTTCACACACTCGGATCCTTACTAGTAGATAATTCACAAGACGAGTGAATACTTCCTTGGACGGATACCAAAAAGGATTACAACTGCTGGATATTATGTCTCCTTGGTTTCTTCAGGTTTTTTTTCTAATTATTATTACAGGTTAGTCAAAAATATTTAATTTTTTTCTTCCTAGGATATGATATTTTATTAATCAGTACACAATTTCCATATACAATTTTCAAATAAATTTTATAGTTGATCAAATTAAATTTCAGCCATCTTTAATTTTTAACAGTAGTCGGCCATTGTTTTTTATGATAATTTTAAAATAGACTGACGTGGATTGGCCTTTTGATGAATTTAGAGTGACCTCGATTTTCATTTTCCATGGGCTTATATACCCTCGCCCAAAAAATCGAAAAATGGCTTCCTTTTTGAGCGTGTTTTGTTTTTTCCTAACCCATTTATCTCAAATTTTTAGAAAATTGAATTTTTAATTTAGCATTTTCTGGCCTTATAATTGTTATAAATCAAATCTGCATAGCTTATTTCATTATAAGTTAACATTTTTAGAATTTTAAAATCAATCTTTCCTTATTGAAACAGCTGACTTTACGGAGTAAACAATGTCGGCCATTTTGACAATTATCAATATTAAATTTAACAATTATGAGCAAATATCTCTGTTTGGCCATTAATTTTAACAAAAATTGAAAATTTACATATTCTAATATGATCAGATAACCTTTTTTTCTAATGACACCGCTTATTTTAATTTTTATTAACATTTTAAATCTAAAGCGTCATAACGATTCAACTACAAAATTTATCAAATAAACGGATTAATAATACATAAAATCATCAACAAACCACTTAAAATTAATTATCTTGTAACAACATACAATTATAACCAATAATAACATCAATCAATCATCTAATATTAAGTTTATGTTTTTCCACTACAACCACATCTTTCCAGTTTATAATCAACAGTTTTTGATCACCACTTCATTATTTACAGTGTTTTTCCACTTGATTTATCAATCATAATGTCCTTGACTAAGCTTTAATTAAACAGTCTTAGCTTGTAAACAAAAACATCACTTTCTTACAGTTTTATTCTATCATGTAATAAATTTCAATATCTTTCTTTTTAGATTCTGTCTTAAGTATTGTATTTCTATCAAAATATGAGATGTACCAAAACATAGGAAGTACTAGGCTTGTACTATCATCCGATACATTATAATACAGGACTCATCACTTGATGCTTAATTGAATTTGAAAATATTGTTTGGGTAAGTAAAATTTATTTATCAAATTATAATCATTGTCTATGATTTATTTATTTTGCTCTAATAGCTAAAATTAAGTTGTTGTGGTTTAAATTTTTGTACCTTATATTACTAACTGAATACAGTTGAATATTCTCTACCTTATATAATAATTTTAAATAACCTAGACCTACTTGTTCTTATTTTATAACTACCTATTAAAAAAAAACATTATTGAACTTATTATTATTTTTAACATTAATTATAACTTATTTGGATTTTGATCTAACTAACTTAATATAACTAATATAGTTGGTTTCTTACTAATATTGTATTCCTATGATTCATTATTAACATATTCTAATACTTATTTACTTTTTATTTTTAGCTTAAACAAAATAGGATCTTGGACTTGTCTCTTGGATCGACTACTGGTGTCAGTGCTCATTCTTATGAACTCATTTTACCAAGATAGTTTTTGTGTTCTTATGTGAATTAAGATTTACTGGATTGGCTCTAATAAAGAAATTTTTGGTGTATTGATCATTTAATGAAAAGATTCGAAAGTTACATTCATGTTTAATAATTTATTTCAATTCAAGTCATATATTATGGTAAGTTGTATTTATGATTATTTTAAAACATTACAATATAAAAAAAGGTCCAATCTTCACTATGGGCTTTCTTACGTGCAGATCAGTTTGCAAAATCATGCCGTTGCAGTAGAATTCCATCCAACTGGGGAACCAATAGCAGGTAGGTAGTTTTAATTTAAAAATTATACCATTATTTAGTGTTTGCTTTGTTCCTGGTGCCATTTTAGAAAATAGCAAAAAATTAATAAAAACATTTTTTTCTTTAGGGAAAGAATATCTACAGAGATGTATGGTCAGAAACAATCACTTATCACTTCACAAACCAGAAAGCACGAGTTTGAGTCGTTCAATGGCATTCAATAAACCTGTGGTGGATGACTTTTTCATGAAATATACTTCTTGAATCTGTTTACAGCAGAAAAAATATGGAACTTAGATGAAACGGGCATCATCACTGTTGTAAAGCCTTTTAAAGTGGTTTCCAGTAAAGAAATGAAAAAAGGTAGGACCTTTGGCAGAAAGGGGAACACTGGTTACCTTTTGGTGGCGTTGTTAATGCTATCGGCACTTCTCTCCCGCCCATATTTATTTATCCGAGGATCCGCAATCCCACAGACTATTTATCAGAAGGATCACCGACGGGTTCTGTGGCGCTCGGGAATAAGTCGGGATGGATGACGGCAGAGTTATTCCCTGAGGTTTTAAAGCACATTGTGGTTCACACAAATTGTTCTTCTGAACACAAAATTCTTTAATTAATTGATAACCATGAATCACACTTGTCTGTTGAAGTGATTCGTTTCTGTAAGACTAATGCGATTGTCCTCCTCCGCCGCACGCGACCCACAGCGTCAAGCGATTTCAATAAGGAATTTAAGCAGTTTATCAAGCAAACCATATGAGAAAGCTATTTGAATGAGAAACATCAAACAATCTTTCCATAAAACAGGGTTGTGGCCACCTAATCAATCCATTTTTACAGACGCTGATTTTATTGCAATTACAGTTACTGACAGAACCATTACTCCTGTTGTTGATAGACCCATTAGTCCTGTTGTTAATAGATCCATCATTCCTCTCATCGAAAATATCAACGTGGTTCCAACTCCAACAACTCCTGAGGGCAATAAGATGGAAATTGAGATCGTTGAGGATGACAATATGCAGGTGTACTTTGAACCGAATGTTCCGTCAACCTTGGGTCAAAATACTAGTAGTAGTAATAGCCAAAGACCCTCTTTAGAAGTGCTGTTTCCTTACTAAAAAACGAGTAGCACGAAAAAAATCCAAGTGTTCTATTCACACCGATACCCCTGAATTGAAAGCAAGAGAAGGTCTTGAACTAAAGAAATCGAGACGTCAAGCAGTTACCATTAAAGGAACAAAGAAAGTTGTTTTTAAGAAAAAACAACTGGCTAAAAAACCAGTAAGCAGTTCAAGTAGCGAATCTGAGGTTTCCCTGGACGATGTAAACTCGAAAAGTAGCGATGACCTGGAAGAATTTGAACCATCATCTAGCGATGAGTTTGAAGTCGGAAAGTTTGTATTAGTTCAATTTACAGGAAAAACAGTTGTTATTCACTACATAGGATGTATACAAAAAATACACCCCTCCACCCTTTTGATAAAATTTTTGAGAAGAAAAGGAAACATTCATAGTTTCGTATATCCTGATGTAGAGGATATGTATGACGTTGACTTTACTGGTGTTGTTGCAAAATTGGATGCGTCAGCTCAAGCTGGAACGGCAAGATCATCCTCAGTATACACATTCAATTAATAATTTTAGTACACTCACTGTAAAATGACCACATAATAGCAAATAAAGAATTTCCTAGTTTGGATTAATATGTCATAGTTTTTTTGACGAAAGTACCCCATTGCTATGGCGAAAGTACCCCTCCATTGGGGTAGCTTTGACATATTACAGGCATTTTTAAAAAAATCTCTACTCCAAAAAAATAGTACTATTATTTTTTTGAACTGTGTATTATAATCCTTAAACTACATACATTCTTATAACGACCAAAACTTTGACCAAAACAAAGTCGGTTAAAAATTTCAAGGTCAGGTTAGCAAAAGTGACGAATCATTTCTACTCTCCCCTACCATTGATTTTAAAAATCTCTGTTAAAGCTTTTAAGTACAAAAATAGCAATTTGATTTGTTAAAAATAAAAAAGTAAAACCACAAAAATTTAAAAAATTAAAATAAAAACGAATTACTTTTAGTATTATATGTAAGCTAACGCCGGTAAAAGTATAAATTTTTTATTTTTTTACTGTTTTTTTGTATTTTAGGGTACAGGATGAAATAAAGTGTATGCTACACGTCCGTTAAGCTATTCCGTAAACTATCCACTTTATTGTGTTTGTCTTTTACTTGAAATGGCATTAACATAATATTTTCTACATTAAATAAAAAATACCTTTTAACAATAGGTAAGAATAAAAAATTTAAATATAGCATCATCTGTTTATGACGATTTTATTTCTATGTCTCTTAGAATATTTTTCTAAATCTTTAACCTAGTTTCACTGGAACTCTTTCAATTTATCTTTCGGTATTAGAGCTCGATTTGTAGAAGACCCTCTTATTCCAATAATGTGTGTTATCGCCGCTTTTGCCATTCAGGCAACCTTCACAAGCTTTGGACAAATAATAACCTTGTTAAAGACAACATGCAGTAACAAGGGATGAGGGATTCTCTATCACTAAGGCAACAAAACCATTCCAACTACTATAGAACGGTTCGTAAACATTTTAAACTATTTGTCAGTTAATTAAACAAAATATGTTTTAAAGTATCACATTTTCAAAATATTTACATTAAAATAAATTTCAGCTCACGCCAATAAAAAACATATTATAGAACAGAGTATAAAAATTTATAATATTTTTAAATCGCCCGAATTAAACGGTTTGGGATATTATGCATGAACCATAAAAATATTTAGAATTGTTTTATTTAAACTGGTAATATCTTTGAGTGGGTACGCATCGAACCCTGTTTTGAGTTGTGTAAATCGCAAAATATTAAGTTATAGTTATTAAGGTAAAAGAAACCATCTCTCCTAAACTGTTTACCGCTTTCTTACAGTGCTTTAAGAAAAAATATTGGAGGAAATATTAGGGTCAAAAACTTAAGCATTGTAAACGCCATAAGAGCCTTCGGAGGTGTTGTGTATGAGTTGGACTTAAATTTTTCTAAAACATAATTCACAACAAATCTTGTACTGGAAAAAAACATTTCAATAGGCCACGAAGTCAAATTAGTAAAATACCAACAAACAACAGATTTAAATAGAAGAATAGAGATAACTAATTTAAAAAACTAAAGGTGGTCTTCAGATCAAATATTACCACTTTTTTAAAAAGAAGCATTTAAAAAATATATAGGCAACAGTCTGGTGAAACACCGGCTGAACACTCTTTAACAAAGTCAAAAGAGGTCAAGACTGGTATGTCTACAGCTACAAGCTGATGCAATACAAAAAGAGTAGGTACCTAAAACCAAAAGTTCTGTAAGGAGGTCTCAGATACTCCAGCATGTTCTAGAAGTCTTATCTAATGATGGAACAACAATTAAAATACCACAAATGTCTTAGACAGTTATTTAATTCAGTAGGAATTCTGGATAATTAAGTAAACTAACGCTAACTACTCAGAAATAAAGCCAAAAAAGCCAAGTTCTACATGTGTGGGTGTTAAGTCTTACTCCGTTATTTAAGACAAAGCTGAAAAATGCCCGGACCCGTCAATTTTTATTTTAGAGCTATTTTATAACATAAAAAAATTGTCACCCCTCTCATGCTCTTCACTTGACAGCTAACCCTCAGATTTTTTAAAAAACAATGGTGGTCGTGCGAAAGTTCGTTTAAAAAGATTTAAAAAGAAGAATTGAAAAATGTATAAGTAAAATTTTGTAAATGGTTTTATGTAAAATTATTCAACAAATAATGTATTAAATTACATCTTTAAAATTAAAGAAATTGGCAAATTATCCCAAACGAAACTTAAATTACTACAGGAGATGCTCGAAATGTTTTTCATTTACTTCCTGACGGAAGTAGATTCTTTGTTTCGTTCCCGCCCTAATCCTTTGTAGGGTCTGCTTATCAATCCTATTATATTCTTCGATTAGTCTTTCAGCAAGTGTCGTCAACTGGCTCCCATACAGTTTGGATTTCAGGTAACCCCATAGGTAAAAATCTAGAGGAGTGAGATCTGGTAATCTTGGTGGCCATTCAATGAATCCACGACGTCCAACTCATCTTCTCGGATATAAATTATTTAAAAAAATTCCAACGCGAGCAGTGTAAAGCGGTGGAGCGCCATCTTGTTGGGAAACAATATCTTGGGTAAATTCGTCTAAATTGTTTCTAAGCACATCAATAATTGCTTGGTTTGTATGACAGTTTTCAAGAACTAAATAGGCCAACTAGATTATATAAAAAATTGTTCCAACCTGTTTTAACAACAGAAAAGTATTTATTCTGCCGTATAAACGTTCAAGAATTAAAATTAAATAAATTTTGTTATACTGAATGTTCCATATTAAAGCAAAATCAGTGTACCTAATTTTGTATTGCTGTATCGCAAAGTGTATCTCGTTATTAACAAACAGATACTTGAGGGTAATTGAATTATTCTTTTCAAATCCCAGCGCATGACCCCCAATGCTGTTTAGCTATTTAAATAATCTGAGGGGGTAGCTCTATTGAAATAAAAATTGGCCTTTCCGAACATTTTTCATCTTCGTCTTAAATAACTGAGTTAACTAGGGGCGGTAACACTTAACATCCACAGTGAAAAATGGTAACTGAAATCACGACAAAATAAATATTCTCTTTACGGCAAACTACCATTAAAGCGATAGCAGTTGGAGGCTACCCACCAGGAAGAATACGGTTATCACTGTTCTGGGCAACCTTAGTAGGCGATCCTCTTAACGAATTGTCTTCAAAACACTTTTACTGAGATGGCAGATGTCATGGCGATTGACATTAGAGGTAAATGTGTCTAAAGAAATAAATGGTTAACAATATATCAAGTTAACTAAAAGCTTATTACAAATATGAATAGAAAGGGAAATAAAAAGACTGGACATTCAATCACTCTTTCGATCTGGCTAAGAAACCATTATGGAACTAATTATATTATTTAACTAATAATTAGGAAGAAAGTGCAAGTCTATTATAAAAAGTCTATTAAAGTGTATAATTAGGTGTACCACTACAAACTGCAGATAATTTTTAAATTCAATACTTAATACAGCAGAAGCTATAAGATACAATATATGAGTAATAATTATTATATTAAATTAAAATATTATATAAACTTTCTTATGCAGTCTTTAAGTTAAGTTTTTCTTGATGAATCTAAGCTTGTTTATTTCTTAATTTTGTTAGATAAAGTTAATTATTTATTTGCTAGTGTGGGTACAGAATAGTCAAAGTTCTCCTTTGATATCTACGAAGTTTGAAGAAACTTTTTCCTAAATAAATAAAGCCAGTTGATTGTTTAAAGAGTTTGTGGCTTAATTTAATTTTAAACTTTTAACCGCACCAACAATTCATACAATATTTAGAAAAATTGACTGTGTCATAGTATGTGTATTTTTTAAATGTCCAGTAATTAATTATATTAAGTAAATAAATGTACTTATCTGTTAATACATTCAACAACTTAAATCAAATAATAGAACAATTTTTAAGTAAAAGTTAATGAACAAATTAGGATAATGAATAAACTTGACGTTTTATTAGATCCTTTCTTCTTAAAGCTTCATTTGTTTACTGGTATAGCCTGGCTATCTGTCTTAATTCTGATTTCTGTGCCGATTTAGGGGTTTCTCTAGAGATTTATCCATCCATTATTGTTTTAAGACATCCTTTGTACCTTATATTGACAGTTTTTTGGCCCTTGTTACTTCGACTATTAGGTTATTCCTTACAACCAGCTAAACTAGTATACTAAATAAAAAAAATAAAAAAAATACGAAAACGCAGCTAGTAGCTAGTGTATTATTCAGATAATTAATAATTTGTAAACTAAAAATACGATATGTGTGGTATATAAACTACGGATGTAAGCTGTCGATTTAAATTTTTATTGAAAATTCTTTGACTGGCCTACTTGTCCACCATTTTGTTTTATCTGTTTCTCTTTGATTAGAACCCCAATGCTAAATTTCCATCGATATTGTTGAGTTGGCCTCTTTGCCTTTTAGATAATTCTTTTTTGGTATAGTACCCTGAAATTTTCGATACTTTTCGAAAGTATAAAATACAGAAAATTATTGTAACTGTGAAATACTGTGGAAATATTTTTAAATTAGTTCAGTATAAAATGGAATTCATTTCAGCTTGCAGAAGTAAAACTAAAATGTTTTCAATGTCCGCACATTTTAAAATAAATATCTATGATAATATACTTAAATAAATAAGTTGTTTGTCAAAATAAACCTTGCGCACGCAATACATGTTTATTGATTGAATTTGTTAGTAAAACCTAAATGAACAGCGTTTTATTATTAAAACTGTCGTGAGAAAAGAAAGAGTTTATAGCCCATTAATATTTTTATTTATTTAGAAATGTACATAGTAATAGTCCAAGTTTATGAAAAATATCAGAAACATATTGTGTTTAATAAGGTGGTATACCTATTAAAAGTGGATGTTTGAACAAGTATTGCACAATATCCTAATACTGGAAGGTAGTGCCTTATAAATAATTCATAGCCACAATCAAGAACACTTTCTTAATCAGATCTTAATCTTTAAAGCATTCCGTGTTAACCAAATAGATTAAACACTTTTCCTGCCTGACGATGGAAAATGAAAGTATATCATATTAACTGGCCATTTCCCCATATTTTTTGTCTAAAACGTTTTGTTCTATCTATAAAAATAAAGCGGTGGGGAAGTTCAATTTTTTTTATAAACAAACCAAGAATTCTCTCGTTTTTTTGACCGATTTTAGCAAACTTAGGCTCATCTGAAAGAGCATAACTAGCACTATAAAATGCTTATTTGGTTTTGAATTTTCGACTTTTGCTGTTGCCGCTAGGTGGCGTTAACTGAAGGATTTTTTTAAAAAATAACAAATGTATTGGTATATTAATTATTCTATAGTTTAAAAGAGGATAAATTTCTCTGTAATTTAATGAACAGAATTGATCATCTACCTTTGTTTGAAACGTTGATATTGACCAAAATTTAATTTTATTACATTAAAAAATGGCACGCCACTGTTCTTTATCAAAATAAAAATCAGCTTTTTAATCTCTTATTAGTTGCTAACAAAAAGAACCTCTTGACTTTTTTTCGTTAGACAAACGGTTTCAGATTAAAAAAATAAAATAGGTTTACATTCTGTTTACAATTATAATTATAAAGTTCAAAATTATTTGATTGCAACTTCGTCTACATCATATTTTTGGTAAATATTATTTCTTCCCGCTCAATGGAGAATTTAAGTGCAATTTTTAAATTAAGTAAGGTATATCATTAGGGTGAATAGCTATTCAGCGAAACGGCCGTCATTATAATCTAAAACATAATTTTTGAAATAAACTTATAAGTTGCGTTCAAACAAAGAGTTTTTTATTATTCTTAACAACCATAAGAAATCAAAAAGAAAAAGAAGATTTAAAAAGATTTGAAAGTAAAATAGTTAGAACGATGCTAGGCCCAAACATAACAGAAGATGGACAGAGAAGATTAAAGACGAATGAGACAATACAAGAAAGGTTAAATGGGGAAAACATAGTTAAATACATAAAGGCCCTTCGACTAGAATTGCTCGGTCACAGAGAACTAACAGAAATCGTGAAAAGAATTACCGTTTGGACACCGCTAGGACCTAGAAGCAGAGGAAGACCGAGGAAAAGGTGGTGGGACGAAATAGAATAATATAAACATCAAAAATTACAAAACAAAATGTAGAGATCGGAATGTATGGAAAAGGGTAACAGCCACAGCAAAAATACATATAAAATTATAGGGTAAAACGAAGAATAATCCACCTCGACCAGAAATTGGATTCCAAAAATGCCTCCTGAAGGTGCTGATGATGATGATGAAGGTTTAGCATAGTACACACACCAGAAGGACCGTTGAAAGGCACTGGGGGGTTGAGATCCAGCATTGTCCATTGGTTATACAGAGCGATTGTAAGACCCACACTCATGTGCGGTTCATTATTGTGGTCCTATGTAAGGAAGTCAAAGGGTAAAGGAGGTACAGCGACTAGCTACCGTTCTCATTACCAGGTGTCTGGGAATAACTCCGACCAAAGCCCTAGAAATGATCCTATACCTGACCAGTAGACCTTTATAGGAAGAACTACGCAGCCAGTCCAGCTCTTAGACTCATTGCAGTCTAACTATAGACCAAGTCTGCATACGGCCATCCAAAAATTCCCAAAGAGTTCAATATTGCATTAAATAATACAGACTCCACAAAATCCACTCCGATGTTCGACCGCAATTTCTCAGAGGACATCCCAACTAGAAAAAATTGGAAGGCGAACTTAGTCTAGCCAAAGGGGACACTCTTCCATACAGACAGCTTAAAACTACAGGGGAAAGTAAGATATGTAATCTTCTCAGAGTCCCCACTCCTCCGCTTGCCGAACCACTGCAGTGTTCTTTAAGCGAAAATGGTAGCTATAAATGCAACAGTCAAATGGATACTTCTAACCGGATCTGAATCCAACGGAATAACTATTCTTACTGACAGCCAAGCTGCCATCAAATCTAAACTTAGTCTTCCTGACCATAAAGGTGGCTAGACAATGCCGCAGAACCTTTAATGAGCTGGCTACTAAAACAAGGGTCATTGTTGTCTTGGTATTCGGGGAAAGGGACATAGCAGGAAACTGTAAAGTGGAAGATCTAGCAAGAGCTGGTTCAAAGCTCTCAGCTATATCAGCTAATACTAGACCAGGAGCACCTACCGCTAAAAGAAAGTTGCTCTTCAGAAAGAAAGTACTTCTTAAGAACAGTAAATAACTAAACGTATGAATTTTTTCAATTTTTAAATTCAATTAAGGGTGTTTCGCTAAAAACTAGCATCGTCAGATTAACATATTCATTCAAACGTTTAGTCGTTTACTGTTCTTAATAATATGGACTTTCGCATAGCAAGGGTTAGTACAGTAAATTTCAGAAAGTACTTGGTCTAGCCAACCTGGGATGGCGAGAGAAGTCTTCCTATACCTCATCAAGACAGGTATGGCCAGTGCTGCGAAGAATCAAAGATAATTTATCCCTGTTCAGAAACTCTATTGGGAACGCGATATTGTGGCCATCACTGGACACTGGATTGGAGGATACCATGCTACACGTATGGGAATCCTACAACATAACAACTTCTGTAGAAGCTGTCTGGGAGAGGAGGAAAAAGACATGATGGTCCACCCACCCTGTTCCTGTACTATCCGGAAAAAAATGTTCTGCCCTAGGACAGCCATATTTGGATAGCAGCGACTGGTTCTAACCCCACACGGCATCACAACGGTCCTCTAGCCTACGTGGGTTCCATCCCCTTTCACCACATAAATCTAACCTAACCACAGGTATATTTTATATTATTATTCTGGTGCGAGACATTAAAAACTTAAAATTTATAGTATTTTTAATCAATTTATTTTTTTAAGAACAATTTTCATGAAAACCAATAAAAATCATCTATCAACATTCCAGTATACATGCCACAATAACACTTTTAAAATAGATAATAGGAGCAGCATGTTGCTTTTGACGTTCCTTTAGAAAAATTATTAATAAGGATGTACCGGGAAAAAATCCTTATCTACCTAGGTACATTCTATTAAATATATTTTCCACCCTCTTCACGTGTGGCATATCTGCAAAAAATTTAGTCTTCGCCATGCTCTACCTCCACCCATATCATAAATTACCTTTTGCCACTACAACACGAAGTCGCTGATAAACTCCAAGGACAATTTGAATTTTTATAGGATGAGCGTCCTACAATACATTGGCGCACGCTATATAGGCTTGTCAGGGCATCTTGTTATAATAATAACCGTTGATCAGATATGTGTTTAATAAAAAGTAGAAGGGTAGTGTTAACCGACTGATTAACAAACAAAAATTTTTATTTTTATCGGAGTTCCGGTCTGTATTCAATTGGCTCAAGGTTAAAGAATAATCTTTAATAAGCCAAACTTTCCAAAATTTATTGTTTTCTTTTTCAAGGCTGTAATATGTTACAAATGTTGAAAATTACATGTAAAAAACTACTTTAACATACAATTATTGTGAGATTAGGTAAATATAAAATTAAACAAGTTTGCTAGTGGGATAAGAAATCAAACAAAAAGCGAATGAACTCACCAAACGTACTGAAAAACTGATAATTTAACTATAATACAACACTTTCAAATATTAAGTACGATGAATTAACTGAGAAAAACAAAATCAAACTCAAAAAACATAGATAACAACCGATGAATCACACTATGTTCAATTTTTATTTAATTTGATAAAATTTTGGATTACAAATGGATTTTTATGATTCTCTTAACAATTAATTTTTAATTTTATGTACAATTATTAATGACAATCCTCTCGCGTAGTAGAACTGCTACCACTCAAGTCATTTTTGTTAGTATTTTTTTTTCAATTGTTAACAAATAATCTATATACTTCTTCGGCTTAATTTCGTTTTTATTTTTTATAACATAAAACACACCTCGACCATAACATACATCGTTCTGTCTAAAGTCTCCTTTCTGTCTTACCATGGAACATTACTCAACTCAGAACGCAAAAGTAGGATAGAACATAAACATCTTAAAATAAATGCTAACAATAGTTCGTTTGAATGAAAAGTTGAAAGGTAGAGATCCTTACATTTTTCTTAGTTTGCCTTTTTGATTCCATCGTTTTAAAGTTTTCCACCACAAAATCTCTCATTTTGCTAATTACTTATTGCTAATTTATTTTTGTTTGGTTTGCTAATATTAATAAACAATTACTATTTATATTATCAAACAATACATTGCTGTATTTCTTAACCTATTTCTTCTTCTTTTTAATATTAACAATATGATAATCTACTGTATAAACTATAATTTCAATTAACTGTTAATTTGTTTAAACTTTACATTTGTTACCATTATTTATTGTTTTATTCTGCTATGCTTGCATTTGTTCTCTTTTTCGTTCCGTCACTTTTGTTCCATCTTTGACCAGTACCATAGACTTGATTATAGATAAATTCATGTTCTATATAATTTACATTTTTCTTACAAGTACCTCCATACTGTTCTGTACATTTATTTACTCAATTTACTGTACGTCAACTTTACTTTCATTTGTAGTAAACCAGTGTGATCACTTGTGTGTTATGGAGTCTTGTGCTACTGTGATACACGATGCTACTTCCTTACAACTTTAAATTTATCTTTATACTTATTACCCTGTACGGGTTAACTACCACTAGTATCACGTGTTATGACCCACCGTCTAACATTTTTCAGTGGGTTTGTTTTTATCCACATCTGCTTAGCAGAACAATTATTTGCTTATTTCTGATACTTAAAGACTTGGTTCTTTAATTCCTTTTACTACTCATTCTGGCATTCATAAAGCACATGCCAACATGTCTTTGACCTTCTTTCTTTTAATTTGCAAGTCCTGTAAATATTTTCTTACTTTCTTACTTTGCTATAACAAGCTTTAGTGCATCTCTATCCTAAGCTCCATTATAATTTTCTTTTTATTTTGTAGTAAATTTTATAACCAACATTATTAACTAGTTTTTACCCAATCTTAATTTTTATTTATATTATCCCTTACAATTAGTATATTTCTTTTTTGTTTTTCAATGACAATGTTATATTATATCCTAATTTCATGCATGGTGAAAAATTATATTTTCAATCTTCACTTTAGTTTTTAAGGTAGGTTTTAGAATCATTGTAAGTCTGTATTGCTTATTCTTTAATTACTGTTTTAGCCAGATGATGGCCTACAGATAGGCCGAAACTAGTAGATGTCAATAAATAAATAAAATTTTGTGACATTGATTTTGATTTTTTCTTCGTATAATAATAATTAATTAATCAACCACTATTCTAATTATAAACCTTTTATAACGGAAACTACAGGATATTATTTTCTAATTAAATTTCATGGAGAATTGCTTAATTTTTTTTAATTTTTATATTTTTTGATAACTCCTTTATTGTGCAAAGTGTGCGTACCTCTCTGATTTGAAAAGTCGGGCAAGATGATTTCGGGAAGCTCGGGGGGAATTCAATCAGTAGATGTGTTTGCATGCTAAAGCGGCATATACATATAAATTTATTTTTCTACTACGTCGACATTGATGCGGCAAGTTAGTTGCCTCCAAAGTTGTGATGGGGCCATGGATCCGACTTCGACAGCGGCAGCCTGAGGATAAACTCCAACCACTAGGGATATTTCGGTTTTTGATCATCGACTTTCCCTCAGGATCTGCATTATAACCGCGCAAGATTGGTTTTTACGAAGTAGAATGTTCAGTTACACATAAAATTGGTTTACGGCATAAAATGTTTATTAAGCATTTTTATCTTACGATATTATTAATAATTAATATTTTTTTCTATTAACTCCTTTAATCTTTTATGTTTGTTTTATATTTACTTTCATAGATCAATTTTTTATATTTATTGTTAGGTATTACTTTCATGAATTCTGCAACACGTAGCAAAAGTGTTCGAAGGTTATAACGGATTTTATAATAATAAAAACTAAAAGTTTAGTTGCATTAGTATATTTTTAACAATACATATTTTATTAAAAACTCATTCTAATACAAACAGAAATTGAAACACCATAACATAATTGATCTGGTTCAGCACCCATATAAAATAAAATGAAAAATTAAAATCTAACAAAATCTACAATTTACGAAAATAATAAAATAAAACACGTTCATTATTGTGCTATTTATAGATAATAAATGGTATATTATGTAACGTGTGTGGTAAGAAGCATTTTACGCACGAATGGAAAAGTTGCGTAAGTGTATAAAATGCTTTACAACAAAAGTTACGTACTATACCTAAGACCAACTTGTACTTGTATTAATTATGTTATTATTAATAACACTTGAACAATAGCGACAATAGACATTTTCGATGATTTTATTGTATAACATTTAACAATACAGCTATTATATATTAATGGTTTTTCGTTTATTTTGCTTGTTAAAGCATAAAAAACAATTATTTTAAAATTATAACCGCTATAACCGCTAAATATCGTATGCGCATACTGTCAGACGCATGCTTTAACCTACAAAAGATATCTCAAATATGTCGGTTTGGAATGAACGCAATATTGTAGTGAGATACATTTTCGTTGTTTTTGAGCATTCTAAATATTTAAGGGTTTTGTTAATTGACTGAAGTGAGATTAAAGTTACAGAACAAGTAAAAAGTATCTTCTTATACGTTACGATTATATCTACAAGTTGAAAGTATTTTGGTAATAAAAATTTTTTAAACAATTAATTTTATTACTACATTAGTACTACAAATAATATGTTTTTCATATTAAAATTTCTATATTTATTAATTCACCAATATTAACGTCGATAGATAACTTTTGCACTTTCCTTGGAAAATTTCATTTTACGGAATGTGGAAGCTGACGACAGCCGTTTTTCACTTGTCATTCGTGACCAACTAAAGTAAGAAGTAAAAGGAACAAGGAAGAGGAGCTATAGCGACGTCACGTGTCATCACATCCCGCCATCATCAGTCTTCATTAGAGTCACAATGGAAGATTTTGCAGTTGTCTGTTTTCCAGATGATGCTGCCGCCAACAATGTACAACGGGTACTTTTATTTTTTCCTTACAGAGTCGGACTAAATAATAGTAGGGTTTTGTTACATTTAAGGAGGACATTTTTAATACTTAACATGCAAACCTATTTTATTACAGTTTAATAACACAGTTTTATTACACATATATGTTCAAAACTCTTGTTTATATTTATTTTAAAGCGTTTTAAAATCAAAATAATGCTAAATTTGATTCGTTTTTGTATTAATTTAAGTGATTTGGGTGCTTGCACATTATTCCAATTCTTGTTTAAATTTCATTTGAGCTGTTTAAAAATGCCCAGAGACATAATATCATATTTTAATAGGTCTAGAGTAATTACTTTGTTACAACAGGGCTTTGGTCAAAGTGATATCGTGAATATTGTTGGTGTTACTCAGGGTGCTGTATCAAAAATTAAATAAAGTTCCAAGACACAAATGATGTGAAAGATTGTCCCAAAAGTGGCAGAAGTTAATGTACAACAGCAGCACAAGACCGGCAGATAACATTGATAGCTCGAAGAAATCAAAAGGAATCTACAAGTGGCATATCCAGAGAAATTGCTAGACTTGAAGGAATGAATATCTCAAGGCAAACAATTACACGAAGATTAAATGCGGTAAATTTGTATCGCAGAAGACCTCTACGTGTTCCCAAACTAACCTATCAACAAAAAATTGTAAGGTTGCAATGGGCTTAAGAAAAGTTACACCATGGTCCTTACTGGAATTACGTGATGTTCTCTGATGAATCAAGAATTGGCTTGGTTTCTGAATCGCGAAGAATGTTAGTTTGGAGGGACCCAGGACGACAAGCCCGATTAGAAACAGCCCAACCACGTGTTCCATTTGAAGGTGGGACTATTATGGTTTGCAGTGGTATTATGAGGGGTACACGAATGCCTCTCCTGGTTTTAGAGAGAATAATAACTGGTCTATTCCAGGGGCCGGTAGGTAATGGATTTATGTTTATGCATGTCAATGCACCTCCACTTCGAACAGCTTTAGTACAAACGTTTTTGGAAGAAGAAGGAATATTCACATTAAGATGGCCATCAAATTCCCTTAATATGAACGTCATTGAACATGCCTGGGACATTCTTAAAACACGCATTAAGAAGCGGAACCCTCCCCCAATTACTCTACGAGAACTGAAAGATGCTCCTCGTGAAGAATGAGAGAGAATTCCGCAAGCCCAGCTCGACCATTTAATCGATAGCATGCCACAAACCTACAGTCATGCATACAGGCCCATGGAGGAAATACTGATTATTAATTTTTTTTGCTTATTAATTTATTTTAAAAAATTTGTAATACATTGTACATTTTTCACCTCAAAAGAATAAATAATTTTTTTGTATGTTTATCTGACTTTGAGATTTTTTTAGTATTGGTTAGAGTTGTAGCAAAATGATGGTTACTTATATCAAAAAAAATATTTGTAAAAATTAATAAAAAGATGAAATATTCTACTATTCCAAACTTTTTAATATATACGTATATGAGTTTTTAAAATAAAAAAATATTGAATGGTAGAATTGGTGATTCTTAGAGCTCTGGCTAAACACTTTTTCGCATGGGAAGTATTTGTAGGCTTCATGATCAGTTGTTAAGTAAAATTGAAAAAAGCTGTTCATTTAAATGATTTTTAAGAAATAAACTTTATTATACTCTACTATACGGGATATAAAAGCTATCTTTTTAAGTTTAAAATCTTTTTCAAGACAGAATGGTTTTAAAAACAAGCTTAAATCGTGTTTAAAACATGATGGGGATATTAAATAGTTTTACGAACAAAGGGCGTAAGGAGGGTTATATATATTTAAATACAGCCACTTTTTTACTTTTAGGTACATCCCATTACCCTAAGCTTTTTCGCCTTTTACGTGGGCGTTGGAAACATTAGCTCTGTTGTTTATAAAGTTACTTCGGATTTTTGATGCGTAGCACGTTTTGTCAAACGCCTATTTCATTTATCTATCGTATTTCCAGCCGAATATCCATTCGCAGTTTACTGAAGTTTTTAAATATTTTTTCTTGACTGTTTTCCTCTAATAGTGTGAACATCGAAATGATCTCTCTTTAAAAACCAGGCATACGTATAATTTTATTATTTGTTTTCTATTTTAAATATTTAAATACAGTTTAAATGCAGTTTTAAAACTTCAAAGTTGATATTAATCGAAGTAACAAAATTCAATTGAAAGTAAACGTAAACATTAAAGTAAATTTAACACCTTTAGATGAGATTAAAGAATTTATGGTATTATGTTTTCGACACGATTTTTATTAGCTTTGAGATGGTTAAATATAATAGGCCATTCAATTAATCCATTATCGTAGCAAGATATAGAAATATAAATCCGCACATTATTGAACTGCCAAAGAAAGAAACAAAGGGGAGATGAAAGATGTTAAAATAAATTATGAAAATAAACAGGATAGTTTCGGCCAGAAAGTAATAAAAAGTTCAATTTAATCAATAACAACAAGGTTTTTACCAAAGTTCTGATGAAAATGCTTATGTAGTTAGTTTGTAACACTTTATTGAATCAAAAAAGAATTTTATGAAATGTTTTCTAGTAACAATTATTTATTGCTTTCTTGAAATATTCAATGAAAATAATTAATAATCTTCACAAACGGTTTTTTATCATGAAATATTAACATTCATAACATGAAATACAACTTAAAAAAATGAACTCCTTTCTAGTAATAGCAAGGAAAAGTGTGATTTTTGCCATTGATATATTGTTATATTTTTTTATAGTTTTTGTTTTGTTTTACTGAAAATCTAGTAGTATTACAAAAAAAAATTTAAATTACTTATATGAAGTACCTATTTTAGTTGTAAGTGGAGAGAACTACGAGTGGTGTTGATACCTAAACCAGGAAGAATGTACTACACCTTACCAAAAGCATTCCGACTAATAAAAGATAAAGTCTTAGTTCACAATCCACTTCATCCACATCAGCATGCATATACTCCGGGAAGGTCCACTGATTCAGCCCATCACCAAGTGGTTGGCAGAATCGAGAGATCATTGGATAATAAATCCACTCTGGGTATATTCATAGATATCGAAGGAGTGTTCGAAAAAACGACCTTTCCAATAATCACCCAGCAACTTAACTCCAGTAATATACCCCTGGTGATAGGAGAATGGATACTCAAAATGCTCTCTAGTAGAGCAATAAGTATAAATGTAGAAGACATTACTGTGAAAGAACTGGTTATGAGGAGATGTCCGCAGGACATAGACTTATCACCTTTTCTTTAAAACAAAGTCCTGGATACCTTGATTAATCACCTCAACAATGGTTTCTACACTATTGCATATGCAGACATAGTTATCTTGCAGACCGGCAAATTTGTGAACACACAGTGCGATAGAGCGCAGGATGGCCTCAAATTAATAGAAACATGGTGTAAGGAACACTCACTGTAGATCAATCCCAAGAAGACAGAGATGGTCCTTTTCACTAGGAAAAGAAGCTTATCGGGCTTGAAACACCCTAAAATCTTCAAAAGCAAACTAAACTTCTCTCAAAAGGTGAAATACCTCGGTATTACCCTCGACAGGAAGTTAACATGAAACTCGCACATTCAGAGCAGAGCATATGTATAAAGAGTGTCGGAGGACAGTGGGACGCATATGGGGTCTCTCGCCCCGTGTAGTAACCTGGATCTACACTGCAATAATAAGACCTATGCTAACGTACGTACCGCGGCAATGGGATTAGTTACTGGTCTGATACCTCTCGACCTGCACGTCAAGGAGGTTGCGCTAATGGCCATGCTACAATTGCAAACGGTTGGTGTAAACCCCGAGGTAGGAAAGGGTCAACTGAGGACCTGTGGAGGGAGGCACTCACTGCGTTGCCTCTGCTACTGGCAGCCAGTGACGCAATTGAACCCAGGTTTGTGTTAAATAAACCCTACAAAATTCAAATAAAACACTGAGGCGGATGCTCCAAGTGCAATATGCATATACACAGACGACTCAAAAACCAAGGAAGGATCAGGATGTGGAGTTTACTCCAGATCACCTAGCCTAAGGATTAAGTGGGGAATGGGAAATAATATCAGCGTGGTCCAAACAAAACTGGCTATATGGTTAGCCGCAAAGGGCTAACCAGGAAAGAAATTTCTGGTAAAAAGATAATAATCTGCACTGATACTAGAAAAGCCCTACTAACCTTGAACAACGTATTATCTCAGGGTAAGCACTAGAGTGCCACCAAGATTTAGCTAACGCCTCGGTAGATAATAATATCGAACTGCTGACTCTTTGACCAGGATGGCGGCTGGACTGAAAATTTTTGAACCAGGCGACACCCATGGTTTGCCGACTTCGACAATTGCGGAACTAGCCAAAAGTTACACCCATACTCAATCCCTTAAGAGATGGGATAAAACCAAAGGATGCAATTTTGCCAGGATCACTCTGGCGACCCTGAGAAGCTGGATCCGAATAAATATTTGGCAGAAAGAACCTAAGTTTAACAGTGGGATTTCTGACTGGACACTGTCAACTAAGGAAACACCTTCATATTATGGGGTTAGTGGACACACCTCTATGCAGGATGTCTGAACAGGAAGATGAAACTGTCAGGCATGTCTTATGTGAATGTCTGGAGCTATCGTCGATAAGAGAGTGTGTGTTCGGTGAGTCTTGGCCTACACCTGCCGATATTAAGGAGATGTCCCCTGGTGACCTCTCCTTCTTCCTGGATAAGGCAGGATGGACAATGTCCTAGGAGGGCGACTTCTTGGGAGGATGTACAATGGGCAATTTTGTAGCCTAAGTGCTATGGGTCTATACTTATCCTCCCTACTCTACAGATACAGATACCTATTTTAGTTGACAAATAGAGCGATTTTAAAAAAATTCATTTACGAATAATATAGGAGATGGCAAAAATGGTTATTTGTTGACAAAATTGAAAAAATTTTGAGACTAGCCCTAATAAATAAATTTTAAATACTAAGAAAAACAGTTATGGTCAAAATAAACTTTTTTCAATTTTTTTTCATACCAAGTTTTTAGCCCCATCTGGACTGAAGTGCTTGAAAAAAACCCATTTAAGAAAAATACTTGTTCCTTAATATTTTTAGTAATTTTAGCCCTATCAGGTAACTATTGTTTATATTTTGGACTGATAATATTAGGTAAAATCTTATATTTTGTAAGGCATATTCAGTTTTGGGCAGCAGCGTAAACATTATTTATTTTAAACAGCCAAATTTTTTAGTATAATTCTAATTTATTTGAATTTTTTGTTTTAATTACTATATGTATAAAGATTTGGCTGTTATTGCCTAAAAATAGCAATAACCGTTATCCCCTTTTTTGTCGAGCCAAATTAAAAAAAATCTTGCATATCACATCAAATTTCGATGGTAACCTTAGCTTTGAAATAATTTTTTGCACATCTCGTTATTTTTTTTTTCAGCACTTAAATAAAACTTTTATAGCCAGTCCATTGGATCCCTCTATTTCTAAGTGTTATACAAATTTTCCGTGAATTACTGCTTCTTGTAAATTGAAATTTGATGTGCATTAAAATTAATCCTGGACCCGCCATGCTCTGGGATCATTGAAATTTTGTTAGGCTAGTTGTCACATACTTATACCTTTTTCCTAAATATTTTGCTTGAAGCTCTTTTGAATTTTAAAGATTTTTAAAGAAATATTTTAAATAATTCCAAACTGCAAGTTTAGAATTATTTCATGCAATGCAAATTTAGAATTAGAATTTAGCAAATTGGTTCATGAGAACCAATTTGGGCCTCTTAGCTATAAAGTCGATATTTGGCCAATCGCTTTTTTTACTAAAATTGGTTAATTGCGACATTTTCGCATTAATTTTGATCTTCCATTTTTCTGCCGATTCTATATAAGCATCGGTAGTTTTTGGAAGATACTCAACGCTCTTGGGGATTTTCTATGAACCTGATGAAATCGCGGTTTCATCCGCAAATTTTGGTAAGTCCCATACATTCGGGGAGGTCTGCCGTGTACAAATTGTACAAAAATTTATATTTATTTTATTATCTTAGCTTTTATCAAAAAATATTTTTAAAAACCCCTAAAAAAGAGTAGTTTTTACTGTTTGCAGGGTGTTTCAGAAATTTCTGACATAAAAATGGAAATCAGTGACCCAAAAAACCCTCCGGCATCTATTTTTATTGCCCGAGATATTAAATATTTATTTATTTTTGACCAAAAAAAATTTGGCCAGTTTTTACAGCGCTTTGGACCAACCCCCACTAAGCAAACTTGTTTACTGAAATACTTGACACCTTACCTAAACAAATTTCAAATAATTTCAAGCTGATCTGACTGCCTGTAATTATTGCTTTTTTTACACAAACAATTTACCACCTTTTCTGTATTACATAGACGATATCGTATTAAACGGTTATGATTACACAAAACGGATAAATTAGGCTCTAAAAAAATTGATATGTAACCAGACAAGGATAATATATACAGAGTTGCAAAAATCAAAAATCAAAAAAGAGAAAAAGAACATTTCTCTAGAGATGTCATCAGATGAAAAAAAAACAATGTCCCCAGAAACTTAATTCGTAAAAATCAGAATAAAGGTGAACTAGTGTAAAATAAGCCACCCAAGAAAAGGAAAAGTTTAACCCAGAAAATAAGAAAGAAGCAGAATTTTAAAAGGCAAAGCAAGAAGAGAATCGTATTTTAAGAAGAAGTGGAAGCATACCGGATCGTTATTGAATTTTCGAGGAGAGCATGTTGAGAATCAAATTTATTAATGTTATTGTAGCGATAATATATATGATATAAAATGCTAATAATAATTCATCGAGATATAAAAACGGGTTTTCACGAACCACAAAAAGTTGTATTCATTTTCCACAAGGTTGAACAAAAATCTAAGGGGTTTGGTCAGGAGAAACCATATGAATTAAAGTGTACCCGAAGTAAATCCTCACCCTTCTCAATCCAAATGCCAAGCATTTGCTGTAAATTTTTGTTATATCAACCAAAATAATTTATTTTTCCTAAAATATATTTGCAAATATGAGTGGATGAATTATTTTATATGTTTTTTTTATTTAAGCGTCTTTAAGATGAACATGAAAAGTTTTATGGGAGCGCAAAGATACCTAGAAAGCTAGTGTTAAATACGATAAATTATTCAGTTCGCAAAGTAGGCAATAAATAATGAGATAAAGCCTTAATAAATGATAAAAGGGTCGTTAAATTGTACATAAGATCTAAAGTCACCTTAAATTATTATGGTTTCGTCCACCCTTCCAAATATTTTAACTCAATACAGGTTACGTGGTCGAAATATAAAATCTCTGCCTTAAGCGAAAAGGATAAGTTTGAAGCATTTTTATCGAAAACCCGTGTTCTACGATAATTTATGGTTTTTAAAGTAAAAGGGGTGTTAAATTAGGCTATTATTGAATTTTCTGGTATTTCGTGCGATTTAATCTCTTTTTCAGTTTCATTTTCTTCGCATAGAAAGCTTAGAAATTGAAAGTAACTGCAATTGTTACCAAAGTGTTTTTTTTTATTTTTAATACAGTTGCCAGAACCACAGTTAGTTTACTAGTTCAGTGTTAGAGATAAAATATTAATTTAAATTTTTTTTGGTCTATTAAGAAGATATTCTGATTAATTTAGTTTGTTGTATATAATCAAATATATTTGTAATAATATGAAAATAAAATTTATTGTACTAACCCCTGACTCTGCGAAAGTCCATCTTATAAAGAACAATGAACAACTAAACGTTTAAAAGAAAATTCCAATTTTTATTAGAAAAATAGGTTTTTAAAATGCAATTACAGCTGTTCCGCTAAAATTAGCATCGTCAGATTGTCATAATGACGTTACATTTTTTTTTGTATCTACGTACCTGATGTTGATTAAGTAGTGTTAAGGCTAGACCAAGTATGGAAGTAATACGACATAACAATATTAAACCGTAGGTGTTACTAGGGATTATCCTGGATGTATTTAAGAACAGTAAACAACTAAACGGTTGAATAAATCTTCCACTATTATTCTACACACACACTTTAACCAAACCCGTCCCTTCCAGAATGCATCCCTCTAGGAGCGGTGCATTCCGGGAAGAACTTCCTCCACCCCTCATTACGTCCGAAGGAGGCCTCAGTCCTCGGGCTTATGCTTTTCCTTCCACTATCTTTTTTTTTTTCGGGCTGAGATAGGAAACTCATGTTCGATGGGTCCTTATCCAGAACCCAACAGTGTTGGACTCACCCACGAAAGGATGCCTACCAACCAAACACACCTCAAAGCTCACCGTTACCCCCGCCTCGCAATCACTACCCTAGCATACTTCAAGACGGGCGGTGGTCCCTCACACACCCTTCATCCATTTATACTATTCGCCATCAGAACATTCCCTTCTCCTAACCATTTTCTCTACAAGTTCGCTAACCTCTACCCATTCTTTCTCTCCTCTCAACATTATCTTCACCATGTTCTCCCAATACACTGCTACCCCGAGTCTCCTCTCCAACTTCTCTAAATCCTCCTTGTTCTTCCAACATCTAAACACATGACCCTCATCATCCTCCACCTCACACCTCACCCATATTCCAGTCTCTCTCTTCCCAATCTTGTGTAGATACCCCACTCTTGACCCATGCCCAGTAAGCACTCTCGGTCCATCCACTCACTCCTACTCCCAATCGCCCTTTTTAATGCACCCTCGTATCCTTCCCACCTTCTCACCATTTCCTCATCCATCCACTCCTGAGCTTCCTCTTTTGTGGCACCCTTCCACCGCTGCCTCTTTGCCCTAGCCATCAGGTCCAAAGGGTGTGACCTTGACAGCACAGCTGCTGCTAATGCATTCACTGTCCTGTACCCCTGTACCACTCCCAACAAAATCCCCTTCTGCCCCTGTAGTAGTGGCTTTATCCTCGCATGGAACCCCGCTCTTTCACCCCACACTTCCGCTCCGTACAGCAAACTGTGCTCAATCAATATTCCCGGCCCTATCTCTTTACACATAAATCTCCCCAACCATGTTGCCTTCTCTGCTGCCTTCAACATATGGTGCTTGAAGGATAGTTGGCTATCCAACCAAACACCTAGATACTTCACCGACTCCTCCATCCGAATTTTCTTCCCCTTCACCATCACCCTAACTTACCTCGTCTTGCTTCGTCCCTTTACGCGCAATCCCACCGTCTTCCGCCCTTCCAATACGCATCGTTCTATCTTCCCCACAATCTTCCTTTACATCTTCTCCGCCTTTCTTTCTATCTCTGTCTCTCCCTTTGCCGTACACACCAGGCACACATCATTCGCATACACCGTAATCTCACATCCCTCTTCGCATATAATCCCACAAACCTCGTCAAACATACTTCCAGATCGTCGGTCCCAGTACCGATCCCTGGGGCACTCCTACCTCCGTTCTATATCTCCTCCCCCACCTTCCACTATTTTGGTTCGGAGATAGTTTCCAGGTATCTTCTGTTTGGTCCGGGATGGTGCTTTGCACCTCTATCCTCCTGTCTTCTTTTTAGGCGTTCTAGTGCGTGCTTTTCGTAGCTTTTAAAAAGTTAGTCTTTAGTCGACGAACTGCGGCTAAAGGTAACTTTAGAGAGTGGATTCACTTGTTAAAGCTGCCCCTACTCAAAAATCTGCGCATCTCCCTAGGAATGGGCAGTCTTTTATAGGTGGTTCCTCTTCTGTCTACTTCTTGACAGATATTCCTTTTTAGTTGTCCAGCTTTTTCCTTGGTGTTGGATGTTTCCTGTAGTCCTCTGCTGTATAGTTTTGTTAATTCCCTAAGTGCTCTATTCGGGTGTGTCCTGAGTTCTTTAAATCTTCTTCTGGTTCTGGCTTTCAGGATTTCTTCTGTCTTCTGGTCTAGTTCCTTGTATAGTTGTGTATTTCTTATACTATGGGGCGTCTGCTGCTTGCCTTAAGCTGATATTCTGCTGTACTTGTATCTGCTTTTTGTAGGTTTTGGCTGAGTGTCCCCAGGCTACGGAGGTGTACAACATGATCGGAATGATGATTGCATTTATTAGATGTATCTTTGTCTTCAGTACTAGTTTGGATTTTATTTCTATGAGTCCGGCAAGTCTTCCTCTTGCTTGTTTTGCCTTTTTTGTGATGTTTTCCACGTGTTATATGAAGGTTAGTTCTTTGTTCAGTATCTTTAGTGGTGGGGTTCCACTAAATATAATTTTCAAGTGTATAAAAACAGGAAAAAACGCTAAAAACAAATTGAAAACAGACAAAACACACGTAAGCAATACGGAGAAAGTCAGACTGTGTGCCACCCAGAGAAAATGGCAGATCTTGTCAAAGTCACGTGTTCTGGAATGGTCAATTCTAACAGCATTATTTTTTTTCATAATAAATATTCCCATAGAGACGTTGAGCCCTTATCTACCCAGATTCCTGCCGACGATCCTTTCCAATTCTTCTTTTTTATCGGAAAGAAATAGCACTGACAAGAGAGGCCAAATGACTGCCACTCAAGAAAAATTGCATATAACCATTTAACCAAAAGATAAAATCAATTCATAAAACTGTCAACTTGAAATAACGTCAACATATGGTTAGAATTTTAGTCAAAAGGAGATAGGAGTTATTTTGTGTGCTCGTCGTAACAAGTGCACCACAGTATCACTCCTAGGTATTTGGCCTTATTATTCTTAATATGTTTCTTATTTTTATATATAAATTTTTCTTATTTAATAACTTTGTGAAGCTATATTTTTCTATAGAAAATTTAAAATATTTAAATTATAAAGGTTGATTGTTATACTGATTTTGAATTCTTTAAATAGATAATTTATTCGGCATGATTCTATATGGAGTGGTTACAATTTAACCACCCTGCTGAGTTGTAAAAAGCTAGGTCGATTATTAAGGTATCGGATTTCGATTTCAATAAAAGCAAAATTTTTAACTTTTTAACCATTCTAAACTCCCAAATGTGATTAATCGTAACCAGCAGGCTACGGCGAGGGCGGAAGATCTGTGAATAGAATAAAAAAAAATAAAAACCGGAATTAAAAAAATAGGGGTGGTATTAGAGTAATATAAAATTTATTTTTGTCAATTTTTTAACAAATAAAAAATGAGGGATTACCGTAGAGGGGAGAAAATTTAGGGTTGTACTATTTTTTATGCTTTATTATAAAAAAATAAAGCAAAAAAATTGTTAACAAGATTAAAAAAAATTAGGGGTGAACTACCCTTAACATCTCACTATATCTCACACTATGACACGAGAATTTTATATACCTGTTAGATATTTTTTGGTGTGTTCCTGTATAACATCTACAGGACTGACTAAAATAAAAAACTGGCTCGATTCTTTTAAACTCACTTTAAATGTGGATAAAACTAACTACATAGCCTTCTCCTTAACATCTGCTAATCGTCCTATTTTTAATAAAATATAAATAGAGGGATTTGAAAAAGAAATAAATGAGGTACCTTTTACTAAATATTTAGGAGTCATTATTGAAAAAAATCTTAACTGGAAACAACATGTAATTAGACTTTCTAATAATATTAGAAAATTAATACGTAAATTTTATATAATTAGAGAAATATTAAATGAGCATTTATTGATTTGTGTCTATAAAGCTCTTGTGGAATCTTTATTAAGGTATGCGATATTGGCTTGGGGAAGTCTATATGAAAATGCACTAAAACCCCTAACAACAATTCAAAACTATATCTTAAAAATAATTTTTAAAAATAAAAAAAGATATTCTACTAGTCAACTTTATAATGAAAAAATTCTTTCAGTCATATCTTTATATATTTTGTTAGTGTTTGTTTATACATGCATATGAAAAATTCATTTAGTGTACATGTAAATCATTCCTACTTTACCAGGAACAATGTTAATAACAATTTTCAAATACCTAATAGTTTTACAAATTTAAATCTCAAATCAATTGACTATCTTGGTGCCAAAATATATAACATTTTACCTGGATCAGTGCGAGTGATAACTAACCCAAAGACATTCAACTATAAATGTAGAACATACATTACTGCATACTATGCAAAGTTTGCAGCACTGTTTCAATTTTGTATTTTATTATTTTGTTATTTGAGTCTATCGTGTTGGTAACAATAACTTACTGTATCTTAAACTAATTCTATGTTATTAATGTCCAAAATTGTTACTGTTCTGAATTACTTTATGACATTTTCTATTTCTTACTGGTGCATACAAAAATTTAGTTTTTTAGGCAAGTTTTTGACATCATACAGTTATACAGTTAAGTTATATTTTGTAACTTTAAATATTGTATTTATTTCGTAATATATATTTCGTAATTATTTCGTAATTATAAATAATTCTAAACAAAAATAAAAAAATGCAGTTAAAAATTTATGCAACACCGTTAATATTGGAACACGTGGTTAAAAGAATTACAAATGCGTAAGTGAAATAAATTATGCGTGTATAAGAGAAAATCATCAGCGCGTGTTCTGACCCTCGTCGAACTTGTGATATTAAATTTTGAAACACTTAGAAAAAGCTTGAATGTTAGCCAGCGGTCATTTGTATTGGTTAGCCCGCTGGCTTATAATAGAATGTAAAATATCGGCGAACTCGACCGGCTGTGCCCTTTTCAGAATCAATTTCTGTTTTTGCACGCCGTTATTTATTGATAATATAAATTGTGAATGACCGCATCGCGCTACGTGAATACAAATGTAAATTTTCCTTAGACATTAAACTACATTTCGGAGGCAGTTTTTCAGAAATCCGGCTTTTTCTTTGATATTTGTATACCTCTCTAAAATTTATAGTTCTTTAAATACATTCAGTAGAAAAAGTACAAGAGTGGATAATTTTTCTATGGTGCCAAATTACTAGCATACAGATTCCGATAACCAAAAAAATCACAATTAGCACACTTTTTTGAACACAAACATTCATATCATTAAATGGTCTTACAAAACCTGCTATATCAGCTATCAAATAGACATAAATTTACATAGTAGAGGTAATGGATTTTTGGATGAGCTTTGAACGAAAGCCTCGCAGAACACTAGTTTACGTTCGAAAAGGGATGTACAAACTATATTTATAAAGTTAGCCCTAAAATGTCAATCTTTGACTGTCTCTCGTTCAGATTAGATCGGCTCGCAATATTTTAGTAGTGCAGTAAATATAGTTGTTAATTATAGTTTGTAGTTATTATTTATATTATTTTAATCGTTTAGTTAGTGTAGTAAAAAAAGTAATTTGTTGAAATATTTTATTTAGTGAGTTAATTTTCTTAATAGTTAGGTACCTATTGATTTATACACATATGTCCAAAAGTTTGAAATATTGAGAAATAATATATCTACGCCTATGATTTTTTAAAAACTCTTGTTGATATTTATTTTAAATGAAAATAATACTTAATTTAATTCGTTTTTGTATTCATTTCGTCATATTTAATTAATTCAGGTGCTTTCACATTATTCCAATTCTTGTTTAAATTTCATTTGAGCTGTTTAAAAATGCCCAGAGACATGATATCATATTTTAATAGGTCTAGAGTAATAGCTTTGTTACAACAGGGCTTTAGTCAAAGTGATATCGCGAATATTGTTGGTGTTAATCAGGGTGCTGTATCAAAAATTTAAGAAAACACCCACACAAATAATGTGAAGGATCGTCCCAAAAGTGGCAGAAGTCGATGTACAACAGCAGCACAAGACCGGCGGATAACATTGATAACTTGAAAAAATCGGAAGGAATCTACAAGTGGCATATCAAGATAAATTTCTAGACTTGAAGGACTGAATATCTCAAGGCAAACAATTACACGAAGATTAAATGCGATAAATTTGTATCGCAGAAGACCTCTACGTGTTCTCAAACTAACCTATCAACAAAAAATTGTAAGGTTGCAATTGCTAAAGAAATGCTAAACCATGGTCCTAACTGGAATTACGTGATGTTCTCTGATGAATCAAGAATTGGCTTGGTTTCTGATTCGCGAAGAACGTTAGTTTGGAGGGCCCCAGCCCGATTAGAAACAGCCCAACCACGTGTTCCGTTTAATGGTGGGAGTATTATGGTTTGGAGTGGTATTATGAGGGGTACACGGGCGCATCTTCTGGTTTTGGAGAGAAGAATCACTGGTGCTGTGTACATCAAGGAAGTTTTAAATCCTGTTGTGCGTCGACTCCAGGACGAGGTAGGTGATAGATTTGTGTTTATGCATGAAAATGCACCTTCACATCGAACAGTTGCAGTACAAAATTTTTTGGAGGAAGAAGGAATATCCACATTAAGATGGCCATCAAATTCCTGTGATATGAACGTCATTGAACATGCCTGGGACATTCTTAAAACACGCAATAAGAAGCGAAACCCTCCCCCAATTACTCTACGAGAACTGAAAGATGCTGCTCGTGAAGAATGGGAGAGAATTCCGCAAGCCCAGCTCGACCATTTAATCGATAGCATGCCACATCGCCTACAGTCATACATACAGGCCCATGGAGGAAATACTGATTATTAATTTTATTTAAAAACCCTTTTTTGCTTATTAATTTATTTAAAAAAATTGTAATAAATTGTACATTTTTCACCTCAAGAGAGTAAATCATTTTTTTTTGTATGTTTATCTGACTTCGAGATTTATTTAGTATTGGTTAGAGTTGTAGCAAAATGATATTTACTTATATCAAAAAAAATTATTAAAAAAAATTAATAAAAAGATGAAATATTCCATTATTCCAAACTTTTGGACATATGTCTAGTTAGTCTAGCTGTATAAGCATTTAAATTTTAAAATTTTAATTGTATTAACATTGCTGAAAATTATTACATAATAGTATATTACGTAACGTGTGTGGTAAACAGCGTTTTAGGCACGAATGGAATAGTTAATTCCATGAGTGCGTAAAATGCTTAACATCAATAGTTACGTAGGTACTATACTTTACCTACGACCTACTTGTACCTGCATTAATAGTCTTTTTGTTAATAATAATTGAACAAGAGCAACAATAGATGTTTTTATTCATTTATTGTATAATAATTAAATACTTAACATTAGTTATTTTGGGTGAAGTTAAATTCATTTTACTATCACTTGACATTTTTTAATAATTGTATAAAACTTCACGCATACAAACAAGTTATAAGAACAATAAAAAATGGGATGTTTCTTGATAATCGTTTTTTGATAAATAATAACGTGTACGCATGCGGTCAGAAGTCAGACGCATGCGCAGACGCTCAATGTGTAAAAGATTTTAAATATGTCGGTTCACTGTACTTCTCATTGTAGTAAAACTCATTTTCGTCATTTTTGAATAATTAATTTAGTGTGACTGATCGGTTTCTCGCGTAATATTAACATTTAGTACATTCTTAATATATAAAACGCTTTCGTATAGTAACTGAAGTGAAATTATAGTACAAAACGCGTAAAAAGTGTCTTTTATATGTTATGATTGTATCCACAAGTTGAAAGCTTTGTAAATATTTTTAAAAAGTTTCTCGGTAATATTTAATTTTATAAATGTTAAAATAATAAACTTAGTAACATAAAAATAACGTAAATTAATCTGGGAAACGTAATTAAGTACATTTATATTATGATCCATTTATACAGACAGAAAGTAGGATTAATGGAAACGAATCAAATATATATTTTCACATAACTAAACTAAACTAAATATATATATATATATATATATATATATATTAAATGCAATCTTATATCTAATAAATGTTATCTGCCATTTATTTGTAGTATAAAATTCATCTTCAAATATGTAAATAGCAAATTTTGAATAAAATAGCGACGTCTATTGGTGCTAAGTGGTTGCTAGGGACGACGTGCGTTTATTTTACCGTGCGTAAAGAGATACATTACATAGGTTGTAGATTGTGTGTTATTGACGGTTTAGAGGGGTGGTCGTAAGTAAAATATGTTAATGTTTGTTCAAACGTAATTACAGTGTATTCTTGTTTTGCTTGAATTAATAACCAATTCTTTTTTTTATTAATAATATTGTATCTCGACAATGATCATTGACACATATGGTACAGCTACTTTACAAAGTAATTTGAATAAAATATAGAGAACAAAAAGGAAAATTGTAGGAATTTTATAACATGGAATTTACTAGGTTGACCAATAGTGTTTCTTAAATTCCCTATTATGCCATAGTCAATTAGCCTTTGTCTGTATAAATAACAATTTAAAAAAAATGTGTTTAACTGCTTATTCCTAGATTTCTACCTTCTTATTATGTGAGGTATCAGGTGTTTCGTTTGGAAGCTCTAAAAAGTTTTAAGATATGTAATCAACCAAATATTATTAGTGGAGAAATTCGAAGTTATTACGTTTTTGGTTGCGTGGTCGGTTGCATAGTAATCACTAAAAATATACCGCCTTATTAATAAACACAGACTAGAGCAAGATTAACTTTACTCCTAGGCTTAAGCTAACAGTAATTAAATTCAGTATTAATAAACATGGAGTAAGGAAGGAGTAAGCTAATCCGGATCGACTCTCGGAATAAAAGTAATTCCTTTCCACTACCTAGTTTAAGGAGTGAATAAGCATAGAATAACGGTGTGTTTTGACATTTGACGGCATCACTACCTACAAAACTCACATTTCTGCTGCATTACGCGCATTTACGTTACGTATTTTGTTATTATTTGACAGGCAGCTTCACAAGATCATTCCTTGTTCATTCAGTAACTCACTCATTTAACTTTTAAATTGACTGGGTTGCTATAACATTTACAATAATCTCGGTTTAAGGAATTTATTGTTATTCCAAGGTTACTCCATATTTATTAACACCAGTCTTTGTTAATACTCTATTACACTGGGTTTAACTAGTCCAAGAGTAACATCAGTTTATCTTTGGAATAGATGATTTTTATTAATAATGCTAATAAAGTATTTCATATACAATTATAACGATATTAACATAGTTTTTTTTTCAGGTAAGCCTTTTATCTTCTTTAAATTCCATTAAACTGGTAAGTTTTTATGCACTAAATTGGATTTTATTTCTTTTTTCAATTACCAAAAAGTTTATTCTTAAAATCTTATTGATTAAATGTCAAATACGTTGAACGCCCGTGCTCGTTCTCAAACGAATTTTACTTTCCATCTTACTGCTTAAATTATAAATGTTAACTGCGTCTACAAACGGCTCTAAGCGTCTCTATTTTACAGTAAATGTCACGCAAATATTCGAAAAGGTTTATAAAGTAGTTTTTTTTTATATAAAACTCTGAATTTTTTGTTCGCACGTTGCGTAGTATCCTAAAGGCGTGCGTTTCAAACTGTTATTATCCACATAGTCGTTCTAGAAAGATTTTTTAAAGATCAACTTCATTTTTTAATTTTCTTGCCTAATACTTTTATATTAAAAAAATTTTAAATAAACTTGAGTTATAAAATAATTTTTGCTTTTATCATCAACATCGCGGACAGCGTCACTGACATTCGGCGGCGGCCAGTCACCCGCCGCCAACTATGCCGCCGCCCCGACGCATTTGCATGTTAATTACGTGAGCTCGTGGAGCTGAATGCGGTGTTGCCGCTTCGCTTCGACGGTCTTGTGGTTTGACAGATAAAAATCTGAATAATGCTATTCAGGATCAGTAGTGTCAGACATAAATTGATCCAGATTGTGGTTGACGTTCCAGACTTGCTGATATTGGACGTTTTCGGTAGAGAGAACACTGGCATGCCTTATGACTTAATTAAATTGTGGTTATTTCATTTTTAAAAAGAAAAAGTTTACTACGATCATTATGGTTCTCCAGTTGGCTAATTAGATAATAAAATGTCAAATATAACTTATTTTTATTGGTTATATTTACTTTTTTTTAATGAAACCGTATAAACGTAAACAGAATATTGCTGACAAAATTTAATATTTATTATATAAATTATACAATAATAGTTAGCTATAATTTGAGACACTTAAAAATTAGCTGATAGCTCTATGCTATACGTAATATTTTTATTAAATCTCATAACTATATAATTGGCTGAGGGTAGTTTTAAAATTAATTCCACTGTTGTTTTTTAAACTAACTAAATGTTAAACAAACAAATAAAAATACCAAATTTAACGCCACGATTTTTTATTCTAGCATTGAAAAATTGTTCTTTGAATTTGACATTTTTAAATCAGAAATAATATAAATTTCGATCAATTCCACAAAGTTAGAGCAGTTCTCAAACAAAATTCTATAAATTATAGAGCAAAAAAATCTAAAACCCCTATCACAATAAGAATGCATCGATTTTTAAAGGAATCCGAAAGTCTGATTCTGAATACCTCATGATGTAGGTGAGCAAATACATAATGATATTAGTATAAATTCTACAGCGCCACATTGTGGCGCTGTGGTACACGTGCTTGCCTCTCACGCAGAGGACTCGGGATCGATTCTCAATCATAACAATTTTTAAAATAGGGGTAAAGGTAGGCGAAACACCGTTGTGTGTCAAACGTGCATAAATGTATTAGCACCCATTAGCTGGTATTTGCTGCCCTAGTTGCACTCGGTCATCAGATACAGCCAAAATTATATAGATGGATTTATTAACAACACATAGAAAAAAAACTTTATTTATATAGAAAATTTAGTTTATAAGTTTATTTACTTGTAATATTATTTATTATTTTATCAAAATAATTTATTATGCGTAATATATAGCATATAAAATGGAACAGATTGTTCTAGAAAAGAAACTGTGTAGGTACCTTTATAATGTATAATACAAAGATAGTAGTCAGCATCAGAACATACTAGGATAATCAATTATGTTTATGTCTTTATGATGAGTAGAACATGTGTTAACGAAAAATTCGAGAACTTTAATATTTCAGACCATCTAAGAACGGTTTTCTAATTTAAGTGTACATCAAAAAATTCTTATTTGTAAAACAAATGTGATTCGCACTTTAGCAAAAACCCCAAGAATCAGTTAATTTTAGGTCATTTGATTGAACACAACCAATCAGAACAAAATTAGACTTTATTAAGTTCGTTCCATGACATCTTATGTCACTCACATGTGACCAAGACTTTCTCCCTGCTGAAAGTAACTAATATTAAACGATCAAATAAAACTAACGATCAACCACCGAAGGAAACTCTGGATAAAATAGATGATTCCATTTTCACAGAACGAACAGAATGTTACTCTACAGAATCTGGCCCAACACCAAGTTGCTCTTAAGAACCTGAGTCAAAATCATTTTGCTCTAAACAACCAGATCCAATTTGAAGTTGCTCTAAAGAGAAGTTGATATTTGCAAAGATTTTTTTTCTCCTAAACCCGCTACCTCAAAAGAAAGAAAAGTGGAAGAAAGACTCAACAAGTGGAGAAACTTACAAGCACGTCATTGAAAAAGGAATTGGAGGCTAGTTTAACTAAAAATAAAGATCAAAAGAAGTGAGTTAAGCTTGTCAAACGGCAACAGATGGGCAAAATAAATAAAAAAAGATTCATCAGAAACTGGAGATGACAATAATACCGAATGTCTGTATTGTCACAGTAAATAATAAAATTTTGAGTGTATTATTAGCATGGATTAATAATTAAGACACACAAATTTTATAAATAAATGTTTCTTTTGAAATATGTTCATCAATTAAAATTGGGTTTGTAATGTTTAACATCCCTGCTCTCTTTGGGGTAAAAAAGACCAGTGGACCTTCTGGCCCCAAACATTGGGGTGAAAGCGACCAGAGCCGTTTTGTTGAAATTGTCAATTTTACTACAATCCAACTATGAGATAAGTCTTATTTAAAATATTAATACATAAACCAATATTGCTTTATCACATAAACATACATCTTGTGTTTTAAAAAAACTAAAAAAATAAGGGGTTTATTATCTTAGCAGGTCCTGTGTGTCCTCTTCTCCTCCTCTTCTAGAAATTTTATATGATCTTTCACAGAATTCGTTTTGTTTCCTAACTTTATATGCTCAACAGTGTTTCGATTGGTAAAGTGGTTGGTAAAAATAACCTCTTGGTAATTGTCAAAATCGTTATGTTAATATACTGGTATAGTTTACCAAGGGAATAAATAGCTTTACCAAGAAGTTAAACCACTTTTTTATTGTTACATATATACCAAGAGATTCATAACCTGAATCTCTAATAATTGAGACATTTTTATGAACTTCAAAAAAATTGAAATGGATATTATTCAAGATATTAACATTTTCGATAGCGATAGTGACGATAAAAATGAAGATTTTTTTACGGTTCTTTTAAGAAAGCCATACACTGTAAGAGATAGGCAGGATCATATGAATTTTTGGGATGACAGTGAATTTAAAATTAGGTTTAGATTAAGCAAAGAAAGTGCAAATGCTCTACTGCAGCTAATTGAAAATACTATTGGCTTTCCTACAAGAAGGTGATACTTTTTTATATGTGATATTTTAAAAATCTTAAGTTTTTTGTAATTACATAAATAATTGCTTAATCCCACTTTAACAGCTATTAATTACACTACGGTTTTATGTCACTGGCAATATGATAGTTGGAGATTTTAGAGGGGTGCATGCAACCACTATGACATAAAGCATCCGTTTTTTTATTTTCAACAATGTCTAAATATTTAACCACTAGGTCGCATAACAAATCCAGTTCTTCAATACAAAAATTTGGACCCTTTTTTTTCAATATTTTCCATTATTAATTACAATAGGTAAATATTTTAAATTTTGACAATACTCTCAGCATAAAACACAAAACACATACAGAACAGAATTGCCAACATTTAATTTTGATAGAAATTATGTCACGTGCTACCAAAAGAATAAACATAGAATGATCTAACAAATTCAATTTTAACAGGAGCTTACCAAAGAGTTTAAATTCAATCGCTTGGTATTTTATGATTAACTTACCAAGAGATTGATCTAGCGGCCCTCAATGTTATAAATCATAGTCTCATAAGTCCCAGAATTATTAAAAGCCATACTATATTTTTGAAACCATAAAAATTGTTTATAATTTTTATTATTTGTTCACAATAACCTTTTAAAAATCTTAACAGTTTAGTGCTTTTATATATAATGTTTGGTTCCTATCTCAACGTTGTACCTAAAAAGCCTTTTCACACAGATGTTCGTAAGTCTTCAAAATACAATCGAGTTAAGTGCCTTAATGAACGGACCATAATGTTTTTCTTTGATTCACATCAGCGAAGTCCTCGTTGTAATGTGTTATATATCGTGCAACATCAACCGGCTTCCAAGTCAGGACAATATCGCAGCATTGTTCCTCCTCATTGTATTTTTGCTACTATAATGCAATATACCTCAACAAAATGTACACATATTATTTTTCAGTGAAAATAAAATGAGATTTGGTGCTCGCTTTTTAAATCATGCCATCATATTTGCTTTGTTGTCTGCCCGCCAGAGCACTCGTGAAAAATTTCCTAATAAACTCCCGTTTCTCGAGATATTTATATTTTCTTTTATGGCATGACGGCATAGAGTATTACGGGATTTATGTTCCACAGCAAAAACAATATTGTGTTAACTTCCTTCGACTTAGTTTTAGGGGTGTGTCTAGTTTAATTAAAGCAGGAAAACTATTTTCCGATATTGTTTGCCCTTTCAAACACATATATTTAATTAAAAAAAAATCGTTAAAATGTTGTTATGCAATAGAAAGCTATATCATCAGTTATTTTCGACCTCTGAACTAAATTGATAAACCTTTTGAATTTTTTTTATATTAAAAGAATTAATAATTATGATTTTACACAGATGAACAGTTGACAATTTTTATAATATGTATATCGTATGTACAGTGGGTACGAAAAATGTTCGATATTTTCTAAACCAAAAGTATTTTCACACAAACATGGAATATACACGTTTTGAAGTACGAGATAAAAGATATAAAAAAGCAATTAGAAACTGGAAACAAGGAAATATAGTTGAAACTACGAAAAATCTCAGATCAGTTATCATCCAAACAGAGAAAGGAATACTGATGTAATCAGCGAAAGTAATGTAGGTAAATTAGATTTCAAGAACATTTACCTCATTAACAAATTGGATGCCATTCGACAAAATGAAAATAGAAAATGAAAATAGTTTAGAATTGTTAAAAAAATCCATCAAACAAAATATAAACATTAACATTTATACTGCATCACTGCAAATTTTTTAAAATAAGCGTGTCTAAAAAAATAAACATTGTCACTCTATTTTTATATAATATCTAATCAAAAAAATCATGAAACAAATTTAGCAAACATTTATTCCTAAATAAAAAAAAAAATACATACTCTGCATAAATGACAAAAGTTCGATTTAGATTAAATTAGGTTTCTGTTAAAAAAAGTTTAATAAAAGACAATAAATAATTAGTCGGCGCTCCTCTTGCTTACAACCATCTATTCTTCGGGGAACACTTTCAATTAAATTGTTTATAAGCTGTTGAGAAATACTCTCCCAAATCTCGGTAGCAGCACGGATAAGGGGTGGAATACCTACATAACCCCGATTTTGTTGTCGAACTCTTATTTTTAACATATCCCATGCATGTTCGATAGGATTTAGATCCGGAGACTTTGGTGGCTACTGTAAACTAACAAACTTAAACTCAATAACCCGTTGGGCGTGATGTGATGGCGTTTTGTCGTCCATAAACAAAAAATGTTGCCCTAAAGCACCTCTCCATAAACGAACAAATGGGTTTAACACGGAATCGATGTATTCCGTGTTGCTAGGGATCAAAGTAAGAAGTGTTCGAGCATTCCACATTATACCTCCACAAAACATTGCATTACCACCTTGAAATGGAATAACTTCTTGGTAGTTAGTGGATCTAGATTGACTTCCTTGAACTTGCCAAACATGTACCCGACGATCGTTCGACACTAAACCAATCCTGGTTTCATCCGAAAACATCACATTCTGCCAGTTTTGGTGCTCACGAGCAACCCTATTATCATTTGTTAATTTTATTCCAAGTTCTAAATACTGCCGGTAGATTCTCGATACATCACTTTGGTTGACCCCAATAATTGTAGCAACCTCTCTTTGAGAATGGCCCATTTTAATAATTGACCCATATCTATCGTTGAAGCCGCTTGGAAATGCATTTAAAATAAAAAATACAATAATTACAAAAATAAAAGTCGTAGGTAAAGGACGCAGCTGACTAAACATTATTTTCAGGCGATGAGAAGGCACTTCAATGTTATCACTTGCCAATGTTTTTTAATATTTTTTTAATCTTAAATTTTAGCGAATTTTCGATTGTAAATAAATAAATTGGAAAATGTGGTAGGGTAGTTACCACTAATGAAAGTAATCATTATGTAGCACTTAAACATAAAAGTCCATTACAATTAAAATTTAGTTAATAAAAAATAACTGTAATTATTTTTATCGCGATTTTGAATATTTGTCGCTAATTACAACCAAAGGTGTCATTTGATCCGGAATATTATGTAGATCATTTAAAGAAAAGTTCCAAAAGAAGCCGAAAAGTTAAAGGCAATAAAGTAAATAAATTCAGATATTTTAAAAACACGAAAGAGATTTTCGAAATGTTAAAAAAAAATTGAAAAGATCATTAGATTTACTAAGAAAAAGCCCCAAGTTCCAAAACTCTCCAATATTTATAATTTTTACAGAGCCCTGAAAATAGTGATGAATTGTTAATTAATTAAATTTTGATAAAAATGACCTTAAGTATTGACGTATCTGCCATATAAACCAAGTTTTAAATAAGAAAAAAAGAAATAAAGAAAAAAAGTTTCAAAACACGAAAGTATTAAAAGTTAACCAAATGAAAAACCCAAAGTCTATGTCACAGAATTTTATTGTTGATGGAAAAACAATATTCGCTGCTGGTTTCGGCTAACATTGAGGCCATCATCAGGCTATAAACAAGGTTATTTTAGTGTTACAAATGAAAAAAAGGGAACAAAAACCATACCTTAGTGTAAAGATTAATAAATAAATATAAGTATAAGGACCACAATTAAAACATAAATTATAAAATAACATTCATCCAAGAATAAAATTTACCATTGAAGTGGAGGTTAATAATAGAATCCCATATCTTGATATTTTGATCATTAGGAATGTGGTGTCACATGGGCTTAAATTTGAAATTTATAGAAAACCTACTGATATGGTTATTAATTATAATTAAAATCATCGATTCTCCCATAAGATGGCTGCCTTCAATAGCTCGTTTCACAGAGCTATCAACATTCCCCTACCTTCCTCTGCTTTTAACAATGAAATAAATATCAAACAAATTGCTATCAATAATGGTTTCCCTATTTCTCTTATTATTAAGTTATACAACAGGTTTTTTAATAGATTTAAACTTAGATTTTCTAATGTCTCTTCTCAACTTGATTCTTCCTCTCATACTGAATCTAATTTTGCTGGTTCCTTGCATTTCTTTGGCCCTATTTCTTACAAATTTGGGAACACTCTTAGGAAATATGATATTGAATTTGGTTTTAAAACTATTAATAACTTGAGATCCTTCTTGGTCAACACTAAAGACTTTGTTTCTTTTTTACATACTCCTGGAATATATAAGTTATACTGCGATAACTGTAATGCTGTGTATATTGGTCAGTCAGAACGCCTTTTAGATACTAGAATAAAAGAACATCTTAATCATGTTAAAAATTATAAAGACTTTGACCCACCTAATTCACCATCTGCCTTTGCCAACCATATCATTGCTGAAAATCACACTTTTTCTAATTCCAACGTTAAAAGGTTACATAAATGTTTTAAAAGTCCCAGGATGAATTTGCTTGAAATGTTAGAGATCAATGAAGCATCAAGAGACAGTACAGTAGTATGTTTGAATGAGCAGCTGAGACCAAAGGACCCTTACATATTTCTTAGTCTTCCCTTTTAATCGTATTTGTTTGTAACATATTTTACTCTGTCTTCCACTCTGTTGTCCACTTTCTTCAATAATTGGTTTTCTTTCTTTCTAATGTGACTAAATAGCTTCTTACATTTCACTAGGTTGTTTATCATAATTTTAAATTGATCTTAATTGTTATTGTCAACATAACCTCACAAACCTTTTGTTCTTCTTGTGACTTATTCTTCTTGTCTATGTTGAACTCGCACCCCCATCTTTCTTTCTTTTTAAACATAAAAAAAGTTAATTTTAGACCATAAATTTTATACATTTTATCTTATATGTTCTTATATTAATTGTTGGTTCGTTTGTAAATGTTTGTAATTTTATATTTTATGTTACCTTTATACCTTTTTATAGCCTGATAATGGGCTCAATGTTAGGCTGAAACAAGTAGCAAATATTGTTTTTTCCATCAACAATAAAATTCTGTGATATAGACTCTGTGACATAGAATTTTTAATTATAATTCAAAAGAATAATAGAATTTATGGTTCTTAGAGAAAAAATGGTTTCTTACTTTATTAAGTTGTAAAAATCTAATGTTAATTTACAAACGCATTTTTAGCAACAAATATTTTTTTTAAGAAACCGTTCGTTTACTAAAAATAGAACAGCAAATTACTAAAACTAATATCTGTCATATATT
The DNA here is from genome assembly GCA_035357415.1 of Ophraella communa. Lineage (NCBI taxonomy): Eukaryota > Metazoa > Arthropoda > Insecta > Coleoptera > Chrysomelidae > Ophraella > Ophraella communa. The sequence goes on along the minus strand of CM068995.1, from coordinate 15,460,422 downwards.
ATTTTATTTTTCTTTTTTCACTGTGCATAATATTTTAGCGAATTTTTCTCTACTAAAATGTACCTACAGTTGCATAAAATATGAAATTAACTTAAAGCAAAAAAATAAAATAATTTAATTCTGGAAAAGACTAATGATCTAAAAGAAACATAAAAGGGAACATCTCCACCGGAATAAAGCTTTAAAGTTGTTTAAAACGTAGCAGCAGGAAAAAGCCTTCCATTAGCATTATACGTTATCCAAAATGAACGCATTACAGCCAGTTATAATCGTTTTAGTCCACGGTAGTAGAAAACTACGCTCCGGAAAGAAGTAAAAGAAGTAATATCAATAAATGTAAATTCTAAGAAGCTCTCAGAAAACGTACGTATACACAATAAAACAGTGGAAAGGTAGTTTTATCCGTGACGATTAAATCTGAGTTGTAGAATTTAAATGTTTGTTGAAATTTCTTTTATTCGCGTAACTGAAAACTTTTAATTTTTCATAAGACATTTGAATCTAAAATCAGTTTTAAAAAAGCATTCTTTTACCTTGATTTTTATGGTAATAAATTGAGAGAAAAACTTAAAAAAATAGGAATAAAGTTATATGAAATATTGATTATTATAAAAAAAATGTACTGTTGCAGTATATTGTTTATGTTTACTCAGATTCTAAGATTATACAGATTTGTTGGCGGTAGCAATTAGATAACCAGTCCGGCACTGTATGCTGGCACAATTTGTAGATAAAGATTCGGAATAGATTTTTCACTATTCCAAGATTTAAAATTTTGCGTTTGCGAAGCAATAATTAACGATCCTGTACAAGTCCGGGATCGGTAATTCTGTTTATGTTACCAGTGAAAGAACTCATAGTTCGACCAAGCGCAATGAATGCTTTAAATCCTTTCTAAGCGGATTCTTGCGTAGTACCAAATTTGAGGACCATAGATAATAAGATTATAAATAAACACGATAATGATACGACTACTTAGAGAAGTTATGTATTAAATGTTTATTCAAAGGTAATACAATTTCATTGATACCTCACCGAAAACTTTTTTATTTGGCAAAAGTCCGAAAAAATCACGAATCCGTAGAAGTAATATTATCATATTTGAGTAGTTTTGCCTAAAATAAAAAAGTTTCAGTCTGGAAAAATTTACAGCAGGAGTGGTATTTGAGAAGATTCTTTTTTTAACCATTCTGTGCCTGTATTTTATGTTCCCTACCTATCATCTAAGAGAAAATACTCATAATCTTTTGATTTTTTTATAACGTTAACAAATAATATCTTACTAAGAACAATAAACAACTGAACAGTTAAACTAAACTTCCACCATTTATTAGAAAAATTCGCTTTAAAATTCAATTACAGCTGTTTCGCTATAACTAGCATCGTCAGATTGACATATTGAAATTAAAGTTTGTTTGTTTGTAATTAGGTACTTGATGTTGATAAGGAGGTAAGGCTAGACCAAGTAAGGAAGTTATAAGACATAACAATATTAAAGCCTAGATGTTATTAGCCCTAATAAATGGTGGAAGTTTAGTTTAACTGTTCAGTTGTTTATTGTTCTTAGTAAGATGAACTTCTAAAAAGTAGAGGTTAACACAATCAATTTTATTCAATAATATCTTGATTTGCAAACCGACAGAGATGGTTTTAAGTATCGACGAAGTCGGTCGCCATCACGTTTTCTGTTGGAATGTAATTCAATGTCCGTTGGGGCCCAGAAAGTAGTTGTTTTTTCCTAGAAAACGGTCTTCGATTAGCAGTTGCCTTTGATCTGTTGGCTTGCAAATGAACGGTAGGATGCGCTTTTACGACTTTATCTACTTACCTCGTACTGATAATGATACAATAATGTCGAAACCGGTCTGGGAGTAGTGTTCTTCCCGTTGATTTGCAAACCGACAGAGATGGTTTTAAGTATCGACGAAGTAGGTCGCCATCACGTTTTCTATTGCAATGTAATTCAATGTCCGTTGGGCATATAGCCCAGGAAGTAGTTGTTTTTTCATAGAAAACGGTCAAGCTTGGTATAGAAAGTTTCTTTACCTTGGGTGCAGGTAGAAACAATTTTCTATTTTTCAGTTTTATTATTGACTGTACCACATCTGACATTATTTTCAGTGTGTATTTGTTTATCTTAAATAATGTCTTCTTAAGGTTACGGCTACGGCTTAGTAGGATAAGTAATTGGGAGGGAAAACGATATTCGGTACTATTATGGAGAAGAGGGCAACTGAGGTAAGGAAAACTATAAAGTCAAAGGAAGCTGGCATCACAAATGATTTGAATGAACTTATTTTTTCTTTTAAGACAGTTTTATAAATCTATCTCATTATTTAACAGATTTTACTTTATTGACATAATCAATGCAGTTACCCCTCCTTTTGACTTAACTTGTGCACTAAATATTATTGATAGTTTTCAGTTGTTGTAAGCACAGTAGAAACACAGTTATACTTGAAAAAATATTCATTTTTATACCTATTCACATAATTATATTAAGAGAAAATTGCCACAATGAAAATTATTATTCATATCTATTGAAGTTTACAGAACCAGGTTAGTTTTTTTAAAAACTAGCCTAATAAAATTATCAATGAATCCAGAGAGTTGCAAATTGTCAAAAATATTATAAAGAAATAAGAAATAAGAAAGATCTTAAGGTCAATTTAGGTAAAACAACTATGAGCAATATTAATCAAAAGGAGGCAAAATATTTAGAAGTGACTTGGAACAGTCATATAGAAAAAATATTATCCAAAGCCATACCAGACAATTATCGACTAGCTTTTCTGGGAATAAAAGGGGCAATGAAAATTTCTAAAGTATCCTTACCAGTGGTAAACCTACTGGTATCCCAATGCCAGTAGGTTTGACTTTGGTCGTAAATTGAAGTGCTTATAGGAAACCGCCATACGGTTAGATAAGTCCAACCAGAGCTGGAAGAGGACTAACTCGTTTGTTAAACAGATGGTTTCAAGGTAGATAAAAGGCTGGAGTGGGAGTGACATGAACACATTTTTGGTTATCCAAATTCACGGTATAGAGACACTCAAAGGACACACATCTATATTCATACAGACTGAGTTCTTTTACTTATGAGTCCAAGCTTATCTGTCAAGGAATAAGAAGGTTATGTTGAAGTGGATGCCAAGTCCTAAAGGGATATAATAGGTAATAAAGAAGACAGGTGATAGACTCGAAAAAGAAGGGGCCTTACAAAAACCCACACCAAAAAGGAAATCCGTCCCTGAAAATTGGATCAACTATGATCTCACTGGATGAATTAGTCAGGATTGAGGAAAGCTAAAAGAGCTAATAAAACGGCAGAACAGGTTATAAAAATTAGCCTCTCTGTCGAATATTATTCCGATATGAATAGGTTTGTGGTCTAGTCGTTCAACTTTTCAATAAGTACAAGATCACAAATCCCGAACTAATCCCTAACTCGGTATGCGCAATAAAAATATCCGTTAGTGGTAACGAACTTGTCTGGGATCATTAACGGATATCTACAGCGAACAAAACTAAAATAATCCCTTTTGTTTAGCGCTGAAATTTTTACAAGGATCTCCATTTTTGGAACTCGATGCATTTAAATTTTTTGTACATTGTGTAAGTCCATCTTACTAAGAACATTAAAACCTTTTATTGTTTAATGTTCCTAGTGCAATTGTTAATAGCCTTATTTTTTTCACATACATTAAATTTTGTATTAGTTTGTATGTAATGTTCTGATAGTAAATAGTTTATATAATATTCTGTTTACTACTAATGTCCTTTATACTTAATATAAGTAATATTATATTAAAAACGCAGGTTATCCTTTATTGGGGACCGTGCTAGTTCAAAAGTAATATAAAGATCATGATACGCGGGTAAAGTATCTTCTTCATTGTAAATGAAAGTCCAATATCGTAACAGCTGGTGTATAACAAAAAAATCAACATGAAAGTTACAGGTCTATTGATCAAAAGAATGGATATTAGCTTTACGATACTTTTGATGGAAAAAGTTTTACTATTCCACATAGCAAAACTTTCCACCAAATTCCAACTTAAATACAGGTCAATGTATCAGTGGCGTTTCTATTATAGAAATGTTAATTTAAAACTGTCTGAAATTTTATTTAATTTTACTCTTTAGTATTTAATATATTTCTTTGGTGACAAAAAATTAAACTGTGAGGATCAAAACGAGCTAAATAATAATTGAGTAGTGTAAATAAAATCTACTGCACAGGTTTTGGAATGGAATTTAAAAAAAAATGAATTACAGAATATGTTAGGAAGATGCTGCAAATATTTTATACTATTCGATAAAGTGTAGGGCGAAAAGAAAAAATGGAGGGCCGAGCTCGAGTATATAGTATGTCCTGCACTTCCGAACCATTATCAATTGACCTAGTCTAAAGCAAAAAACTACAAAGAAAAGATAACATTACATAATCTAATTGGTTGATATAAACAATTCGATAACAGAAATTTTCTTGTTTGGTAGGGGTCAGAAGTCTCTTGAAACATAATCCTTTTTTATACTGTTGTCTATTGTTTTAAACATATATTTTGTTGGGTTCTCGACAATGTTTCTAGCACCGGCTACATATTGTTATGTTCACATAATAACAACAACAATGTTTTACACGCTCTGGCTAACATTCAATCACTTGCAACAATATTTTCGTTTTTAATAACTAGCATCGTTCAGCATTCGTTCTCAATCAGATGGAAGTATTCGAACTAACTGTGTTAGGATTTCCTTGTGCGCATGCTTTTGGAGGTTCGAGAACGGTAGTGGACCCGAAAAAATTTAATTATTAAATACTTTTGCTTCTCCCTCCTACGAGAATATAGAAAGAAACTAAGATTAGAAAACTCAGGTGATTGTATATTCCTGGGAGAAGAGAAAGAAAGTCCAGAACACTTTCTGGCTACATTCAAAGCTATACTGGAAGACCGTGTTGGGCCATCCAGAAATTTCATCTCTTATACCGTCACAGCTACTAGCCTTTACAAAGGCTATAAGAATGGAAGATATTTTGTAATTTAAGATTGTCATCATCAATTTAATATTAGCAGAGGCACAGTCAAAACAACAGGTTGCAGTGTAGTTTCACCTTTTTCTGTATAAAAACAATGATACCAAACTGGTATATATGTTATTATGGTAGTCGATTTAAAATAAATAAAAAGTAAAATATCCCTATAACATAGAGTTATCTTAATTTGTAACAAGTACACAATAAAGCATATATTCCTTGGTCAAACTATTATTTTAATAGCAATAGTAAAAAAAAATTAATAAGGTTATCGTGAATCACATTAATTGGCAAAATTGTTAAAGTATATCCCTTAGGGTTTAATATTGTTGTCTTATTACTAACATACTTGGTCTAACCTTTTAATACTACCTAATCAACATTCAGGTGTCTAGCTACAAACAAACAGAATACTTCGATATGTTAATTTGACGATTCTTGTTGTGGGGAAACAGCTGTCATTATAATTTAACAACGATTTTTTTTTTAATTAAACTTGTAAGTTAAGTTTAAACGAAAAGATGGACTTCCACAGAGTAAGGATTAGTACAATAAATTTGATTATATTAACATGTGTTTAAATTCATTTTTGGGTAATAATTACTTACGGTGTTGGATGTAGATTTAAACAATATAGAAAAATAACTCGTATGGTTGTTTAGAACTGTGTACTGTGTGTACAACGAATTGACTTTTTATAATAATATACTAAGTAACAAAAAAATGCGAACACCCAGTTAATTTTATTTAAAAAAAAATTGTTGAATCTATTTATTTTACTGAAATATAAACAATTGATAAAATTTTCAGTTTTATCAGTTGAAGATTCCGGTTTTTATACTGCTTTTTTAAAATCCACTAACAATCCAAAAATGAATATTGTAGCCGTAGTAATGATCCAAATTTTACGGATTTTGGTTCTTGACATTCTTTACGATTGGTTACGATGCCTAGGGTACGGAGACCTGTACGATTTCGTCAACTTAGTGAGTTTGATAGGGGTCGTATAGTGGGACTTCGGGAAGCTGGATTTTCTTTTCGGGAAATTGCAGTTAGAGTGCAAAGAAGTGTAGACACCGTGGTTAGGTGTTGTTAGACATGGCTTCGAAAAGGCCGTACGCAAAGAGCAAGGGGCTCTGGACGCCCCCGTAGAACAACAGACCGTGAAGATCGCCGCCTAATTATTGGCCTTAGGGGACCGTTTCTCCAATACCAGGTCCATTGCAAATGAATGGTTTGCAAAACACGGAAGACCTATTGGCATGCGAAGTGTTTACCGACGAATAAGACGTTTTGGCCTGTTTTCATACCGATCACACTGGATCCTCCCTTTAACTCCAGAACACCAAAGTAATCGCTTTAAGTGGTGCAGAGAACGGTCACTCTTGGAATGGAACAGTATTGTCTTTATTGACGAGTCTCGATTTTGTAGGCATGCACGATGGTCGAGCGAGGGTTAGAAGATGACGTGGTGAAAGGAGAAGTCCACGATTTTTTGTTGAAAGGCATGTTCATCAAACTGTTGGAGTTATGGTTGTGGTGCTATAGCTTATGGTTCGAGGTCATCTTTAATCTTCATTAGAGGTAACATGAACACGCAGCGTTATATTCAAGAAGTTTTAGGACCCCATCTATCACCCTATCTTGACACCCTGGCAAATTCAACTTTCCAACAAGATAATGTCCGACCACAGGTCGCAAGAGTCGCAATAGACTTCTTTTAACATAATGATGTCACATTGTTACCTTGGCCACCAAGATCTCCCGACATATCCCCAATTGAGCGTGGGTGGAGTGGTATATGATGGGTAGGAGATTGCTCAATTTGCAACATCCTCCTCAAAATCTAGAAGAACTTCGAAAGAAGTTGGTGGTTGCCTGGAATGAGATACCAAAGGAGGACATTGACCACCTGATCAGAAGCATACCTAGGCGCGTTGGAGAATGCGTAACACATTAACTTAAGTAATAACTTTTTTAGATAAGAAATCCAATCGGAGAATCAAAAATCCTTAATTAGGGGGACAATAGTTAATTATAATAATATTTATTATTGACAGATATTGATTGGTTTCTCTTTTTTATTTAATTTTGAAATATTATTATAATTACCGGTTTAATTAAACATTTTTTAATTTTTTAGTGGTTTGTTACTTGTTTGCTCCTATGTAATTGTGATTTTGTGATTAAATGGTTTTGTTTTTTAGCTATGATAACAATATCAGACCAAATAGGTCGAAACTAGTAGCTTTATCTGGATACCTAATAAAATAATTTGTGACATCGACATTGATTTATTCCTTTCCTCATTTACCAGGAGTGGCAGAAAAATGGATGATTTGCTTCATTAGATCTAGAGAAGATCGAGGGGGCAAATGTCATTAAGTTTCTCAGTTTTCACATAATCTAGTCTAGTCTTTACTACAATAAATTATAATTAGCATAAATATAAAAATATTCGCTTTTTTGCGATAAACATTTATAGAATAATGACCAATATTTTGTTCTAGAAACAGATCTCAATTTACTCTTTATTGCTAAATAAGTCTTTAGATCAACATTATTTATTGGTATGAAAAATAACAGCTGAACCAGTAATAAAATAATTATTTAAACAATATTTATTATACCAAAACTTCCTCTAAAGTAAACTTTTTACCACTATTTACCTAGACCCTTATTTACCGAACAGGTCTCTGAAGTTTCCTGAAACGAGCCAGCATACTTCAGAGAAATGGGAAACTTTAAAAAGTTGTCGAACGAATTCTGTACTTTCTATAATGACGAACATAAATTTAAGAGTTTGAAAAATTCTTTTTTAGCATTCTTCTTATTTACTATGCTGTATGTAACTGTGGACCATTAAATAAAAATGCTACTTAGTTTACACCTACTATGCACGAAGGAGATCGTTTTCTTTTTCATTAAAGTTTGTTTTCACCATAAAAAAATTAAATTTTACTCCTTTTTTTACTAAATATGTTCAGTAAAATATAAATCTTTATCCTTATTTTTACTAGAGCTTTACGTCTCAATTATAAGTTTCTAGGGAGCTGTAAAAAACAAAAGTAAGAACGTGTAAAAAAGGTTGAAATTAGTTTATTCCCTATTAACTCATTTAAGAGGGCTTTAAATTAACGAAATTAAAAATGGTATAGCAAGCACGCTTATTATAATTTTTGTTTTGAGAAAAAAATAACAGAGAGAATCTTAAAAGCACGAAAAATGCAAATTTTAATTAAAATCAGAAACTTCAGAAAAAATGACTGTATAATTTAGAATTTTAATGTGTTTCTGTTGTACTGTTAAAAGATTATACTCACGGATAGAAAAATATATGAATGGCCAACAAAACGAAAGCTACTCCTCTACAGTGTAATATAATATGCTTAACTTCTTTTAGTCTACGAGCTAGACTTATGCTGTGGGAAAATATGCGTAGGAGAAAATATTTCCCATCAATTTTCCTTAATTGGAAATATGTAGGGTGATAGTTAGCTTAAAGAGAGGTGGATTATACGTTAGCTGGTCATCTAATTAGTAAGAATAATAAAAAAACTCTTCGTTCTAACTTAACTTCCAAGTTTAATTAAAAAAATTAGGTTTTAAATCACAATGACAGCTGTTTCGCTAAAAACTAGCATCGTCAGATTCGCATATTGAAGTTACATTTTGTTTGTTTGAAGCTAGGTACCTGATGTTCTTTAAGTAGTTAAGGCTAGACCAATGAATACTCAATCAAAGTAAACAGTTTAATGGTGGAAAACTTCCAAGATGTATTTGTTCATTAACAGCTTTAAATTGTTGACCTGCTAGATTATTTCAAGTTCTTTACTGAATAGTATATTAGGTATGGCGAACGGTAAAGGTTTTATACCGATCGAAGACAATTGTTTGTCTGAGATCGGTTACCCATAACGTTCGACATGCTTATAACGTTTTTTGCACCATTGATACCATTATAAATTGTAAAATTAAACATTTTCGTCATATTAACTAGTTTCATTCATTTTATCAAGATAGATACTTTGGTTGTTAGGTATTAACTAAGGTGCATAACAACAATGGAGAGAATTCATTTTATCAAGATAGATACTTTGGTTGTTAGGTATTAACTAAGGTGCATAACAACAATGGAGAATACTGAAGTTTTTATTTAGTTGTCAATAATTTTAAGTACAATTTTGATTATTATAAATTAAAATATGAGCGTAAGTGAATTTGAAGAAAATGAACGGGCTTGGAAAGAAGGGTGTTCCGCAATTATTCCCGAAAAATCCAAAATTCGTTATCAAAATACCTACCAAAGTTTTAAAAACTGGTGCGAAGGCAAGAACTTAAGAATCAATGAAAAGACTCTATTGGCATATTTCGTTCAAAGACATAATATGCAGTTAAAAGCTCCTGGAAGGCTCTGGGCAGAATGTTCAATGATTAAACCTACCGTTTTTCTTTATGATAACATTGATATTTCCAAGTTTTCAACCTTCATCGTGTAGAAAAAATGTTAGCTATAGGGCTAAGAAAACGAGCATTTTTACACGGGAGCAATTTAAAAAAATTCTGATGGAAGCACCGGATAAAGAGCTTCTAATTCACAATGTAATGTAAGCTAGTATAATTAAAAGAAACACTCTAATGAAGATTTTTTCATAATTTGTAGGTCGCAATGATATTGGGAATATCTGGTGCCTGTAGAAGAAAAGAATTATATAATATTACTGTAAATGACATCTAACAAACCGATGGTTTAATGATTGTAAAAGTACCCAATACAAAAACGAACATGCAGTGTAATTTTACAGTCGTTAATAAACCAGACAATAAAATTCCACATTTAGAAATTCTGCAAAAGTATATAAAACTTCGTCCATTACAAGTAAAATCAAATCATTTGTTCTCATACGCCAAAGGACAATGTTGTGCGTAAGTAATAGGGAATGGGACAAATTCTTAAATTTGCCTTATTCCGAGAACAATACTGGCCATTCGTTCAGGAGGACATCAGCAACGCTTTTGGCTAATAAAGATGTTGGTGTCCTCGGATTAAAGCGTCATGGAGGTTGGCTTTCATCGACAGTGGCAGAAAGCTATGTAGAAGGTTCTCTTCAAAATAAAATAGACTTGGCCGAAAAAATATTATGCAATACTAGTAATACTACTAATGCATGCGATTCTGCAGGAGTTTCTGTTAGAAGTGATACCACAGCCCGAACAAGTGGGATTTAATTAAATAATTTAACAAATTGTACCAATAATAATAAATAATTCGCTAGTTTTCTATATTCTTTCAAAAAATAAATTTAAATTAAGAGATTTTTTAACTCGACGGTAAGTAAATTACTTACCGTTGAGTTGGATTACTTACCGTGGAGTTGCTAGTCAATGTCACCTACTGACGTAAAATCTGTCACGGTAAACAGTAAAAAATGATCAATCGTGTAAAAACTAATATTTCCTTAATCTAATTAGTACGTAGTTATGTAAAAAAGAACTAATAATCGATGTTTTTATTGTTTATTCTGTATCCTAGTCAGTTTTATCGAAACTAATGGAGATGAACAAAATACTGTATACTTAAGGAGTTAATTGATATAAGTTATTAAGTTAAAATAAACATATAGGGAACATAGAGCGACAAAACGGAATTTTTTAAAAATTTAAAAAAATGTTTTAAAATAAAAGTTTTATAAAAAACAACTACATATTTTTTCTTCTTCATATGTAGGCAGTAGTTAAATTTATTTATTATGTAAACTACAGATTGCAGATTGGACTAGCTTGACAGTCTGATACACTGCACTTTTGGAAGATCTATTGTACTGCCCCTGTATCCCTGAAGCACCTTATCTAGTGGCGCCCTTCTGATGTCACCCTTACTGACTTATGTGCCACTTTAAACTCTTTAGTGTATCTCCATCTTGGGTATATGTGTGTCTCACTATTCAAGGGACCTTATTTTCACTTATTCGCGAATGGCTACTTTTTTTGTGCTTTCAAAGACCTATCAATGGGGTGTTTGCACCTTCCGTGGTCAATTTTATGTAAACTTACATCTGATAAATTTTTAATTAAGAAGAAATCACTGAACATTTGTATATTTTTTCAATTATGTCATGTAACCAGCTGAAGGACAACCTATAATTTTTTTAAATAGTTTTCCATTTAAATAAAAATTTTTGAAATACCTTTTTTGTACTGGTTTGTGAATGTACTAGTGCTTAATCCACCAATAGAGCGGTTGCTGACATTCTAAGCCTTTCAGTCTCTAAATCATATTAAAATTTATCATTTGGGATAAAGTTGTCATAAATATCTGTTGCTGGCTCGCAGACTTTTTGTGAGTTACATGTAAATATTGCAGCTATACAACAAAAATATTTATATGTTGGTACTAAAAGTTATTTTTAAAACATCATTTAAGGTGCCTTAATAATAATATTTTATGTGTTGTAATGTTTTATTAATTAGTCCAACTTTTATTGTTTATTTATTTTTTATATATATGTATGGTTTAATATAGATATAATTTGTATTCATTTTAATTTAATTTTTCCCATACAATAACCTAAATATTTTAGAAAAATTTTAATTGTTTATTTCTTTGCCCAAATTTCGAATGCTAGCTCAGAAAAACCATAATACTTAATATCTTACCTCTAGGGTAGATTTCTGTATCTCTGTACCTACAGTTTCGATACAATATAAAAAAAAATAAAAAAAACAATATTTAATATAATTAATGGATGGCTTTTCAAATGTCAAAGTCAAATTTAATAATGAAATGTCAAAACATAATTCCTGGACAGATCCTTCTAAGACGTACCAAACAAACAAATACATTTCAAGCAACTTAAAATCTGGTTAAAAAATATAGTTCCAAATAAAAATAAAAAAATAAACGAAAATGTTAATGCATGATAGAATTTCAATTGTTTACATACCCCAAAATAGTTCCTGCGCAGTCTCACGTTGAAAAGGATTGCTCCAACTGTCGATTTTCCCCAGCCTATGATCGTATGGTAGATTCACTACTGTTCCACGTTCTACTGATTGTCGTAACTATACACTAGTTAGGAATATTGTACAATTATTCTGGATACTGAACCACCCTTTATTGATATAAAGTTATTTATTTGCCTCGTTGTACTTATTATTCACCACTGATTTAACAATAGAATTTGGTATTTTACTAAACTTGAAAAAAAATTTAATGATTGACGTTATCAAGAGCTGTACATGCACATGGGACGATGAGCCGTTTTAAACTGATATCAATTATCAAATTTTTGCTGCATTATATAGTCTTTCCTTGGTTACATGAATCGATGCCTTATAATAAACCACTTCTGAATTAATACGTCAAATTTCGAAATTTATAAGCACAATTTCTCTTTTAATTTAAAGTTTTTAAAAAATGTTTCCCCATGTACACAAAAATGGATGTCTTACCTCTATTCTAAAACCCTTTTTAATTTCATAAAATCCTTCTTAATACTTGAAAAAACTAAGAGAACAAACACTTCATTTGGACATTTTTCCACAAAACTGAGAATTTTAATTTAATAAGTAAATTATTTTTAAATCCCATTAATTTTCCAATCATACTTCTTTTGATAACGTTTACAAATTTTCTAAATACATTTTACATTTAATTTGGTAATATTAATTTAATTTTTAATGTTTAAATTTTGAGTTTAATCCATCTAATCTTCCTCTTTCCTGAAACTCTAATACGTATACATTTATTCCCCAACTGTTAATTTATAATTTTAACCCCGAATCCATACCTAAATATTACTATTATGGTTCATTTTTTATGTTATTGTATTTTACATATAACCTACGGGTTTTTGGTATTAATGCTGATTTTTATCAATTATCCGAGCATTTCTTATTATATACATACCAAAATTTCATACCCTTATGAAGAAATTGTCAATTCTATCTGTTCTGACTTTGCTACATTAAACTTCTTATACTCTTGCTAATGTTTATTTTCAGCGCAAACATAAATATTTATTCAATCTATACTAATATTAATCCTACTTTATTGATTTTTTAACGATGAATGAAACCAAGCCTTTCTACCTTCATTTTATTTTAGATGCTTTCTGTAGAATTACGGTGGAAAGAAAAACTTTACCCAGGAGTTCTGTTTATTTTATACAACTGGTTAATTCAACATGAATTTGTGATGCGAATGTTGATTTTTGCCCTATTTAGGTAATTATTGGACTATATCTGTTGAATTTGACCCACTTTATCTCAATATATGTGCCCTTATATTTTATTTCACTACATAGTTAATGTTTTATTAAGCATTGAGAAACCCTATTTCCAAGTAGAGTTCAAAGATTTAGTTTATTTATAAATTATTTAAAATTAAATAATAAAATTGATTGTACTAACCCTTACTTTTTGGAAGTCCATCTTATTAAGAATAATAGAAAACTCTTCGTTTTAACAAAACTTTCAATATTTATTTAAAAAATTGCTTTTTTAACCTCAATGACGGCCATTTCGCTTATTAGCATCGTCAGATTGACATTTAAGTTACATTTTGTTTGTTTGTAGCTAGGTACCTGATGTTGTTTAGGTAGTATTAAGGCTAGACCAAGTATGGAAGTAATAAGACATAACAATATTAAAGCCTAGATGTTAATTGCCCTAAGGGATTATCCTGGATGGACTTCCCTCTAAGTTATTGTAAAGATCAGCATCATATAGTCTTTTTCTGGTTTTTCTATATCATTGCACAGTTATACTGATTTTAGCTTCCCTCTAAGATCCAGGATAATCTCTTAAGGTTATTAACATCTAGGCTATAATATTGTTATGTCTTATTACTTTCATACGAGTGGCGATGCTGCAATTAGAGCGTTTTTTGTAATTTTCTAAACTAACCCCACATATAATTGTATTCCATAACTGTATTATTTTCCTACAGAGGTAATACATCTACTAAGGCCGGGCCTGTGCATTCCCCGCACTCGACCGCTCATACAGAGCTACAAATTAGATTTGTTTATTGCAATTATCTCGGTTTCTATTGCAAATACATCTAAAGTGATTGGGAATGATTTTGATACCTACATTTTTTACTTAAAGCTTTTTTCCATATATTCGATTATTTTCGAGATATTTAAAAAAATGTGATTTTGGGGGTAGTTTTTAATTGTTTTTCGGCCCCTAAATAGAATTCAACAGTTTTTAACTATGTATACTTCAATTTTATGTCAAAACGAACCTACATTCAAAAATGCAGGCTTTCGTTTTGAAGGGTAGTTTAAATGTTCATTTTATTGGACTACATCTGTGCCGTGAGCATTAAACTAGTATCCTGTGCTGCGATTATATGTCAGTTGTTTAGTACAATGATTAAAAAATTTGAAATATTTACAAAATTTAATGTGTTGTAAAAAATTCCCATTACAAATTACAAAGTTTGAATATAAATTTAAATCAAAATATGCTTATGGAAATTGGTTTATCAGAATATTAGTTAATGTTACTAAATATTTGCTCTGAGTTTGCTTAGTTCTAATAATTAATAATAATTTAACTTAATTATTTTAATAAATTTTAACATAACCTTTTTATTTTTTAAATGTTTAATACATTAAAAATTTTATATAACATACATACAATTGAGTTGCCAAACAAAGCGACATGGACTCGTCAAAACTTAAAAATTAAAAGAGACAGAATTGCGTATTTATAAAAAATAAAAAAAATTACTTTTGACAGCTAATTGTACAGAAATTACATGTTCATAACCAATTTATAACAGTTTATTAACAGGTTGCATCACTTATTTAAAACTAAAGTAGACTATCTGGGATAGGTTCGTTGTCCTCTTTTAATCTATTTTTACACTTAATAGTTCCTATACTTTCAAATGCATTTTTTAACAATTATAAACTATCTACATTTACCGAATGGTTTTTGGTAAAAGCATGTTCGGCAATACTAGATTTTTCTATGCGCCCATATTTTAGATGAGCTAAATGTTCTATAAATCTAGTTTTAGCTGATCTTTTTGTTTGCCCAACATCCTTTTTATTACAATCATTACAACTTATTTCATATATACCGCTTTCTTCCAGATGTTCTCTCTTATCCTTCGGATTTCCCAACAAATTAGGGTGGTACTAGTTTTATAAACTAAACCTAATATCACCGTACCGAGATAGTCCATATTATAGTTTATTAGAAGAAAACTTATTGTAAAAATGTTTTCGCGCTTAAAATTGGCTTTGCCGCCAAAAGATTTACCACGGAAACATTTTGGCGCTAAAAATGTTATTATATGTGAAGTTAGTTTGTAGACATAGCTTAAGTTTACCTTCGGTCTCTGAAGAAGATAACTTGGTTATCGAAACGCGCGTCAGGCAGTTAAAAATATGTGTTGGTGTAGAGGTAGTGTAAACGATTTCAGTATCAGTTACGCCACCGGTTCCAGATTCAACATTTTAGATAATACTTTGTGTTTTGATGATATTTGTATCAATTTTTTAAAAGTATACCAGTGCACTATAAGCAAGTTTAATTAATATTTAGGTATTAGTGGTAATTATGATTTTATTTATAAGTATTATATTTGGGTTACCTATAAATCATTTAAATATGTATTATTTAATAATGTTTTAAATGCTAATAACAAATCTAATTTATTGACTATCCCGGTATAAAATCTCTATTACAATAATAATTTAAATCTTGCAAAGCATTGGAAAATTAAAATGCTAACCTTAAACAGATGTAAAAAAAGAAAGCAATCATAACGGCAGAAATATAGAATTTCCTGTTACGTAGGAAAAATCCTTGATGTTATTTTATTCCCGTTTCGGGGAAAATTAGTTTTGGCATCGGGAAAAAGTTTCTTTGCACCTTAAATAAACAAGAGAAGTTTTCGTAACTTTCAGTCGCTTTCATTGTTGCCACATAAAATTTATTTAGTATTCGTTACTGCACAAGGAAACTAAATGCAAAAGTAAAAATTATTGTACGTAAATGAATTCATATTAATAATTCGATGAAATGTTATTAAAATTCGTTAATTTTTTTAAACTAACACAATTTTGTAATTATATAAATAATCCAATTTTAATTTAAGCAGGTTATGTAGACCAATTGTAAAGTTAATATGCATCCAAGTACATTATTACTTAGAATAAATCCTCTAAAACGTAAACAACTCTTTAGGTTTTTTGTTAGCAACGTTTCCATAGTTCTTAATCTCAATTCTAATTGCTGTAATATATTCATAATAATTACTTTTTTGTGTATTATTAGGTATCTATTGCGGATGACATTATGATGTTTTGCAGGGCTTGTCTAGTTTTCTAAGCGCAAGTCACTCGTAAAATTATAAATAAATAGATTAGATAGGTCATTCATCTCAAATGTGGTTGAATCCAATATAAAATATCCAATAAAACGCAAAATCAAAACCACAAACCTTTATTTAAGTAATGTACAATTATTGCAACTAGTTTCATATAAATAAATAAGCCAAAAAAAAAGGAAGTAATACCTATTCGTTTACTTAGAAATTATTGCAATTTATTTGAGATCCTTGTTCTATTATTTTGCTACAAGAGCAGTAAACAACTAAAAGGCTGAATTACCTTTCACTATTTATTCGTACAATACTTTAAATGTAATGAAGGCCGTTTCCCTATAGAACTAGCATCGTCAGCTGCTAGTTTGTAGAAAAACTCTGATATTGAATTGCAAGTGTTGATGATATTGTGGAATTAACGGCTGCTATGTTGTATGTTGCTAAATCAACAATTTATAGATTACTAAAAGAAAGCAAGAATGGAACTCTTCAACCCCCTAAAACTCCTTCAGGCCGAAAACCAATTGAGATCGATGAGTCATTAAAACAAAGACTAAGGCGTAAAGTCCATGGATTTTACTTACGAAAAGAAATTCCAACACTTGACAAAATTATGACATCAGTGCAAGAAGATACGGACTATACAAAATGACATTATGCAAACTTTTGAAAGATGTGGGTTTCAGATATACAAAACATAATAGAAAATCTCTCTTGATACATAAACCGGAAATAGTTTTTTGGAGAAGAGACTATTTAAGAAGCGTTCAACATGCCAGAGAACAAAATTTGAAAATCTTCTACTAAGACGAAACATGGATAAATGCTGGATATACAGTTTCCAAATCTTGGCAAGATGAAAACATTAAAAGCGGAAGGCAAGCATTCCTGGAAGGTTTGTCGTTAGGTTTGCAGCCACCATCTGGAAAAGGAGAAAGACTTATCATTGTCCATGTGGGAAGTTCTGAAGGTTTTGTTGATGGTGGATTATTAACTTTTATTTCAAAACGCACGGGGGACTATCACGAAGATATGAATGGGTATGTCTTCGAGGAATGGTTTGTTCAAATGTTGGATCTGATTCCAAAAGGGGCTGTTATTGTTATGGACAACGCAAGTTACCATTCACGGTTACGAGAAGCATTGCCCACAAGTCGTTGGCGTAAAGCAGAGCTTTTGGAGTGGCTTATTTCGAAAAATATTAAGTTTTCAAAAGTTCCACTAAGGAAAGAACATTACAGAATTGCAAAAATGAACAAGAATAAATACAAAACCTACATTGTATAAGAAATGGCTTCTTCTCGTGGTATATCAGTTCTTCGATTTCCCCCTTATCATTGTGAACTTAATCCCATAGAATTAATATGGGGAAGGGGGAAGTTGGAAAAAAATACTACTTTTGTTTGAGAGTGCTGTAAGTCATGTTAGTAAGGAAAATTTGACAAACTGTATCGAGCATGTTATCAAAGTAGAGGCAAATATGTGGAAAATTGATAATATTTGTGATGATTTAATCGACCCTATTATTATTAATGGCAACAACGATTCTTCCTCTTCCGAGTCGGATATAGAATAAAATGTAAGCAATAAATGTATTCCAATAATTATTTCTTTTCATTTTTTATTATATTATAATTTAAAACGTATTTTTTTCCCAAAATACACACCACTGCATTGCTAATCCTTTAACAATGAAGAAACCCTCGATCTACCTGGTTTTTAGATTTACGGAAGAAATGTAATTTAAAGTAAGAGATTTATCAAAAATTTCATGGTGCGCTCTGTAAAGGTTTTGCATACTTAATTAGGGTTTATTACTCCTCGTACTTTTTGTACATACTATATGTCCCTTCATTTTCTATCCAAAAATTGCAAAAATTAACAAAAAAAATAAAGTATCATGTAATATTTAATTGTTCATAACGTAAAAATATGAATTTCAATGAAGTAGATATTTAAAATGCTCACCGCGAGTCTTAAATAAAAATGTCGTTAATTAACATATCATGCGTGACCGGTCTAATCGCTAGCGTTATTCGTTCTCTTTAGTCATCTTTATCATGATTTAGTTTTAAAAACAATAATTTTGACATAGCCCCATAGAAAAAGTCCAATGGGTAAAATCGGGTGATTTTGCTGGCCATTCTATTGATTCTCGCCTCCCTATCAAGCGATTTGGAAATATTGGCGGACATTGAGGTACTTCATGTCCTATTTGCTGAAACTTGAAGATTTCCTGTATCAGGAAATAAATTTGCCAAAAAATTTTAACTAATTTAAAAACTGTTTTCGTCAGCTCAATTATGTTTTAATTTGGTGTTACTGTAAATTAATCACTGCGTGCCGAGCGAAGCGATGTTCGTAGCACCAAATCAACCTAATCTAATTTAAAAATCATTAGTTATAAAAAATTTGGTGCTGCGAACCTCGCTTTGCTCGTTACGCAGTGATAGATTTAGAATAATTCCAAATCAATTTTAGCTGAATTAAAAACTGTTTTCGTCAGCTCAAACCAATTTTCTGAATGCAGAGACCTTTAAACGATATATCACAAGCGAGATCACAAGCCCATACTTCCCATTTTAAAAATTGGGGGGTCGTAACTGTCACTCAAATGAGGTTGCAGGTAGCGACCAAATTTTCGGTATAAAGAATGTCAATTAACATTTTAAATTTGACATGTTTCGGGATTTTCTATTAATATGAACAGTAACCTAAATAATGATTTGTTTTCATTTGGCCCACACTATATGTAAATATTATACTTTAGAGCGTTGGTAGTTTGTCTTTAAGCAATATATTAGCTCGGCATATCGAAAGTAAGCTATTCATATTAGCTAACAAATAGTGATTAATGGTCTTTCCGCAAAACTTAAGAAGCACGGTTACAAAAGAGGTTTTTAATTTATTACATTATCGTTTTTATTATCGCGTACTTATTCATACTTAAAATAACTGCTGCATGGAAAATAATTCATAAATAATACATATTAAATTGAGAAAATTATAAAAAATAAGGAAAGTTTATTTAATACCCACTTGTAACTGAAAGAAGTTTACCAGCAGGTATAATTCATAAAATAAAAGGTAAATCAATTAATTTAAAAAAAATAATTTAATGGCACCAATGCAACCATAAAAACATAAACTATCTCTAACTAACTAAAAAACGACTTTAAAGTTACAGTTCATAGAATAATAGACTATTTTTTTATTACGCAGATGTAACTTAATACCTTTATTTTACTTTAATTCTAATTGGGCATTTTGATGTAACATAATATTTTTGTTTTTTAACCTTTATTAAAATATTCGTTATTGTCACGTATTAATTAGTATATAAAGACAGGAATCCATTCAGTTTAAGATTATTAAGGGATTTTTAAGAGATTATTAGGATATTAAGATTTAAACTTTTGTACTTACTTCAGTTACTTTTGTAAAAGATAATTTCATATTAATAAATAATTTGTAATAGTTTGTTTTTAAAAAGTGTTTAAAGTTTTAATAAACCAAATTTTGATTTGTTAATTTAATATTCTTTTAATCATTACCTTGTTCTACCTGAAGAAACAACCATCAGTATATTTAAACTGGTATTATTGATTTAATAAATAATAAACAACATGAAATAAAATATATCTTAGAAAATTGTCAGTTTCTATGGTGTTACTGTCTGCTCCATATGTCATGACAGCACACACTCTCTGAATACCTTACGTTTCAGATAAATCGGTATATTTCTCGTAAACACATTGGTTCATTTAACATAAGCTGTTCATCAAAAACCTATTTGTCTTTGTAATTCGTAAGTTTGATTGTCCCTATGCACTTTTTACCCGTGACCTAGATATCGGTATTCTCTTACTTTTCTGTGCTATTGTTGTCGAGGAGTATACAAAATTGGTCATTAATTTGAATTTCTGCTTGTTTATATAATAATCTTTACCTTTTTAGGAACTTGCCGTTAAAGTTTATTCATTGATTTTCCTATTCCTATTCAAATAAGAAAGTAGACAGAGTTAAATTACTGCCTGATTCCCCGAGTGGCATATTTTAGTAATAATATGGATTTGTGGTATGGTAATAATGCATACACATATGTCCAAAAGTTTGGAATAATGGAATATTTTATCTATTTATTAATTTTTATAAATAATTTTTTTGATATAATTAAACATCATTTTGCTACACCTCTAACCAATACTAAATAAATCTGTCAGATAAACATACAAAAAAAAAGATTTATTCTTTTGAGGTGAAAAATGTACAACGTATTATAAATATTTTAAAATAAAAGGTTTTAAATAAAATTAACAATCAGTATTTTCTCCATGGGCCTGTATGCATTATTGTAGGCGATGTGGCATGCTATCGATAAAATGGTCGAGCTGGGCTTGCGGAATTCTCCCCCATTCTTCACAAGCAGCATCTTTCAGTTCTGGTAGAGTAATTGGGGGAGGGTTTCGCTTCTTAATGCGTGTTTTAAGAATGTCCCAGGCATGTTCAATGACTTTCATGTCAGGGAAATTTGATGGCCATCTTAATGTGGATGTTCCTTTTTCTTCTAAATAATTTTGTACTGCAGCTGTTCGATGTGAAGGTGCATTGTTACACATAAACACAAATCCATGACCCACTGCCCCCCGGAATAGACGCACAACAGGATTTAAAACTTCACGTAATTCCAGTTAGGACCATGGTGTAAAATTTTTTAAACCCATTGCAACTTTACAATTTTTTGTTGATAGGTTAGTTTGGGAACACGTAGAGGTCTTCTGCGATACAAATTTACCGCATTTAATCTTCGTGTAATTGTATGCCTTGAGATATTCAGTCCTTCAAGTCTAGTAATTTCTCTGGATATCCCACTGGTAGATTCTTGTCGATTTCTTCGAGCTATCAATGTTATCTGCCGGTCTTGTGCTGCTGTTTGACATCGACTTCTGCCTCTTCTTGGACGATCCTTTACATAATTTGTGTCTTGGAATTTTTTTTTAATTTTTGATACAGCACCCTGAGTAACACCAATATTTGCGATATCACTTTGACCAAAGCCCTGTTGTAACAAAGCAATTACTCTAGATTATTTTTAAATATTCCAAACTTTTGGACATATGTGTAACATAATAAAAAACGTTAATTTTTATCATAAAAAGAATGCATCAATAACAAAACTTTTTGGGTCAACTTCCACTTTATATTTAAATATACCTTTTTTAAACTAAATGGCTGTTTCGCTAAAACTAACATTGTCAGTTTTATTAAAAAGTTTTATTTTTTAAATTTCTTAGTAAGATGGATTTCCACAGAGTAAGGATTAGTTATAAAAATTTAATTTTTATAATAACAAATAATTATTTAACTGTAAATTGTACGATATTTTGTCTCTCAAGTTGAAATAACAGCTACTACCCAACTAGCACACTTCACTTATAATATTAAATTATACCTAAGCGAAATAGGATTTAAAAATGTTGAATAATTGCTGTGTTGACAGCCATCAGCTTGGCCGCAGTGGAGGGCGGGAAACGCCACGCTCACATCAAACCTAACCTAAGTGTGTTTATCTCTCACAGCAAGTCTTAATTAGTTTACTGTAAGAATATTCTTACATCCAAATTATAAGAAAGTTTTATAAAGGTTCTTTGATTTTGATCCGAGAATGTTCTTAGCACCTTGGCTATAGAGCAAAATTGCTTTTTTCTTGATGAATCAACTAATTTTAATACTGATTTAACATTTATTTTGTCATTTCTTTCTAATTAGAGTTTGTGTTTTTCTTTGAACCTTTTTTGTAGAGTGAAATTTGAACCCACAGAATTGTTAAATGTACCATTATGGTACCAAACCATGTTCGGAATCACTCTTGCCTAGGATTAAAGTAAGCAACATAAGAGAAACACTGTAAAAAAACATCAACTATTTTATATCAACAGGTTAGACTGAAACTAAAAGAATTCACAATTACTCCAAACATGGCTGGAGTTTTTCGCACCATAGTTCGAAAAACATTACTATTTCGCAGATTCAATTCGCGTGTTTTACTGAGGTGGTTAGAAAACTATTACTGGTAATGGTGTAACTGCGGTAGCAATAAATATTACTGATGTAGTAAGAAAGGTTTACTGTTATGGTGTTATAAATATCATGTATTTGATTTCTGGCTGTTGCAGTAAAAAATATTGCTGCCATAGTAAAAAATTAGACGGTAAAATATATCTTAAAGTTCTAGTAGTACGGCTAACAGTTGTTAGACAATCTAATGATGGCAGTTAAAACATTTTCAGCCATAGTAAACTTTTTAGTAGTAATACATTCTTATTAAACCATTTTCCTCGGTGTATAACAAGCATTTAGATAACTAAGGTATTTTTTTCCAAAGTTCTTAAATACAGTAACAAGAAATTTACTAAGGTACCATTTTAGTTTACTAACGTAAATTAACTTTCATAATTATTATTACGGTATTTTAGCAAAGTAAGCAAATACTACAGAAAATTTATTGATTTGATAAATTAAAGCACGTTTCCAATATTGGTACAATTCTACGTATCAATTGTATTGGATATACTAAATAACGTGCTTGTTTTCTAGATTTCAATTCTTTAGATCTTTTTTCTTTGGAGAGGCACGTCAATATATTAATTGAACACCATTTGCATGAATTAGGACAAGATATTATCTTTTTTCTATATTTTATTCCAACTTTGTGCATAAAATAATTTTAAATGATCAGAATTCATAGTTTGTAATAGGTTTTATTTGCTTTTTAGTATTCCCCTTATCTAAAAATAAAATATAAAAAAATACCTTACATCAAATCCTAAACTCCATTACAACGTATCAACAAGGTGCAACGCTATCACATTCAAGATGACAATCATGCTCATGTTTCATTCATTGTCGTCCCCAGTTTTTCCAGAATGTTTTCCAGATGTACACCGAATATCAGAGACTACTACACTAGATGCGCAACAAAAACAAAAAAAGCAGACAGACCTCCGGAAATATGCAATTTGAAATTTCTCGTGGGGATGCATCTCCTGAGAGACACCGACTCGTTCGGCTGGATCGTTCGTCACGGTTTGTAATTCCACACTTTGATGCGGTTGTAAGGTATATTAGTTTAGATAAGTACAGCCTTTCTAACTTAATATTTTACATTTTTTTCCTTGTATTTCCTTTTTTTTTTAAACTCATAAACTGTTCATAACTCCCATCCACAAGTAAAAAGCAGCCTAGTACAGAATACATTTTTAAAGAAACCCCAGAATTATAATATTGGTCTTTTGTTTTATAGGTCTCTATGCTTCAGGGAAAAAAGGCAGACAAAACATTTCCCAATTAAACATCTATTTTTTTTAATTGGACATAATAGCCCTCGTAATGTATGAACAGCTCTTACATGTTGAAAACAACGCTTTTGTTATAATCAGTCAGGATTCAGAAAAAAATACTCATGCGAGTATCGGTAAATTAAAAAATAATTTGGATGAAAATTTATACACATTTATTGTATTTTTGGATTTAAAAAGGGCATTTGGAACCGTTGATAGAAATATTTTATTGACTATTTCACTAGATTATTTTCAACTGATAAAACTGCATAGCAAAGGCACGTTTCATATTGACAATACGTAATATCTTTGGACCATATACAAATAGACTGTGACTGTGCCGTTATTTTTCTGAACAACATACTGAAGTCAATATTATCTCTCTTTGTGGGATGAAGCTCGTGGAGCTACGGGATGAGGTTGTGTGCGGTACTGTTTACCAATAACAAATATCAGCGGCGCAAATGTCTTTTAATAGGTAACAAGGTCTTAATTTAATAACACAAGGTTTGAACTCTAATTAAAATGCTTAAATCATAACTTTAACCCAAAATTAATACAACGAAAACAATACCACAATTAGTTTATTAACAAGGCAAGATTCACAATGTTCAATGCTATAAGAAACAGTGCAGCCGAAGATATACAAAAACAACCGAAGAAGTTTTATTCAAACGAGGATTTGTTTGTAAACATAGTTATAGAACACAACTTATAGTTATTTTGGCTTCACAACAAGGACAGAAAATTGACGTCTATTTGTATATGATCTAAGGTAATATCTGAGCCACAAAATTTTGACAGATCCGTTACTAAGGTGTCTGGTATTTCTATAGTTGTCAGTTTCACAAACGTCATTGAAGCACCGAATACGGAACTACGAATAGAAATGAAAGCAAATATACTCCCGCCAAAACTTATTAATATTTTTAACACAACCATAGGATGGCGCTGATCGTTGCGTCTACTCATTTTAATTGTTCTATTTTTCGGAAGAGGTCTTTACTAATACTATTAACGACAATACTTTTTAATTTAACAGATCTGTATCAATCTGTACTTGGTGAGAAACAGTTTTAAGAAAATTAAGAAAAGAGACAGTAGTTCTGAGAATCAGGAAAAGAGCAGGAGTTTTGTCTTCAGTTTTTTTAGTTTTGTTGGTGTATATCATCTTTGGTTTTGTGCTTCCAAATAATTCTGTCCCTAAAATGGATTCAAACTATCAACCCACCTTATCTAAAAGGAAATGTTGTGTACCTACATGTACAAATCGTGAAGGCAAATGCATCGTTTTCCAAAAAATGAACCAAGTGTGTTTAGTGAGTGGATTTTAAAGATACAGCCTTTAAATTATAAAGACTTGTCAGTTGAAGACATTTATAAAAAATATGTATTTTGTGAGGAACATTTTTCTGGTAACTGTAAAGTTTTAGGTACCAAAAGAGGTCTTATAAGAACAGCAGTTCCAACTTTAAATTTACCTGGTAAGTGAATAAATCAAATTGTAATTTATAAAGAAAAAAAACCTGTACTAGCCACCGTTTTTATGCTGAAAGGACTGTATAAACAGTGGAAGCAACCATTAGCTTTTACATTTAGTGAAGGACCTCATAAATCCATGGCATTAAAAAATTTGCTGAAGGTTTTAATCTGCAAATGTAGGTTTGAAGGTAGTATCGACAGTTTGTGACCAAAGTGAAAATAATGTCGGAGCTATTAGACTGCTAATGAGTGATCGAAGGAGGAATACTTAAAAAGAAAAGAAGAGAATAGATATTTTGATTTTGTGATCAATGACCAAGAAATTATTCCCATATTTGTTGTCCCTCATATTTTCAAGTGTTTGAGAAATAATCTTTTGAAACATGACTTGTATTTTAAGCAAAATAAATAAATAAATGATCATTTTTTGATTGTAAACATATATATTTACTTTAGTTTCGTTGAAATGTAGCTGTCTATTTTATCGCAGCTGTTTATTTTATTGACAGATAGATGGCACTAGATATAAATTTAAGGAATCTGTATTATCGACAATACTTTTTAACACAACCGCTGCTACTCGATGTCGCATACGGATCTGGACAGTAACTAGGTTCTTGCCATTCTATTCGTAGTTCCGTATTCGGTGCATTGAAGCGTCTTCATAATTTTGAAAAGAAATTATGAATCCAGACGATATATCAAGATTCGGGTGCCGGTTAGGCAAATAAATCAGAAAATTGTGTTCGGAAAATGTTCCATTGAACACGCAGAAGTCCAGAAGCTCAATTTGGAACCAATTCTCACAGTTTGTACGGGTGAGAAATTTTACACTTGAAAAATGTGCTACCATAACGGAACTAGCAAAAATTCTCGAGGATTACGCCTTTAATATGAATAAAAGCAATGGCGAAGAGTATAAAGAGTCGTCTGTAAATTCAATACAACAGCAAAAATGGTACAAGAAAAATATTTTACGGAATGCGGCATAAAAATCGAGCATTTTCCTTTCAAATATGCAAGATTGGCCAGAGACACCGTTGGCCGTAAACTGCAACATTAACCTTTTCCAGAAGTACATTGATATTATAGGAGAATTTACGGGTCGAATTGAATACAACAGCATTTTTTCGAAAACAACTCAAGGCGAGTCAAGCAGCAAATGGTTGGTAAGAAATTTATCAAACGAAAATTTACTATTCTTCAAATTAATGTATGAAAATTTTGCCGGCAAAATTTTCTCTCTTGGTGGTAAAGTGTATAACTGGCTGGATGATTACCTTAGCAAAAGAAAGCAAAAAGTCTATTTTAACAATTCGGTATCATCTGAGATGGAAATCAATGTAGGAGTTTCACAGGGTAGTGTCCCTAGCACGTTGCTTTTTATACTATACTTGAATGACTTGGAATTATTAGTTGATTGTGAGTTTATTAACCTTATTTCGGACGATACCATCTTAGCTTGTAGTGATGAAAATGAACAAAGTGCTTAAATAGATTAATCTTTATTTGAAATTAAGTAGATTAAAATTAAATGTACGCAAAACTAAATCTCTTATTTTGTGTAGTAAATGTAAATGTAGTTCTTTAAACATAGAAGACACAAATCTACAAATAATCTACAAATAAATAATGAAAAAATTGATATAGTATCATTTGTCAAATATTTAGGTTTTCAACATGATAACTTACTTAGTTTTGATAATCATTTTATTTATATTAAGAAAAATATATCAATACAATTGTAATTTGTTTCAATATCTTTAAATTTATCGCATTTGGATTATTGCTCCTAAATACTGTATCTGTTTAACCCTAAATAAAAACCAACTTGAAAAACTACAAAATGGTGAAATGTGTATAATACTAAAAGTCACTTGAGTGGTTTTCAGTTCACCAAAGATTATATTAAATGAAGTAAATCATCCATAACTCAAATGTGTTTCAACAATGAATGAAGGAAAATACCAAAATCAATGTCACAGATTTTTATTATCAAAACTATAGAACAGCGACTAGTTTCGGCATATAAGCAGGCCATCATCAGGCTAGAAAAAACAATGCAGAATAAATTAAATTATTTATAAACCTATTTTGAAATTAGTTACGTGTAATATTAAATTGAACAGATTGAACTAACAAAATATTTAGACATAAATAAATTAAAATTAAAAAACCACCCTATGTAGGACATGGCGGCGATCAGACTAACAATTTTAGTCTTTTTAAGACTATCATTCCTATATTTGATTTGAATAATAGGAGTGTTTCATTCTGAATGTACTCTGCTCTACAACAGAGATCTATTTTATTTTTTAATAAGCTTAAGTTCTTTAAATTTTCTTAATAATACCATATTTAGTCGGTAATGTCTTTAGTCTTTTTGTTACATAATTTTCCCTTAGTTTTTAACATTTTAAATTTTCATATCACATCTTTTGTTTATTAGTTTTACCGTACACCTTGTTGTAATATGCAAGCTTGTTGGTTCGAGTAATTATCTGATCAATTTAATATTACGTGTAACTAATTTTAAGGTCGGTTTATTAATAATTTAAATTATTCTGCATTGTTTCACCTCATCCATATGCTTTTTTAAGCCTGATGATGGCCTGCTTATAGGCCGAAACTAGTCGCTGATTTATAGTTTTTATGATAAAAATCTGTGACATTGATTTTGGTATTTTACTTTATTTAAAGATCATATTACTGTGCGATAATTTTTATATTTAAAATAATTAATTCATCTACATGGTCTAGGGACATACTATTAAATTTTAATCAGTTTCTTAATATAATGACACTTTATTTAAATTTTATATAGAGTAACTACACCACACTGTGAGTTAATAATAATAAATAAACACTGTTTGTGCTTGGTTTAACTTAAATAATCATAGAAAGACGACAAATAACAAAGGAGCAAATGTTAATGTAGGAATGCTACAAACCGCTGTTTTAGAGTGTTATTATTAGACTGGCAAAAATATTGTGTTCGTGAACAAAATTTGAGCCCACATGCTAGAAGACCAATAATTAGAGTTCCACTATTATCACGTGGCAATCGGGCTTCAAGATTAGTTTGGGCTCAAGAGCACGAAAAATGGACTGAAGAACAATGGTCAAAGGTATTGTCTACTGATGAATCTTTATCCATACAGTAGAAGAATAAGAGTTTGAAAACAACCAGGTCCACTGCTACGTTTGCAAACTGCTCAGGAACTACACAGTTATCGAGGCAGTACAGTAATGGTATGGGGAGGTATTAGCTTGGGTGGAAAAACCGATCTCGTTCCTTTACAAGGTTTTTTAAGATCAAATGATTACTTAAATCTTATACTTCTAGGTGTTTTGTTTCCATTTGCTGCAGCAATCGTACCCCATTTTTTGTTAATGTAGGACATGTTGCTGGGATAATTCTGCATTATTTGGAAAATTAGTTAAAAGTTAATTAGTTAATCCAATTGAACATACTTGCGATATGCTACAAAGAAGGGCAATTTGTCAACGTTAATTACTAGTCTTTAATGATAATGAGCAGCTATTGGACAGGGCGAGATAGATGAGTTGTTTTTAAGTATGGGAAGAAGATGTAGAGCTGTAACTAATGCTGAAGGGGTCATACAATATAGGATACAATTATTTAATTATTATTATATTATCAATTTTTAAAAAATACCTTACTAAACATCATATAAAAATGTTAATAAAAAATATTAAATATTTAAAATTTAAATTACTCTTTTATAAATATCCCTAGACCATGTTGAGATATGTGTATATTCTTTTAAATAATCAATTACATGAGCATAATACTAGAAATAAGCTTAATTTACTAGCTCAATATTTTTTAAACGGTTTTAATTAATATAATCAATTTCCAAATGACTTAAAGGCCTGTGATCTAAACTTCTCTAAATTTAACTTCATAAAAAATAAAAATTTTGGTTATTGATTTTACCTTTTGCAATTTGCAAGTTTTATTCTATGTATATTTTAAATGTTTTTTTCTAGAATTACTCTAAAATTTTATATTGTACGACATTGTAAGACATTTTATTTTTATCTTATATTATGTATATAAGGTTGTCCTATTTGAATAAAGCTTCTTCTTCGTGTTTCCATTTGTTTGCAAAAATGGAAATCAATTAAAAATATTTTTTGATTCAAATTATACGAAATAGCGAAACAATTATATCAAACATTTGGCGTTGGAAAGAAGACAATTGGGAAAGAGAGAAGATAATTAACTGAAACTTTATTAACGTTCTCGCATCCTCTCTTAAACTCTCGCCTAATCGAAACCTGAATACCAAATTCCCTCATCCATTGATTCTCCTCTTTTCCGTATAATTCCTCTCGAACGACATCTATTAAGCAAATAAAACTCGTCGGCCCAGTGACGACATCTGCATGGGCGCTACCCGTTAAACGATTCTTTACCCTAAAAACATTAAAAATGGAAATGTTTAAATAAAACTTCCTCTATATATTTAAAAAGGCAATTTTATATAATTTTATTATAATTTATTAAAACTATTGTTTTTTGCCCAAAAAATTCTTATAGTTTCAAAGGTAACATTATTATTGATATAATATTATTGATTTTTTGTTTTTATATCTAAACAAGAACTAATGAACTGTTTATTTGCATTTCTGTGTCTTAAATTTTAAAATTTATTTGTGTTACGTCTATGTCAGTAAAAATTCCAGCTCTTATTAGTGGAGCAATTGTCACAAAGTTCGTGAGTAAAAATAGATTAACGGACCAATGCTGGAAAATCGGAGGGAATTTAAAATGTTCAACAGAAAAAATCCAGGATATCCAAATTCACTTACTTTAATTTATAAATCAAATCATATACTTGTAAAACGCTTTGTTCTTTTAATTATTTAATATTTTATGAAAACTGTTGTTTGTATAACTGCAATAAGTGTAAAGCAATAATGAAAATTAAATTTTTAGTATAAGGTGCAGAATTTGTAAGGTTTGCCACGTTAATTTTCACAGATTTCTGAGACCTTACAGATGTGCTCAGAATGCCTCTATTAGCCTTGAGTCTAGATGTAACTTAATACAAGAAATTTTACTTACTTATATTAAAAATGGTAAAAACTTTGGGAATCAAGTGATTACTTGTAGGTTGGTGTATTAATATTTTCAGATTTAATTAAATTGAAGGTATTCTCAGTTACAAACAAAATTCAATATAATAACAGTAACATTGTGCCCATTCTGTATGTTCTCTCTATATTTACCATAGCAATCATATTATCAGTACTATTTTGACTTTTTGCGTATCTGAAATTTAGTTAAAACATTGAATCTGCTTGACTCACGTACACAAACTATTCTGTCTCTTCTTTAAACAATAATTTCTTAAGTTAAACTAAAAACATCTTGTTTTGTTAAATTGAAATGCCCAAAATTTAATAAATTATTTACTAGATTAAATAAAGCTTCCTGCACTAACAAGTAATAATAAAGTTGAGAGTGCTGTTACTACTAGTAAAACTACAGTTGGACTAATACATAAGAGAGTGTTTATAAGTATGACAATGAATACCAATCGTCCTCGTGCTGGCAAAGCTGTATTATTATTCAGGAGTTATGCTTCCGCCTGTAATCAATGGAATCATAATTGTTAAAAATGGAAATATTGCTGTCATGTAATATGTAGTTATTTTTATGGGAAAATACTTATAAATAGTTATTACTCAGTTTTTCACTTAAATAATTATCGTTAATATTAATTGTACACATATATTGTAACTATAACATGTTAAATTTTAATATTTAAACTATTAATTAGTAGGTATTAAATAACCCAAAGAAAAATATTAAAATATTATACTCTGGGTTTCGTGACTCCTTGATTTCTCTATTGGATTAAATTTGAGGGGATGTTTGGAATATTTTAGGGCTATTCAGTGTGTTTTATAAAAGGTAAAGTAGTTTTAAACATAACTTTATTAAGGTTAGACCTAACAAAATGTTAATCTGGGTAAAAATGAGCATATCCAATGGTTATTATATTTAAGTACCACAAAACCAGCTAAATAATCGACGCATTTCGGCTTCAAGGTTATATAAACTTTGTTCTTTTCACTCAGAAACAATTAAAAAACTAAGAACAATAAATAACTGCACAGTTAAACTAAACTTCCACTATTTATTCGAAAAATTCGCTTTAAAATTCAATTACAGCGAATTTTGCGAATAAATGTGGAAGTTTAGTTTAACTGTGCAGTTATTTATTGTTCTTAGTAAGATGAACTTCCAAAAAGTAGAGGTTAACCAATCAATTTAATTAAAAAACTATTAGTATACGTTCAGTTACGTTAAGTTACGTAAGTTATGTTCAGGATAATTGAAACAAATATTTCTACAGAACTATCAAATTTATTTAACACAGAAATTACAAAAAAACTTGAAGTCAAAACTATAACTTCAGAATTAAAACTTGCATCTAACTTAGGAATAATAAAAAATTCTTCGTTTGAACGTAACTTCCAAGTTTATTTGAAAAAATTATGTTTTAAATTACAGTGACGGCCGTTTCACTAAGATTAGCATCGTAATTTAAAACATAATTTTTTCAAATAAACTTGGAAGTTACGTTCAAACGAAGAGTTTTTTTCCAAAAAGTAAGGGTTAGTACAATAAAATTGTATCTAAATATCAGAACTGAAACTTAAAATGAAGAACAATATTCTTTTCTTTATATATTAACTACCTACGTGATATTTACGACACAGTAGACCAGAAATAGGATATGCTTGAGCTAGTAAACAAATAAATAGTTCCGTCTCCCCTTTTCATCAGTTTCTTAACGAACAACTACCTACTAAATGACATAAATTATGACACTACCGTTTTTTATGACAATTATGTAATCCATACTAATTTATGCTCTTTTTTATTAATCATTTAATCTATATATTTTATAATATCTGGTGCTAATGGCCAAAGCTGAAACAAGTACTTTAAACTAATTAAAAAACATCAGGATTCTTTTATTCTGTTGTCACAAACCCTTTAAATTTTTTTTAGTTCTGTTACGAACGTTTTAATACCGAACGCAAACTACTTTCTTTTGTTCCTTAAAAGGCTTTTTTTGGAATTTGATAAACTCCATTAAAAATAAGATAATCAAAATTTTTCATTTTTATTTACTTACAATGAAAGCCGTTTCGAATAATAAAATATTATTTTAACAGATCCAAATTATATTTTGTTTTATGAGATAAATATTTCATGATGAATAAGTAATATTTATGTAAGAATGGATATCACATTCAATTTTCTTAAATGAAACAGCAATTTGATGCATCTAAATAGATTTATTTTGCCATATAATTCTCAAATCATTGATAATATTAAAGATTAAAATAACTATTTACATACCTAAATAGAAGAAAGGGAAAAAACTATAACAAAATATATATTTTTAACCACAAATATATTTGTGGTTAATTTAACTCTTTCATAAGAATATTTCTCTATTCAGTGCATCGACAACCTCTCGCATTTATAATATGTATCTAAATATTGTCGACAGATATAATTGGTACCTACAGTTTACTCTGGATCCGAATGACAAAGTGAGTAGCTTTCCTGGGTAGAATATTTTCGGCGATTTGCCAGTGCTTTCCGGAAGGTAACCACCGCAATATTTTTGGGTATTTGTCACCTGCGCTGGGGATGGATTGAATAGAAAAAAATTAATTGTCTATTTTTTTGCCCGACTACGGAATTTCGAATACTAGTTCAGAAAAAATATTACTCATAAGATCTTATCTTTTGAGTTCTGTATTTCTGTAACTACGGTTTCTATTAGATAAAAAAAATTTAAATAAATGAATATTATTTGTCTCACAAAATACCTTACATACACCTTAACAATGCTCTTTATATGTCAATGTCAAACTTTATAATGAAATGTTAAAACATAATATCTCTTTTTTTTCGGTACACCCTATTAAAATTTATTATATTACATAACTCAGCGGATAAAGTTTTTGGATACTCAGCAATTTATAATCTTTTATCGAATTTCAACAGTAAAATATCAAGTGTTTTGTGGTAGAAAATATGTTAAAGTACAAAGAAAATACACGATTTATGTTGGCTTTCAGATTTTAAGAAAGCTGACAGAGCTGTAAACGGGAATAGCGTTGGCTGCTGTTATTGTAAATGTTCTATGCACTGTGACTCTTTAAGCCTCTATGATGCAAATTACATACAATATACTCATCTCTGATTTTTTGGACATATAACTTGTTCAATATATAAAAGTTAATAATTTAATTTAAATACTTCTACGAATCATACAAAAAAATTTTATTTCATCTTGTCCAGTAAATACACTTCCCTATAAAAAAACATTAAATTTTAGGTCAATCTGACGATGCTAGTTCTATAGCGAAACGGCCGTCATTACATTTAAAGCATTTTACGAACAAATAGCGAAAGTTAATTCAACCTTTTAGTTGATTACTGTTCTTAGTAGGATGAACTTTCACGTAGTAAGGGTTTGTACAATAAATTTAAATAAATAGATAATTTATTATATAAATTGTAAAAGTTATTTGTTTAGTTATTTTAAATATTGATTTATTTAATTTTCCTTGTTTTAGGTAACAACTATTTTTATTTATTATATTATTTTATATATATATAATTTTTAGTAAATTTAAAAAGTCAGTATTGTCTGTTAAAAGTTATTGTATCCCATCTTGTGACACAAAAGATTATTTTTGTGGATTCCAAATTTTTTATTTAATAGAACACATAATTAAAAACCATTTATTTTTTTATCCCTACTCAATTGATTTTCGTATTGGTTGTTCGACAAAATATCGAAACGTTCTCTTCTCTATGTAATTCGTCAGGGTCAGCTAAAGTTAATCAAGCTGGCTTGCAAAAAGCTCCAAAAGCTCGCAGCAAAAGCTTTGGCTCGCCTCTCGTTTGAATGTTGTAAATCATTACGTAATATCGGGCATATGCCGTGTTTTCGGCTTTCAACTTTTCAATTACCAGCAGCTTTTATTGTAGATACATTGTTCGAATTTATATTTGGAAAGTTTTGAAGAGGTTTTCGATTGGAATCGTATATTATTATATTGGATCGTCCTATTACTCATTCGAATGTTCATGTGGAATGTTTGGATTTATCGATGTATTTCATTTTTTGCATTTATAAAAATAATTTTTTATCTAGAATAGTTAATAATAGTTAATATTTATTTTTGTTGATTAATAATTTCGTAATTAAATTAATGTTGACTCGTTTAATTTAAACGGTTTTATTGATTATATTATAACATATTATAATAAACGCAGAGTAAAAGATAGTTTATTTTTACCTAATCAAAACAATTCAAAACACCAAATAAGAAAACATAATATAAACTATAAAGTTTTGTGAAATATTTAATTTTAGGCCCTATATCCCACAAGTTTGGATAGGTTTTACGAAAACACAATATTCAGTTTGGCTACAAAACAATTAATAACTTGAGTTCTAGTTTGGTTAACACTAAAGATTCAGTACCTATTCTACGTACACCAGGTGTATATAGACTGTGCTGTGATGATTATAATGCTGTTTACATTGGGCAGTCTGGGCGAGCGTCTCTTGGACCCTAGAATCAGGGAACATCGTAGCCAGGTCGAGAGGTACAAACATTTTGATACTCCTATTTCTCCTTCTGCTTTTGCGAACCATATTATTTCTGAAAGCCTTAATTTTTCTCAATCCAATGTTACCAGATTGCATAGATCTTTCAAGGGACCGAGGATGAACCTGTTGGAGATGTTTGAGATAAGGTTCTGAAGGATAGTACTATTGTTTGTTTGAATGAACAGTTGAAACCCAAGGACCCTTACATTTTTTTTTAGTTTACCTTTTTGATTCTTGATTTGCGCTTTCCTCCACATAATCCCTCATTTGCTTTTACAGGTTTAATTGTATTTGTTATTATTAACATTTTAATGGTTATATTGTCATACGCTGTATTGCTGTATTCCTTAACCCATTTCTTCTTCTTTTTTAATTTGAATATTGTAATAATCTAATGTATTAACTATTTTTCATTTAATTGTTATATTCACTTTGGATTTTAACTAGTATCACTATAAATTTGTTAATACTACTTAATGTTTTTCTACTATGCTTGCAATTTCGTTCTAACATTTTGACATCTGCAATATTTGTTCCATCTTTGACTGGCGTCCTGTGCTTCTTAGACTTGATTATGGTAGTTTCATGTTCTATGTGTTTTCCTTTTATGTCACTTGCCTTCATTGTGTTCTGAGTACTCATTTAGTTTGCTCCTTAAATATTTTGTGAAAAAAGTACATCTATCTAACGAAAACCCGGTGTTACTACTAATTGACAATCACATTAATATTGATGTCATATATCATGCCCGTGAAAATGGCGTCATAATTTTAATATTTCCGCCACACTGCAGTCATAGGCTGCAGCTAATAGACATCTTGGTATTCGGGCCATTCAAAAATTATTTTAAAGTCTCTCAAATGATTGGATGGTGTCAAATCCGGGTAAAACCATATTAATCTATCATTTACCAAAATTTGTGAACTCTGCTTTCAAATGCTGGTGTTTATCCGTTCGATAAAAATATATTTGCGAAACAAGATTTCCTATACGCATCTGTAACTGACAACGAATATCAAAATAAATTTGAACCAAAAGGGCCTAATCTAAAAGTTTTACCCTCTGCTGAACCGCCTCTGTCTTGTTCCACTGACCCATTCATAATTATATCACCTGCTTCTATAAAACTATTTCCAAAGGCACATCCGAGACAACTCAATCGAAGAGGAAGAAAAAAAGGAACTAGTCGCATAATCATTTCCACTCCAGAGAAAAATGAAATAGAGGAAGCCTTTGCTTAAAAAAATTAAATTAAAAGGAAAGGATTGCATAGTAGTAACAGTGAAAGTAGCAACAAAGAGGATATTGTCTGTCCCGAAATTAACAATTCTTTGGATTGGAAGTTGAGGAAGAAAAGAAAATGATTCTTTTAACGTGCATGATTTTTTTATCGTGGTTACATTTGTGGAAAAGAAAATAGTTAGACATTTTATTGGGCAAATACATGAAACATTGAAAGATGGCGAATTCAGTGTTAAATTTCTAAAATAAGTTAATGACAGTTCCTACCACTTTGATTTTCCTGAGATTAATGAAGTGGCTGATGTCAAAAAAGGGGATATGGTACTCAACTTACCTCCACCTCTTGATAATGCCGGAATCGCAAGAGTAAAGTTTTTTTTTATTTAATATTGATTTATCACAACCACTTTAAACGTTTTTGTATTGTCCCTTTGAATCCAGTGAAATGTATTGAAAGGGACAAGTTTAAATAATAGGTAATTAAATATATTCATTATTATTAAATAGACAACTACCCATAATGTTTGCCAACACTCTTAAAAATAAATTTTAAAATCTATTTCTTTTATTTAAAAGAAATTATCTTCTTTAAGTACAGATTATTAAAAATCATTTTAAAATTTTTAAATTGGATGAAACTAAAGTGTTTTAGTTAAAGTCAACAGGTTCATTTGGCGTTACAATTAAATTCAAGATTTCTAGCTAAAACCAAGCGTTGCTGGAAGCGGGCTTAAATGGAAAAATAAGCGGATGCATTTGTCAAGCTGTGGTCTACCAATAACATCTCTGTCTCATCCACTGAAAAAGATGAACATTTCCAGGAATATTTTGCTGTTTTGGCATCTATCCAATTTGTGTGTTCTGTGCGGTATTATCGAAACATTTAACTGGATTTTCCTAGTTTGAGATGCAGTTTGCATAAATATGCGAGTTATGGATATCGGATTTAATAATACTTTTAAAATAGTACAGCAGACAGAAGCATTTATAGTACTATAACTTTTTATACTGTAAAATATTATTTTTAAGGCAAAACATAACAAATGAAAATATTGTTTTACCAATATATAAATAACATTATTTTAGAATATTATTCTAATAAAAATGCAATTTAAAATTCTATTTAATAGAAGAATAATAGATAACTAGATAACTACGTAGAAGTAATTAGTGTAGTTAATGAACAAATAAATCTTGGAAGTTCTCCACTATTAATGGCCGATCTCACCGACAGGTCTTAGAATATAAGATTAGCTTAAATCAGTAGGCATGGTCTTAATACATTGCACTACGCATTTAAGTGTAGCTTTACCAATTAAGAATGCCTTTACAATGAGCCGTCGATTTCGGAGGCTTAAAGAAAATCTTAACCTAAAAATTAGTTAAAACTTGATTAGAAAAAGAAAATTTGAATGAGAATATCATGGACCTTAATGATAATGTTGATTTTCTTCATATTACAATATAGGATATTATCCAAAATGGTTTTCCGAGCAAGTTTATATTAGAATAAAAAAAAATATATAGAAAAATATGAATTGGAAACACCACAATAAATATCAAGCAAATAAAAATAAAAGATATTGATCACAATATAAAAGTATTTCTCATAAAATATTTTAAATGGACTTCTTGCTGTCAAATCAACAAACAAGTAAGATAGGTTAGATTTGGACTCTTAACCTTTTAACAACATTTGACTAAAGCGGACACATTACTTCTTATGCGTACTGGATTGATTTGTGATTACACTTTGCCCCTCTACTGTCAAATTTTTTTTTCTTTTCTTCTCTCTTGGCATAGACATTAGTAATTCAGCCAGACCTAATACTTATATCTATAGGTGATTACAAAAGGTAGAACGTTTACAGGGCCCAGGGGCCGATCAGGGCATTTTTGTTTAGACGAAAAGAAAGAATATTAAGTAAGAGTTATAAATTAAGTTTTAATATCAATAAAAACATAAAATATTAATGAAAAATGACATTATGAGTGATATGATTGCACACCTTTGAATAAAAGTGATATTAATTCGAACTTACAAAGTGAAAAGACACTAGATACTGAACAATTTAAAACTTTATAATGTATAAAAAGTGACTCGTTTAAGTGAATAGACGCACCAAACTCTAAATGAGAAAATGTAATGTTAATTGTAATGTATTCTTGTTTACTAGTATTAATTTGTTATTTTTATAAAATTAACAAAAATTCGGATTTAAAATGGCGGTATTAAATAAATTTAAAATGTAAATTAAAATTAAAGCATAAAATTTCAGCAAGAGGAAATGGTTTCCAATAATATTTGGAATATTAATGAATGTTTTTATATAAGAATTATTTAGGTTCAAGATGTATTAGCTCACAATTGTAAATTTCATTATAAAATTGTAAATTGCAGCCATTAAAGCGCTCCGATTCAATGACCATTTTCGTAGGGAAAAAGTGCCTTTTAATTAGGAAAAGTTGTTTTATTAGTGATAAAAATATCTTAAGTTTCATTTTCAGTTAAATAATTAAGCATTAAGGTTAAAATAATTAAAATATTTTATTTAAATTCTAAAATTTGGGTTAAAAAACAATCCAAAGTCAATTTTTCTGGGGGAAGGGTATAAATACCGAGAATTTTCGAATCTCGGGGCAGATTCTTTTTATAAGTAGGCAAATCCACGGTAAAAATAATTGAAAAAGTTGGATGATTAACC
Source organism: Ophraella communa (assembly GCA_035357415.1). Lineage (NCBI taxonomy): Eukaryota > Metazoa > Arthropoda > Insecta > Coleoptera > Chrysomelidae > Ophraella > Ophraella communa. The sequence continues at coordinate 15,421,582 of CM068995.1, read as the reverse complement.
ATTTTTTTTGGAAAATTAAAATTAAATGGAAATCTGTTAATATTTACCTACCTACTACAATATTCCCGGAGAAAACAATAAATTTTTATGGAGCTTCGTTATTCGGAATGGACCACTGACGCCGTCTTACCAACGAGACCACATAGGACATAGAATACATTATTATCACCTTTTAAAACATTTAAATACATAATAATTTATTTTTGTACAATAAATTTAAACATTCAATGGGTATATTTAAACACATAAATCGCAATCTAAATAGGTACTGGTAAGCGGCATGATATATACAATCGATGTTTATTGGTCCAAGGAAAAAAATTGATACTTTACATTTTGACCAAACACGCATGTCAATATTTTAAAAACAGGGCCGTAGTAAGATTTATGTATGTGCTTATTACATTGTTAATAAAAGTATATTAAATTTTTGAGTCCATTTGAATTGACTACTGTAGATGTAGAGTTTTCTCATGCTCATATAAATTATATACAGGGAAAATACTAATATTTTTAAATTTTAAAAATAAAACTAAACATATATTGATATTGTCTTATTACTTTCATACTTGGTCTAGCCTTAACACTACTTAATTAATATTGGGAAGCTACCTTGGATAATCAAAATTTAACTTCAATATGTTAACCTGACTATGATAGTTTATCGAATCAATTGTGAATGACTTAAAAAAGCTAATTTTTTTAAATAAAAGTAAAAGTTTTGTTAAAAAGTTTCTATGTTTAATTTTTATACTAACTTAATTCATTGATATAATTTTCTATCCTTTTTATTTTTGGAAAAATAAAAATTAATTTTAAATATTTAGAGGTATGCAAGCCAAAACTTGTAGTATTTTCATATCTGGGTTTATTAAGGATTTTGATTACTGTTTTAACGGCTGTTAATATTATGTAAATGGAAAGCTAACCAGCGACCTGCAAACCAAATATGCAACCGTAACTACACCACACCGCTTAAACGGTTACATTTAACGAAAACATATTTGTCTAAAGACTAATTTAATTTTATGTACATTTACACTATACATAAACGTAAACAATTGATAGTTATCATCGTTTGGTTAATTTCTTTTAATTAATTCCAGTTATAAAATTTAGTTGTTTTCATGACACATAAAATAAAAATTATAACAACTTTGATGCATGAATTTTTTTAATGAAATTTACCTTTTCAAAATTTAAAATTGCAGTTTCTCAAATTGAAAAGTTTACCATTATTGTAAACCTTTGTTAACCCAATCGGATATGGGCAATTTTTTAACTAGTCTCAATTGAATTAATCTTGGACTTAAAAAATTCCGTCTTCGACTTGTAGCAGTTTCATCCTGACACAAATTATTAGATGCACGGACCTCGTTTATTCAAGTTTCATTCAGAAAAAATATTATTTTTATGATTCTCAGGAAATATCTTCTTCAATTTACAATATCGCTTCTTTCTAATACAATAAACTTTTTCGCTTGCTTTTTCCAGTGAAAACCCAATTCCTTTAAAAATGTTCATAGTGTTTTTCGACTCATTTTAGAGTTATACTTATAAATTTTTCATTTATCCTTCTATTAAATTGACCACAACATTTCTCTTCTAGAATAAGTTTATAAATTGGAGATTTTTCAATATCATGTGCACGTACCATGAACTAGCTTCATGGTATCATCAACACTTTTACATAAATATTTGACCTCCCAATAAAATGGAAAAACCCGCAATCATATTTTCTGTCAAACAGGTTTTGAAGATATACAGTTAACAGAAGCAAATATGAGCCCTGGGTGGGCGAGTCCATGTTGCTGTAGTTGTATTTTCGTAGTAACAATCGATATTTTGAATCGATAACCAAATATCCAAACCATAAGTGGTATGTATTGTTCAAACATTTACTAATTGTAACTATTTAATAATGAACAATGGGCAATCCTAATAGTTTATGGCCCCAATGAAGATGAAAGAGCACAAGAAAAAGATATGTTTTGGGACAAATTGTCTAAAATTAAGAATGAGTATGACGAAGTGGTTTACGTATTAGGAGACTTTAATGGAAGAGTAGGTAAAGAAGATGTTAGTTTTCCAACTGTACTAGGTAAATACGGTGAGATGGTAAGAAACGATAATGGATTATTGGAATATTGTGTAATGCATAACTTTATAATTTTAATGACGATGTATAATACACCATGGCCGAACCGAACAGAGGAGAAAAATTAATTATAGACTACATACAAAAAGAAAAAAGAAATCCAGTACAAGATGTGAGATTGAGAAGGGGTCCTGATATAGGAAGTGACCATTATTTATTACTGGCAATAATAAAGAAAAAAACTTAATAAATGAAAACAAAAATACGAAGCCTACAATTATAGAATTTGAAACTATTAAATCTCACAAACTAAAGGACAAAAAATTAGCCAATAAATATGAAGAACTGGTAAGACAACAAATTGATTTTGAAACAATTGATGATGAAAACAAAACATTGGGAGCAAATGTGGGGTACCTTTAAGACAATTCTTATCAACTCTGCAAAAGTAATATGTGGTACTAGCAAAACAACTAACAAAAAAACAGACATCATGGTGGACCCAAGAAATTAAACAAGAAGTAAAAATTAAGAAAAACAAATGGCAAAAATATCTATCAAATAAAACAACTGCAAATTATGAAAATTACAAACAACAAAGAAAATTAGTAAAGAAAAAAGTACAAATGGCAAAAGAAAAATCATGGAAGGAATTTGGAGAAAAAATGGAAAATGATAGTAAAAGAAACCAAAAATTGTTTTATAAAATACTTAAAACATTCAGAAAATCAAAACTTATTGATTGTATGAAGGTTAAAGATGAAGAAGGTCAATTAATAAATAAGGAAGAAGCAGTGATGAGGAGATGGAAAGAATATTTTAGGAACCTGAACGAGAATGAATGACAAAAAAAAGCTATAAATGTTACTGAACAACCTAAACACTCGAAAGACAATAATAAACAAAGTGAAACCCCAAAAATAACAAAGAAGGAGCTAAAGAGGCACTTGGAAAAATTAAAAATGGGAAAGCACGATAGAACTACAGGTGAAATGTTCAAGTACATGGATGACGAAGGCAAAGAAATATGTCTTAAAATATGTAACAAAAGCCTGGAAAGAAGAAACAATTCCTAAATACTGGGAGATTTGAGTTATACTACCTATTTTTAAAAATAATTATCGTGGTATTACTCTGCTTAGTACTGGAGCTAAGATATATAAACAAATTTAGACAAAAAACTTAAACACTTTTCTGAAAGATCATTGTCAGATTCGCAGAATGGCTTTCGAAAAGGTAGAAGTACACAAGATAATATATTCATTCTAGAAAAAATAATAGAAAAAACTATATTTTACGGAAGAAAAATCTACCTGGCATTTTTATATTTGGAAAAAGCTTTTGATTCTGTGCCAAGAAGTAGATTATGGGACAACTTAAAACAAATAGGAGTTGACGAGAAATTAATAAAAACCATTAAAAGTCTCTACAAACTATGTTATCAGAAAAAATTTTAAACTTATAATGGACTGAGACAGGGAGAAAGACTAAGCCCAACATTGTTTAACCTATACATTGATCAAATCATTAAAAAATGTAATAAAACAACAAAGAAAACTATCATGGGTCCGAAAAATGTATATATTTTCAAATTTCATGACTGTGGTAATGGCATAAAAAAGAACGGTCAAATTTGTATTGCAAGCAACAAAATATAAACATCTAGGTATTTATCTACAGTCTTTAGTCTGTGAAAATGAGTATTGGCTGTGTGGCCCCAGACTGTCGATGCGTAAGTCATTTGAGCTAGTATAAAAGTCTTGTATAGAGTCAGTTTATGTCTTAAATTCAGTTTGCTGTCTTTTGATATGAAAGGCCAAAGAGCACACTTAGAAACGTTCGTTTTTCTTACTAAATATGAGTGCCATGTCAACTTTCTGTCAAACATAACACCCTAATATTTAACTTCACTTTTCCATTGTAAAATCAAATCGTTCCGCATTCATTTTGATCTTACATTTTTCCGCCCATTCTATATAGGCATCGGTCGTTTTTTGAAGATACTTTACGCTCTTGGGGAGTTTCCAAGAGCCCGATAAAATCGCGGTATCATGTATCATGTGTATCGGACTTTGGTAAGTCCGATACACTCGGGGATAATTGTATAGAATCGGAGAGAGAACCGAACCTTCGATTCTCCTTATTGGTAAAAAGGAAGATCTGAGTTATACTTGAAAGGTTCGTGATTTGAGGAAAGATTTGATTAGTTTTAGCAAACCCGAGTGAAACTTTACTTAATTTAGTTTATAAATTATTCTTTCATGTCAAACTGTGTCAAAGGCTTTTTGCATATCTAGAAAAAGCGCGCTGCATGTTCGATTAGATGTCCAGTGATCAAAGATGTTTTCAGTCAATCTTAGAGCCTGCTGCTCACAATAGTGTTCAGCTCTAAAACCAAACTGGTAGTACGGGATGATGTGTTTTTCGTCATTCTCATCTATAATTCTGTCGAGAATGACTCTCTCGATGACTTTAGAAATTGAATTCAAAAGACTGATAGGTCTATGGTTTTGAGGAAAAAGCGTTAGTGATGTTTGTCAAAAATTTGGTGTAGCTGTAAGACAGCTGTTTAAGCTGGAGGTTTACAATTTTATCTTTTCCTGTAGCTTTTTTCTTTTTGAGTGTTAAAATTATGTTTTCAATTTCTGTGTTTGTGATCTGGCATAATGCCTTTAATAGCAGTGTTTCAATGTCGCGTTCTACTGCATTTTCGACTTCGATGTCGTCGTCTGGGTTCCTGTTTGGTGCAACCAATCAACCTGTTTGGTGCAACCAATCAAATTTATGTATATTAATAAAATTATTCCGTCATATTATAAAGATTATATTTACAATTACTTATGTACAATCGTTAACTTTGGCTCGTGATTGGCTGGTTGCGAAGAGCTTCCGGGTCTCACGTTTTCTTCTTTCGGTTGTATATCTACTTATTTTGGATAATTCGATTTCAAAAAATAATTATAATAAAACAATATTAAGTATAAGACTTTATTTTGCAAATAAGAAAATAAGCATTTTCATGGACTATGGTGACATATTTATTATATAAAAAATACAATTTACGTAAAAATTAAATTTAAAGAACTGTATATGTTTAAGAAACGAATATAAATATAAAACATGGCTCGAATTGCTTAAATCTGCAACATTCCTTTGATATAGCAATATCTATTTTGTGATTTATACCCGAAGTTAAGACATTTTTATTTTAAAATTTATCATTTTTTTAAATAATAAAAAACATAAAAGTAATTAAACTGCATTTCAGTTCATATTAAACGATGGAGCAACAAACTCGAAAACCAAATAGACAGATTAACTAAACTTTATTTTACGAACCGAAATTATCACCAACATTCTATTATTAATCCGTTTTCCAAATGAATTTCCACTGTCCTTCCGTATGTTCACTCTCACAGTTATGAACTGCGGACCTAATTATTTTCTAATTTGACATGATTTGTAACTAGATTTGTAACTAGATTTGTAACTAGATTTTTGGGTTTTTTTGGATAGTTGTTTAGTTCAGACTAATTCACGTACGGGGAATATATCTAATAAAATTAAATTAGAATATATGTGTTGTTTCATTTCATTTAGTGTACGTGCATATACATTTTTTATGTAATCGACAAACTTTCCTACCAGATAATGAGTGGTATGAATAAAAACGAAGTACATGCTAATAATTAAATACAATAGCATTTTTTACAAAATATATATTCAAAATTTAAAAAAAAAAGAAATTTCAAGGAAGATTGAAAAAAACTGGTTCGTAATATTGACCAACACATTTGGTTAACTGGTTAACTTTCGTTGAATCATTAAATAATTCATTGTGATAACAAATAAAACTTTAAATTATTTTTGTTTACCAACTTCAGAGTGTTTTTTAATTTAATAATAATTACATTAAATTACATTTAATTAAACAATAATAACAAGAACCTTTACTTACTGTTTAAGATCGACCTGTCTTCTTGATTCCAAGGAGATCGAGCCACCATCATGGTTCTCTCCTTTTTTTGATTGTTTTTTACAATTAACTCTTTTTTTCTTGCTTTTTGTTTCTACGGTTACTTAAAATATACATTTTTCCACTGAGATATAACATTCTAACCATTATTATGTTCTCCCTAATTTCATTCCACATGTTATTTTAACCTACACACTTATTAGACTCTATCTTCGTTGATATCTTCTGATTTTTTGTTTTTTTCTTCTTTTTGCTCTCCTAATCATCGATGTTTAAGTTTTTAAAAATTTTATTAATTAAAATGCAGTTTCTGCAGTCTGCACATACAGGTGAGTTTGTATACGATTTAGTAGTAATATGATTTTGTAATAGTTTGCTTGCTTGTTTTATTGTAACCTAGACATTTCATTTACTGTTAACGTTTTTTATACTTTGTTACTTAAATTTGCAAAGTTTTAACGATAATTTTTTAATGTAATCATATTATAACCTCCAATAATCATACTTCGTTATAATTAATTTTGATTTTTCAAATTTAAATTTATTTATTTTACTGAAATAAACAATTGATAAAATTTTTAGCCTTATCAGTTAAAAATTCCGGTTTTTATACTGCTTTTTTTGAAATTTACTAACAATCCAAAAATGAATATTGTAGCTGTATTAAAGATCTAAATTTTGCGAATTTTGGTTCTTGACATTCTTTACGATTGGTTACGATGTCTAGGGTACGGAGACCTGTACGATTTCGTCAACTTAGTGAGTTTGATAGGGGGACTTCGGAAACCTGGGTTTTCTTCTCGGGAAATTGCAGTTAGAGTGCAAAGAAGTGTAGACACCGTGGTAAGCTGTTGTCAGGCATGGCTTCGAGAAGGCCATATGCAAAGAGCAAGGGGTTCTGGACTCCCCCGTGAAGATCGCCGCCTAAGATTATTGACCTATTGGCATGCAAAGTGTTTACCGACGAATAAGACGTTTTGGCCTGTTTTTATATCGACCACACTGGGTCCTCCCTTTAACTCCAGAACATCGACGTATTGGCCTCGAGTGGTTCAGAGAACGGTTACTCTGGGATCAGGATCAGGAATGGAAAAGTATTGTCTTTAGTGATGAGTCTCGATTTTTTTAGGCATACACGATGGTCGAGCGAGGGTTATAAGACGACGTGGTAAAAGGAGAAATCCACGGTTTTTTGTTGAAAGGCATGTTCATCAAACTGTTGGAGTTATGGTTGGGGTACTATAGCTTATGGTTTGAGATCACCTTTAATATTTATCAGAGGTAACATGAACGCGCAGCGTTATATCCAAGAAGTTTAAGAACCCCATCTTTTACCCTATCTTGACACCCTGGCAAATCCAAATTTCCAACAAGATAATGCCCGACGACATGTCGCAAGAGTCACAATAGAATTCTTTTTACATAATAATGTCACATTATTACCTTGGCCACCAAGATATCCTGACTTATCCCAAATTGAGCACGTTTGGGATATGATGGGTAGGAGATTGCTTAATTTGCAACGTCCTCCTCAGACTCTAGAAGAACTTCGAGAGGAGTTGGTGGTTGACTGGAATGATATACCACATTAGGACATTGACCACCTGGTAAGATGCATGCCTAGGCGCGTTGGAGAATGCGTAACACTTCGGGGTGCATCCACACATTATTTAAGGTAAAAGGGCTTTAAGCAATGCAATCATTTTGAAATTTTTATTATTTACTTATTATGCTTGAGTAAGTACTTATACAAAATTTAATTAAAAAAAATCATTTAAACGGGGTGTTGGGATTTTTATGTCAATATATTTTTATTGTTAAATACGGAAAGTGTTTGGTCTGTTTCTGAATTGAATGAAATTATAAAAAAAATAAATAATAAATAAATAAAAAAAAACTTTTTTTTGAGATGTATAGAAATATTGAAGGAAGTTGTTTCATTACTCTATCCCCTCGAAAAAGCTCCACTCCTGTATAATCCTGAGCATAAGGTTTTATGCACCGAGAAGTACGATTTTGGTAGCAACTTTACGTCAAAGACTATTTAAGGTTAATTTAAGAAAAGTGCGTCTTTTAAAAAAGGTTCCTCTCACCACAGAACACAGAAGCTAAAGTTTGCTTTGGTTCTTGGACATCGAATGTAGCAGGAACAATGAAAATCTGTGAAAGGTATTCCGATAGTCAGCGGTAGAATGTTTAGATCAATTCGTTAATGCCTAGAAATCGTCCACCTGTTGACGAAATTCCATATTAAGTTAGATAGTCGAACTTTGAACCGGATTATGACCAGTGTGATCGACTTTAATACACATTTTCATGCCAGACTTGATAAAGACTTTATTCTTTTATTTTTAAGACAATGAAACTCTGCACGGGTCTGCTGCTATATTTGAAGCTCCAGAAAATCAAAGTATTCCTCACTTGCTATTACCCTATTTTCAACTGCATTGAACCTACTTGTTATCATGTTCGTAGAGCATTAGATGCCCAAGAACAACGTCAGTTAAGAATTTTAGCGTTATATATCCCAATACGTTGCCAAACTGTAATTGAGGCTCAGTATTAATATTTTTACTGTATTTTGAACGTGATTCAGGTGCAGCAAAAGTGTATTAATTTTACTTTTAATTTTTCTAGGAAACAGCTAGGTTGGTGAATTTTTTATGTAAAAGAGAAGCATTGATCTTAATTTATTTTACAACAAAATTTTTTTTATTTACGTTAAAATTTTCTAATATAAAGCATTTCCTAATTAGCCGATTAGCTATTTATTATATTTACTATTATCTACTTATCTACTTAAATTCTTTTCCCATAAGTCTTTATGTCCAATTATTTATTAATACTGTTGTAATCTTTACTTTCATAAATTGAGATTGCTATGAGAATAATTTGTTGTATATTAAACCTTTGAAGAAATGAAAAAAAATAAATGCTTTTCTCTTAAGATTTCTTACTTCTATCACGAAACAAACTTATTTATTATAAATACATTTTTGTTAAAATAAGTAATTTGAACGAATCCACTCTATCGACCAGCATTTTAAACTTGTGGCCTAAAGCAATTTTTCCTGATCCCCTCCCACGGTTAATCCTCGTTCTATTGTTGAGCCTTTCTGATGGTAATGGAAAGGGTAATGGAGGATTATAGAAGGACGAAGTGGACGTGCTTTTATTTTCTCGTGTAGAACTTATGGGAGATTATGGTTTTGAAGATTAAGGATTAAATTACTTTTTAAATTGTTTGTTGCGAAAACTAAGACAGTCGGCGACAGCTGTTCCATACAAATGTTCATTATTTTTTATTTTACTCCATCAAACAGTATTAAGATAGCGTATTTATAATTATAAAGATTTGATATAAATTAATTGTAAAACCATTGAATTAAATACAAAAAATAAATATAAATCTTCAATATCTTTAACGAGTAGCACTGTCAACATAATAATAAAAGTAACTAATTACTAAGACTAATAAAAAACTCTTCGTTTTAACGTATCTTTCAAATTTAATTGAAAAAATATGTTTTATATCACAATGACGGCCGTTGCGCTAAGAAGCATAGTCAGATTGACATTTAAGTTACATTTTGTTTGTTTGTAGCTAGGTACCTGATGTTTAGGTAGTATTAAGGCTAGACCAAGTATGGAAGTAATAAGACATAGCAATATTAAAGCCTAGATGTTAATAGCCCTAAGGGATTATTTTGGTTGTAATTCCCTCTAAGATCAGTATAACTGTGCAATGATATAGAAAAACCAGGAAAAAATATCATATCGTGATTTATTTTCTAATCCTATCGAAAGATGAACTAAAATCTTAAAATCATGAAATGCACTTTAACTTATATTATGTAGCTATGCGTGTAACGTCAAAATTGGTTTAAGACTGCCAAAAAAGACTCTCCTCAATAGGAGAACTTCAAAAAGTATTACACACTCTCTTACAAGGGAGTTTGCTGCAAGTACTTCTATCCGGCCAGAACCTACAATTGGCATCGCGATAAGCTTTGCCAAACAAACACTAAATACCTGGACAGTAAGAAGAGCTTCAATACATCCCTCAAAGAATGTCTCCAAACAAATATTAGACCGTAGCAGGCACGACCTACCTTGTCTAACAGGTCTTTTAACAGGCCACTGTCATTTTAATCAAACTTGGATTGCCTGGAAGAATCAATCAGGTACCAGGTGCTTAACAGGGACTCTCTCTTGCTTTCGGACCTGAAATATTAATCACTAAATAAACTAATCGGCTTTGTTAAAAAGTTTAATCTGTTTTGTAAAATCTTAATAGGTGTGAGTCACAATAGACTCTTGCGAGTCGCAGTGGAGGGCCTTTATAGACCCACTCACTTCAATCTTAACCTAACCTAACCTAACCTAACCTAACCTAACCTAACCTAACCTAACCTAACCTAACCTAACCTAACCTAACCTAACCTAACCTAACCTAACCTAACCTAACCTAACCTAACCTAACCTAACCTAACCTAACCTAACCTAACCTAACCTAACCTAACCTAACCTAACCTAACCTAACCTAACCTAACCTAACCTAACCTAACCTAACCTAACCTAACCTAACCTAACCTAACCTAACCTAACCTAACCTAACCTAACCTAACCTAACCTAACCTAACCTAACCTAACCTAACCTAACCTAACTACTTCAAAATAAGTCAATAAGGTTGGGTTCTGCAGCTAGTAGTAAAAAGAAATAATTCATAGTTCAATTTCACAAACGTACCAACATAATTATTGATTACATTTACCTTATTTAAAGCAAACTTAAACTACTTTATTTAGTTATTAGATGAGTATTAATCATTTTATTCTGTCAATTTCCAAGTTTTTATTCCAGTAATATTTTGTTTAATTTTTAATATTATATAATAAATTTTAAAAGATAAGAATATATTATTATCTTGTAATGTAGCATTATTCTGTTTATACCCCATGGTAAAGTATCTGTTTATCAATTACCTAAGCAGAGATTGCGTAATTGCTCTCTGGCGATCTTTAGTTATATGAAAGGCTATCGATTGTATATACATCGACACATCCCTTACCATTTTGCCTTTGGCTTATCCCTTAATTAAACAAGACCTTCGGGATATCCACCTGCTCCTATTGATCCTTATCTACTACCGGCACGTTACGTTAAATTGTTTTTAAATTGGTTTAGGTTATATAAAATCCAATCTCATCAGATTATTTCAAGAACGTGTTTGGCAAACACAGAAGTAAAAGATATTTTTATTTGATATTACAAATTATATACTATATCAATATAATAAGCAATTATACATAATAAACCGAAGGAAATTCGTTTAAAACTGTTTCAGGGTGAATTAGTAATCACACATTTCATCCAAAACAGATATAGTTTAACTTTTACAAAAACCTATATTATACATTTATGTTATCTTATCCAAATTCTAGAACATAAGAATGTTTACAAATTTCTAAGCAATGACAATTTAAATCACAATGTGTATGTGTTTGTGTATAATGTTGTGTGGTCACTCAAAGCCAGGCCCATCTTCTCACCAATGATAAAGGATATGATGCAGATATATTTTAAATAGTGTACATGGAATTATGGTGAGAGTGAATTATTCAGTTTGATTTTAAACTTATTAGGGTCATGTACGTTTTTTTCTAGAACACCCCACAACTTTTTCAAAGGTATCGTGTCATATGCTTTACTTAGGTCAATGACTGTCATTAGTGGCCATTTTATATTCTGTAATATTTGTTTTAGAAAAAATATTATCTATTGCTTCTCTGTTTCAAAGAATGCATATTCCTTGATAAAAAGATTTTCTATTAACTTCTTTTGAGTGCCTTAACTGATATACAGGGTGTTTCAAAAAAAGGTAACACCGTCTCTAGGATAGGTAAAAAACTGAAAAATAATTGGGGTTTGCTTAGTAAAATTTTTTTCTAACGCCATCCGTTTTCAAGATAGAGGGCGTTGAAGAAAATAAAAAATTACACATTTCTTACAATTTTGCCGAAACTACTGGCACCATTGCAATGAAATTTTATACGAATATGTTTTGGAAGCTGATATATCCCATGAATTTGTTTTTATAACTAACTCTATTTATTGTTGACTTATTGTCATAACAATCAATAAATGTCAATTTTAGGTGGCAAACTTAGAGAAAAGCGAACTTTATCATTAGTTTATACCAGGAGCGATTATTACTTCATAATTTTCAAATCAAAATATTCCGAAAACGGTACATAATACCGAGTTTTACCAAGAGTACCTTTTTGGTGTAGAATTAAACGATGTTTATGTTCACTTGGAGTTTTGACTAATAATTCTACCCTAAAAAAAGTTATGTTGAATAATACGTTGTATGAATCGTGCCCTCTATGAGAGTTAGTTACAAAAACAAATTCATGGGATATATCAGCTTCCAAAACATATTCGTATAAAATGTCATTGCAATGGTGCCAGTAGTTTCGGCAAAATCGTAAGAAATGTGTAATTTTTTATTTTCTTTAACGCCCTTTATCTTGAAAACGGATGGCGTTAGAAAAAAATTTTACTAGGCAAACCCCAATTATTTTTCAGTTTTTTACCTAGCCTAGAGACGGTGTTACCTTTTTTTGAAACACCCTGTATATCTTTTCGGCCCTTCTTGTTAATAGGTGTTATCTTTGATTTTTTTCCAGTCTTCTGTTGAATTTTTCATTTACATATTTGAACATCGTGGTAAGAATGGTTTTTAATTTTATAAAACCGTATTTAAGAAGTTATATTAGTATGCCTCCTGGGCCACTAGCTCTACCATTCATGTAATTCTTGTAATTTTTTTAATAGGTCCTTTTTTATTACTTGGATCATAGCATTCGTGATTGTTCTTTATCCTCATTTAATTCCTTTTCGTAATAATTTTGTATATGCTCTGACCATAATAATTTTATGATGCTCTATGCTTCTGTCGACCTTACACCTCTAATATAGGTATTTATTTCGGAATATATTCATTCCATTTTTTGTTTTTACACTTATTTCTTAATTTTATTGAAAGTTCTACGTTTTTTTTCCATTGTTTGTTTTCTAATGAGTTCTTCATGTTAATCCAATTCTAATAGGCTTTCTGCTTCTTTTACTTTTGTTCTTTTGCTGCTTAACCATTTTTTCTGTTTTAACTCCTGTTATGAGTTTATTCCTAAGGCCTCTACTACTGCTTTCCATAATGCGTCTGTTATATGTGTATATAATAATGATGTTGGGGCCCTCATTTTATACATAGATAATATTAAGTTATTGTAAAGGTCAGCATGATATAGTTTTTTCCTGGTTTTTTAGATCATTGCAGTTATATTTATCTTAGAGAGAAATACATCCAGAATAATACCTTAGGGTTATTAACATCTAGGCTTTAATATTGTTATGTCTTATTACTTCCATACTTGGTCTAGCCTTACTTACTTAATCAAAACCAGGAACCTGGCTACAAACAAACAAAATGTTACTTAAATATGTCAATCCGACTATGCTAGTTTTTAGCGAAACAGCTGTCATTGAATTTAAAACGTATTTTTCTAATAAATAATGGAAGTTTCGTTTAACATTTTAGCTGTTTACTGTTCTTAATATTCTTGAGCAGTTTTTGTTCTATTCATCTTTTTGTATGGTGCGTGTATTAAAGAAATGGTCGCTACTGAATTCTTCTCCTCTGTTAACCCTTAACTCTTTCACCTTCTGACGATGCACTCCTAAGTAGATTATAGATCTCTAATATTGTATTTCCTGATACCAAGTATATTTATGTATTTGTCGAAGTAAAAAGTGTACATTCATAACCTTTAGTTCGTTTTGTTGGCAAAGACAAATCAATCTCTCTTTATTTTACTTAACCACATCTTCACCATATTTTCGCACTATTTGTTTCATTTGCCAACTCACGTTATCTTTGTATGATATTCTTATCATTGCTAAGTGTGTTAAAGAATTGGTCTTTCTTTGCGTCTTTTGCATCGTTGGTTGGTGCATAATGGTTGTTTCCTTTGTTGGTCATGTTTACTTTGACTAATTTATCATTAATGGGTTTCCAATTGGTTATTTGGTTTTTTTATTAATCTTTTAGCAAAATTAGGACTCTTGCTTGCACTTTTGTCATTTTTTTGTATTGACGATTTTTACGTGAGCTGGGGAGCAAGCCCAACGTCCCAATATTCATTAATTTTGGAGAGCTCTCCTGGACCAGTTACCTTTCTGGTTTTCTTATTAATCTTTTAGCAAAATTAAGACTTTTGCTTGCACTTTTGTCATTTTTTTGTATTGACGATTTTTACGTGAGCTGGGGAGCAAGCCCAACGTCCCAATATTCATTAATTTTGGAGAGCTCTCCTGGACCAGTTACCTTTCCTGCGTTTCCCCTTTAGAATAAGGAATGTTGGAGAGAAAGTAGGTTTGGCTAGAAACTAAGGATGGAACAGTGGTTTCCCCCGTATGGCGTTGGAGATCAAACAATGCTCGCGTACGAAGAGTTGCGTCCATTAAGTGGATCTGTCACTTATCAGGACTATAGATAAGTATCTACCCGCTACCTATAATTTAAAGAAAACTATACCAAATTCATAATTGATTTTTTTTTATTTGAATAACTTCTAGGAGCTCTTTATAAACGTGTCTACTAATTGTTGCAATCAAACTTTTTGTCATTTTTTATCACGGGATACATTTAATTAAAAGTTTCAAATCCCTGTTTCAGGCGCTCGCGCATCGAATATTAATTAAAAGATTCATTGAAGTAGTCCCGTCTCTCTTTTAAACTTTTAAGAACAGTCAGAATATTTTACCCAATATTAAATTACGTTTTTCCTCTACAACTTTGGCGGGCTATAGATCTTCAGTTCTTTTTTTAGATATTTAAGATTTTCGGGCACTTGAAATATTCGTTTAAGAATACTCCATTTATTTCTTTAAAAATATCTTTCATTTATCGAGATGGATAAAATAACGTTTAGTTTAACCTCATTAAAGGTAAACTTTAAGCGTTTTTATTATTGGTAAAATCTTTCTGAACAAAATTTTACAAAATCAGTAAATTATTTAAAATACTTTTAGTTTTTTTATAATGGAAAATATACCGTTAAGAACAGTAAACAACTAAAAGGTTAAATTAAACTTTCACTATTTATTCGTAATATATAAATTGCAATGACGGCCGTTTCGTTATAGAATTAGCATCGTCAAATTTACTGTTCTTAATAAGATGGACTTTCACGTAGTAAGGGTTAGTACAATAAATTTCAGAAAATATACCTACTTATCAAAATCAGCAGATTGGTGCAATAAGATACATTATTTTACCAGTAGTTTTTTTAGTCCAATAAATATGTTAAATCAACAAAAAGTTAAATCAAGCTAATTTTTTGCTGCAAAAATTAAATTCTGCATTAATAAAAAAATCTTTTGTTTTTTCTAAACTCATGTAGAGTTTAATATATACTATTTTAGATCGTATCCGCATAAAATTCCGGTAGTATGCAGTTTATTTACTTACTGTTATGCCATATCACGATATTCCACCTCAGTTGAAATCATCATCAGAGGGAGAACAACGGCTTTGTCCAGAGTAAATATATTCAAATAATACAACTATTTTAACGCAGGGTTAATTAAAAGCAAACATGGATCAAATTTTCTATTTACACTTGACTAAAGGATATAATTAAAATTATATGACCGTTACTTGTTGAGAAAATATGCAAGAACAACGATGCTTATAAAAAAAATTTACATTACATTGTTGGTTTTTAAGGTAAAAAAAATTCATATTAGAGAAATAACAACAATTTATGCATGTATTTTTTTGTTAAGAGGAATTTATTGGTTAATATAAATATGGCATCTTATACAGTCGTAAAAAAACAGAATTGCAAATAATAGGCGACTGGACTGATTTTGAATATTGGACTTTGAACTACATTATTGTACATTATTACAGACCCTAATTAATTTTTGAATCCCATCAAAACTATTATAAATGCGATTTATGAGCCTATTCGTTGTTCGAAATCATGAAATTTCATAACCTATTTTAAACAATCCATGACAGGCGCCAATTTGTATTCATGATAACATAGCTTGTAGAGGAGTATCCTTATTGGTTTGTTGATGTTCCATTTCCACTTGACATCCAATGTTGCCAAATCACCTATTATAAACAAGTTAACCGGAAATCTGTCTTTATAAAATAGTAATTGATGCCAAAAACTCCTTCGAAATGAATACTTTATCCTATCTATAGACATAGGACATGATTATCTAAAAATTAGCGGCGTGGGAAAACTACGAAATGGATTTTTGACATTCGTTAAAACGTTCTCTAAATATTCGTTAGAAATTCAGCAACATGTTATGTTACTCTCTTTCTTTCTTGGTTGAGAAGTGTGCTGCCTTGTTGTCACGTTAATAAAGATAAATGTCTTCAAGTATGAATTACCACCTAATGCTTAATATAAAATATTGTATATAAGATTTCAACTTTTAAATGGCTATTTTCCCTAAGACTCTAAGTTACCTCAACTATATGTTTATAAAGTATTTTTAAAATATTTAAAACATCAAACAAAGAAGACATATTATTAAAGTTACGTTTTGTTTTAAGATGCATGAGAACTACACCAACTAGAGCGATGGAGGTGATTCTCGGTCTCACCCCACTTGATATATATATATCAAGGAGGTGGTTTTGATGCTACGGTTCCGCTCTACCGGTACACAACTTCAAGTAGAATCTGGCGAGTCGAGGTATGGTTCGTGGCGGGAAGCTGTAAACGAGCTTCCAATGCCACAAGCAAATACAGAATCGATTTCACCAATATATGCCTTTCACAGGCTCTACAAGATAATCATTGATGACAACGCTCCAAATGCATTGGCGACAGGTACTATATGTATCTTTACCGATGGATCTAAGACAAAAGAAGGTTCAGGATGTGGAACCTAATCCAGATCCCTACTACTAAATATAAAATGGGCAACGGGTTGTAAAGCAAGTATAGCTCAAACAAAGCTAACTGCCGTCTACATAGCCGCAAAAGAGATTACCAAAAGAGAAATCACTGGCAAAAACATCCGTTTCCTTACGGAGAGCAGACAAGTACAATAGCCTTGAATAGGCCACGGATCACATCAGGTCTAGTATTAGAATGTCACATGGCCCTTACGGAATCCTGCAACAATAATGTGGTTACTCTAGTCTGGATAAAAGGTCATGGAATTTTATAAGGCAACCGCATAGCAACCGGCATCAGCGGTGGTTGAACTAGTAAAGGAACGCTCCCTAGACAAATGCAGGGGAAGATGGGACGAAGAAAAAGGTTGCATACTATTCAAGGAACTTCTGAAATATCCGAATAGCAAAGCAGCCAAGAAATACGTGGCCATGACCAGAAAGGACCTGTGGTTGGTCACAGGTATACTTACTGGCCATTGTCATTTACGAAAACATCTGAACAGGTTGGGTTTATCTGACAGCCCACAGCCAGGTGAACTTCCACATGATGCAATACATTTTATGTACAGTAGAAAAAATTGACTTTTACCCTGACGACACTAACAGCGAATAGTAGTAAACACAAACTTTAGACTTTATACTTAATTTTTTTCAAAACCTCTTATTTGTTATATTTATTTTAAGGAAAGTACAAAATTACCTTCAAACAATAGCTATATTTAGTTATGTATAACCCAAAAAATACTGACAAGATAAACAAACAATCGTGGGTATACTGCGAAAAGTGACCAAGTCACATTTCCTTAAATTCGACTTATTGTTACAAAGTGGCTTCAAAAGATCATATCTTTATCAAAAAAAATTCACCAAGTCAAATTTTAATATATATTAATACATATTATTATATTATAACATTATATTAATACATATTATGTATTAAAATTTGACTTAGTGAATTTTTCTTGATAAAGATATGATCTTTTGAAGTCACTTTGAAACAATAAGTCGAATTTAAGAAAATGTGACTTGGTCACTTTTCGTAGTATACCCACGCAATGAAAAGACAACAATAAAGACTGTTTCTTTTGTTTTGCGCTCTCCTGATATAAGTTACACTGTCATTACTGCAACACTAAAATAAAAGAACATCTTAATCTTGGTAAAAAATAGAAACAATTTTACCCGCTTAACTCACCATCTGCCTTTGTTAACCATACCACAGCTAAAAATCTCACCTTTTCTAACTCAAACGTTTTTAGGTTACATAAATGTTTTAAAGGTCCTAGAATGAATCTACTTGATATGTTTTAAATCACTGAAGCTACTAGAGATAGTACAGATGTATATTTGTATGAGCAATAGAGACCAGAGGACCCTTATATATTTTTTAACCTCCCCATTTAATGATTTATTTTCGTAAAATATTGTACTTTGTCTCCCATATTTTCTTTATTTATTATCTGTTGTCCACTTTTTCTAGAATTAGGTTGTTCTTTGTCTAATTTGATTAATAATCTTTACATATTTCGCAATTTTGTTGATCATCATCTATTATTGTTTATCTTAACATAACCTCACAAACCTTTTCTTTATTAAGTTACTGCACCAACACTAACCGATTTGTTGCTATTACTATAATTTATACTCTATTGATTTTACTATAGTTACTAACTACTTAATTGATGGAGTCTTTTGTCATGCTTGCAAGAAATTGATACCCTTATTTTATAATATAGATTTTTCTTGTAATTTC
Source organism: Ophraella communa (assembly GCA_035357415.1). Classification (NCBI taxonomy): domain Eukaryota; kingdom Metazoa; phylum Arthropoda; class Insecta; order Coleoptera; family Chrysomelidae; genus Ophraella; species Ophraella communa. The sequence goes on along the minus strand of CM068995.1, from coordinate 15,402,761 downwards.
TCCTTTTTTTCTCTGTTATAATCATAACACAGATGCACAATTTTATTTCTCTATGTTCAACGCCCCCCCCCCCTTTTTTGCAAATATATATAAAGTTAAATTATTTACCCCTTTTTAACGTACTTTGTTTAATTTTAATAGTCATCATTAATTTCATTTAATTTAAAGGTTATTTTAAATTTTTTACCATTAAATATACTTTTATTTATTTAATTTTTATTCTGTTGGTCATAAAAAATTCTTGTGTTTTACATGTATTTATAGTACATTGCAAATGTTATCCGAGTGTTTTGACTCCACAATATTAACTTTATATTTGTATTTCTTTTTACGCCAAGGTATGTTCTTTCTTTTTTATTATTTGCATTATGTGTTTTATTGCCTGATGATGGCCTCAATGTAAGACCGAAACTAGTCGCAAATATTTCTGTCCATCATTAAATAAAAAAGTTCTGTAATATTGACTTTGAGTTTTTCATTTGATTGTTAAACAATGCAAATATTTACGCACAGGACAAAGTAACAGTAGCCATTTTTGTCCGATTCAGTTCGCGTGGTTTTTAGGTATAACGTCAGGGTAAAGGTCAATTTTTTCTACTTTAAGAAAGTCTTTACGAAATAATTTTTTTGGCACTAATGATTAATTGATGCTTTATTTTATAAACTATTACTATCATTATGGGATCTTTAAGTAATCTGTAAATGTACAGTAATACTCAGAGTAGTCTATGATGAACTCCAAAGTTTAGGTGATAAAACGTTTATTTCACAATTAAAACCTAAGATTAAATGAACTAAATTCAGAATTTATGGATATAAAAATTACAATTCTTTCAAAATATAGTTTATATATAAAGTAGAGTACGCAACAAGACCGGAAACAGTTTTTTTTGGAGTCGCAGACTTCCAAATAATGTTTTTGTCTAGTCCAAAAAAACAGAATTTTTCAGACTTGTTACGTAAATAACTATAACATTCATAATGTGAAAAGTTAATTTGGTACCAAACATATTACTGCAAAGTTTTGTAATACATTAAATTAGTAAATCTTTTATCAAATTACATCGTCTTCTAACATGTTTCATGAAGGTCGCCATGCTTCTTAGGCACGTCCTAAATGTTCGGCTCAGTGGGTCCAAAGTCATTCACCCTTCATCATCATCCTTCTCCTTGTTTTCCCTGTCCCCTTTTAAGGGTTAGTAGACGCCTAGTAATTCATCACATCAGCTGTGACCGTGTGTCGACCTCATGGACGGTACAATTACAAAATTCGTTTCTTCCTCAATTATTCAGTTTCAGTAAAGGTGAAACAGTTATTGAATTTTCACCAATATATTTTTTGAATGAAGGAAACTTTATTTTACACATGTTTTTTTTCTTTATAATATTCTACAGATACAGGAATATACCTTGTACACCAGCAAATTTTTATTGGTTCAAAGAACAAAATGTTATTTAATCAAAATGGTTAAATACATTTCTACTTTTAATGAGTCAAAAAATCCAGTGTAGTTTTATTCCTTAGAAGCACCCCTATGAAAGGAATTGGAGAATATGTAAATTTTGGCAAAGTCCGGAGGTAACTGATTCTGACATTTACCATTGGCACTATTTTAGGGTGACCTTAATAGTTTTTGGTACATCAAATCCTGTCAAATGCAACAATTAAACCCTGCACATAAATAAATATGTGTACGAAGATTTTACGTAAATAAATCTAAACTGCAAAAATGTTAATAATTCCTGTTTTTTGTTTTTAGTTTTATGAACGAAGTTGATTACTTTAAAAATATGGGTTTTTACGCCATTAAACAATATTTTTATTGTTGAAAATAATCCAAGTCTTTTCTAAGATGAGAAGTTCAACAATGAAAAATGAAATCATCCGAAACCCGGTAATCATACCAACCATTTTTTTTTTCGTTGAGACACGCGCCGTAAAAAAATTGGCTAATGAGACGGGAAACATCGTCTACGAAGGAATAACGAGAGGACCGATTCGTCGAATCCTTGACGACTCCTCTCGGGCCAATGTGGAAACGAACAACGTTGGTGAAATGACAAGGAAACGCCGGCAAATGGCAACTATAAAGCCAATTGCACCTCCGTTCATTGCGTCCTTTGTTTTCGCATAGGGGATCTTCTGCACGAGGAATATCACTTTTGTTTATCAAATATGGTTATGGCTGTGGTTATATGAGAAGATGAGTCCTCTGCGACTTGTGTGCAAAGAGATTTGATTGGAGAATTTAGCATAGAGCAAGATATGAAAAAAAACTAATGCATTCAGCAAATAATTTGAAGTAAAAAAACTGAATTTATGTATTGTTTTCCTAATATTTGACATTCAACATAAATATTTCTAAATTAAATTTAATATACAGTGTGGAAACCACTTATGAAATAATATTATTTGTGGGGTTAGTTTAGAAGATTTTAAAAACCGCTGGGACCCGTCAACTTTAAAATTCAAATGTGAGCTTTTTAAACATAAATTTAAATGTACAGGGTGATACACGCAAGTCTCGCATCGTCCATGATCTATGTTTTTAATGAAACACCCTGTAAGTTTTTATGATTTTAAAGGCTCCTTAATAATACGATCTCAACGAACTATACCATTTAGGGTCTATTATGAATTGTACAGGGTGAAATTTTGAAACTATTTATAATTTTGTTCAAGATAGTAAATACATAAAATTGTGAAAGTAATATTGTTTTACACTTTAAATAATGGTTTTATTTTTAATTAGCTAAATGGAGACCTTAAATTTCTTCACTTGGGTTCTGTAAAATTTTTTTGTCACGAATAGGTAAAAACTGTATGGATAACTATGCTAATACACCTAATTAATCTTAATCGATAAAAATGTCTGTCCCTTGTTGATATGTTGACATTTAAATATCGTAGTTGTCAATTCTTATTTAAAAACTAATACCTTGCGAAGTAATAATGCAATATCTAGCCGAGACTCACCAGCTTGAAATTTTAATGATGATTGTTTACGGCGATAATTGCAGATGTCAACTAGCAAACGTCAACTAGCAAACTTATTTAATCAGAGGAATCCTCAGTTGCCTAATATTTCACAAGGTACTGTGTCTAAAATTCTGGGGGTCTAAAATTCATGCACAATTCAGATAACTTGGACATGTCAAACCATTAAAGAGAAAACCGCATTTTGTTGAAGATGATGTGAAAGTGGATATTATGTTAGGTGTCGTGGAGAATCCAACGTTACGTTCACGTCAAATTTCTCATCAAAATAATGTGAGTAACACAACTGTCCTAAGGTGTTTCCATAAAAAAAAATAATCCATATAAATTGACTTTTGTGCAAGAACTAATAGAAGACGATTCTGATCGTAGAATGGATTTCTGCGAAAGAATTATGAATAAATTGAACAATAATGAAAATTGGTAAAATTCTTTTTTCCGATGAATCAACATTCACGTTGAACGGAGAAGTAAACAGACAAAACTATAGATATTGGTCAGAGGAGAATTCTCATTGGATGCGTGAGACATATACTCAGTATCCTCAAAAGTTGAACGTTTGGGCGGGTATCATAGATGATCATATTATTGGTCCTATTATTGGTCCTATTTTTTTAGATGGAAATTTGACAGAAAAAAAAATATTTAAGCATGATTAGAGACGAAGTTGTTCCTGAGTTGGCCAACTTATATCCCAACGCAATATATCCGAACCTATCGAATGAAAATATCTGATTTCAGCAGGACGGAGCAACACCCTATTATGCTTTAATTGTAATAAATTACTTGAATGAAATTTTCCCTAATAAAAGGATTGGACAAAGAGGTACTATCGAGTGGCCAGCTAGATCGTCAGACCTTACGCCCTTAAATTTTTTTTGTGGGGTTATCCCAAGAACAAAGTATATGCAACACAGCCAACTAGCATTACAGACTTTAAAGAAAGGATAAATATAGAAATACGGGCTATTTCACCTTAAACTTTATAGAAAGTTCGGGACGACTTTTAAAGGAGACTGTGTTATTGCCAACAACGAGGTGGAGAACATTTTGAGCATTTGTTTTAATGTAAAAAATCAATTACGTCAAGTATTTTATGTATTTACTATCCTATATTATAAAATAAATAATTCCAAAATTTCACCCTGTACCATTTACAATAGACCCTACATGAGATAAATCGTTGAGATTGTATTGCTAAGGAGCTTTTAAAATCATGAAAATATACAGGGTGTTTCATTAACAATAAAGATCATGGACGATGGCAGACTTGCATATATCACCCTGTACATTTAAATTTAAGTTTAAAAAGCTCACATTTGAATTTTAAAGTTGAAAGGTCCCAGCGTTTTTTATAAACTTCCAAACTAACCCCACAAATAATTTTATTCCACAAGTGGTTTACACACTGTATTTTAAAATCATATGTAATACATATGTAATAATAATCAATTTAGTATTTTACCTACCAATAAAGTAAAATATCTAGGCATCATATTGGATCAGAATTTGAGATGGGATCAACATATAGATTATTTAATCAAAAAATTACGCACTATACTGTTTAAATTTAAACAAATATGTCATATACTTACTTTAAAGCAAAAAATAATGGTATATCAAAGTCTAGTTGAATCGCATCTCAATTATGGCATAGTGGGATGGGGTAGTGTAGCTAAAACATATTTGTCACAACTCGAAGTATTGCAAAAACGATTCCTAAGAACAATACTTCGAAGAGGATACAATTGTCCAAGTGACACTTTGTATCAAGAGAGTGGTATTTTCGATCTTAGACAACTTTACTTTATTAACATTGGAATTAATCTATCTTATAATAACACCACAAAACTAACAGTACTGACGTATGCCTATTCTACTCGTAAAAAAAATAAGTTTGTTCACCCTTCAATGCATAAAACAATTGGATAGAAAAGCTTTATATTCCTAGGACCTAAGATATATAATATAATTCCAAACTATATAAGAGAACAAAGTAAAGTATCTTTGTACAAGCAAGAACTAAAAAATTTTGTTTATCGTGTACCACGTAGTTTTATTATTGAGAATTAAACAAAAAAAAACTATAATCTGGGAAAAAACAGAAAAATAAATTAATAAAACGTAACCCATTACGCCGCATTTTCTACATCCTACATTATTATATAAAAAAATATGTATGTATGATTTTAATTATTATTATTATTATTATTAAAATTTTTAACTAAGTTTTAATTTTTTTGTAGTGCCACCAACAACTCGTTTACTTCGTGGCTTCTATCGTTTATTTGCATAGTTAGTTTGTTAGTTATATTTGTTATAAATATATTTGTTATGTTATGTATATTTGTTATGTATGTATTATGTATTGTTATTATTCCTTTCTTTATTGCAGCAAATAAACAGTTATTATTAACACATAATAAACATATTAAAATAATACAAATTAATAAACACATAAAATAAGATTCTTGTTAAAAATTTGGTTCATTTTTTATGCATATTGTCAATGATTCCATCTAAATATTATTATTACACATACATATTTATATACTTATTTAATTAAATTATACTTTAGCATTATTATTATAGTCTAAGTTAGCCTGGTATTAAAATTAATTTCTGTTTATTTATATTGTTAATATGATGTATTTGACCAACAATCTAAATAACTACTAGCCTTAACTACTGCACTGTTTGTCCTTTCATTCCCAATAATAACCCTTCCAACCTATATTTCCACCAGAATATAGAATAATGGACATGTTTTATTTATTGAGGAAACTTCTTGCTGATAAAAGGTACTTATTTAGTTATACAAATGCTTATTAAAAGAATATTAAAAATAGAATTACATTTTGAGCTTAAAATTCATAAAATAGCAACGCTACTTATACCTGGATATTTTGGAGGCGGAACAAAGTAAGGTAAATGAATTGCATAAATTACAAAGAATATTTTTTTATTTATAATAGTACAATTTGTAAAATATTGGACAAACTGATATAAATAATAATTTTTTCCTGAAAACAGTAGCCTAGTCTCAATTGTTTACTAAATTTTCCATACGTCACAATCCCTTCCGGGAATTTAGTGCCTACTATTTTAGAACCACAAAAACTTTAATACTTACCAGACACTGCATCTAACTGTCTTATTTATCAGTATCGTGCATTAAGCAATAACACAATGCCAAAGTTGTATACTACATTATTTTATTACGTTGTTAAAAAAAATTATTTCATTTTTATGTAAATTTCTTTACAGAACAGCGTCTTCTTTCATTTTTTATATTTTGATTTTATCTCAAGCAAAGTTTTTTTGTCTCTTAACGAACTTTATTCTTACTAGCTCCATTTTGCGTCTCCTCTTTCACTTTACTTTAAACAGTGTCAAACATAATGCCATGTAAGACTATTAAACGTTACCAAGTATTTTTACTAAGCCCTTATTTAATGTCTTCCTTTTATTTATAAACTGAGTACATCAAATTTGTAGTTTTTGAATGTCGACTCTTCCTTTTTTCATTGTACATACACAATTTCGTTGAAACTCTCTTACTGTGCCGAATTGTAACTTTCTAGTTCACACCCTTAGAAAATCTTTGTGTCAGAAACGTGCGGGTATATATTTTAATGACTCTCCAGCCGTGCGTATGATATGAAACGCATTAAACTTTGCAGCTCCATGATTTTCGTCATTAACGGCTGTTCTTATAATGTCAATAACGACCTTCTAAAAACGTCCGCTATCAGCGCCTATCTTACTTGTCAACAGAATCGGATTGGTAATTGTAACATAACAATCAAAAATTAAAAGAAATTCTGGTTTTAAATAATCGTTTTAATTAATTTGTTAACTGAAAAAATGTTTCGTAAATGGTTATAAATAAACCACATTTACCTTACTAATAACTTTAACTTAACCACAACTTGTTTTTCAGGTACATCTAATAAATCAAAACCAATACATCGATTCATCTCTACAATGTTTCCTTTTGTACTACGGCAATAAATTCCCATTTCCAATGACGACAATTTACCACTTTCTTATTGCCTACTCGCCTTGTTTGTCTCGATCGTAAATTAGAATTTTATTTAAAGCTTTTAAGCGAATTATGCAACCCTCATAACACATAACTCATTCGGAAGTTGCATGAAATATTAAACTGTCAAAATAAATCATCAACTATGTCGTATATAAAACTTTGTGTGTGTATGTACCTACTCATTCTATTTAGTCGCTCGATGCGAACCTCTATTTTCAAGATTAAATAACAGGTCGGGACTTAATTGGCTCACGCTCATATCTTAAAGTTCCCTCTGGAGATTTTTATAGCGAAAAACAAGTATTTTGATGAAAATCATTATTTTGTTTTGGATCTATGCTTATAAGAATTTATAAAACATAAACGTGTGTATTTGTAGTGGTGTATTTTATAAATTATTGATTTTTAAAAACATTTAATAAATTTAGAAATTGTATAATGTGTGTACGTATATAAAAATTGCATTGCATTTTGATTAAACAAGGAATTTTAAGCTTTCTTGTCTACTTATCTAAATGAACGTGTAGGTATGTTATAAGATCTCATTACGTGCATGCTATTGTTAAATGTCTTTTTTTGACTAGGTAAGCAATAATTTTGGCAAAAAACAAGGTTAATAAATATAGATAGCTCTAAGTAATGACTGAAATCTAGATTTAAAGGATTTGCAGAAATGTTTAAACAATAAAACAAAAGCAGTTTTTTTTCTTAGTAAAGAAGTAATTACCTGGCTGTTTAGCATAATCCGTCAAAGAATGCTACCATACTCTAATCTAGAATGAAAGACAATTGGCTTAGTGATAAACTACGTAAAAGTGAATATACTTACCAGCAAACCAAACTATAAAAGAGGATTTCTATTTCTGTCTTATTTGTTAATTATTTAGTTAGTAGGTATTTTTCTCTGTTCAAAAAACAATAAATCAGTCAGCTTACAAGAAAACTGTACAGGCAGTTTATCTAGAGAACAAACAAAGCTGGGCTAGCCATTTTCTTGTGTGGTTGTGTGGTTAGCTTGAACTTAAAAAATATATAAAGATTTTCACCAATATAAGAAAATAATAAATAAATATCATGTAACACAATTTTAAATTTTAATTTATGTATTGTTAAGAACCCTGTTTATTCGAAAGATACTTACTTAAAAAAATCCGCAGATGCTGTATCCTAAGTGATAAAAGAAGTATTATTCGTTTAATTCTTTCCTCACATTTATGTAATTCATTGGTAAAAGGAGAAAATGAAAAAGTACTCATTCTTTTTTTATTGCCAGTGGTGGTGGCTAAAAATTATTATACGTTCGTAAATCAAGTTAGATCTTGGTCGTGTGCTCCCGATTCTATTTATGAAGTTTGTGAGAGGGTAAAACTTATTCATGGAAGTATCTCGACTATATTTTAACTAGTTTTTTATCTTAACTATTTTTGTTTTATTTCTGTATTGCTTCTTTAAAAAATTTAAAATAAATAATACTAAATCTTCAAGCTTCTTTCTCTATAAAGAAACTATTAAGGAAGCGAATGAAGTCAAATATCTAGGGGTTACGCTGGATAAAGGACTTACATGAAACGCTTATTTGGAGAACATTTGCAATAAAAAAAAAACTCTTTCTTTGGACATGGGGAATAAACCCCAAACAAGTGTATTGGCTATATTTGAAAGTAATAAGGCCCATGATTACGTATGGTGTTCCGGTCTGATGGGATAAATGTTAGCAGAAGGCTACCAGGAAGAAGCTGAATAATTTGTCTACACGTCCACCGCTGCCATCGAGGTTTTAATAGATCTTCCTCCACTTCACGTCTGGTTGGAGGGAAAGGCGATGGCTGGTGCATACAAAGCTAGAACCAGAGATATAAAAAATTATCAATACTGGAGATGGTACCAGATGCAATGCAACCTTAATACAACTACCACAAGCCATTTACCTTCCAGTAGATACTTAAGCGTGACTGCAGGAACAAAACTATAAAAATCATTTCCAGACGGCGCTAAAGTCATTGGAATTCAAATAGAATAGACTCCAAGTTAGTTTAGAAATTCCTTTAGAATCAAATACTTACAGGGGAAAATAACAAAGTAACCTTAATTTGGGCACTTGGGCATATCGGTATTAAAAGCAACGAAAAGGCGGACCTTTTAGTAGTTGTTACTGGTTCATACAGATGGTTTAAGACTCTCAAAGGCATTTGTAGAAGACCTCTTGAAAAGAGGTCTCAAGAGCTGTTGAATATGAGCAGGCAGGACCTACGAATTATAGTAGGACTATTAACTGGACACAGTCGCCTTAATAGGTATATGAATGTGCTGACTGCAGATTCTTTTAGGCTGAGGATGAAACGTCGGAGCATAACTTGTGTAACTGCGGAGAGCTCGAAGGACTAAGGATCAATCAATTTAATCTACATCAACTCGACCCCAGGGACTTTATGGAGCTTCATCAGATGCATAGGGCTGATAGAACGACTATAACCTAGAGGTTACCCACAATAGATCTTTCAGGTCGCAGTGAAAGAGACGTTGAACGATCACTCACATAGAACCTACCTTACCTAACCTAACATTTGCAGACTAGCTTTGACTCATACGTTTGTGGATCCTTTGATGAACAGTCAAATCACCAGTTATTGTGTCTGTTGCAGTCGTAGTAAGTACACTGCGACCTATGAGACTTATTGTGCCCCCTTACTTGCCATTAGCTCTGATGTTTTCTCAGACTCATAGCAGCTCTTTTAGTCCTACTTTCCTAAGAACATTTAGAACATTGTTGGGCTTCAACATTGAACCCTAGTTTATTTATGTGACTTCTTAACCGGCAATGTCCGGTTAATATTCCCGTTAAAGTCCGAAGACTTTTTTTACTGAGGTTGAGATCTCTTCTGGTTCCCACAGGATGGTTTCAGCTCCTTTTTTGCCAGCTTATCTGCTGTTTTATTCCCCTCTATTCCTATGTGTCCTGGGACCTAGTTCTGGCCTAGTCCATTAAGCTTGCCTAGGCATTCCCAAACCATCTTCGAACTGATTATATTTGAGCTCAGTGCTTTGATTGCTGATTGACTGTCCGATATAATCAGAATTGTTTGTCTGCGGTAGCTTCTTTCTATATTAAATTCCGCACATCTTTCGATTTTCGGGGTTTCTGCTTGAAAGATGCTTGGGTATCTTCCTATTCCAGTTCCCTTTTCTAACTCGGAACCGTCCTTATACCACTTTATGGCATTCTGGTTTAAATTCTGTATGGTGTCTTGTTCCCAGCGAATAGAAACCCAGAATCGCCTCTAGGGCTGCTGCGGGGCATGTTGTCAATACCCTGTTACTCATAGACAAGCCAAATGTTGCACTTTCTGTAACTTATTACATGCTGTTGATTGTTGAATTTTTTCCACCACACCAGCGAAGCATAGGTGGTCATGGGTATGATACTCGTTTGATATGACCAGATAATCCTTTTCGGAGTCCAGCTCGCCACTAAGGCTTAAGATAAAAATTTTTCCAAATGATTATTACAATAATTATTGTAGTTTTTCATTCAGGATGATTTCCAAATATTTTCCCTTCTTAAAAAAAATTAGTTTGATATTGTTGATAGTTGGAGGGATCAGATATTATCAATAATTATTTTGCTTCAAGCAATAAGCGTAAAATAACGTCATTACGTTAATTGGTGAAACTAGAGTCATGCAGCCTTGATAGAAGGTCGTCACAGCAGGGACACTTCTCTTTGAGGACACCCTAATGTGAAAATTTGGATCAGTGGACGTAAGGAAGTGTCCAATATTACTAGTTGCTAAGTAAATGCTGTTAGTGGTTATTTGACAGAAAATGTCATATTTTTAATTGATGTATTTTTCAACTACATTAAAGATTTTATCACCGTTTTTCTAATTATTTAATGTATTAATACGTATGAATACATAAAAACAATGTACGTTTGTTCATTATAATTTCGATTCTGCATTATGTTACAGCTTAATTAACAGTCGACATTATGTTGTGTGATAACGAATTCATTGCTGGTTTAAATCATATATTATTTGCTGGTCAAAATATGGGTATTGACACTGACAATGCTTATTTTATGAAAACAGCATTTTATTGCATTTAAAAAACCCATTTTTTGAATTAAAATTAAAAGTTTCGTTTAAACGTTTAGTTTTTTATTGTACTTATTGTTTAAGCAGCAATACATATAATAAACAAATTAGTAATATACTAATAACAGTGAACTAGATATTTAATAAAGGTGCATAAAATACATACTTACATATTATTACGAAATATCTGCATTAAATAGAAATTTATCCAATGCCAAATCTAGCTTATAGACATACACCCAAATACAGTTTTTTTTTGTAATTTTAATATTTTTTTAGAAGATTTATTTCAAACTAGTTAATTAATACGATATACGCCAAAACTGTGGCTTTGAAATATCATATGAAATCAGTGATAATAGTTGTTATGGTATTTTTAAACATTGTTTATTGTAAAAAATTTTTAAAGGAATCAAAATGGTGCTTACAACGCAAAAAAATATTTATTATTAAGTATTTTTTCCATCCATATGGAAATAGACGATTAAATGGATCCAGAGTGTTAATGGATGCTAATCAATTTCGGAAAGAGTTTCAGAAGCCTGCACCGACTAATAAGGACTTTAACGACTTAAAAGTCGTTGCAAAATTTCGACGAACAGGAAGCGTTCTAACTCAACAAAAAAGCTGTAGGTACTAGTCGTTCAGTTACCGTGACAACAAATGCGAATCAAGGAAGGCTATTTCAACAGGTGTAAGAATCACCAAAAAGAAGTCTCTGTAGATCATCTCTAAAATTGAATTTGAGTAAAAGGTCTAACCGAAGATTGTTCAAGAAGATTGGTGGTTTTCCCTATAAAATACAGATTGGGCAACACTTCAAGGACAAGACAAGAAATCAAGAGTTGTTCATTGTGCTTCAGTCTAGTTTATGAACAACCCCTATTTTTTCTAATGTATGGTTTATAGAAAGTCACATCCATCTGAATGGATTTATCAATCGACAGACAAATCATTTTTTTCTTTGGACGACCAGACATCATCGTAGAGAAACCTTTTCATAGTGACCGTTACACTAAATCTTAGACCATATACAAATAGACGTCAATTTTCTGTCCTTGTTGTGAAGCCAAAATAACTTTATGTTGTGTTCTATAACTAATGTTTACAAACAAATCCACGTTTGAATAAAACTTTTTCAGTTGTTTTCGTATATCTTCGACTGCACTGTCTCTTATAGCATGGAACATTGCGAATCATATGTAAACATTAATCTTACCCTGTTCATAAACTAATTGTGGTATTGTTTTCGTTGTATTAATTTTGGGTTAAAGTTATGATTTAAGAATTTTGATTAGAGTTAAAACCTTGTTAGGTACCTATTCAAATACATTTGCGCCGCTGGTATTTGTTGTTTGTAAACAGTACCGCCCACACACCTCATCCCGTAGCTCCACGAACTTCATGCGACAAAGAAAGATAATATTGGCTTCAGTATGTTGTTCAGAAAAATGACGTCACAGCCAGTCTATTTGTATATGGTCTAAGCACTAAATCAAGTGCGATATAGACAACACCTTTCGACACCATTTTTTATTAATCTCAGACAATTCTGTCATGCCAGAAACATACTGCTGAATACCCAATGGTTCCAGCAGGATGGGGCTACTTGTCATCACGACCGCATCCGTACATCTGATTCGAGAAAATTTTGAAGGCCGCGTAATTTCCCGTAACACCGATTTACCTTACCCTTCTCATTCATCTGTTCTACACTCTTGATGCTTACGTATGGAGTATGCTAAATCAAGCCATTTTTACAGAAAACCCACCGGCAAACTATTGATGAATACCGGGAAAAAATTTAGACCTTCAGAAAAATGCAGCAGTCTATTTTTAATAACATGCTAAGCAATCTTGTAAAGCCTTATGAGTACTACTTGGAACGCACTTTGAACACATTTTGTATAGAAGCAAAATTCGCATTTAAAATGTTGTTAGGTATTCCATTTTTTATGTTTAATGAAGCTTTAGTTTTTCAGTGTCGTTTGTTTTGGGCAAACCGTGTAATACGATTTTCGTTACATGAAATAGATTATTCTTATCGTTTTAAAACAATAGAGGTATTTCTCAAAATATTATAATAAATGAACTTTTTAAAATTATTTAATTATAATTTTAAAGTTGTGTGCGGTTTTGTATTTTTTAATTTGAAATTTACAAGAAGTAAGATGTTTGTATCATATTAATAACTTCAATATTGTCAACTAATTAATACAATTAAGTCTAAAAAAATGGCCTTTGTTAAAGTTATTAATGGATTGTTTGATTTAAATGTCGCGTTTAATTAAACGACTTAAAAACATTAACCATAATATTCTTTCTCTAACGGTAATGTTAATAATTGATTATAAAAAATAAATATATTGTTATTGGAACTTAAAAAATCAATAAAGAAACCCATAACAACAATCTCTTGTACATTACGTTATGTCTCGCGCTCTCCTTAGGGATAAATATAATTTCCACGTGGAAAGAACGGGGCGTTTTCGACCTTATCGATCGTTATCGGAAACGGCAATCGTGAGGACATCTGTGAGTAACTAGTCAAAGTTAAACTGGTTCAATGCCGGGCTAACCTTTAGTTCGGCGTGTTTACGTTAGATGGAGCTAGGTGTCGTACTTTAAGGATATAAATTTCAATTCCAAGGAGAGTTTTATTTTTATGTAATATGGTGAATAAAAGTTTATGTTGCATCAAGCTGTTCCCATAAGATTGGGAATAATTTTTGTATGAAAGGAATATATGTATATTTTTCTGGGTTTATTACAAGAGCTGAATGCGTTTTATTTCATTTTTATAAGGTAGAAAAAGGAACTTTTTACATAAAAAATAAATTTTGGTTTATGGGGACTGCATAAATTTATAAAATAAAGTATATAATTAAACAAGGATTTTTTTCTTACTATTGGAAATTTGAAACAAATATAAATACAATTAAATGTTAAATTACAATAATAAAAACTTGGCTATCTTTTATCGAAATTTATTGTACATTATCAATTCTTTAATCTTATTACTAATTTAATTCTTTTATTCTTAAACAATAACCAAGATAATAAGCTGGATGTTTCGATAGAATGCATTAAGCATACCTACTTACATTTTTGTTTTCTTGCTATTTTTTGCATAACAGTCCTAATTGGAAAATCTATCCTTGAATTCTACTTGTACTGCGAGTATGCAGTCGATTAATTAAAGCTATTGACCGGAATGGCCACCATTTGATTTGAGCAACGTGGAAGAGTAAATTCTGAGTGACACACAACCATTTACTTGCTGAAAGTCTACTGATAAATCTTTATAAGCAACTGCTAAATACGATTTCTTCATAATAACCATCCAAGCTATACAGATACATGCTTCGCAGCATTATACACTAGGGCCTTTGCAGTTATGTTGCGCTACTCTTTGTAATTCAAAGCACCCCATCTAAACATGATCTTATGGAAAAGTTTATTAGCCTTGGCTATTAGGCTATTTCATATAGGCTGCTGCTTCTGATTTTTCCCCTCCAAATTCTAGCATCGGCAGTCTGGTCAGACGTTTACAGTGGTGTGGAGTTGTTTTAATTAAAAGCCGAAACATTAATTGTAGAAAGATTTAAATTCTTGTAAAGATATAAATTTTTTATTTTCAAAGTATACCAAGTGACATAAAAATCCGAACACCCAGATTTTATTTTTATTAAATTTTGTATGAGCACCTACTGAAGCAAAATAAGTAAATGATAAAAATTTCAAAATGATTGCATTGCTAAAAGACCTTTTCCTTTAATAATGTGTGGATGCACTCCGATGTGTTTCGCATTCTCCAACGCGCTTAGGCATGCTTCTGATCAGGTGGTCAATGTCCTCCTAAGATATCTCATTCCAGGCAGCCACCAACTCCTCTCGAAGTTTTTCCAGAGTCTGAGGGGGACGTTGCAATTTGAGCAATCTTCTACCCATCATATCCCTCATGTGCTCAATTGGGAATAAGTCGGGAGATCTTGGTGGCCAAGGTAACAATGTGACATCATTATGTTAAAAGAAGTTCATGTTACCTTTGATGAAGATTAAAGGTGATCTCGAATCATAAGATATAGCACCCCAACATGCCCCCCAACATGAACATGCCTTTCAACAAAAAACCGTGGATTTTTCCTTTCACCACTCTAACCCTCGCTCGACCATCGTGCATGCCTAAACAAAATCGAGACTGGTCACTAAAGACAATATTGTTCCATTCTTGATCCCAGAATGACCGTTCTCTGCACCACTCAAGACGATCACGGTATAAAAACAAGTCAAAACGTCTTAATCATTGGTAAACACTTCGCATGCCAATAGATCTTCCGTGTTCTGCAAATCATTCATTTGCAATGGACCTGGTAGTGGAGAAACGGTCCCCTAATGCCAATAATCTTAGACGGCGATCTTCACGGTCTGTTGTTCTACGGGGGCGTCCATAGCCCCTTGCTATTTGCGTACGGCCTTCTCGAAGCCATGCCTGACAACACTTAACCAACGGTGTCTACACTTCTTTGCATTCTAACTGCAATTTCCCGAAAAGAATATCCAGCTTCCCGAAGTCCCACTAAAAGATCCCTATCAAACTCACTAAGTTTGACGAAATCGTACAGGTCTCCGTACCCTAGACATCGTAACTAATCGTAAAGAATGTCAAGAAACAAAATCCGCAAAATTTGGATCTTTACTACGGCTACAATATTCAATTATGGATTGTTAGTGGATTTCAAAAAAAGCAGTATAAAAACCGGAATCTTCAACTGATAAGGTTGAAAATTTTATCAATTGATTATTTCAGTAAATTAAAAAAATTCACAAAATTTTATTAAAATAAAATTATTTAAACTGGGTGATCGGATTTTTATATTACTTAATATATATTTGATTATTATAAAATTTCTCAACAAAACATAGCAGACGTGATTTATAAAAACTTAGCTGACGTGCTTAAACAAACTGAGGCCGATTGGTTCTGTGTTCTAAGTGATACACGTGATTCACTTCACTTCTCCACCAAGGCCATAAAGATTCAGATATATTATTGCAATATTTCTGACGCATCAAAATTGACACCCAATGAATGACAGAAATAATCAAACAAAATATTAAAACTCATGAACAAAAACGAAGTCACAATAAGTGGTATGGGACGTGATTGGTTTCCACCTCTTTTAGAAACAACCTGCATAGATCTCTGTTTTGTTTGGCTTAAGACAGGGTCCAGTGGCTTTATCATTCTCATTAGCTTCCGTCCGTGTAAGAGTAGATCTGCTTTAGTTTGTCGAATGTACCCGTATAAACCTTTTGGCCTGTGTTTAACTAGGTGTACCTTCCCACCATTAAATAAACCTTCCTTGTATCCATTCGCTTTTTGAGATTCCAAGAAGGGATTCCGGTGTTACCAATAGGATGCTTTTGCACCTGCCCGGGCCAACTTACTTTATCATTACCTTAGTTCCTTGTGTGTTGAAAGTCAGACAAGTGTTGGCCTATTAAAGGTTCCAACCTGATTGAGCGCTCACACACAGCTCCATAGAAGGTTTGAGATCACCTGGTCCGAACTGTGTGCTCTAACACATCTCGTTAGGTGAATTTGAACAGCCAAAATATTAATTTAATAACTTATCCTCTATACAATGTGGATGTGCATCTTTTTAAAACAAGAAGGTACGTTATTTTATCTAAGAAGTGTTTATGTACCTTTAGGTTATGTAGTTGAAGCTAATACTTTTTTTAGGGAATTTTTTAATGAACGTTAAAGTTCTATTCAAAAATTTTGTTTTTAGATTTAAAAACTTTTGTGGAAATGTATTTTTTATAAATTAATTTACTATTTATATAAACAAAAAATTTATATTAGTAAAACTGCAAAAATCAAAGAAGCATGAGTTTATATCTCACCGTTACATGCTGCGACCTGCTACCAAGCGATTGTACTTTTATTTTTTGTAATTAATAGCCATAACAAGACAAACTAAACTAATAATACTTTTTAAAAAGTTCTCAAACATATTTTTATAATTTTATATTAAGTTTGCTTTGAAAATTGTTGTATAAATTACCTGTCGAAATTAATGTGTCAGTTGCAGTGTTTGTAAGTGCACTACAAACAAGTTGTTAAATTAATATATACTGAAAATTTCAATTTTCTTGAAATTACTTTGCAATTTGTGTTTTTTAAGTTTCTTAAATATAGTCCGACCTATAAGGAAAAACTTTAAAATATTAGACTTAAATGTAGCTTAGTTTTTGTCAATAGGCAGGTTTTTAAAAACGCAATGAAAAAGTACGTTTCTTGCTTCTGTTGTTTTATATACCAAAAACTTTTACTTTTACTTTTATTTTTACGGACATGATTGAACGCCTACAATTTGAATGACATTTTTGTTATTGGGAACACCTTTTTTGAAATATTGATTACTTCAGGTCCCTTTTACAACAATAGTACAGAAATATTTAAAGAAAAAAATTATCTTAAAAACACTATTTTATTTTGTTTTTGTTAACAAACCCACATTATTAATTAATTCGAATAAGATGGCTCTGGTATATGCCTAAAAAATGCTGATAGACCATCAAGATATAGAACAGAGAGACGGGAGACGACACCTTAACAAACTGTCAAAAAATTTGATCTGCTTTATCTCCAGACTTTATTTAAGTGTAGCCAAAACACGAATGGTCTTTGCAAAGGCTAGTTCAGAAATATCATGTCTGAGAATTAAAAGGTTGACTTTAATACGAGATTAAAAATATTCTCCACTATAAAAACCTTACAAAATACAATATGTAACGTTATACTAATGAAATGGACATAAAAAAGTTGTAAATCAAACAGATTCAACATCCAAAAATGATTTTTGGTTTTATTTTTACGAAGCTTGATATGAAAAAACGGCATAATTAAAGCAGCCATTGGAGACAAACTAAGAGAAAATGTGGGGATTATTAATTATCGATATGAACGGAACGAAACAAGAGAGAATAGCAACATAGCACAGGCGACACCGCCACATTTTGACAGAGGCGTACAACAACTTATTATTCTAAAACCCCATTTATGTAAACGTACTTATAACCATAAAAATGTATTTAGATTATGTCCAAAATATAAAGGTGTGAGTATTCTCGTCACGGAGTTTTTATTTTGTTTTTGAGGGAAACTTCATGTATTCTAATATAACTAATTATGTATTTAATTTGCTCATTTAAATATATTTATATTTTTTGTTTTATGTATTATTATTTAAGATGTAAGACCCTAAGTTATGGTCTTTAATTTTTAAGTTTAAAAATGATTTTTACTTATTCAAAATAAAAAAGTATTGTTTCTATATTTACTTACCCGTTGCTAATGATCAAAATATTATTTTTAGAAATATATAAAATAAACTTATTGAGTAGGATGGTTTTCTACTTTACACCCTCTGGCTTGTGAATATTTTCTGGTTTCAGGTTAGAATTTTCTATTAGATAAACAAAAATAACCCTATTTATAATCGTTCTCATAGTAACAATATTCTTAAAAAACTGTATAAAATTCAATTTTACTAAAATGGTTCAGTAAATGTTCTTTGAGACTTTAAAACATGGAAAGAATTTTTCCAACAGTCTACTGAATTATTTTATAAACAAACAGTTTATTTAAAAAATATCATACCAAAAAGTTTTCAAAGTGCTGATTGTAAATATATTCCATTTCCATGACACAATCTGATCTATCAAAACTGAAGAAGATTAGTTAGGTACTGAGGTCCTATAAAGGAGGCTACCCAGCTATAGTTGTTGGAAAGAATCCATTTCTTTCCTTTTATTTCTTTTATTTTTACATAATTATGGTGGCAGATTTCTCTCCTCAAGGTTAGAAACTGTTAGTACATACATTAAGGCTGAGTACACGAAAGTTTGTATAGAGGCCTACGTGTTCAAAATATCTATACAAACTCAGAGAGCAAGGCAGCACTGATGACGATGACAGAGTACGACTTTACTTCAAAGGCAGCATGGAACTGTTATCAACTGATAAGGTCCAGGGCACAGAGGGGTTGCTGGTAAGGGGGGCAGACAAGTGGGCCAATAAAGGTGCTGAAGGTCCCTTCGTAGGCCCAGAACCAACGTGTGGGGTGGCTCACTGCCGTGCACGTAGAAATGTTCACCAGTGGGTGGAATAAGAACACTGCAAGCGCTGGGAAGAATCAGGGGGAAATATTCAGTCTAAGAGAATGATGCGGACGCCAAATGCACTAGAGCTAAACAAAAGGGAATTGAGAAGAGTGGTCGGTATAAAATCCTTGGTTTTAAGTGGGAAAATGATCAGGGGGACCAGCAGAAAAGCATCATGAAGAAGTTCTCATAGTTTAGTAAGGACCTGGGATTTGATGGAAAAGATGTCCTGGAAAGGAGGGTGCACAATAAGCTTAGTGACAGCAATCTTTGATGCAATCGTGAAAGCTGGTCATCTTTTACCAAAAAAGACCCTTTTAAACTTATGAAAATAAAATTAAGTACACTCAACACTTATGAAATATATAAATTTTACTAAAAATGATTACATAATACTAATAATTAGTCAAAATTATTATGAAAAAAAAAAGATTATAACAGAAAAGTTTAGTATTAACTTGAATAATTTGTAATCAATTTTCAAATAAAAAGTCTCAAACAGCAAGAAAGAAAATGACGAACATGAATATTGTTAATGAACCAATAAATAAGTAGATACATTAAAAAAATGAGACAAAAAACTATAAATGTTCAAATACTAGACAATAATAATATTCAATTTACCTGGTATACATGAACTAAACACTGGTTTTCTTTTATTTAAAAGTACTTTGATACCTCTTATAATTGTAATCGAACTACATTGATATAATTATTTATTATATTATTTAAATTTGGTACCGAGAGATGGGGTGTTAAAAATTAAAAATCAATTATAAAATACTAAAGTATATAGTGAGTCGAAGACTTCAAGACTTCCCTTTTATTTGCGAAACAACCGAGATGGTTTTCTACTGAAATGTAATGGTCAAATTTAATGTGAAATATTTCCAAACCAGAGGGTGTAGAGTAAAAAACCATGTATCTCATGTGGCAACAAATGAAATTTTTTACCCACCGCTTTTTGATCTTAGGAATTTCCAGTTAATTTACTTATACTTGGAATAATCATTTCAACAGGTTATTTTTATTGCCTACCCTAATGTTTTGAGTCCATATTGGCTGCGCCTGTGGAAACTAGTGCTAAAGGGGTACGTAAGCGGATTGAGGCCGAATTAGAGCTTTGTGGGTATAAAAGCCTTTTGCTTTGTGTGTTCGGGAATCTACCCAACGAGAGATCCGTCATTGGTAGATTACTTTTGATTAGCTCTTATGTTCCTACCTTTAAAGAGATTTGCCGGGTTAATAGATAACTTACAGCGGCTGTGTAATTTATTAAAGAACTTTGTTTTTGTACAATGCTGGTTAAGAAACGACACAATCACATATAAAAGAATTACTGATTCAGGCACGAATAAAATGTTGGTACTATTTTATTTCTTTGGAAGAATAAAGAATAGTATTGTTTCCAATATAAAAGTTGTAAGAACTTTCGTTTTCTTGTTATATATTACATTACAGGGTGCTTCATTGCTAAATATACTTATATAAAGGACCAATTTAAAGTTCCTTTACTAAATTACTAAAATTTTATACCACTTTATTGTTTTTCTTATTTTTTAATTAATTTAGTTTTTTATAACGTTTAGTAAATGCAGTAAACCAAAAGATTATATTATTAAGAATAATAAAAAAACTCTTCATTTGAACGTAACTTCCAAGTTTATTTAAAAAAGTATGTTTTAAATTACAATGATGGCCGTTTCGCTAAAAAGTATACGTTCAAACGAAGAGTTTTTTATTATTCTTAATAAGATGGACTCCCAAAAAGTAAGGGTTAGTCCAATAAATTTAATGATATTATTATGTTGTTAAGTTAGAGTTATAAGTTAAAATCCATGTTCAAATAACAGAATTTGGGACATTACCCACACTTTATCGAAAAACTTGTATAATTTTGGTATGGAATTTTTTTTAAATACCTGAGGAACAGCTTGTAGCAAAAGTTAATTGGCTTAATTGTAGTGTGAATGACGCTTTGGCTGCTGTACTTTGTGATCTTTGGGACATAAATGTGCGAGAGCACTACGTCGTTAGTTTAAATGGGCTGTTAATGGTGAGACTTCCCTTGATTTCTTGATCGGTTTTCCATTGAAATGTATTTCAATGCCCGGTGGTGAAAGTATCCCGCAGTGTGATTATGTTATTTAAAAACAGAACTAGCTAGACATTAATTTTTTAAAAACTTATTTTTTAAATTAAAGGAGGAAGTTTTATTAAATTTTTTTATTTTTTAATGTTCTTAGTAAGATGTACTATCGGCTTCAGAATACCATATACATTTTTAAACTCAAATGGCTTGCATTGAATTTATTTTAAGGATGGCCCATTTATTGTGTATAACCAATCACGGTTTAAATAACAATAAATTTGAAATCAGTCAAACAGTTGTCCACGCCCACATCTTTAATGTTACACAGAGAGGGATAATATTGCAGCATAAGGTATTCTATTGACAAATTGTCTGTGTATTATACTATTGATTTTTATTGCAACCTCTTTACTGATTCCTTTTTTGTGGCAACGTTGGCTATTTACACGAGTTTTGAATTTCGTTTAGTGATTTTTTATTACGAAGAACTTTGGCTATTGACACGGACATAGAATTTTGTTTTTTGATTGTGGCTATTTACTGGATTTTTTTATTCTACTACGACATTGGCACGGATTTTGGTTTTGTATTTAACTATTGTGATATTTTAATTTTAATATGTCAAATAAAATATTAAGATTTTCATTTTCAATAGTTTCTTAATTTTTGTATCCTCTTTTCACCTAAATTAAAAAAGAAAAAATTTCCGAAAAAATAAAAAAAAAACGACTTTTTTACGTAGAACTTCCTAGCGGAGACAAAATTGTTTAATTTTGGTATTTTTGGTATGCATTTGATTAAACAGAAGAAACTCTCTTAAATGACGCCAAAATCATTGAAATCGGTTAAAAAACAAAAAAAAAGTTATATGAACTTTGTTTATAACAAGTGTGAACCTTCCCCCACCCTCATATTTGAAGAGTATTGGCAAAAAGTCCCTAACCAACATTTTTCATAATCTCATCAAGATTTCAAAAATTGTATTTTTAGTATACCTTTAGTATATCTCTTTCGGAGATAATCACAATATTATGTTTTTGAGTGTACGTTGCACTCCGTAGCAGACGACTTTTAAACTTGACTAATATTTCCAGCAATTTTTCATGATCGATTTTGTTATAAATTTATAATAAGAACAATAAATAACTGAACGGTTAAACTAAACTTCCACTAATTATTCGAAAAATAGGTTTTAAAATTTAATTACAGCTGTTTCGCTAATAACTAGCAGCGCCAGATTGACATATTGAAGTTACATTTTGTTTGTTTGTAACTAGGTGCTTGATATTGATAAGTAGTTAAGTCTAGACCAAGCAAGGAAGTAATAAGACATAACAATATTAAAGCCTAGATGTTATTAGGTTAACACAATCAATTTAATTATACATTTTTTTTATGTTGTAATAAACTACATCGCAGACCTTAGTGGGACAACCTGTATATAAAATTTTATTACAATTAGTTTATTCGTTTATTTTTAATGATTTTTAAAACCCTTAAACACCCCCTTAACAAGGAAAATAGGACTCGCTATAAATCTGAGAAAACATCAGAACATGGCAAGTAAGGGGGGACACAATAGATCCTATGGGTCGCAGTGTAATCATCACCCCTAACTCATTCATACATTCATACATACATTCATACATTCATACATTCATACATTCATACATTCATACATTCATACATTCATACATTCATACATTCATACATTCATACATTCATACATTCATACATTCATACATTCATACATTCATACATTCATACATTCATACATTCATACATTCATACATTCATACATTCATACATTCATACATTCATACATTCATACATTCATACATTCATACATTCATACATTCATACATTCATACATTCATACATTCATTCATTCATACATTCATACCCCCTTAACAAAAGCCAATAAGTTTAATATATTAAAAAATAAAAAGCATTGATCTTATAAATGTTTTTGCCAATTTTTGTTTGAATTTGATATCTATTTCTTTTTTTAAAAACAATTATTTTGGAACAACACCACAGAACTGTTTACGCCACCACCTCTTCCAAGGGTTTTTTCTTATTAATATTTTTTATTCCTTAGTGAAGTAAGTAATTGTAGGCGTTTTAAAAATTGCCACTCCTATCTTGTTGAAGCAGGGTGTTTTTATAACTTCAGTAGGTAAAGGAAATTCACATTTAACATGTATATTATGCTATTCTGAAGCCGACTGCACACATATTACGGGTAAGTAGAATAAAATTCTTCAAAACATAATGTATCAAAACTCTTTTTTTGAAATTATGCACAATTTTCAAAGTTTGGAGAAAAAGTAGAAAACCAGCTTTTTCTATAAAAAGTTAAAATCCAAACATCTCTTCAATGTATATTTAAAGACTAAGTAAAATCTCCTTTTAATTTTTTATTTAATATAGGAAGTAAAAACGGGTTTAACTGCATCATTAATAATTTCCTAAAAGGAATCTGCGATTTTAAAAATCCCAATCATATCTTGTTCGGGCCTTGAGGGCTTTTCCGTGAATGGTGGGGGCTACGGTCGTTTCTATAATTAAAAAGCTATACGCGCAGTATAATCGTAGTCCCCCATATCAGAAAAATGCGGGATTTCCGGGACCCTCTATGTATTCGGCTATCAACAAAACGAGAGCGAATGGGACTTTCAATGAATGGCTATAGAGAATTTGGAAAAATGAAAATGGAGCGTGGAAAATATTCGCACTTTGTAGGGTGTGCGGAATTAGGAAATTACGTTTTTATGTTTTCATTAACGGCTATTAGAATCGTTCTAATTTATTGTTTTAAAGTGAGAGGGTTATAAAAGGTTTTCAATTTTATTTTTATTTAAAAAAAAATTAAATATCGCTTTACATACATACAGGGTTATTCATTATACCCACGCCCTGTCACCATTATTATTGCTTTTAAAAAATAATAAAATATTTAAGTTGTTTACTTATAGTGGAATTTAATTAGTATGCTAGTAGCGTAAAAATTTTACGGAAAACACATAATAGTTTTTTTAAAAAGATACCCCATATGTGTTTACATTTTTAGAATTTTTATTTATTTTGATTTTAAAAATATATAATATTACATTACCACTATCGTTTTAGCAATAATGATAATGAAATTTCGAAGAAAGATAATCAAAAATACACTTAAATAATATAAAAGATATTTGTAACGTAACAGAGTAGTTAGGATTATACAACTTTTTTTTTGGGCTGAGATAAAAAGACTCATGTTCGAACAGATCTTCTTCAGGACCTGAATAGTGTTGTACTCATAGTGTTGTAGCCAACCAACCAAAATCACCTCAAAACTTGCCATTGTCTCGTCTTTGAATCACTACCCGAGTATACTTCAAAAAGGGCGGCGGTCCCTCACACATTCTCCTTTTACTCTGCCACTCAGAAATATTCTCTTCTTCTAACTTTACTCTCCACTGCCTTACTCACCTCCATTAATTTCCCCTTCTCTCTAAACAGTATCTCCTCCAAGTTCTTCAGCACTTCTTCATTCTTCTAGCTTCTAAACGTGTATCTCACACCATCCTCCACTTCAACCCTTTCACACACTCCAGTCTCTCTTTTCCTAATCTTGTGAAGAGATCCTGCTCTTGACCCATGCCCATTTAGCACATGTGTCAAAAAGTAGTTTACTTTGTCGAATTTCCTATTCATCTATTCATACTCCTTTCACCTTATTTCCATTTCTTCCTCTACCCAATCCATAATTTTCTCCTGGCTCTAACCATAATATCCAATGGGTAGAATTTTGCCAGCACCCTGTTGCTGTTCCTCCAACTGTCCTGTACCCTTGCACTACTTTTCGCAACATTCCTCTCTGAATCCTCAGTAGTGGTTTAATCCTCGCATAAATTGATTAACTGGTCAAATGGAAATAAATCTTTTGTTTTGGAACACATTGGAACTTGTTTTTTTTAGTACGTAATTACAGCACTCAAATCAGTGCGGTAACTAGTTACTTACCCTGTACGTACCCTGTACGTTTTAGCTATTGACATAACTTTTACCAGTTCCCAAAATATAAATAGAAACCCTCAATAATAGATTTACGCCTAGGCCTGTGTGATGCGTCAAAATTTTGAAAATGTTAAACATTTTAAAGGCGAAAATAAGTAAAGACTAGGTTAAGATTAGTTTTTTCAAATATTTTTTATATATTTTATAATTTAATTAAATACTTTTTATTTTTCAATAGGTATGGGGAAGATGTAATTTTTTATCACATTTAACTTAAAGAGTCCTTAGCAAATACAGAAGATGTACGGTCTGTACTGTATGTATTATATTTAATAATAATAATAATAATAATAATAATAATAATAATAATAATAATAATAATAATAATAATAATAATAACAATAATAATAATAATAATAATAATAATAATAATAATAATAATAATAATAATAAGGACTTTATTAACCAACTATATAATACAACAATACAAGAAACAAACAAATACTGTTGGTTAAAAGGCGCAAGATCAGCATAGCTGTTCTTCCTCAAGAACCCGATTTTTTTTTTTTTAGTTTAGCAAGGTTTAATCTGCAAGAGAAGATTGGTCGTTATACAACATCTCAAAAGTTTTACGTTTAAATTTGCTAATATTCATATCCTTAAATTCTGGTGGTAATTTGTTATAATTCGAAGCCATATGAAACCGAAATGATCTTTCAAACATCGCTGTTCTATGCTGAGGAATAGTAATAGTGTTTTTGTGCCTAATATTGATATTGTGTATGTCACTTCTATATCGAATTTTATTTAATAGGTAAGGTGGTCTTTCTGTAACAATAACCTTATGAAACAGTGTTAAGGAATGTAACTTTCTTCTATTTTCCATAGATAACCAACGGTTATAAGCGAGGGTATGAGATATTCGCTCATACTTTCTTATTCCAAAAATCAGCCTTAAGCACGAATTTTGTAATTTTTGGAGTCTTTTTTTGTCGAACGCACTCAAGCATGAATCGTAAACATAGTCGCAGTGATTTGCATGAGAGAGAACTAGTGCATCGCAAAGATTAGTTTTTAGTTTCGAAGATAAGGCATGTCTATTTGGGTAAAGAGCTTTCAGTTTTGCATAACCTTTTTGTAACACATACGAAACGTGATCAGAAAATCTTAGTTTTGAGTCTATGAAAACTCCAAGATTTTTAGTTTTTTCAACCCATTTTAAAACTTGATTATCTATTTTGATGTTCATTTCGTCCAATTCTAAGTTACCAAAAGGTAGAACATACGATTTAGAAGAATTTATTACAAGATCATGATGTGTGGAAGTCTGTATCAGTGTCGCTAACTCACTATTAATTATATTTTCAGCTAGAAGTAGATCATTTTTACAGAAAAAATAACGAACCTGAGTGTCATCAGCGTACCTATAAGCTTCAAGTAGATTTAGTACTGACGGAATGTTACTACTGTATATGGAGAATATTATCGGTCCAAGAATTGACCCTTGAGGTACGCCTTTTTTAATAATACCTTTATTAGATAATTTTCCTTGGTAGAGTACTTGTTGAGTTCTATCCTTAAAGTAATTTTGGAAAAGTTGAATTGCTGAACCACTCAATCCAATGTAATTTAAAATAGAAAATAACATTTCGTGATTTAGCATATCAAAAGCTTTGCTATAATCCAACAAAATTAAAACCCCACATTTTTTCTTATCCACTTTAGTTAAAATATCATCAACAATATTTAACAAAGCCGTGCCACAACTATAACCTGCTCTGAATCCTGACTGTTCATGAGGAATTATTGAAAACATATGTAAATGCGATTTTAACTGAGATTCAATTGCCCTTTCCAAGATTTTGGATAAGGTGACTAAAACAGTTACAGGGCGTATTTCATTTAAACCTGATGGATCATTAACTTTCGGAATTGGAGACACCAAACCATCTTTTCAGCATTTGGGAAACACAGATTTGGTCAGGCAAACATTTACTATATGTGTAAGATAAGGTAATAAATGGGGACATAGAAAATTTAAAAGTGTTATGTTAATACCGTCCAAACCCATAGCTTTAGTTTTGATTTGCAAGATGTATGCTGCTATTTCTGATTCAGTGACAGGCTGAAACTCAAATTTCTTTTCGAAGTTTGTTTTATAATTATTTTTGTAAAAATTTAATGTGTCTTGATGTGGTTGATTACTGATACTATTTATAGAAAGGAAGTAATTATTAATATTATTTGAATCAGTTTGAAAATTAAAACCATTTATATTTTGGTTTTTTGTACCGATTACTTTAAATTTTTTCAATATTTTCCATTTATCTTTATTGTTACTTGATTGCAAGGTGTGTTCTAAGTATGCTTTTTTTTCTGCTCTTATAGCTACCGTTGTGTAATTACGAAGATCCTTATAGTAATTCCAGTGAATTATATTATTAGTAGATTTAAATTTTGCTAATGCATTTTGCCTTAGCTTTTGCATGAGTCTGATATTAGGTGTAAACCATGGAGAAAATGGTTTAGAAAATCTTGATGTTTTCATTGGAGCATGTTTATCAAAAATATTTAAAATAGAGACATTTAAAAAATTTAGCTTATCATCAATATTTTCAAAATCATATACCTGGTTCCAATCAAAATTGTAGACATCATTATCAAAATTATCTATAATAAATGATGAAAAATCTCTATATGTTTTATAAATCGGTGACGGTTTTGGAATGTTTTGATTTACAATAATATCAGTTATGTTGTGGTCAGATCTCGGAAAATTGTAGTTATTATGACCCAAAATTTTTTGATGTTTATCAACTATAATGTGGTCTAGTAGAGTTTTAGATGTTGGAGTAATTCTTGTTGCATCAGTAACAATTTGCAGAAGATTTAAATCGCTAAACAAGGTACTGTACTGAAGAGCAACTTTGCTCCTCTTTCAGAGGTTCTATAAGACCTTTATTTTGATTTTTCAACTGTAAAAAGAGTAAAAACCTATTTAGGCGCAAGCATGGACCAAGAGAGACCTAAAGCTGGCTACTCACGGTACTGCGGCGTCGTACGACAGAATCGTACGTCAAGATTGTGCAATTTGGTTGAAAGTTTGACGAGGACACATACGATACTGCGTCGTAGTATAGTCTTCGCTTTCGATCATGTCAGATCGAAACAAGTTGATTTTATTAGCGTCTCTCGTGTGCGTAACGAAAAATAAAAAAAAAACTAAAGGGAATCGGAAATTTTGGTGCAAAGAGTGGCTTAAAAAAGGCGTTCTTTAAATTTTTCAATGAAAATGTCTATAACCTTTCTTTGTGCATTTCTGTCGTGGTATAAATCACTCTTTACTCTCCATAGACACTCCTGTTCTTTATATATTTCGAAAAAATTTATGCATAAACCATTTTCGGAATAGAAACACGAGAGAAAAAGTACAGCCGACACTGTTGTACTGCAGCAGTCAGACTTTCTGTCTGCGGTCAAATCGTACGACTTGGATGCACAGCCACACACGATCAATTTACAATCGATTCGGTTGGACACGACGAAATCGTACGACGCCGCAGTACCGTGAGTGGCCGGCTTAATACTTTATTGCATTACTATCTATTGAAGCTCAACCAGTCCCAGAAATTATAACGACATAATCAACGGTTTTCCTTGGATCAGAATAAGAAAAAAGGAATTTTTCAATTAATTAATATTAAAAAAATATTGATTAATTATCGACCCAAAGATGATTACTTATATATCACGTATGTATAAGTATAAGTAAAAATTCTATTGCAATAAATAATGAAATTTATGGTACTAACCCTTACTGTGTGAAAGTTCATCTTATTCAGAACAATAAACAACTAAAAGGTTGAATTAACTTTCACTATTTATTCTATAAATACTTTAAATGCACTGACAGCCGTTTCGCTATCGAAATAGCATCGTCAGATTGACATATTGAAGTTACATTTTGTTTTTATAGATTAGAGCATGCGCCTGACAGTATGCGCACACGTTATTATTCAGCCATTTAGCGATTATCATTTTAAAATAAATGTTTATGCATCAATAAGCAAAATAATAGAAGTACCATTAATATTTAATGGCTTTACTAGTACTATAAACAATAATTTATAATATGAAGTACTTAAATGTCATATAATAAAATCATTAAAAATATTTGTTGTTGCTATTGTTTAAGTATTATTAATAATAAAATGATTTAGAGCATTTTACGCACTTACTTCTTAACACACACCTTACGTAATATTCTATTAAAATAAAAAAATATTCGATGAAAATTAATGAAAATTATTTTATGAAAAAGAGCGGTGAATGGTACATGAATAACAATGATATTAGCGTATGGTTTTTTCAAAGATTTATTATAGTTTTTAGAATTGTAAGAAGCAATCGGTAATGTTAGTGTTGT
This sequence comes from Ophraella communa, assembly GCA_035357415.1. Classification (NCBI taxonomy): domain Eukaryota; kingdom Metazoa; phylum Arthropoda; class Insecta; order Coleoptera; family Chrysomelidae; genus Ophraella; species Ophraella communa. The sequence continues at coordinate 15,372,923 of CM068995.1, read as the reverse complement.
GTTCCATTAATTGTCAAATTTATGAATGCGAATATTGCCTGCACCCAAGATTCCATCATTATTCCATTCATTTTCGAGGCCTCTTGGCGTAAAGTGTTAAATGTCGCCGCAGTCATATATTATCCCCACCTTATCAACGTTAAACTGTTTGCATGCGAAGCAGGTCTCAATGGGCCGTGTTACATTATCAACAACGCTAACAATGTCATAATGTAGTAGTAATCAGAGTGGCCCTTGGGACGGCTCACATATCTTGCGCTCATCCTGTGGTCCGACCCTTTCTATGCTCTTCAACGCTGTTCCGGTCGTTAAAACTGATTAATATTTTTGGTTAACAAAAAAGTATACATTCTAAACTATTGCTTTTAAAAATAGCTTAATTGTCTTCGAGCTGATATTAAAGTATTTAATCTTAAAGTTTATGCAACAGATTTTTAGATTAAAACTAACAATAAATCAGATTTATAGTGTAAAAAATGCCAAACTAATATTTAAAGAAAATATTAATTTTTAATTACCCTTTCTGAGGAAGTCATACACATTTAGGATACAAAATTAGCAGCAGTTTATTTTTTAATTATTTTAACGATATAACTTAAATAAAATCGTTAAATAAACATTATACCTAATTTAAAGTATTGTTTAATCTATAGTATAAATTTTATGAAAGCTTGTCTTGAAATATCCTTTAAATTATTGTTTATTTTGTATCCTGTTTACAATTTTCTTATATTATTTAATAATTGTTGATATTTATTTCTAACTAACTCTAAAATTAATTCATTAAATGAAGTTGTTAGTGAGTTTTAGCTTGTTATAAAAAGTTTTAATACCAAATTTAAAAGAACTTCTTTAAGAGAACAACAAACTTTGGTAAATATATGCTATTTATAATATATATATTTTTGTAAACAAGTAGTCTAAAACAGGTTTGTTCATACAGAAAAATATAGAAAAGAGCTTATTAAGAGTTTGTATTTATCTACCTTATTTACCAGAGATTAATCTTCTTTTAATAAAATAAGTGACTTTTTTTATTCCATGGCATATTAAGTATTATTTAATCAAAATTTATAAATAGATTATATAATTCACATAATTTACAAATTAAACAATTCGCAACATTTAATAAAAATTAAACCATTGACATTTTCCCAATTGTGTTAATTTTACTGGATTATTTCTGTCAAGCCAGTGTTTAATAAGTTTTGCAATCAAAAATTAAAAATAGTTAAATATTTCTACTTGTTCTCTAAGGTTTAGAAACGATTATAAACCAGGCTTGAATGTTTTCTAAAGTAAAAACAACTACTACCTTGGCTATCTGCCATACCGGACATTGGATTACATACATACATTCATACATACATACATACATACATACATACATACATACATACATACATACATATAGAAAATGTATCCACCAAGTCGATACTTAATACCATATTTTGCATTGTGCAAATGAAAGAAAGAACTACTTGTACACCGGTTTTTACATTATTCTGTATTCAATTTACCGAAAAGGCCCATTGTATATTATTTATTAATTCTAAAAAAGGTAACAAAAATACTTTATTTTATACTATTATTTTTTTTTTATTTTTAAAAAGCGTAACCCTTAAATTTTTGTTGTAATTGTTAAGTTCGGGCATTTTGCACGAAATCTGTATAGGAAAGTTTAAAGAGTAACAACAGTAACATTAACTACTGTCACCCTTCTCAAGATTTGACGTCACGTTGTCGTTGTTTAGTGTTTAGTTTACAAAACCTGGCGTGTTCAACATGAAGTTAAGATCGTTAATCACTTGCTAGTCGTCAGAGAACCTTTATAACTTGTAAACTCTCATTTATTATAGCCGCGTGACACTTAATTATGGCAGTGCATTTGGACACACTCTGAGTATATCAACTCATCATATGTTAAAATGATGAAATTTTGCTGTTGGATGTCGTTCCACGGACGAACATCGAGCAGTATAAGCCAGATTAAGATTGGAAGATTAGTATAAGATTGGTATTAATGATAGTAAGAACTACAACGATGAAAACTCTGGACGTGCTACTCTAGTGGAGTTATATATTACATAAAGTTTGTGTTTACAGTAAAACTAACTGTTGACAAATAGTATTCAGAACAATAAACAACTAAGAAAGTTTAACTTTAAAACATATGTTTTTGTTTATTTAATACTAAATGGGAAATCGTACATTTTACCTTGTTCTGCTACAAATAAAAATAATCGTATTTTCTCCACAAACAGGATTAGATTCTTTGAGATTGTGGTTTATAAACGACTAATTAATGTTAGGCAGAAAATTACCTGTCATATATTAACTAAAATGCTGAATGGTTTGGTAGTGGATTTGCACCTGCCTTTAAGTATTTCAAACCATTCCTATAAGTCATAATATCACTTGCATTAAAATGATTGGAACATACATATATATTTTAATGATTTAATTTAATTTGATTTATAATTTATTTAGTTTTATTTTGTTTACTATTTGTTTAATTTATCAATTTGTAATGATTTATTTTATTTATTTTGTGTTTGATTGTTGGACGCCCTATAAAATTTTAACTAGCTCAGTGAAAATTGTTGATTTGTTTGATTTTAAAATCCGACTCTTTATCTTGGGTAGGATTCAAGAGAAACTCGATATTAATTTTATATAATACACTAAATTTTAATTGAAAGGTTTCTCGCTACAGACAATGTACAAAACTATTAATATTATTAACGTGCTTATCACATGCAAATTTAAAAATTTCCAATTATTATAAAATAAAAAATGATACCTTTACAAAATTATGCCGTACAAAATTTTATACATACAATATCATGCGAAATCACATAAATATGAATGAGATTAATATTTTTAATTTTATTCCTTTTCTTTATTGTTTCAGATTATAACTTTGATTTAAAAAAAAACTATGTCAATTGTACATTATTACATGAATTAAGACTTGTTATTTGAATTGGACATATTTTGATTGTTATTGATTAATTTCATGGATCCTATACAAGATAAATTTGTCAAGTACATTCTCTATCTATTTGAATGTTTACTATTAGAGATTATTATATTGACCAAATAGTTCTCTCATTTCTTTATTGCTTCTTCTCTGCCATATGTCGTCTACTTTCTTTCCTCTAAAAATTTTGCGTAGACATTTCCTTTCCCAGATCGCTAGCATATTTTGCTCACTTTTACCCAGTGTCCACGTTTCGCTTCCGAATAGTACTATAGGTCTTAGCACCGTTTTATATATTCTTATTTTGGCACTTCTAGCTAGCACTTTATTGTTTCTTTACTGCTCCTAAATAGGTAAATGTATCCACTTTTTTAAAACTATATATTTTGTTTTTCAACGTTGTTATTTCCAATTTCCCATTATTCCTTCCCTCAGTTTTTGTCCATTTCATGTACTTAGTTTTTTCCTCATTGATTTCCAATCCCATTTCTAATGCTATTTGCTCGAATCGTACAACTTTTTACAGTTCTTGCTTGCTTCTTGTATCGCTATGTCCTCGGCAAATGCTAGACATTGAGGTCTTTTGTGATATATTATCCCTGACCTATTTATTCTCGCTTTTCGAACTATGTATTCAAGTACATATGTAAATGGAACATTCATGAAGATATTTAATCTCACAATTATTTTGTTCCCAGCCTAGAAGAGATATCCCCAGTTTTCTCCTTTCACTATCAATGAAACACAGTCGATCAGAATGTTTGAGCAAGTAATAATAAAAATAGTTCCGTCTTCTCTGATATTAGGTTTATGTCTCAGGTATCTTTACTACAGTCAATTATTTTTCTTGAAAAATACTATACATAATCTACTTTTGTATACTTACTGGGGAATGTCCTTAGAATTTGTAGATCCGTATGCATTGTAAAAATTTGATTTATTACTTAGTTGCTCCTACGTACACAGTATGAATAGGCAATTCTTAAAGTAACAGGTAAATAATAAAAAAATCCAGAGACGAAGAAAAAGTGAAAGAATAAATAAAGTGTTGGATGTCGCAGAACCATTTGATTACCTGCATGTATTGGAAAAGCTGACATAGTAAAATGCATTTATGTGATTAAATATCGATTTGCAAATCAAACATAAGTAAGTTTGAGCATGGCAAGTAAAGGGAAATACAAAAATGTCAGAGCTGGTAGTGGGTTGGGAAATTTTACACAAAGAACTTAAAATAGATTATTCTAATAAGAACGTTTTTTTAATGCATTTCATAAAGATCTATTCTTTTCAAAAATGTAGTGAAGACAATAAAAATTATTTTTTTGTAGCAGACATCTGCTAGTTAAATCAGTGACTAAATTTATAATAAAATTTAGTAAAAGAAATGGTTCGCCGTCGTCAAGTGTTTAAAAAAGGGCAATTTAAGCCTCAATAATTAATTTCACAAATAAGTTAAAATACTTGTTTGTTTGCAATACTTTAATCCAGTAACGTGGCTATGACGAATTCAGTATCAAAATAAACAGGTATGATTATTATTCCGTTAGTTGGAAATTTCAAATAACTGAACAGTTAAACTAAACTTCCACTATTTATTCGAAAAATTCGCTTTAAAATTCAATTACAGCTGTTTCGCTAATAACTAGCATCGTCAGATTGACATATGTCAATTTTAGTTTAACTGTTCAGTTATTTATTGTTCTTAGTAAGAGGAACTTCCAAAAAGAAGAGGTTAACACAATCAATTTCAGTAATAGATATATTTATACAAGTGACATAAAAATCCAAACATAAAGTTTAAATAATTTTATTTTAATTATATTTGGTGAATTTATTTATTTAACTTAAATAAACAATTGATAAAATTTTTAGCATTATCAGTTGAAGATTCGGATTTTTATACTGCTTTTTTTGAAATCCACTGGTTTCGATGCCTAGGGTACAGAGACCTGTACGATTTCGTCAACTTAGTGAGTTTGATAGGGGTCGTATACTGGGACTTCGGGAAGCTGGATTTTCTTTTTGGGAAATTGCAGTTAGAGTGCAAAGAAATGTAGAAACCGTGGTTAGGTATTGTCAGACATGGCTTCAAAAAGGCCATATGCAAAGAGCAATGGGCTCTGGACGCCCCCGTAGAACAACAGACAGTGAAGATCGCCGCCTAAGATTATTGGCCTTAGGGGACCGTTTCTCGACTACTAGGTCCATTGCAAATGAATGGTTTGCAAAACACGAAAGACCTATTGGCATGCGAAGTGTTTACCGACGAATAAGACGTTTTGGCCTGCTTTCATACCGACCACACTGGGTCCTTCCTTTAACTCTAGAACACCGACGTAATCGCCTTGAGTGGTGCAGATAATAATCACTCTGGGATCAGGAATGGAAGAGTATTGTCTTTAGTGACGAGTCTCGATTTTGTTTAGGCATGCACGATGGTCGAGCGAGGGTTAGAAATCGACGTGTTAAAAGAAGAAATCCACGGTTTTTTGTTGAGAGGCATGTTCATCATACGGAATTATGGTTTGGGGTGCTATAGCTTATGGTTCGAGATCATCTTTAATCTTCATCAGAGGTAACATGAACGCGCAGCGTTATATTCAAGAAGTCTTAGAACTCCATCTTTTACCCTATATTGGCACCCTGGCAAATCCAACTTTCCAACAAGATAATTCCCGACAAAATGTCGCAAGAGTCACAATAGACTTCTTTTAACATAATGATGTCACATTGTTACCTTGGCCACCAAGATCTCCCGACTTATCTCCAATTGAGCACGTGTGGGATGTGATAAGTAGAATATTGCTCAATTTGCAACGTCCTCCTCAGATTCTAGAACTTCGAGAGGAGTTCGTGGTTTCCTGGAATGAGATACTATAGGAGGACATTGACCACCTGATCAGAAGCATGCCTAGGCGCGTTGGAGGATGCGTAACACACCGGGGTTCGTCCACATAAAATTAAAGGTAAAAGAGCTTTATAGCAATGCAATCCTTTTGAAATTTTCATCATTTACTTATTATGTTTTGGTAAGTACTTATACAAAATTTTATAAAAATAGTATCATCTAAACTAGGTGTTCGGATTTTTAGGTCACTTAGTATATATCCCATAATACTACCCGACAAAGATATTCCCATTTTTAATAAATAGCACGCCACTGATTACAAGCGTAACTCCTAAATAATGATACAGCGTTGCCAGCACTAGCACGGAACAAAGAGGTTCGATTGGTATTCTTTGTCATACCCATAGACACTCTTTTGTAATAATTGCAACAAAACAAACATAGTTTTATGAATGGAACGTATTGCGTCTCCTCTGATAATAGGTCCATGGTATATTTTATTGATGTCCAGATTAGTTATTGCATTTATATTTTACTTCACTAACAGCATTTTATTTGCCAAACTGAAAATTTGCTTGTTTTATTTTTTTTTCTCGGTATCTTAAAATCGTAACTAGATTCTTATATAATATTCTTTTTTTCCCGAGTTTAGGATAAACCTCGTACCTAGTACCTAATTCCATTGAAAAATTCCATCATAATGTCATTAATCAGTTCAAAAATATTACACACTTAAACAATCAAAAACGTCAGTATATTTGTGAAATTTCTTTAGCAACGAACATGAATGAAAAGGAAGAAATTCAAGAAATTACGGAGCAGCAATTATATTACTTAAAAAATTTTAACGGTCTTTAAATTACCTTTTCAACTGTCATCTGAATACATTTAAATCAAAATCTGTAATACAGAATAATATAAGAGTATGGGATTATGAAAACCGTTAAAAAAATGGTAAATATTTAACAAGGTATTGCATGATCTCAGATGAAAAATCGACAATTTGCATTTTAAAGGAAAAATATTACTAGCTAACAAAGCATTCCAACTGTATCTGCAGTTTTTATGACATACTCATATTTTAATTATATTACTTTTAATATAAAAATAATCTGAAGGATATCCTGATCTTGTCTTACCAATGATATACCTCTCAGATAAAATTCCTAAATTTTAATAATATAATTAAAAATACCACTTCTTAGTAAATTTTATATACATATCTAGGTCGTAATACCGAGCATTAATGAATTATATTTCAACATTCGAACAAATGAGTTTCTCGAATAACCAAAGATGTAAGCTTAACTGAAAACTTTATTAATTAAATTTTTATTGTACTTTTTACAACTTACCGACAATCTCCGGTAACATTATTTTGAGGAAACTCGTACTAAAATTGATTCATTAAATTATTTTCCGCAAGCTTTCGCAATAACTTTTATCTTTTCCGATAAAAACAAGTGCAACGGCATTCTAGTTGGCAGCGTGATAGAGAACAGTTAAATTTTGAGGGCTCCGCCTCGCATCGTCAACAGGTCAATATCTAACTAGGTCAATTCTCGTACCCAACGAAAAATCTGTTTGGTGGTAGGAAACCCGCCCGCCTAAAGGTCATTGGATATTATGCACCCAATCATACAAATTATCATAATCCCGAGACTTATTGCAGAAAAATTCGTAGAGCTTCAAAAATACTTCGAGGCATTTGCATATGAACTTCTTGACCTTTGTTTCAACAAAGAGTACGATAATATACAGATGACAAATTTTTATGGAGAATTTAAGGTGAAGACAATGCCTGTTTTGATTATTTATAATACACATTTTTATATAAAGTAAAGTAATTTTAAAATATCAATTAGAGGGACTTATAAAATTCTTTGTGTATTTGTACACAAAAACACCGAGAATTTTATAAAAATGAAAAAATAAAAATTACGCTTTAATTGCTAATAAAAAAAAAAAAATTATTTTTAATTACAAACAGTTTAAATTACAATAGTAGAAGGTGGATTAAATTAAACTTTTAATAACTTAAATTTCATTATAATTTTATGCAGGTGTGATTGATTCTGATTTATTGTTCGACCTATTACTGCTGTAATATAAACTCTTTGCAATTATGTTTTATTCAATTATTTTTTAGCTTAAATTATTAATTAGTGTTTTGTGGATATGTGATTTTTCTTCTCACCTTCCTAAAACTAAAAATAACTATTATCGAGCGTTTAATTATACTTCATAACTTTTTTACCCTCTTTGTTTCTTTATTTTCCACTATTATTATCCCGAGAACCTTATAATTTTACTTAAACCTTCCAAAAAAAAACCAATCCCAAACTTTTTATTCCCCCTTACTGTTTTTCCTTTTTAAAACCAACCTGTTGTTACTTGTTTGTATCTTCTTAAGACTACTGTTGTTTTGAAACTGTTAAAAAGTGGAGATCTTCTCGCGGGTGGTTCATTTAGTGAATAATAGACAAAAGATGATGTTTGTTTCGCTTTTACGAAGTGAATAAAACAATTAACTTTGGAATACCAAAAAAATGCAAGGTCTCCCTAAGTATGCATACCAAGGATTCACAATTAAAGTAAGTTTACTAATGGGGCATTCCATGCCAACTTATCCTACCGAATGGATTTGCATTTTTGATTTCGCTGAAATTTGGGCATCTTTTTGTACCCTTTGAAAAAGGTTTATATGAATTCAAATTTTTTCATTCAGCCAATCGAAAGATATGAATTTTCGATAATTTTGGGTATTTTTTTAAATAGCCATGACTCGGTAAAAAATTGTCCGATCTGGGACTTAAATTTCGTGTTTTTTAATGAACGTTTTGAAAAATGTATGCAAAAAATTATTCATCAAAAATTTCATTGTTTTTTTTTTCATTTCAAAGTTAAAACAAGAATTTTAAAATTGTTTGTATCCTTCAAATTTTTTAATAAATTCTCAAAAATTCTACTTATCAAAACACAAATTTTAATCCTAGTATCGTAATGGTATAATAATGGGTTATAATTTTTTTTTGAATTTTTGAATTAATTATTTTTTTTTGTTTGTTTTCTTTATTTGTGTAATACTGGCGGCTTTATTAGATAAGATTCGAAAAAATTCATAAATTAATATAATAAATAATAGTCAAAATTTCAATTTCTGAGGTAAATTTTGTTAATAACTTTTTTAAGGTTTTTTTTATTTTTTTCTGGCATTTGAATATTTTACAAAAAATTTTATTAGGTTGTCCTAATAGGGATAATGGAAAAATTATTGCATTGTCATCGGACCTTGATATGTATGCAAAGTTTCAAATTAATTAGACTTCTAGAAACCGGAGAAAATTGAGCTTCAAATTTCTCTTATATGGATACATTGTTATGACCCAGGCTAATATATAGAGTGTTAAAAAAATAAATAAGAGTTCTATAAATTTTTCCAGCAACAGACCACTAGGCATTTATTCAGGATACCTAGCCAATATTAACAGCAAAACCCCAGAAATATGGCAGTGTATTGTTTGTAAAGGCATAAAGTTAATAGGTATCACTGGAAATATATTATCTATTCAAATAATATTATTATGAATCACTCAAACATAATTTTTTACACCTGCAGCTATGCGCTTAACGTCAAAAGAAAAATATTACACAATTTATCTTGAAATGTATATTTGAGAATGTATACTTATTTTATAGCGAGAGTTTGTGTTGAGAAGAAACAAACTAAATTTTTCAATTTAAATGCGACGAGAATAAGATAAGCACTTTGTTTTGTCAAAGGAATACAAAGCCTTAAAAACTATAGTTTTACCTTTGTACTTATTTTTTTGGTTTTTGACTGTAGCCTAAAATGTTTTTGTTGTACTTAAAGTAACTGAAACCTTTTACAGTTGGTAAACGATACGCCTTTTGAAATAAAGAAATATGTTTATTTCATACCACTGTAATAATTTACTTACAATAAAAACAAAATTGTTTGCCATTTGGTCAGAATGTATTTTCATATTTTTCTATGTGATGTATAACACAAATAGTAAGATTTTAATTATTCCATTTTCAAATTTCATATTTTTAAAATTCGTCAAATATTCTAGAATCTTTTGTTGGGATTATTTATTGTTAAGTAAATTTCACAAAAAATCGTTTTGATTAAAGGATTACAATAAAAATAATTATACCCTTAAATCCGATTATGCTCACCATAAATGTAAAAGAATCAGATAATTTTATAATAATGTCCAATAAAGAACTTTTAATTATAAAAAATATGGCCTTCCTTAGCTTATAACTCCACAATACAACAATCCCATAACCAAAAATAATTTTTATAAAGAAATTTATATAAAACAAATAGCTACATTAAATGACTGTCCATTTCATTTGATTAACAAATTCATTAATAAAAATAGAGAAATATGCAATTAACCTAACCTTAAAGAAAGTTTCACAATTTATTTGGAAATATTACTTTTTTACTGATGAAAGCTTAGTGTTTATTTGAAACAGGTGTCATTGATTAATATTTTACTTCATTTTTCCAAATAAATTTTGGATAAACAAGTTTAATGTTTCTTAGTATGTGATATTATATTCTAAAATAAACACTGGTTAGATTTCCTCAAAAAACCTGAAATAAAAAGACATCTAGCAGATCAACAATATAAAGTAGTTAATGAACAAATAAATCTTGGAAGTTCATCACTATTAAACTGTTTACTTTGATTGAGTCTTTATTTTATACATAGATAAGACCTAATTATAACACAAATTTAATAAGTTATTAGGTTTGTTCCAACCAAGCAAAGAATCGTTCTAGAACGGTAATATTACCACTCACAAGACCAAATTAGTGCACTGCGCAACTCACTACACCACTGCGCACAAAAATTACTATTTTATAACGGTTCTTTGCTTGGTTGGAACAGACCTATTGTAAAGATCAGCATGATATAGTTTTTTCTGGTTTTTCTATATCATTGCACAGTTATGCTGATCTTAGAGGGAAATACATCCAGGGTAATCCCTTAGGGCTAATAACATCTAGGCTTTAATATTGTTATGTCTTATTACTTCCATACTTGGTCTAGCCTTAATACTACCTAATCAACATCTGGTACCTAGCTAAACACAAACAAAATGTAACTTCAATATGTTAATCTGACGATTCTATAGCGAAACGGCCGTCATTGCATTTCATATTTTGCGAATAAATAGTGAAAGTTTAATTCAACCTTTTAGTTGTTTACCGTTCTTTATAAGATGGACTTTCAAGTAGTAAGGGTTAGTACAATAAATTTTTATTTAATTTTATTTTATTTAAATAATTTTAGTAAAGCACAAATATTACAAAACAAAATTATTAAAATATTGCTTAATTATAATTGGCTCACTTATACCAATAGAATTTATTTAGAATTAAATTTAAATAAATTAAAAAAAGTTTTAGATTTTGAACAATGTAAAATGATTTATAAGATTCTACTTGGACAGCAAAGAAGTATCATAAACATCAGATTTTATTGTGATGTCCATAACTACCAAACGATTTCTCAAAATAACATTTATCAGCAGAGCATTAGGACTAATATAGGTTTACGAAATCCGATTATTATAGATGCTATTAAAATTTACAATTTACCTATAGACGTATAAAGGAAATAAGTAATTATAATATTTTTTTAAAAAAATTAAAAGACTTTAAGTCAATTAATTAGAGGACCTAATATTTATTTATTTTTTTTGTTAATTTTATTTATTTTATTTTATTAATTGTTGTTACTCGAGGCCAGTGTTTCAAAAACTGATTAGAGATTTTGTTATGTTTTGTGAATAAACTGTATAATTTTGTTAAAATAAAGATTTTTCAAAAAAAAAATACTTGACTAAACATGATATAAAAATGTTAAAAAATATTTAATAATAAAAAAATTAAATTACGTATTTATTAATATCCCTAGACTATGTTGATTGGTATATGTTCATCAATCTATATACTTTGCGTATGCATTTTGAATATAATATGAGTTGATAAATATTAGGGATAGGTATTATAATACCATTTTCCTACGTTAGAATAAAAATTTAATATTTTACAAAAACAACGTTTATTATTATACACAAATAAAGTGCAATTTAGATTATTTATCGTTTGTGAAAAATTATATAAAAAAGATATGCTATGGTACACGCTACTGATTTAAAATATTTGTACATTATGGAGGATAATGTTTCTACAAATCTCATTTCTGTAGGGAATTGCTTTTGTGTGGGTGGGTGCAGATTTGTGGTTTGTTGATTAATCTAGCGACTAAGAGAATGCCATCTACCCATCCGGCGGAGGAAAGTCCGGAGTCCTGGAGTAACCGGAGCTGTTCGGTCATTGAAACGGATGTCATTTTAGAATCGGGGCGTCGAAAGAGGATAATGATGGTCGGTAAAGAATGATTATGTCTTGTATTGCGAGAGAACATTTATTTTGTCTTCTGTAAACCGATTCTTTATTAGTATGTCTATATACGAGACCTTAGAACTGCTGTTTCAGCAATCGGTTTTTCTAATTTAGTAGTTTACACCAGATGTAAAATATAGCCTTTTCCTCAGTTATTTTTAAAGGAATTAAAAATTTAATTTGGGTTAAAATAAAAATCTATTTAGAATTTTAAACAGTAGTATCTAAGGGGTGTTGGGTAGCAGATATGTAAGCTGGATAATAATTTAAAACATCGGTAAATATACCATTAAATTTGTTACTAATATTGTTACATTTTTAAGAGTAGCCCTTACTTTATGAAAGACGTACATATATTGTATAATTCAAACGAATTTTGTTTTTAACTATATAATTTGAATGTTAAATATTAAATATCATATATAAAAGATCACATCAATGTAAATAAAGGCAGACATATTGAATTTTTCTGGATACACGAAATATCTGCGGAGAAAATGGACCCGAGATGAAATTGCTGGGAAAACTGCGAAAGCTTTAGAATCATTCCAGTTGTCTGCGAACAGATACGAAGAAGAATATGCGCTGTTTTGCAAACGGCGTGAATAACACAATTTCAAAAGTAGTGCTAATGTAACTGTGATGTTGGCTTACTTTTTGGATGTGGTGAGAACAGTTTTAATATTCTTTTCAACAGTTTAAATTTTCAGCCAAAAACATTCAACCCTCCTTCATTATGGTCCAAATACTCGATGGTAAAATCAATTATTATGGATGATGAGAATGTCAACATATCAAGTTTACCAAAGTTGATGGCTTTTTTAAAAAAACAAAATGTAGACTATCAGCCAAACCAGTCGAAGGTGCTGACAAAGGAACTAATTGAAAGCTTTGTGAGGGACGCTCCAGATAAAGAATATCTATTAATCAAAGTGATAGCATTACTTGGAGTTGCTGGAGGTCGCCGAAGGGAAGAGGTCTATAATCTAGAAATTCTTTTGGTGGGTTATAGACAAGGAAAATGTCTATCTCAAAGAGCTGGTATACATACTGTTGGCGTATAGCACCCAAGAAAATAGCTGAGATCTCAAAACAAGACCAAACAGTAAAGTATACAGGTCATTGCTTCAGGAGGACATCCTCAACGTTGGTGGCCAATGCTGGAGCTGACCTTAAAGTTCTAAAACATCACGGTGGATGAAAGAGTTCGTCATTTGCAAAAAAGTATATAGAAGAATCTATTGAAGGGAGAAAGAAGATTGCAAGAATGATCCAAAGGTGCGAAGCTTTTGTTGAAGTGCTACATCACAGCCACACGTTGTCCGCAATTACAGAAAACACTGTAAATCCATTAACAACTCCATTAATATATATTGCTGGCAACAGCAGTTGTACAATTACTGTCAATCTTCAAAAACTAGTTTATGTTTATGCACTTATTATTTCAAACAACATTGGAAGAATTGAAGAGTACTGTAAAGTACAAGTATACCTTACAGTATAAAAAACGTTTAAATAATAACAATAACATAAATGATTAGTTAATTAAAATGAATTAACACATAAAATACCTAAAATGTTCTTTTAAACTCTGTCAAATTTAGTTGTAACAAAATGTCAAAAAATAAGTCACCTTAACAGTTCCTTCTGACAAACGTACAAATACATATAAATTTCAAAGAAAATTAAAGCTGGTTTTGCATAGTTATATTTCAACTAAAGAGTCCGAAAAAATTTTAGTGCACTATGAAATTTTTTAATAGTTCATTTGAATAGCAATTATTCAACTGCCTTTTTCCACTAGTTTTTATTGGCAATAGTACTACGTGCGTTTATTACGGGTGTAAATATTCGTACGTTACATTTTTTGGAAGCCCCGCCGAGATTTGAAAGTGAAAAGTTGAAGAGGTTGAATTGGCCTTTGGGAATAGTGAAAGAAGTAATAAAGGAACAAGATGATAATGATAAGCTTTAAATGGCAGTCTACTATGCACAATTCATAAACTTTTTTCGGTTGAAAACTAAGTTAAAACTAAGTTTACTTTAGAACTTAAACATCTTCAGGAAAAAACAAAAATCGAAAAACCAGCTAACTTTGAAGAACCATCTGAAGAAGCAAAGAAAGAGAAAAAAGAATAGTTGTAAATGCTAAGGTACGACCCAAAAATTAAAACACCTGCAAAATATTCTCCAGTTGTGGAATAATTTCATTCCATTTACAAAAACACTGCAGGTAAGAGTATTTTGCGAAGACATAGTATATTTTATTAAAAAACGAATGGACTTACCTTTCTAAATATATAAATATTATCAAGTAAAGTTATAAAATATTTTTTAAGTATTTTTTTATGTTACAAAGAATTCTTATTCTTAAATCTTTTCCTACTCTTATACTTTTGTAAACGTAAATACATAAGTACTTAAAAGGTTGCAAAATCCCAGCAACAGTATTGTTTGATTTCAATAGGAAAGTCCTAAAGATCCAGTATGTATAAAGAAAACTACAACAGAAAATATTATTTGATATCCCACAACTTGTCAAGGTATTATTAACGGATTTGGTGGAATAACAGTTTTAACTTTTTTTTTCATCTTTCTATGTATTTTTCTTGAATTTTGAAATAAACAGGAATTTTCCTTTAGAAAAAGAATAAAGTACAAACAATATCCGTATGCTGTAGCTAATTTGAATATTTATCTAAAAAACATTTTTTTTATATAATAATCTATTAGAAAAACATATTTTAAAAGTATAAAAATGCATAACAAGATTTAAGTTTATTTAAAAATTTAGACAATTTTTTCTCATAACATTAGTAGTTATGTAAATAAATTTTCAAAAATCTATTATTGTGGTTGATCAAGTAGGTAAATTTATTGTACTAACTCTTACTTTTTGGAAGCCCATCTTATTTAGAATAATAAAAAACTCTTCGTTTCAACGTAACTTCCAAGTTTATTTGAAAAAATATGTTTATAAATTACAATGACGGCCGTTTCGCTAAGAAGCATCGTCATATTGACATTTTGTTTGTTTGTAGCTAGGTACCTGATGTTTAGGTAGTATTAAGGCTAGTCCAAGACATAACAATATTAAAGCCTAGATGTTAAAAGGCCTAATGGATTATCCTGGATGTAATTCCCTCTGAGATCAGTATAACTGTGCAATGATATAGAAAAACCAGGAAAAAACTATATCATGCTGATCTTTACAATAACTTAATATATTCGTGTTTTACAATTATGTCTCATCTATGTATAAAATGTAAACTCAATCAAAGTAAACAGTTTAATAGTAGAGAACTTCCAAGATTTATTTGTTCATTAACAACTTTAAATTGTGGATCTGCTAGATGTCTTTTTATTTCAAGTTCTTCAAGGAAATCTAAATAAATAAATTAATTAATAAGAAAAAACAGAAAGTGTCACTACAACTAATATTGCCTAAACAAACTAAAGAAATTAAAAGTTATAAAAATGTTACCTATTGGAAATATTTCCAATACAATTTCAAAAATAATATCTTCGACAACATCAGCATTAATATCATTTAAAACACAAAATAATGTTGGTACAAAATTGTTAAATGTAAAAACAAAATTACCCAAATTAAAAAAAATCTGGTGTTTAAAAAATTAATTGTGCAAAATGTAATGCTGTATATATAGGTCAAACACAAAGAAATTTTGAAGTAAGATTTAATGAACACTTAAGAGCATATAGATAAAAACAACCAGATAAGTCAAATTATACAAAACACCTACTTGAACATCCAACCTCACTCTTACACACCAATGACATCCAAATACTACACACTTGTAATAAAAAACAAAATTTAGATTTCCTTGAAGAACTTGAAATATAAAGACATCTAGCAGATCCACAATTTAAAGTTGTTAATGAACAAATTAATCTTCTCCTACCTCACTCTTACACACCAATGACATCCAAATACTACACACTTGTAATAAAAAACAAAATTTAGATTTCCTTGAAGAACTTGAAATATAAAGACATCTAGCAGATCCACAACTTAAAGTTGTTAATGAACAAATTAATCTTCTCTACCATTAAACTGTTTACTTTGATTGAGTTTACAATTTATACATAGATAAGACATATATTAAAGGAAAACAATAATTAATAAATAATAAAATTCTGTGACGTAGACTTTGGGTTTTTCATTTGGTTTTGATAAGTATTATTGTGCTGGTTCTCTCTTCTTAATAATTTAATTATAATAAATATAAATACTTTAATTTATATTAATAAATAGCACATTTAAGTAGTTAATTGCAATTCTCAATTATATTAGAGCTATTAAAATATATATATGGGCCCAATTTTTTTCACTTACAATATCATGAGCTTAAAAATTTCCAGGAATAATGATGTAAGCCTGCATTGTATTCGTTTAGAGAACTTTATACCATAAATTGGAAAAAAATTACTAATCCATTCTGACATATGTCACAAAGATGAATAATTACTGGTTTAAAAATATTACCAACTTTATTTACAACAAATGCTATAACTCAGATGGGTATTTAATAATTTTATGTTACCTATCAAAAGCTTCCCATAAATAGGTATCGTGGCGCCTCGAAAAAATTTCCCGAATTGTTTTTTAGTTGCCATGGTAACTGGTAAAAATTAAGGCATCTTATTGATTAAAAAGTAGAAATGTGAAACTTTCAATAATATTTACAAAAAGAAACAATATTGATTAAAATATTCAATTTTAACCAATGCTGAATATAAATTATTAGCACATATATAATTCGCACTTCTATGAAACTAAAACAAGTGTTGTTAATGAAGAAACTCATGGATAAATATTATAAATACGAATACAGTGATCAGAGAAGACGAGCGTGCCATCCTGCGCAACTAATACAGGTTCTATTTCTATTTTGTTGATAGCTTTTTTTTAAAAAATTAATGATTTGGGATTAGCCGGCAACTTCAACATGTTACTTTAGTGTTACATTGAGGCGAGCACATCTTAAAATTTCAATCTCATTATTTTTTCATAACGCACATAAAGATGTGTAACTTCAAAAATGGACAGTGTGCGTATTAAGTTGTGGTAAAAACTGTATAATTAGATTTCCTTTTTTAATTTTTTACTCAGATGGTACGGTCATGTACAAAGAATGTCAAAAGAACGACAAATCCTAACCTGGATCTTTCATTGAAGACGAAAAAGAGGAAGACCACGACTTAGTTAGAAAGAAGGTATAAATCGCGAAAAGAGAGAAAGAAAATTACATGGAAACCTTTGAACGGACCGAAATGAATGGCGACTGGGTATCGGGAGACGCTGGAAAACATTTTGAATCCGATTTATAATTTTTAAAAAAAACAGTTGATATTTGTTATATTTTAAAGTGATATACTTATACTTTGTATTTTTTTCAAATATATTTAAGATTATTTGTTGGAATTATTGCTATATACATATATATGTGTAAAAGCCAATTGGAATAAATTCATTATTTCGGTTACTGTACATATTTATAAAAAATCCCGAAACACGTCAAATTTAAATTATAACTTGACATTCTTTAACGTGAAAATGCAACCCCTACCTTCAACCCCCTTAGAATGACAGGTACAACCCCTAATTTTTTAAATGGGAAGTATAGGCTTGTGATATATAATTTGAAAGGTCTCTTCATTCTCTATTCAAAAATGTTATTGTTTTTAAATTAAATGCAAAAATTAACATAAAAAAAATTAAAATTATGTTGTTACCGAAATTCGCTACAATACAATAAAAAACTAAAATGTAATGCAAAACGTAATAAAATGTAAAACACGAAAAAGAACTATTAATGTTAATGAAGTAGATGTTCAAAATGTTCTCCGCGAACGTCTTGGCAACATCCTAATCTCAAATAAAACTGTCTTCTAACATTATTTAACATATCAGGCGTGATCGACCTAATCGCAAGCGTTATTCGTTCTTTTAAGTCATTTAAATTAGAAGGTTAAGTTTTGTACACATGGCTCTTCACATATCCCCATAAAAAGAAATCTAATAATGTAAGATCAGGTGATCGCGCTGGCCATTTAATCGATCCTCGCCTCCCTATCCACCGATTGGGAAATATTGTATCGAGGTACTGCCGGACATTAAGTTGGTAATGTGGTGGTGCTCCATCCTGCTGAAACCATATCGTATTCGCTGGAACTTGCGAGTTACCTGGATCAGGATATACATTTGCCAACGTTGGAATAACATCATTTTGAAGTAGTGCCAAATAATTGTTGCCGTTCAAGTTGCCCTCAATAAAAAAGGGACCAATGATATTGTTCCCTACAATCCCTGCCCAAACATTAACCTTTTGAGGGTATTGAGTGTGTTCTTCTCTCATCCAGTGAGGATTTTCCGTGGACCAGTAGCGGCAATTTTGCCGATTAGCATGACCGTTAAGTAAAAAAGTACACTCATCAGAAAACATATAATCCAACATGTCCATCATTTACTCACAAAAAAAAATTCTCCTATCAAAATCGTCTTCCATGAGCTCCTGAGTAGGTATCATCTTATACGAATGCAATTTATTTTCTTTTAAAATGTTTGCTATCGATGTATGGCTAGCATTGAATGTAGTGGATGCCTGTTTACTCGATGTATGTGGGTTTTCCTGAAACTCAAGCAACACATCTAATTTGAGTTCATCACTCAGTGCATTGGCAGCTGCTTTTTTTATCTGCCTTACATGACCAAACTCGCGAATCTGCTTTTCTATTTTACTTATTGTCCCTTGGGATATAGGCGGTAAATTAGGAAATTTCTCATGAAATAGGTGAGTTACTTCCTGTTGTGTTCGGATGTTATCTCCGTAACCAATCATTTGTAAAACTGTTATTTTATGCATTTCCGTTAATCTAACCATTTTTCAGAATTGAATTGAACAAACTTTATACTTAAATTACAACAATGACAACTTAAATAAAACAATTTACTACTGCTTGTTAAAATAGCGTTGCCACGGAAAGTTTTTTAATGGTTACCATCTAAAAACCACATTGCTGTGGTTTTTGTTCACTTTCTCATTATCAAGACCTAAACGGGAAATAAGTTTTAAGTATATTGTAATAAGTTTCGAGTATATTTTAGCCAATTTCGGTAACAACATGATTTTAATTTTTTTAATGTTAATTTTTGCATCAAATTTAAAAACAATAACATTTTTGAATAGAGAATAAAGAGACCTTTTAAATGATATATCACAAGCCTATACTTCCCATTTAAAAAATTGGGGGTTGTACCGGTCATTCTAAGGGGGTTGAAGGTAGGGGTGGCATTTTCACGTTATAGAATGTTAAGTTATAATTTAAATTTGATGTGTTTCGGGATTTTTTATAAATATGT
The DNA here is from genome assembly GCA_035357415.1 of Ophraella communa. Classification (NCBI taxonomy): domain Eukaryota; kingdom Metazoa; phylum Arthropoda; class Insecta; order Coleoptera; family Chrysomelidae; genus Ophraella; species Ophraella communa. The sequence goes on along the minus strand of CM068995.1, from coordinate 15,353,254 downwards.
ACAGTAACCGAAATAATGAATTTATTCCATTTGGCTTTTACACACTGTATATATATCTATTTAGAGACAGGAGGCTGTTTTATTTGAGGTTGTCGAATTATACCGGAAAAGTAGATGATCATAATTAAATGTTGATTTGGAAATATGTTTACACCCTCACAAAATAGCAACCGTAGTGTATTGGTCGTTAAAACATATTCAAATAGTATATGCTATTTTCAGTTTCGTAATTAGAAAGTCTACATGGAATCAGCTTTATTACGCCGGCAATAAAGTTTGTGATTGTGATGAAACAGAATTAACTGGCTTTGATTTAAATTACCTGTTTTTTTGTATAAAGTAATTCGTAAAACTTTATCGAAAAGTGATGCACATTTTGTATACTTATTTATTAAGAACAAACTTTTTAATGGACTTTAATCTTTTAATGATTTTAGTGATTAAACAAAATTAAGATAAGACGGATCTTTAAAGAATATTTTTGTATGTGTTTGCTATATTTTGAGTTTTAGTTAGATGTCTACATTGTTTTGCTACTAAAGTGTCTTATTTATTTTTTGAAAATTCGAATATTTTGAAAATTATCCCCGACTCACTTAAATATTGTGACGCCACGGAAAAATTTCTGAAATTTTTTTAAATTGCCATAATAACGAATCAAAATCGAGACATTTTATTAGTTAAGAAGTAGAGGCGTGATATTTTCTGTATAATTTCCTAATATCTGTATCTATATACAAGGAGGACGTAAAGTTTTGCATACATTTAATATTTTTATAACAAAAAAATTTGACGACATCCTCAGACGATTTTTATGGATGCAGGATGTTTTTTCATACGAAACGCTATAAGTTTGCGTTTTTAAGCTATTATTCTGTTTATTATTATATCGCAAACATTAAAACTAAAATTTTAAAATGTTTGGATGTTTTCCTAAAATTATCAGTCCGTTAATTAAAAAGAAATGTGTATAACATTCTATTTTATTTTGAGTAGCAAAATATTTTAATTTAACTAAAGATTAAAAGTGCATGCCTTTTACTTCTTGACAATAGCTAAGGCGATTTTAGAATTTTTCCAAAACTCAATATTTCAGGAAGAATGAGTTTTACCTCATTATAAACAGTTTCTTTAAATTAATTAACAATACTTTGGTCTTCTATTTGTGCATACTTTCTTCCCTAACTATCCATCGGTAGGGAAAACAGTATTTAAATAATCAAGCAATATCATTGCATAATGAGGTGGTGCGCCGTCCTGTTGAAACCATATCAAATAACTAGCAAATTTAGATTTTGATTAATTAGATAGAGCGCAACGACTGCAGGGCGCTCATTCAAAAAAAAAAATCCCACAAAATATTGTTATCAACAATTCCTGCCCAATCATTATTTTAGTATCCGACCAATATCCACAGTCTACAGTACCATTTAAGCGGTTTTTGGCCTTTTTTTTCGGAAAATTTAGGTTATTTGCGAAAATGATAAATAAAAAATTTTAGTTAAATTGATTGTACTAACCCTTACTTTTTGGAAGTCCATCTTATTAAGGATAATAAAAAACTCTTCGTTTTAACAAAACTTCCAATATTTATTTAAAAATTGCTTTTTTAAAAGACTCAATGACAGCTGTTTCGCTATGAAGCATCGTCAGATTGACATTTAAGTTACATTTTGTTTGTTTGTAGCTAGGTACCTGATGTTTAGGTAGTATTAAGGCTTTAATATTGTTATGTCTTATTACTTCCATACTTGGTCTAGCCTTAATACTACCTAAACATCAGGTACCTAGCTACAAACAAACAAAATGTAACTTAAATGTCAATCTGACGATGCTTCATAGCGAAACAGCTGTCATTGAGTCTTTTAAAAAAGCAATTTTTAAATAAATATTGGAAGTTTTGTTAAAACGAAGAGTTTTTTATTATCCTTAATAAAAAAATTTTAGATTTTTCTCATGATCTACAACTTTTCTGTGGACCACTTTTTATTTGGATATCAACTTTTGCCGCCTACCCCTAAAAAATGAATGACAAAAATTCAAAAAATTCAGGTGGCACATTTTTTCCATGTAATATAAGCCCCTTTAGAAAAGACAGATCGCTCAGACTACATACACACTTGTTGTTTCCGAGACTTGTAACCACATTCATACATGATTCAAATTTCAATTCTTTCTTTCTCAATTAAAGGTAGCATTATTTGTAAAGTTAAAAATAAGGTAATTAAAATTCCAATTAATCATATTTGAAAATGTTGTTGTAAATCTATAGGTACCAAAAAGTAAAAAAAGACTATAAACTTGAACAGCCTTACCAATAAACGGAGTATAAATATTTATACTGAGAATAAATAATTTATACCTAGAATAAACCTACGTTTCCACAGTTTTGGCATTCAGCGCGGAAAGCAGGGCATTTAATTCTTCAGTGTACCTTACCCCCACAGAAAAAGCATTTTATTGGTGGAGTTGCTGCCACTACATCGGCATTATTTTGTGAAGAATGTGGCTCAGCGTCTTGTTTCGGCGGCGTCGGTAAGGCGTTTAGAGATTCGTTGCAATCTCCCATAGTGTGTGAATCCCTTTGGGCCTTTTTCCAAAAGAAGAGCTTGTTTGATAGCTTCATCAAGCGCCAATGGTGGGTTTTCTAATAGCCGTTCTTTTATTTTAATAGAAGTGATTCCCGCAATGAAAGCGCCACGTAAAGCTTGACTCTGGTGCTCGCTAGCCGTAACAGTCTTGAATCCACAATCTTCTGCCAGAAGACGTAATACTCGACTATAATCAGATATAGTTTCACCTAGTTTTTGTTTCCTAGTTGCGAGCGTGTGACGAGCCAGGATTTCGTTTTTCGACTTGGTAAATGTGGTCTTCAATACCTCAATAGCTTCGGTGTATGTTTGACATTCCTTTATGTGAGCGAAAATACTTGCTGGGAGATGGTTTGCCAATAGCCTTAGCTTTATCGAGTCAGGCGTAGGTGTTCCAGGAGGAGACAACAATACAAGAAATAAATTTCTATAAGGTGCAGTCAATAAAAAAACTGAAAAAGTGGAAAATTGTTTCCACCTGCACCTGCACTTTTTCGGTTTTTTTTTAGGAGGAGCCTCCGCATCCATGAAGTTTTCAAATGTATAGGACCAATGCAACCATTTGGCATCAGCCTCGAACTTGTCGGGTCGTAGGTATCTAGCAGATGAACTCCCTGGGTTCGGTTTCCGTAGACATTATATAAGCTAATTAAATTGATACATTTAAACGAGAAACCACGAGAAACTTGGCTTTAATTAGCTTGGACGAAAACGTACATTAGTTTGCATAAATTACATTACAGGAAAATATAAAACGTAGGCATGACAAGCTTGTCACAATGGTTACAACACAATAGTAGTATATTATAAAAAAAAGGAAGGAGGTTTGACACTTCAAAGGACAGATGATACGGGTTCGATTCCCAACAACTTTTTTTTTAATAGTCATACTGTCATACTTCATTTAATTTGTTACTGTTTCATGTACTTGTGTCGACTTTGGCTACGTTGCCAAATCATTATTTTGGAATAAAAAGGGAATTTATTCCGAGTTTATTTGTGAACAATTTATACCAAGCTTATACCTAGAATAACTATTCTAAGTTTAAATAAGGAATAACCTAAGAATAAGAGATTTTTATTAGTTATAGTGGAAAAATGTAATATTTTTAAAATTGTTTTTTAAATCCTAATTCAAAAACGAAAATAGAAAATTATCATTTTTAATCTTGTTGGCAATCCTATAATAACCTTTATATGTATTAATCTATGAAACTATATAAATAACTTTTAAACCATTGCACTGATTATTCTTTAAAACTGCCATCCAATTAGTCATATATGCCTTTTGAAATAGTTAATTAATATAAGAATACTTCATATTATGTTTATTAATTTTTTATATTTTTGTTTCAGGTAAGTTGGACATCTTTATAACGTTAGCCAAAATGGTAAGACACGTTAATAATAATAAAAACACCACACTTTAGATTCTTAAAGGTAGCAATTTATTAAAAAGAAAATCATAAAAGGAAAAATGTGCTATATCTGCTCCTTTCATTGATCTAACATCCACTCTTTGAATTTCCGGTCTATTGCAACGTGATCTATTTGGTTTGAAAACTTATTTTCTGGTAAATTCCAAGTGACTTTGTAGATCGTTTTATGTGGGAATAAACTCCCGATAACTAGAAGAGTGTTATACAGAACCCACTAAGTAGGCTTTCATTTTTATTTTTCCCTCATTTTTTACTAATTACTCCATTTTTTAAGGTAATTTTATATTTTTTTCATTAGCATGATTATGACTGACTCTCTTGTCTGGGTTATACATATTTTTGTAGTGATTCATAGATTTTTAATTTTACATATACATCTTTACTTATTGCGGAAGGGTTAAACTTAATAATACTTGATTAAAATCTGTTGCATTGAGCCCTGCCATTATTATTTGTTTAAATAAAAAATGTAACTCTTCACTATCTTGATCAGTATTATTGCTATTCCATCTTGCACTTAAGAAAATGGTAGAGTAAATACCTTTGAATTTGATATCTTCGAATTTTAGTCAAAAACAAGGTTTTGTTATTTTTGTTTAAAATAGTGTAAAACCACTAAATCGATTTTTAAAATCCTTATAATTTTCAATATAATTGTCTACTTTTAAGTTTTGCTGTACTACTTCACCCCGATACTTTTCCACTCAGATCTAACAGTATTTTACACTAGCGGTAGCCAACCGGTGGTCCGCAGGACAATTTTGGTAGTCCGTGGGCACATCTAGACATATGGTTAGGTTAGCATTTTTTTAAATTCAACAAAAATAATATTTTAAGAAATTTTTTATTTTGAACATTTTTTTTTATTTTTAGTATTTTGTATTAGTAAAAACAAAAGCGTATGGTCATGAGCGGCATGAGTAAAATAAATAGCAACCAGTGCCATACACGCACAAGCACGGCCGAATTTAATTTTCGGGAAGCGACAAACGGTTAAATGCCGCCATTCCATTAACTGTTATTTTTTAGCTTGTGAACCGTCTGTTTTTTTTTTTAATTTACACTTTTTGAATGAGATAATCGGTAATGGCTTAATTTTGCCCACTTCGTTCCTCATCAGGTAGCAATTTAAAATCACGTAAAAAATCGAAAACTGGAACAAACGGCGTCGTAATAGCGTCTGTGGCTTCCGAACTGATTTACCTTCACTACGCGCATGCGCTAAACGGCAAGTGCAGCGCTGCGGCGGCGTTACTTTACAAAAATGCCTCGTATATATAACAGACTAAATCTTGTAGTAGTTAATATAATTTTAAATAACTGCAAAATATTAATTTAAAACCTTAAATTGTTATTCTTTTTCTTGAGTTGTACGTATCAATATTTTTACAACTTTTTACAACTTCTTACAACTACTGTACTTACATTTTCTAAAAAATGAGTATTGGTAAATGAGGTTATGATGATTTATGGCATAGATAAAAGAAGGAAATTTGTGCTTGTTCCTTTTATTTCAATAAATAGATACCTATTTATAATCCGTCTAGAAAGTATCCGGAATTTTTTATTATTCCTAATTTTAATATATTTTCTTTTCGTAACATTCTAAGACAAAAGTAATGCGTCAAGTAGATTGTGCCGATAGTATTCTATAGAAAAAATCGCATGACAACAGTATCAATCAAATATTGTTGATTGTAAACAGACGTGAGTTTGTAAAATAATGTCGCAAGTAGAAAAAATAAAAATGGTGAAATATTTGTATAGAAAGAGTGTTCGAAACGTTAAAAAACTAATGCAATTGACTGAACTCGGAAAAAATGCAGTGTATGAGATAATTAAGAGGATAAAAACTGGTAAAGTTTTTGGTACTTTTTTGTACATAGATCAGTTTCGGAAAGACCGCATAAGATTCGCGGAAAATCCGCGCCTAGGGTTTCGAAAACTGGCCAGCAGATTTAGAAATCAACGAAGAATAAATATGTGTCCAGAAACTGTCCGCATAGCACTGAGAAGACGAGGCTACATATCAAGGAAACCAAAAAAGATCCCTGCAATAACACATCTACAAAAGCAACGAAGAATGGAGTTTCGTCAACGTTTTCAAGGAGATAATTTCAGCAATATTTTTATATCTGATGAGAGTTGTTTCCAGATTGGTGCAAACCTGGAAAATTGAAGTGGTAAATGGGACGAATTGTTTGTGGTTATTTTATTATTCATATAATAATAAAAATATATACTGCAAAATTATAATTGTGCATTTTTTTCCGGATACTTTCTAGACGGACTATACATTGTTGACATTGTAGATATATTATTTTGGTATCTTTTAATTTTACCACCGCTACTTGAGGTGGTATATGAGTTACAAGCCAAGGTCAAGGTTAATGTTCTATATTCAGGATACAAAGAGCTCAATGCTTCGACAGGATGTGTAGCTGTCGCCAACCTTGTCCACCTCACGGACCACCTAGTTGATAATTTAAAATCCCGAGGACCACTAACATTAATTTATTGGATATATAAAAAAGTACATTTAAAGAAATTTATTGTACTACCCCTTTCTCTGTGGAAGTCCATCTTAATGAAAACATTAAAAACTTTTACTTTTCAATAATAGCTAAAATTGAGGTCTCGATGCTGAGAGAAATTTAGCTTTAATGCTATCGTCGGTAGATAAGTCAATGAGGGTTTTTTTTTGTACTTAAAGTGCTGCAATCTTCAATACTCCCAGAAAATGGATCTACTATCCACATATTGCCTGGTCTCGGATCTTTGTTTTTTGGATAATATCGTTCAAAAGCTTCTGTGACCGATTGTAAATGTTCTTTCACTATTGGTATTAGTTGCCGGTTTACATCTTTCTCTCTCATCTGTTCATCAAAATTTGGAAACATTTCCAGATCTTCTTCAGCCAGCCGCGTTTGCCATGTTATTTTCTTTTGGAAACCATCCATTTTTTCTCTTAATGTAAACACGTCCTTAAGATGTCCTTGTAAGGATGTATTTAGTTCATTTAACAATGAAAAAATATCTGACAGGTATGCAAGCTTGGCTAACCACACATCGTCGCACAAAAGGTTTTGAAATCTCAGCTTATTTTGCTGTTGCAAAAACAGTTTGACTTCCTCGCGCAAAGCGAATAGTCGCGTTAATATTTTTCCCCTCGACAGCCATCTCAACTCGGCGTGAAGAAGAAGGTGGAACCTATTTCGTCACAAAGTGCCTCGAATATACGAGAATTAATGCGGCACCGTCTGTACATATGCCAATACATTTTTTCCACTCAATACCGTGTTCCAGAAAATAAGAATTTAGTGTTTCAAAAATCTAAGCGCTAGTTGTTCTACCCAAACTGTTTTTGCAACAGCAAAATAAGCTGAGATTTCAAAACCTTTTGTGCGACGATGTGTGGTTAGCCAAGCTTGCATACCTGTCAGATATTTTTTCATTGTTAAATGAACTAAATACATCCTTACAAGGACATCTTAAGGACGTGTTTACATTAAGAGAAAAAATGGATGGTTTCCAAAAGAAAATAACATGGCAAACGCGGCTGGCTGAAGAAGATCTGGAAATGTTTCCAAATTTTGATGAACAGATGAGAGAGAAAGATGTAAACCGGCAACTAATACCAATAGTGAAAGAACATTTACAATCGGTCACAGAAGCTTTTGAACGATATTATCCAAAAAACAAAGATCCGAGACCAGGCAATATGTGGATAGTAGATCCATTTTCTGGGAGTATTGAAGATTGCAGCACTTTAAGTACAAAAAAAAACCCTCATTGACTTATCTACCGACGATAGCATTAAAGCTAAATTTCTCTCAGCATCGAGACCTCAATTTTAGCTATTATTGAAAAGTAAAAGTTTTTAATGTTTTCATTAAGATGGACTTCCACAGAGAAAGGGGTAGTACAATAAATTTCTTTAAATGTACTTTTTTATATATCCAATAAATTAATGTTAGTGGTCCTCGGGATTTTAAATTATCAACTAGGTGGTCCGTGAGGTGGACAAGGTTGGCGACAGCTACACATCCTGTCGAAGCATTGAGCTCTTTGTATCCTGAATATAGAACATTAACCTTGACCTTGGCTTGTAACTATATACCACCTCAAGTAGCGGTGGTAAAATTAAAAGATACCAAAATAATATATCTACAATGTCAACAATGTATAGTCCGTCTAGAAAGTATCCGGAAAAAAAAATGCACAATTATAATTTTGCAGTATATATTTTTATTATTATATGAATAATAAAATAACCACAAACAATTCGTCCCATTTACCACTTCAATTTTCCAGGTTTGCACCAATCTGGAAACAACTCTCATCAGATATAAAAATATTGCTGAAATTATCTCCTTGAAAACGTTGACGAAACTCCATTCTTCGTTGCTTTTGTAGATGTGTTATTGCAGGGATCTTTTTTGGTTTCCTTGATATGTAGCCTCGTCTTCTCAGTGCTATGCGGACAGTTTCTGGACACATATTTATTCTTCGTTGATTTCTAAATCTGCTGGCCAGTTTTCGAAACCCTAGGCGCGGATTTTCCGCGAATCTTATGCGGTCTTTCCGAAACTGATCTATGTACAAAAAAGTACCAAAAACTTTACCAGTTTTTATCCTCTTAATTATCTCATACACTGCATTTTTTCCGAGTTCAGTCAATTGCATTAGTTTTTTAACGTTTCGAACACTCTTTCTATACAAATATTTCACCATTTTTATTTTTTCTACTTGCGACATTATTTTACAAACTCACGTCTGTTTACAATCAACAATATTTGATTGATACTGTTGTCATGCGATTTTTTCTATAGAATACTATCGGCACAATCTACTTGACGCATTACTTTTGTCTTAGAATGTTACGAAAAGAAAATATATTAAAATTAGGAATAATAAAAAATTCCGGATACTTTCTAGACGGATTATAAATAGGTATCTATTTATTGAAATAAAAGGAACAAGCACAAATTTCCTTCTTTTATCTATGCCATAAATCATCATAACCTCATTTACCAATACTCATTTTTTAGAAAATGTAAGTACAGTAGTTGTAAAAAGTTGTAAAAATATTGATACGTACAACTCAAGAAAAAGAATAACAATTTAAGGTTTTAAATTAATATTTTGCAGTTATTTAAAATTATATTAACTACTACAAGATTTAGTCTGTTATATATACGAGGCATTTTTGTAAAGTAACGCCGCCGCAGCGCTGCACTTGCCGTTTAGCGCATGCGCGTAGTGAAGGTAAATCAGTTCGGAAGCCACAGACGCTATTACGACGCCGTTTGTTCCAGTTTTCGATTTTTTACGTGATTTTAAATTGCTACCTGATGAGGAACGAAGTGGGCAAAATTAAGCCATTACCGATTATCTCATTCAAAAAGTGTAAATTAAAAAAAAAACAGACGGTTCACAAGCTAAAAAATAACAGTTAATGGAATGGCGGCATTTAACATCTCCTAGGAAAGTCAAATTCAGGCAAACAATTTCTGCCCAGAAAACCATGTCCACTGCCTTTTGGGACAGATAGTGTGTGTTGTTGGTCGATTTTCTGCCTCGCGGTGAAATGTTCAATGCAGCCGCTTACTGTGGAATTTAAAAAAAAACTGCGCAGCGCAATTGAAAACAAACAGCGTGGCATCCTGAGTGCAGGCGTTGTTTTGCTTCACGGTAGTGCTCATCTACATTTTGCAATTCGAACTCAAGAGCGGATCACATCATTTGGCTCGGAGCAATTGGACCATCTTCCATACAGTCCCAAACAAGCGCCTAGCGACTACCAGTTGTTTCTGCACTTGAAGAAGATTGAGGTATCTCCAAAACATTCATTCTGAATGCAGCAACCGCTTCTTCAGGTGTCGAAAAACGTTGACCTCTCAGTTTGTTGTTTACGTACGGGAATAATAAGACGTCACTCGGTGCCAAGTCAGGACTAGATGGCAAATGACTCATCAAATTGATGATTTGGGAGCACAAAAATGCAGTTGTTGGAGCCGATGTCGTCGTGAAGAATGATTCGTCATCGGCGGTTGGTTTTCCTGATTTCTTGGAAAACAACTGGCAAACAAATGGTTGTGTACTACTCAGAATTGAGTGTTCTGCGTTGTTCTAGTGGTACGGTTGCGACGTCCAGGCGATCATTTGCTTGGAAGTGCTTCCTGCTCGAACAACTTTTGTTGGATTGGGCTCATCTTGAAACACCCATACAGTGGACTGCCGTTTACTTTTGGGCTCATACGCATAAATCCATTATTCATCACTTGTCACGATATCTTAGACGTGTTTCGAAGCACCGCGATCGTGTTTTTTGAGCATTTCCTTTGACCGATAGACACGAGCCTTTTTTTGAGCGATTGACAAATTGTGTGGAAACCAACGCGAACAAATTTTTTTGACCGTCAAATATTTATGCAATATTGAATGTATGCTGATTCCACTAAGGCCTAAGGTTGTATCAATCTCACGATGGGTCACATGACGATAAACACTGGTTCTTGATGGAGCTTCATCGGCAAAAATTGAATTAAGTTCATCCATGCACTGTTTCTGAGTTAATCCACGTCAAAGGATGTAAAAAATAATCTCATGAAAATGTTATGATTTAATTCCATTTTTGAGCCTAGATGAATCTTTTAAGTTACAACTGTACACAACACAAATAGCGCTCGTATGTTGAAACGTTCTCGAAATATAAAAGACAACCCTCGTATCAAACAATAGTGAGTAGATGGTTAGTTTTTATTGTAGGTGCGTGAAAGTTTCATATTTTCAGATCATTTTGCAGTTGTTGAGTTATTAACTTTGATGCTGACGGAAATACAATCCAGTATAATTTAACAACAGGACGTTTTAAAATTTTAATGATATATAGCACTCGTTATTCTCTCTATTTATTAATTAATAGGATTAAATTAATACGAAACTTTTAACGAAACATAATTATATTAACTAGATATAGGAAATATTTAATTTGTTTGCATTTGCAAATTATTGTCATAACAAAATTGTATAAAATAGAATAGCATCTGTTGTATTCAATTATTCTAATTCTAAAAATCTGGTCTATATATATATAATAGTATTAGGTGAGTTTTGATGGGAATTTCAGCATTCATTTTATTGATATTTATTGATAAAATAATTAAAAAAAATAACCATAAAATATATAATAAATTGGCATATACGAATTATAGAACTTTAAATAAAAAGACATCTAGCAGATCAACAATTTAAAGTAGTGAATGAACAAATAAAATTCTTCACTATTAAACTGTTTACTTTGATATAGTCTTCATTTTATACATATATAAGAAGTATAATTGTAACAGAAATATATTAAGTTATTGTAAAGATCAGCATGATATTTATAGTTTTTTCCTGGTTTTCATTGCATAGTTATGCTGATCAGAGAGAATTACATCCAGAATAATCCCTTAGGGCTAATAACATCTAGGCTTTAATATTGTTGTGTCTTACTTCCATACTTGGTCTAGCCTTAATACTACCTAAACATCAGATACCTAGCTATAAACAAAAAAAAGTTATTTCAAAATGTCAATCTGATAAAATTGATTGTACTAACCCTTACTTTTTGGAAGTCCATCTTATTAAGGATAATAAAAAACTCTTCGTTTTAACAAAACTTCCAATATTTATTTAAAAATTGCTTTTTTAAAAGACTCAATGACAGCTGTTTCGCTATGAAGCATCGTCAGATTTGTAGCTAGGTACCTGATCATCAGGTACCTAGCTACAAACAAACAAAATGTAACTTAAATGTCAATCTGACGATGCTTCATGCTGTCATTGAATCTTTTAAAAAAGCAATTTTTAAATAAATATTGGAAGTTTTGTTGAAACGAAGAGTTTTTTATTATCCTCAATCTGATGATGCTAGTTATTTAGCGAGACAGCTGTAATTGATATTTTAAACCTAATTTTTTCAATTAAACTTGGAAGTTGAGTTAAAACAATAGTTTTTTAATATTCTTCGTAAGATGGACTTTCAAAAAGTAAGGCTTAGTTCAATAAATTTAACTACTAAACTTCTGCTATTAGTTGTTTATAGTATATTTCAAATAGTTTTTATTAAAATATGGGATCTATATGATATGCATGATATGAAACATGCAATAAAACTTCATGATATATTTTCGAAGTATTCATGGAAAATGTTGATTATGGATTATTGAGAATATACATAATATAATTACCAGCATTTATTGCGTTTTTCATAAAAAAGGAATTCCCAAAACAATGTTCACGTTCACGCTTGACTTTGTTTTTAATAAAGGTCGTTTAACACTGTCTACGTGAAACATATTAAGAGCTGTAATACGTACATATATTTCGGTCCAATAGACAATTTGCCGGAAACATGGTTACATTACACTCCACTAAATGTCTCTCGTCGTGTCCTATTATTTGTTCGATAGAACGACAGGAGGGGTAAAGGTATAGGTGTTCGGACAGGGCAACGCTTGCACTTAATTAAATTTGAAGCTTGCTATTAACTATTAATTTTAATCAAAGTTATTATGGGTACCACTCTACCTGTTTAAAACTTACTGATTTTATTTTCACTAAAAATTCTGTGGCTTATGGACTTGTTTCCAAGCAAATCTTTTTTCACCACCACCATCACCACATTAATTAGGTAATAATGAAAATTTGCACCACGAAAAGTTAAACACAAATAATTTTAAAATGTGTTATAAAAAACTTTAAAATTTCATCGAAATGTTAACAAATACTTAAAAAATCTAAGAACAGTAAACAACTAAAGGGTTGAACGAAACTTCCACTATTTATTTGCAAAATACGTTTTTAAATGCAATGACAGCTGTTTTGCTAAGAACTAGCATCGTCAGATTGACAATACGAGGTATGGCTATTAAATAACGAGATTACGCGCGCAGAAAGCGTCCTGGAGGCGACTGAGTGCTATAAGTTGTTGAAAGAGGCCTATGGTGAGAATACTATATCTTGTGCGCGTGTTTACGAATGGTATAAAAGGTCGAGAGAGCACCGAAGATGACCAACGTCCAGGTCGACCTGTCTTTGTTTCAACTCTGCAAATAGTGACAAAAATAAATGATTTTGTGCGCGGAGATCGTCGTATGAGCATTCGGATGTTTGCTGAGACTGTAAACGTCGATAAAGAAATTGTCAGAAAAATTTTACATGACGAATTAAACATGAAGAAAATCTGTGCGAAGTCAAAAAATTTGACCCCTGACCAAAAGCTCGTCCGCCAACAGATCTGCTCAGATTTTCTTCAGAGATTAGATAAAGAACCTGAATTGATGGAAAACATCATCAGTTGCGGTGGGTATTGGATATTCCAATACGATGTTGAATTTAAGCAGCAATCCGTGCACTGAAAAATTCCTGCATTGTCGAAAATTAAAAAACAAGTATGTCGAAATCAAAATTTAAAGTTTTTTTCGACATCAACGGCATCGTGATGACTGAATGGGTCAAATTGTGAACCAAACTTACAAATTTGAAAGTTTTGAAGTTGCGAGAGCGAGTGCGTAAGAAACGGCCGGAGTTGTGGAAAAACATATCGTGGATCTTGCACCAGGACAACGCATCTACCTATAACGCGCTGTCTGGGAAGCGTTATTTAACCGCTAGAGGCATTCCAGTGCTCGAACACGCGCCGTTCTCGCCTGATTTAGCACCCTGTGACTTTTTCTTGTTTCCGAAGATCAAATCTGCCGTAAAAGGAGACCAATGGAGAAAACGAATGGAACGGTGTGTGGCCAGGGAAGGGGAGTATATTGAAGGGGAGCATTCGATTGTAGAAATTTTTTTTCATAAGCATTCTCGTTATTTAATAGCCAGACCTCGTATGTCAATCTGACGATTTTTTCATTACGTTTATTAAAAAACTCTAATAATCAATGCAAGTGCTCTATATAACTTTACTATTTTCATAATAATAATCGAGCGGGCAGATGAACTCGTCAGACAGGGAGCCAACAAATCTTGCTAGGTACCTGAGGCAATAATAGAGCCAAGTAATGGGCGGAGAGAGGATTAGAAGAACAATGGACTAACTGCAGTAGACTTAGGCAGGCGAAACAAACAATCGCCTACCCTGACAAAGCTAGAACAAAGTTGTTATATAATAAATCCAGATCACAGCTGCGCCTGCTTGTTGGAGTCTTTACCGGCCACTGTGGACTCAGAAGACATTTACATCTCTTGGATGTAGTCGAAGACCCAAGTCAGACTGTCCAAACTGTGGGAAGGAGGCGACTTCTTACCACTTCCTGGGCACCTGTGAGGTATACGCATAATTCAGACAAGACATCTTTGATGTGCGAACAATCGAGGAAGAACACTTGCACACCCCCGCTCCAAAGGATGTCATGGCTTACATACGAAGGTCGCGGCGTTTCGGTAGGGCACCGAACGTGTGATTACATGGAGGGGGAGACCCTGGGTTACAGCAAAAAGAGCCCGAAGGGCCTACTTGCCAGGCATCAGCCACCCCGCCCATTACATTCATTCATAATAATAAAAACCTGATGTATAATAAAAGCTTAAAAATTACCTCAAACGTATCAAAGTTTAGTATAGAGACGGCCTACGGCTCAAGGGCAGTTTAACGACACTTTTACCTTGTACTAATTATGAAACTGGTATTAAATGATAAGAATTGTATGTTACCGATATAAAGTTCTTCTTTTGTTTCTGAAAAGCCTTTTCAGAATAAATGTTTGTAATATTCTTTCATTAATTAGCCTCTTAAACATTTGTACGACTTAAAAGTACTTAAAAATTTCTTTAAACAACTTTGTTTCTTGTCTGCAGCTTTACTAAGTTTTGTATTGTAAATAAATATTATTTCCTTTTCTTTTTCTAACAAAATACTTCGATATCGGTATTCATAGAAAAGAGAAATACAGCTTCTTTTTAAAGATCAAGTATTTTGTTTAAAAATAACTTTTCTCTGAGATAAATATTAGAAAACTCACTAGTTAGCAATTATCTTGAAAAAAGATAACTTCGTCAAAAGGCCAGAAAAATCATTAAAAGAAAGATTTAAATTAATTAGATTTTTAACAAACTTTTCGTTTCTTTTTAATGATCTGTACTTTTTAAAAGTTGCTAAATATTGGAATTAAAAATATTTAATTACCCTAAAATTTAACTGAGACTAAATAAAATTAAAATATAATTTTATTGACATACTATACTTATTCCGGTATCAACCACTTTCAATCAAAGTAATCTGGTTTCAAAACTACTAAGAAATTGGAAATGATGAAGATTTCTATATGTACATTTTTCAGTTTGTTATTTTATGTTTTGTGTTCTTTTCTACTACGGAATAAGATAAATTGATCTGGCACAACAAATTAAGCTGGCATATGTACTAATATTTATAAAAATGTGTTTTGTGTTTTGAAAATAATTGTTAAAGCATAATTTCCTGATATTGTAATTACTGTAATTCAACTTATCTTTTATCTTATATAACTTTAATGTTGTTAATACTTTCTTTTAACACCGTTATGTCTCCTCTTATAGCTTGATGATGGTTTGTTGACCGAAACATGTCACTGATGTAGGGGTTGTCTACTACGACCTGTGAGATCTATTAAGCCCCCTTACTTGCTTAAACAGTGGGTTTTCCCGTGTTTAAAGCACCGCCTCCAATCCTACCTTCTTTATGAAGGTTAGGATGTCTATCTACTATATTTTTTTTTTAAATTTATGTTTATATACGTTTTATTTTTTTATTTTATTTTATTAATATTTATACTTTATTATAGTTTGTAAAAAATGTGTTATTGAATAAACATTATTATTATTATTATCAATTTAGGTAAGTCATCCTCTTCTATTTCGTTTGCTCCAAGTTGTAGAGCTCTTGTATTTCCTAGGGCAGGACATGCTGTGAGTATGTGTATTGAGTTTTTCTCGTCCTTTTCTTTAATCTCCAGTATATGTAGGTGTTCTCTTAGTTTAGAGTGACCCGTTAAGATACTTGTAAGATTTCTTCCCTTCTGCCCTTCTGGCAAGCGTATCTGCCATTTCATTTCCTTCTATTCCCGAGTGTCCAGATTTGTTCAGTCTTTCTAAACACTCCAAGAATAATTTGGATGTTATAACGCTGGAGTTAAGTGCTTTTGCATTATTATATGATAAGATTGTGTTCTTGCCTATCTGTGATATTACTGAAGAATCCCATTGACTTTTTTTGCTCAGCTTTACCGTGCAATTTCTTGTAGTTCTGGGGTAGTTCTTGGGTAGTTCTTGTAGTTCTGGGGTAGTTCTCAGTTTGGATTATGTTGAAGTGATTTAGGCATATGCCTTACATTTCCTTCACTGACCATCCTTTGGAATATCCTTCTTACATTTCCCACATGAAGATGTAGTTTCCCTGCAAAGGATTTGCATATCATCAAGGTTTTTGTGGCCTTCCTTATTATTTTTTTTTCATATTGATTCCAGAGTAGTTTATTGTCTAGTGTTAAGCCTCTGTTTTCCATTCTATTGTTGTCCCTACTAGCTGGACGTTTCTTAGATTTAGTTTCCTTTTGCTGATGAAAGCAATTAGATTGGTCTTGGTGGGATTGTTGTTTAGTCCCACTCTATTGCACCACTCTATAATGTATTCTAGACCTTTCTGTACTATTTTACACAGAATGTGTTCAAACTTGACTCTGGCGTATATGACAATATCGTCGGCATACCCTTTGCAGGATAGACCAAGGTATGTCATACCGCGCAAGAGTTCATCTACTATGAGGCTCCATAAGAGAATTGATACTACTTTCCCTTGGGGTCAGCCTCTATTTCTAGAGATGGTGATTGTGTCTTGGCCCATATACATTTCTACTCTCATTGAAGATAGTCGAGATATCCAAGTTGTTATCATTTCGTCCACTGCTCTTTCTTCAAGTGCTCTCTTTACCACTTCATGTGGCGTGTTATCAAATAATGCTCCTTCTATGTCCAGAAAGGCACATATCATTGTTTTTTACTGGAAAGCGTGTCTTGTATTTTGCTTGTCAGCTGTATCGGAGGAGTAGATTTTTTGTAGATTTTTCTGCTTGGTACGCATGTTGTTGAGGATGCAATATTTTCATCCTAATGTAGCTATCAACCATTTTTACCATCGTTTTTAAAACAAAGGATGTGAGGTTGATAGGTCTTAGGTATTTAGGGCTCGTTGTGTCCCTGCTTTTGGTATGAAGGTGACCTTCGCCCTTCTCCATATTTTTGGTATGTATCCAAGTTCTAGGCAGTTTCTGATGTGGCAGTAGTTCCTCTTGTCCTTTCTGTAAAAGGGCACGAAAGATTTCATCTACTCCTGGTGTTTTGAAAGGTTGGAATGTGTTTAGTGCCCATTTCAATCTTTCATCGCTGCATATGTGTCTAGCCATTGCAGTGATTTATTTGGTTGTTCTTCTATCTCTTGGAGAATTCCCAGAAGTACCACTTCCCGAAAAATGAGTTTCAAATAAGAGTTTCCCTCTTTCTTCCACATTTTCCGTGAAGCTTCCGTCTGACTGATGTAATATTCTAGATACAATTTCATAGCCACTACTCTATTGAAAATGTTTCCAAGTTGATGATAATGCCAAATATTGTTTCTTAAAACTTGTTTTACAAGCAATAATAATATATGGTTTTTGATAAACAAAAAAACCTTATGCTGGTTTCGGAGCTGCAGCCAACATTAATGTATTCATAAAAAAGATGCCGTTATAAACTTTTATCAACATGAAAAAGAGAGCCTAGTAAACAGTAGGAAAATGTAACGTGCTCAAATTAATTCGTCGATCGTGCTTATTCATATCGCGAAGGGATCAAGGTTTACAAATCGTTCTGTCGCCGCCTACACAAGCGTTAAAAACTTAATTAGGTAACATTTGTTTCGTCATGATCAACATGAAACCGTGTTTTTGGTTTGATACAAAAATTATTGAGTTATCGAAGGGAGAATTTAATTATAGAATTGCATAAAACATAAATAAAAATGTGGATGTACATCGTCATGAATTTTGAATATTATACAGGGTCCGGCAAACCTCTGTCGCAGTTCTATAACTCTTATTGTATATAACTTAAATATTTCTTTATAAGGTATATGTAAAGGGTAATTAAAATCAAACATTTTAGAATTATATTCATGTATATCCATTAGTAAACTAGGCAATTTACTTAATTTTTTTCAAATGGAATGCCATACTTTTTCTCACATTTTTAAAACCGAAATAGTTAGTACTATGCACTCACTATGGAACACTATAAATTTTTTCTATAAAACAGCCAGTCACCTCGGAGAAAACCACATTTTGCCCAAAAAATTTGAAATTGCGTATCTCTTTTTAAAAACCCGCAACTTTTGAAAATAAAACATTCAAATTACCGATGTACAAAGACAACGGACTGAAGAATTTTTTAGACTCCGCTTAAAATTTTTATTTTGTACTGTATTTATTTTGGTCTTAAGGATAGAGTCTAACAATCACCTAAATAGAGCAAAAATAAACTTTCGCATCACAAATTCATGTTGAATTAATCAGTTGCACTGTAATTTTCCAGGTAGCACCTAAAATTGTAAGAGTAGTAAGAGTTAGTTTCATTCATTGTTAAAAAATCAATAAAGTAGGATTAATATTAGTATAGATTGAATAAATAGTTATGTTTATCCTAAAAATAAATATTAGCAAGAGCTTCGTATTAGTGGATAAGTGTAGCAAAGTCAGAACAGAAAGAACTGACAATTTTTTCATAAGGGTGTAAAATTTTGCTATGTAATAAGAAATGCTGGGGTAATGGTTAAAAATCAGCATTAAAACCAAAAACACATTGGTTGATACATGTAAAAATCAAGATTATAAGAAATGGGCAATAATGGTAATATTTAAGCACAGATAGGAGTTAAAGTTACAGATTAACATTTGGGAATAAAAGTATTAGAGTTTCAGGAAAGGAGAAAAATTAGATGGTAAAAGTAAAATTATAATCTCGACCAATCAAACTGTCATATTCACAATTTAAACATTAAAAATTACTTTAGCCAAATTTAGTGTAAAATGTCTTTAAAAAATTTGTATACTTTATCAAAAGAAGTATGATTGGGAAATTAATGGGATTTAAAAAGGATTTACTTATATTATAATTTTCTATTTTGTGGGAAAATGTCAAAATGACTAAAAGACGTGTTTTCTCTCCCTTTATAACGTTAATATTTAAATTTATTTATTAAAAATTTTGTAATCGTCCTCTATTGTTAAATCAGTATCCACCGGAATTCCACCGATAGATTTATTATTAATTGAAAGAAAGAAAATGCAAGAGGAAGAAAATAAAAAGGAAGCCAAGATGATATTCAGGGAAAGGGCAACAAAGATGGGTAGAAGAAAATGATAAGGGGCAGTGGACAATAAGGCTTATAGGGGATTTAAGGAAATGGGTAGGGTGTAAACACAGAAGGTTGGGGTATTGGTTAACACAGGCTTTAACAGGGCATGGGTCTTTTGGATTTTACACAAGGAAAATGAAGCTCAGTGAAAATGATCTCTGTCGTTACTGTGGCGCAGTGAATTATGCAGAACATACAATATTCGTTTGTGACAGTTGAAAAGGAATAAGAAAAATCACAGAGAGGACCCTACAGACTCGGTTACAGGTAGACATGGTGAAATTAATGATTGAATCTATAGAAAATTGGGAGGTGATAGCGGCAATGATAACAAAGATTATGGAAGATAAAAAACGGGAGGAGCAGGAAGATCAGAGAAGAGAGGAAAATGAAGGAGAAAAAATAAGAACAGAGCCATGGTGTTGTGCTTCCCGGTAGCTCCATGGCGTGTAACAATAAGAAGGTTAGGGGGTTTTAGTCGAGGGTAGTGTCCGACTTTACTTTTATAATAGTAAAGGGTAGTAAGTCTAGTATCTAGAATAATCATACAACGTCCCTAACTAGTATAGTTGGTATAGGCAGCAGCACGTGGAGCAATTCTTTTTAAAGTGAGATATCGCAGGAACTTTTTAGGGTACTTTTCTTGACTAAATGGTATCTACAACTTCTGTCTGACTACTGTATTTTTGACTTTATATGTCTAGCTGATGCTTAACTTTCTTCTATACACCTAGATTTCAAAAGCTTGTATTTTCTTAAGTACAGTTCCTTTATAGTTCAAGCCTCCATTCTCATTCTTAATTCCAAACTTCAACTATGGAAATTGAAAAACTTTTTCATTCTTGTAAATGTCGATTTTGTCTGCTCTATTCTATTTCTAATTTCTTTTGACGAATCATATTCAGCATTCAAATTGCATCCTCAGTACCTATGAACAATTAAAATTCTATCGTGCATTAATATTTTCGATTTCTCTTTATTTTTATTTGGTACTTTATTTTTTTAAACCATATTCTAATTTGCTTATAATTTATTTGTTTGTTTTATGTATAACAGTTTTTCTGAGCTTGCTTTCAAAGTTTAATAGTCGGGCAAAAATAAACAATTAAAATTTTTCTTAAATATTTTAATTTTTAAAGTAGCTCCAACAATAACAGCTTTTGATAAGAGGCGACAATATAATTGGATATCTCAGGTCATGGAACTACTTCCTCTAAATAAGCTCATTAGAAAGATTCATTACTGAGTATTCTCATAAGAGAAAAACTACATTGATACAATGAAATTTATTGAAAGTTAATCTTATTAAGAGCAGTAAACAACTGAACGGTTGAACGAAACGATCACTATGTCAGATTGACATATTTATTAAAGTTACATTTTGTTTGTTTATAGCTGGGTACCTGATGTTAATTAAGTAGGTAAGGCTAGACCAACTATGGAAGTAATGAGATAAAAATATTAAATCCTAGATGTTATTAGCCCTAAGGAATTATCCTGGATGTATTTCCCTCTAAGATCAGTATGCAATGACAAAGAAAAACCCGGAAAAAAACTATGTCATGCTGATCTTTACAATAACTTAATATATTTGTGTTTTACACTTACGTCTTATCTATGTATAAAATGAAAACTCAATCAAAGTAATCAGCTTAATAGTGGAGAGATTCCATAATTTATTTGTTCATTAACTACTTTAAATTGTTGACCTGCTAGATGTCTATTTATTGATGTAAAAGTAATAGTAACCCAAATAAAACTATTGCTTGTTGTTTTTTTCCTTAAACTGTTTATTAAAAGATTTTATTCTTCTTTTATTTTTAGGAGTATATATCTATTTTGTATTGTTTTTTGCTTATTTGGAAATAGCTTTACTTTTATTTTAATTCAAGTTACGTTACTGTTGGCAGTTAACAATAAAAGTACATCGCGAAAATACTTTTTTCATTGAATACATTTATACAACGGTAACAACCATATTTATGGGTATGAAAAGCAAACAATTCTTCCTAAAAAGCTTCGCCACAAAGAGCGAAAGAATGAATAGGGATCAAGGATTCTTGTGACTGCGAATACAATTTACAAAATTAATTATGGTAATTGATGCTGTTTCCAATAAATTTGCCGAAACTGTTATTTATTAACCATAAAGGAGGCTTTGTTCTATAAATTAACCTTTTACGAAAAATGGAAATTAAATCTAGTTAGACTTAAGCATTATAATTATATACATTTTAAAAATAATATTTTCTTGGCATGAAAAATTGTTAAAATATTAATTATTCAAGAAATTCTTAAAGATTCTAAAGTATATAATATGATAAGAGAGCAAATTTTGCCGGCAAAATGTTCGACTGGTATGAAGGTTTGTTGCTTTGCAATTTAATTGCCAAAAAGCAACAAACTTGAATAAAACCAGAAGAAAATTTAGCCGGGAAAAAATTTTCTCTCGAATGGTATTCGGCAAGACTATTTCATTATATTTCGTTATAGTAGTTAACTCGTTCTTTTCTACTAAAGATTGATTTTGTATATTATTGACATTTAACATAATTTGGGAACTCAAAGGTCCAGCTTCATTTGTTGTCCTGAGATTTTCGATCAACTTCTCGTGCTGTCTGGAATCCACTTCCAATTGGGGTGAACGGTAAGAAAGAGCCTGCCTGATAAAATCTTTGGTCCTTTTCTTTCCAATAACTAGAATAGTCTAACAGAGCATACATTTTCGTTTGATGACTTTCTTACCAACCATTTGCTGCATGCCAAACTTTTTGACCCGCCTGAGCTGTTTTCGAAAAAATGCTGTTGTATTCAATTCGACCCGGAAATTCTCCCATCATATCAATATTCTTCTGGAAAAAGTTAATCTTGCAGTTTACGGCCTCATTGCCTCTCCAAGAAAGTTCAAATGAGCAATAGTGAAAAAACTTCAAATGAGCAATAGTGAAAAAACTTTTTTTGTGCTCCATCGGGGGTTTCTTCGTCGTAGCTTTTGATCATTTTTTATGGTTCTTTGGTGGATAATGCTTTTGAACTGAGTTATCTTATTTCTGGACAACTTTGAAGCTGCCTTCACTTGGTGTCTCTGGCTAATCCTGCACATTTGAAAGGGCCGTAATCCGTAAAATCTTTTTTTGTACCATTTTTGCTGTTGTATTCAACATTGACTTTACAGACGACTCTTTATAGTAGTCTTCGCCATTGCATTTTTTCATATTAAATGCGTAATCCTCGAGAATTTTTGCTAGTTCCGTTATGGTAATACATTCACCATTTAAATGTCCGTTGATAAAGAAAGGTCCGACAATGTGGTCACCTAGGAAACCACACCAAACGTTTAACTTTTGGGGATGTTGTGTATGGAATTCACGTATAATATGTGGATCACATTCAGCCCAATATCTACAATTATGCCTATTTACTAAGCCGTTTAATGAAAATGAGTATTCATCAGAAAAGCAAATATTGTTTAACAATAGTGGATTGTTATTGATACACTGCGTCATTGATTCGCAAAACTCAAGACAACGATCAAAATCATCTTCATTCAACTAGTGCACCAACTTAACTTTGTATGGGTGGTACTTGAATTTATGTAGAACTCGGAAAACTGTTGAAAATGAAACACCAATTGCTCTACTTATTGTTAACAACTATTGGGGTTGTTGAGCCTCGAAGTTGACTTGCCCTAAAATTGCCACTTGGATTGCTTCGTTATTTACGATTCCCCCTCGCTTATGCACTTTATTGCAAACGGACCCTGTTGTGGTAAATTTTTCCATCAGTTGGATTACATACTTATGAGTTGCATGTCTTCCGTCATGTAATTCGATAAATATTTTAGCAGCAGCTCTTGCACAATTATTATTTTGGTAGTATGAACCTACAATTTCAATTCTTTCTTGCAAAGAGTAAACTATTTCAGCGAAACAAAATAAATAATGTATTAAAGTACACTATAAATAGTGACTACAAATTCTAGTTGACAATGTCAAACTTAAATAAAAAAGTTTTTTGTGGTTCGTATTTTTGAAGTAGAATAAATAGCACAGTTAAAAAAAAAGAAAAACCCATTTTATTACAGGCAAAGGTGAAAGTAAAATATAAGTACAATTTGTGCTATTAAAAGAAAAATTGTTTATCTCATAAACTAACCACTTTAACCTACAAGTATTATACATTTTTGAAATCAGCTCAAAGAGGAGTATCCAAATTTTACATAAAAAATCTGAGATGTAATTAAAAAAAAGGATGCTGCTAGGGGTGAGGGGTGGCTCTTCCAGTAAGTTTAAATAAGCCATAATGCTTGCCTCTTCCAACATAAATTGACGTGTTATTGCATTTTTCCTAAATACCAGTATTACAAAAGTTAATAAAGGTAATAAAAAACTCTTCGTTTCAACGTAACTTCCAAGTTTATTTGAAAAATTTTTAAATCACAATGACGGCCGTTTCGCTGAGAAGCATCGTCAGATTGACATTTAAATTACATTTTGTTTGTTTGTAGCTAGGTACCTGATGTTTAGGTAGTATTAAGGTTAGACCAAGTATGGAAGTAATAAGACATAACAATATTAAAGCCTAGATGTTAATAGCCCTAAGGGATTATCCTGGATGTAATTCCCTCTAAGATCAATATAACTGTGCAATAATATAGAAAAACCAGGAAAAAACTATATCATGCTGATCTTTACACTAACTTAATATATTTGTGTTTTACAATTATGTCTTATCTATGTATAAAATGTAAACTCAATCAAAGTAAGCAGTTTAATAGTGGAGAACTTCCAAGATTTATTTGTTCATTAACAACTTTAAATTGTGGATCTGCTAGATGTCTTTTTATTTCAAGTTCTTCAAGGAAATCTAAATTTTGTTTTTTATCACAAGTGTGTAGTATTTGGATGTCATTGGTGTGTAATAGTGAGGTTGGATGTTTAAGTAGGTGTTTTGCATAATTTGACTTATCTGGTTGTTTTAATCTATATGCTCTTAAGTGTCTATTAAATCTTACTTCAAAATTTCTTTGTGTTTGACCCATACAGCATTACATTCTGGACAATTAATTTTGTAAACACCAGATTTTTTTAATTTGGGTAATTTTGTTTTTACATTTAACAATTTTGTTATGTCTTATTACTTCCATACTTGGTCTAACCTTAATACTACCTAAATATCAGGTACCTAGCTACAAACAAACAAAATGTTACTTAAATGTCAATCTGACGATGCTTCTTAGCGAAACGGCCGTCATTGTGATTTAAAAATTTTTCAAATAAACTTGGAAGTTACTAAGGATAATAAAAAACTCATCGTTTTAACAAAACTTCCAATATTTATTTAAAAACTGCTTTTTTAAAAGACTCAATGACAGCAGTTTTTAAATAAATATTGGAAGTTTTGTTAAAACGAAGAGTTTTTTATTATCCTTAATAAGATGGACTTTCAAAAAGTAAGGGTTAGTACAATCAATTTAACTTGGAAGTTACGTTGAAACGAAGAGTTTTTTATTATTCTTAATAAGATGGACTTCCAAAAAGTAAGTAATTAATAAAGGTAGATACTTTTATTTGAAAACCACTGTATATCAAGATTTATGGACTTTGATTTATAAATATTTTCAGATCAATAATGACTTCTTTTAAGAATAATTAAAAGCTCTTCGTTTTTACAAAACTGCTGTCATTGAGTCTTTTAAAAAAGCAGTTTTTAAATAAATATTGGAAGTTTTGTTAAAACGAAGAGTTTTTTATTATCCTTAATAAGATGGACTTTCAAAAAGTAAGGGTTAGTACAATCAATTTAACTTGGAAGTTACGTTGAAACGAAGAGTTTTTTATTATTCTTAATAAGATGGACTTCCAAAAAGTAAGTAATTAATAAAGGTAGATACTTTTATTTGAAAACCACTGTATATCAAGATTTATGGACTTTGATTTATAAATATTTTCAGATCAATAATGACTTCTTTTAAGAATAATTAAAAGCTCTTCGTTTTTACAAAACTTCTAATATTTATTTAAAAAAAATTGCTATTTTAAGTTTAATGACAGCTGTTTCGCTAGAAAAAAATATATCATGCTGATCTTTACAATAACTTAATATATTTGTGTTACAATTAATTCTTATCTATGTATAAAATAAAGACTCAATCAAAGCAAACACTTTAAAAGTGGAGAACTTCCCAGATTTATTTGTTCATTAACAACTTTAAATTTTGGATCTGCTAGATGTCTTTTTATTTCAAGTTCTTCAAGGAAATCTAAATTTTGTTTTTTTATTACAAGTGTAACCATACCGTATAATTCAAATCATCCTATAACACATAGGGCATTTTTAATTCCAATAAACAAAATTAACTTTTATAAAGAAATTGATATCATAAAACAAATAGCTACATCTAATGGCTACTCAATTCATTTGATAAAAACATTAATTAATAAGAAAGAACAGAAAGTGTAACTAAACCTAATATTTCCTAAACAAACTAAAGAAATTAAAAGTTATAAAAATATTACATATTGTGGAAGTATTTCCAATAAAATTTCAAAAATAATATCTTCGGCAACATCAGCATTATTATCATTTAAAACACAAAATAATATTGGTACAAAATTGTTAAATGAAAAAACAAAATTACCTAAATTAAAAAAATCTGGTGTTTACAAAATTAATTGTCCAAAGTGTAATGCTGTATATATAGGTCAAACACAAAGAAATTTTAAAGTAAGATTTAACGAACATTTAAGAGCATATAGATTAAAACAACCAGATAAGTCAAATTATGCAAAACACTTACTTGAACATCCAACCTCACTCTTACTCATCAATGACATCCAAATACTACACACTTGTAATAAAAAACAAAATTTAGATTTCCTTGAAGAACTTGAAATAAAAAGACATTTAGTAGATCCACAATTTAAAGTTGTTAATGAACAAATAAATCTGGGAAGTTCTCCACTTTTAAAGTGTTTGCTTTGATTGAGTCTTCATTTTATACATAGATAAGACGTAATTGTAACACAAATATATTAAGTTATTGTAAAGATCAGCATGATATAGTTTTTTCCTGGTTTTTATATATCATTGCACAGTTATACTGATCTTAGAGGGAAGTACATCCAGGATAATCCCTTAGGGCTCATAACATCTAGGCTTTAATATTGTTATGTCTTATTACTTTCATACTTGGTCTAGCCTTATAACTACCTAATAAACATCAGGTACCTAGCTACAAACAAACAAAATGTAACTTTAGTATGTCAATCTGACGATGCTAAGTCTAGCGAAACGGCTGTCATTAAACTTAAAAAAGCAATTTTTTAAATAAATATTGGAAGTTTTGTAAAAACAAAGAGTTTTTTATTATTCTTAATAAGATGGACTTCCAAAAAGTAAGGGTTAGTACAATCAATTTAAAATGTGGAGTTTAAAGCTACCTACAATTTTTGTTTATAACTTTTTTTTGTAAATTTTATTATAAAAGATCTACTGAGCTTCCTCACACTAATCAATCACTCTGTATATAACTGGTCTTGTACCTTTACTTGGGGTTCAGCAACATTTTCTTAATTTTGAATTTGCTACTTCATCTGTATATATCAAGATTTCTGGAGTTTAATTTATAAATATTTCCAGATTGATAATGACTTCCTTTATAACCTTGTCGAACAAGTCACTTAGTTGTTCGTATTATGCTATCATTTTCGGATTTTTTCTATAATAAACTAAACAAAAAACTATAAATAAAATAATGTCTACTTCCATTTTTCCACTTTTTCCTAAACGTTGCTTTTATGAAGACATCGAATTTAACTTTTTCTTGTTTACAGCTTAAAACAAAGTCATATATTAAATCAACGAGACGTAATAATTTTTCACGGCTTATTCTCCGGTAATATTCGCTTGAAACACCTACAAAAATTCAATTAAATCCAACTTAACATAAAATAAAGCCTGCAATACAAATACAAAATAGAAGCGCAGAAGTAATTAAAATTCCCAAGGAAAAGGTTGAACACTCGTGAATAAAATTAAATTCAAGAATAAGTACCGGATTTGAATTTGCAGGGAAAGATAAAACAAGAGCGGGAGGAATCGAGTAACTGTAAAACGGAAGCAAAATGCAAGAAAAAATTTGGAAAAGTAAATCTGTGAGTTTGCATGAGAACTCATAACACAAAAAATATGTCGTATTTGCAGTATTGGTCTGATCTGATGCTACTTTATGTTACTTTACTCTAAATATGCTTATGCACATAATTATGAATATTATCAGTAGTAATATACCAAGGACAGGGATAATCACGAAATAATTTTATTAGTTTCCAAGAGCACGTTGCTTGGTAACACGTTACCTGAAGAAATGTGCTTGAAACTAATTAAATTATTTCGGAAGTGATATTCGGAAGAAATTTTTTGGGCATTTTCCATTAACTTTTTTATTAAATAAAACTAATTATTGAATGAAATCGCGACATTTTTAAATTTCAAATTGTCAAAAGTTTGACATTTGACGTAAAATCATGATGTTAAGCCAGGTTTACCTTTCGAATTGTTGTTCTTCAATGTAGAAATTCATAAAATTCGTATTATAATTGCAATTTTATAAAAATAAATCAATAATGTTGTATTATCTTATAAAGTATTTGATTTTTCCTTCTTAAAAGATAAAAATTAAGCGAAATAATTCTTAAAAGTGTACTTAGTGTAACCCTACCTAGTGATAATTTACCTAGGAAGCGTTGATTGGTTAGTTTTAAACATGTGACTAAAAATAAACTGTTTTGACTGTTTTTATTCGGGTACTAAAAATTTTTAGTGTATTATTTATAATATTCCATATTTTCACATATATTTTTCGGTGAGTTTAATGCTTAAGGTTGGCTTGGCTTAAATAAATATAAGAAAAATAAATTAAAACTAAAAAGATATGGTAACACACTTTGTAACAGTAAAGTAACTAAATTGGCAATATTAATTCGCATGTTTGTTACACAAAATCCACATTACAATAATTATTTACGCGGCTTTTCCCAAATATTAATGTTAATGCATATAAATTTTAATTCTTTAATTATATTTCATAAAAATATTTACATAAAAAATTTTGAATAAATTTATGTTTGTATAGTGTTATTTTATTTTAAAAATCCCTGTGATTTATTTTTTGTTTAAAGCCAAACCTGAACTGCTGAAATATAACTTTAAATTATTTATATTTTACGTTCCAAATTATTTTTTTCTCTTTTTGATAAAATTTCAATACCCCTAGTTACGCTCCTGTAACAGATAAATGTTGAGTGAAAGATATAAGCCTACTTCGGTAATTAAAATTGAATTTGGTAACGTCAGCTGTCAGACAAAAAGATGAATTCTGGTTATTTATAAGTTTTTTTTTTATTTCGTTGTTATTTGATTTGTAGCCCTCGAGACTGCTTTCAGCATAAGAAGTGGATTTAAGGAAAAAGCGAGCGCTTTAAAATTTACTGGAAAAACATATTTTAAAAAGTAATAAAGCCCAAAAATAGTGATATTTAAACCAATGCTCTGGAATTAAATTGAAAACAACCTGAAACTCAAAACTCTTAGAACTCTTTCCAATTTTATTTTTATTGTATTTTTATTGTATTTCCAAAAAAAAAACGTTTTTATACAAATAAACTTGTTTAGTTTGTGTAGTTTTGTCAATAAAAGTTATTTTGTTTTGTACCATTTTATTGGATATTGCTTTATTATTTCGGGAAATCATTCACTTTTTGGAAGGTTTAAATTATAATAATATTATAAAATATAATTGATTCTTGTTATTATTATTAAATAATTTTATATTTTATTATACTAATCACATAAATATTCTTATTTGTCAGAATATAAAATTTATTATGCTAGCTCAATCTAATGGAAACATGAGTTAGAGTTTAGTGTTTGTATCTGTGAACTTTTAATTTAATAGAAATTTTTCAAAAATATTTAAGAAAATAAAAATTTAATAAAAATGACAAATTAATTAAAATCAATTAGCCTCAATATGAAAATTAAATAATCTTTTAAAACTACCTTTACCTTTCAGAAATAATTGTCAAAACATCAAAATTACATTGACAGTTCCTGCTGACAACTTCCAATACACACAAATAAATTTAAACAATACAAAATTTAAAAGTTGATTTTTAAATAATGGAGTTTAAAATAAAATGTCGACAATTGTTTTTACACTAGTGAAATTCAAATTGTTTAAGTAGCAAAATCGTTCCTGTCGCTCCAAACTTTGATACATATAATTCATATGATTCAAAAAACAAATAAAGATAATTCAAACCTACCTTAGATGTGGTGGTTTCGATGCTGTATTTCTCTATGTTTATCTGCCGCAGAATATCCTTACAATATAGCAGATACTGGATACTAGGTACTGGATACTGGATACTGAAGACTGGAGGCTGGGTACTGGATACTAAATACTGGAGGCTGCTTTGATTAAATGGAATCCAGTATAGTATAGTTCAATAAGTATACGTTCCATCCTTGAGTGGCGACTGCTTCTTCTCCAGAAGTTTATTTCAAGTGAAAGTAGTATGTTCTTGTCTTTTTTATTTGGTTATTCATTTAGGTTGTGCTTTGTACGTGTTGATACAAAATAACTGGTTTTTTGTTTCTCTTTTTTTATTTCGTCACTCAATAGGAGCGAGTTAAGTTGACTTTCTGGTCATGTTCTGCGATTATATCACTCACATAAAGATATATGAGAAACTATTTCGGATATTCTTAACAAAATCTAAACAAAGTTAATGAAGAATAATAAAAAACTCTTCTTTTCAACGTAACTTCCAAGTTTATTTGACATCCAAATACTACACACTTGTGATAAAAAACAAAATTTAGATTTCCTTAAAGAACTTGAAATAAAAAGACATCTAGCAGATCTACAATTTAAAGTTGTTAATAAACAAATAAATCTTGGAAGTTCTCCACTGTTAAAATGTTTACTTTGATTAAGTTTACATTTTATACATAGATAAGACGTAATTGTAAAACACAAATAATTTAAGTTAT
This sequence comes from Ophraella communa, assembly GCA_035357415.1. Taxonomy (NCBI): domain Eukaryota; kingdom Metazoa; phylum Arthropoda; class Insecta; order Coleoptera; family Chrysomelidae; genus Ophraella; species Ophraella communa. The sequence continues at coordinate 15,322,748 of CM068995.1, read as the reverse complement.
TGTAATGATCAGCACAATATAGATTTTTCCTTGTTTTTCTATATCATTGCACAGTTATACTCATCTTAGAGGGAATTACATCTAGGATAATCCCTTAGGGCTAATAACATCTAGGCTTTAATATTGTTATGTCTAATTACTTCCATACTTGGTCCAACCTTAATACTACCTAAACAACATCAGGTACCTAGCTACAAACAAACAAAATGTACCTTAAATGTCAATCTGACGACGCTTATCAGCGAAACGGCCGTCATTGTAATTTAATACATATTTTTTCAAATAAACTTGGAAGTTACGTTGAAACGAAGAGTTTTTTTTATTATTCTTAATAAGATGGACTTCCAAAAAGTAAGAGTTAGTACAATAAATTTAATAAAGTTAATGAAATTTATAGCGTTTGTCCATATTTTATGTCGAATTTCATCATATTAAGAACAGAATAAACAACAGTTTTGTAGCTATAATGTATAAGCAAAGCAAAATTAATCTGTAAGGTATACCGTTTGCGATGTTAATTTTTAAGGATTTTTGCTTACAGATTTCACATATGTGCTCGGAATAACACTATTAGTTCGATAAACATGAAAATGTTGAATAATAGCTTCTTTTTTTATTTTGAATTGTTACGCTGAAATGAAAATCTAAATTACGATTTTTTATTATAACTAAATGTAATTTCAAAATAATTAAGTACACCATGATTTAGTAGCAATTGTTTCTATTTTTCAATTGTGGTAAACCAGAAGCAAAATCGTGCATTGATACACGTACTATTAAACATCAAATATTAACAATGTCATCATGGATATCCATTTTGGCGTGTTTCAACGTGTATTTCAAACGCTGATTACTTTGTTCGATACGAATCAAACGGAAAAAACAGTCAAACATGTTCCCATTGTCATTTGATGCGAGTGCGGTGCCGGCTTTAAAATATTTTTAGTCCTTTTTAAACGTCCTTTCAATTCCGAGGTATATACTGGATTTTAATTGTGCATTTTAAAACCTCTTAGTTAAAAACTACAAAAGGTTTAAAACCACAACCTTTTATAAATTTTTTAAAGAAAAATGGAAAACAAGCTCTTAAATTAAAGCATACCTACCAAAACTTAGCTATAGACTGCGATATACCCGAAAAATTTAAACATGTAAATGTTTTTTCAATCAAATTAATAATGTATATTTTTCTTAATTTACTTTTAGTTCAACTACTGACTAAAATTAATCAGTAGAAAGTTCATTTTAATTATTATTTTTTGTGCTATAATATTTTGGTACATAAATATTTAGTCCTGTTCTGTATCGATAAATTTAAAATTCGAAACTCGCTTTTTGTTGTATTTAGGAAACTGCATTTGGAGTTCATCGAAGTTCATTATTATGAAATATTTACTAAGCTAACCACGATTCGTGTGAATGTTATAGATGCCCGTTTCTCCTGTTCTTTCATGTAGCAAAATTTGTTGATATAAAGATAGCTTTCAAAAGTTAAGACTATAATTTAAGCGAAATTTTAAAATTGATTGTACTAACCCTTAGAAATTTTAAAAATATAAATATTAAAATTTGCATGTTCTTAAAATTATTATTATAGTAACCATGCCAGGCATGAGAGAGACTGCAGTAGATTACAGTATATTATGTAAGGACTGTGCAGCTCCAAGCCTTTTCTTATTTTGACCTTCTTCAGATCTCTTGTGGAAGTCCTTTTTAGTTTAAAAGTTTTTTGTCTGGTCTTTTATAAATAACTCACGGTGATTTATTCCGTTTTGTCGTTTTTAGCTGTGCACTTTGGCAACTTTTTCAGCACCACATTTCTATATCTATATTTCTATATCAATCTCATCAGAGCATTGTCAGAACCAGCCCCTCCACATCTGCACACCTATAAAACTTTCGATTGCCCACTCCTAGACTACAAAGCTATTCTATACACAAGCATAATCCAATCTTGTGAACGAGCCACCTTAGCTAATGCCAAATATAATTTAAAACTTCTTTAGTTTCCTGAGGAATACAAGATATTCCCACACATCTTCCCTAGCTAACTCCGGGCGCTTTGTCAGGTTATAGGTTTTCTGTGGTTTCCTATAACATTTACCGAATGGCTGACAAGAAGGGAACAATACTCGTACAGCCACAGCTCTGTACCCGAGTCCCCACAAAGTCCAGCTCAACGCAAAATTTAAGCTCGTTGTCTGTGAGTTCTTCTACTTTTCGCCCAGCAGTTCTCACTACCCCCATCTGTCGCTTCGAACCAATACCTCCCAATCACGTAACTACTAACCACAATACGACTTTCATTCAATATACAACGCCACCTTATCCCTCAAATGATCTTAAATCCTAAATCTGGACTCTTATCTTTGTTCCCTTAAAATCTAACCAGCAAAAGAATTTATCAAAACTCTACCAAATTCGATTCCATCTATCTATCTATCCATCTATCTATCTATCTATCTATCTATCTATCTATCTATCTATCTATCTATCTACAATAGTACTACTTTAGATTTCAATAGTCAACAATAAAAAGAAATGAATGTTGATTCTTGATATTTATTTATACAATTATTTTTAACAAATAAGGTATATTAGAAAAAAATATTTTAATATTTTAATAGCATCTTTTAGTTTTTTTTTGCTGGTAAGAGTTTGCCAAGTTTATTTCAAGTCACCAATTTATCGTGGTTTAATTTAGGAAGGAACTAACTTTATTTAATATCTATTTTTAATTAAGATAACAAATATTCATAAATGTATCTAAATATTATGTTTTTTTTAATTGCATATTTCTAATCTATTAAAATAAAATAACCACTAACATTTTAATTGTAATAGGATTACCAAAAAAAAAAAATAAATAATTTCCCATGTTAATGAAAATCGATAATCCTTTGATTGAATTGATCATATTTCATCAGAGTATTATCTATCGTTCATAAACAATTTGTTTTAACACAAATTATTTCAAAATATTTATTAAACGTGAGTTACCATTAATATTATTGGAATTTAATATCTATGGATTTGTCATAATAATAGGATAGAAATATTTTCTTTATATCGTATATTTCTTTAGTCAATAATATATATATTGAGATTAATAACACTACTTTTTCTTTATTTCATCAAAAGTATTCAATATAATAATTTCTTACAGTAAACATTCGAACAGATAGAGGATGTACTTGATAGGATCCATGGTGATCAATCAATAACATTCTAAACCTTTACATTTACAATTCCAATGACTATTCCCAATTCATGTATTCATATACAATTGACATAGTTTTATTTTGAATTTAAAGTGAAACCTAAAACAAATATAAAAAGGAACAAAATTAAAAACTATTAATCTCTTTCATATGTTTAACAAAGAAATGTGTAATTTTAAGTAGTTAAGTAATTTATTGATTGATTTATAAAGTGAAGTACTTACCAGGTTACATGGAGACAAATATTAGTCTTCGATATTAAATAACTATTCAAATAAATCATCACAACCTGAGATGTACCTAAAAAAACCCACAAAAACAGTATAAAAAATATAACAAACAAAGTTAAATTCAGTGTACAAATTCTTATATCTACAGTGTTGGACAGAATAACTTGTACTAATGATGAAAACACTTATATAGTGAAAAGTGTAAGAACTATTTCAAAACATAATTAATAAACATTAATAAGGGACATATTATTTAACAAAACTGTATGTAAGTTAATTAAGTAAGTTTTTATATTAGTTATAATATGTTAATCTTTGATAATATCAAGAAAGATTAAATAAATCATAAATCAATATAATAGTGAATACATAGTTCAAATAATAGAGTCACTAAAAAGTTAAAATTTTAGTTCTTAGAGATTAAATTGGTATTTAAAAGTTGAAATGGGATTAGTTCAATAGATTTATGAGTAATTTTAAGAGTAATTTATAGTTTTAACTCAAACTTTAAAAGTGTAGAATGTATTTGACAGGACTAAAAACAGCCTATTTCAAATTAAAATTTTATAGGGAAAAAGTGAGATAAAAATAATTTAAATAGATTTTTAGTAAATATAAGAAGATCTATCTTTATATTATCAAAGATATGATCAAAAATGTAAAATCATTACCTCATTTTTTGGAAATTTAGGTTATTTTTTTGAAAAGGTAAACAGTTGAATGTTGAATTATAAGTCATTCTTGTCACAATCTGGCGAGACTATAAAAAGGCCACGAAATCAATTATCACTCTCCTTTCTCTCTCTCTTGTTCCGGCTTGATTTACATAGAAAATATGGATTGACCACTAAAAGAAAAAAATCATTAATCAAAAAGTTTATTTATGGTAAACACCAAAAATATTTGTATAAAAGTATTCTAAAAATATTAAATCACTTACCAAAGAATTAAATTTGAAATAATAGATCCAGATTACTATAAAATTTATAAGATTCCATTCCATCATCATCACCCATAGTACAGCCAGCAGCCATATTGGAGTCCTGTTCCGAGTGTATACGACCGTTGGAGCCCATCTCTTTGTTTCGGCATTTTCCGCCTGACGTGGACGTTATTAAGAAAAGACTTTGATATACAAGGTATGTTAAATAATTAAAAACTTACTTAATAGTTTTTGAACATTTTATTTAATGAAAAATTATAACAATTGAGCTTGAGCGTATTAAGTATATAAAAAAATTATTAAATATTTAGTTTCTCTTGAACCCTACCCAAGATAAAGAGTCGGATTTCAAATTATAACAGATAATAATTTGACTGAGCTAGTTAAAAACTTTTATAAGGCGCCCAACTTTATCAAACATAAGAAAAATATATTATTAGTAAAAACTATTAAAAATAAAACAAATAAAACCTATAAGAATAATTAAATCATATTGATAAATTAATAAAATAATAAACAACTTAAAAATAAATCATTATAATATATGTTAAGAACAATAAATAACTAAATGGTTGAACTAAACTTTCACTATTTATTCGAAAAATACGTTTTAAAATGCAATTACAGCTGTTTCGCTAAAAACTAGCATGCTAGTTCTATGAAAGTTACTTGCAGGCTATAAAATTAAAAGGAAAAATGAAGTTGTTAATATGATTTTGTAAATTATTTGCAACAATGACCTCGTAAATAAAAAACAATTTAAAATATGATGAAAAAATTGATTAATTAATGAAAATAAATAACAGAATATGTAAAAATAATAAGAAATCCAACAAATGCAAAACAGCGCTTCTTTAGGTAGTGACAGGCTGCAATCCAATATTGTTTACAGTTTGCTTGATAATGTGCAAATTGGTGTTAAAAATATCAAATAGGGACAGATACGTAATATTATATTACATAACAAGTGCGGAAAGTGAAATATTACGCACGAGTAAAGTTTAGCACGAGCTGCATATCTGCGGGTGCGGAAACCTTACGAGTGTCAGAAATACACTTTTCAATGCGTTGTGTACACGATTTTTCCTACGACCCCAATATTTTTTGTAATTATGAATTTTTTAACTTTATTTATAAAATTTATTTTTATTGTTAGTCATTTTAAAAATTTAAACGGGTTTAGATATTGCATAGAAATATAAATATTTAATATCAAATAACCACCTTTTTCAGGAATTAACATCAAAATTCTTTATTACTTAAATATTTTAATTTTTTTCGTGAACTCCATAAAAATTTAAAGTAAAATGGTTGTTGGAACAGTTAATGAAATAAATTGGAACTTGAGAAACGTTATGTGTTATCAATATATTTTGATCATTTTCATTTACGTTTAACTCCTATTGTATGTACCAATTAGCCCTATGTACAACTCCTAGAGCTAAATGCGGATACAGATACTACTTAGTAGTAATATTAGTATCAATTATTATACAAAAATTCAGAATAAATTTACCACATACAAAATAAATGGGTATACAGGGTTTTATTACTAATTCTTCACCTGTAATTCTCAATTTTTAGTTGTTTCTGTTTTACCTACCCATAGTATACCCAAATGCCACTTATTTTAATTTTAAAGTAATTCTTATGAAAATAATAAGGCATTCACACACTTCTATAAGCAACAAAATAAATACTTTTTTACTATAGAATTTGATACAGAACCAAAACCATACCTATGTGTATATTCGGTTACATAGATGATGCAACTCATACAATTTTTTTTATAAAAGTATTAATTCGACGTTTATTTTACTAAAATATAATATTTCTTGATCCAATTGTGTGATTTATTTAAAAAAATTAATAGTTTTTTTAAATTATTACGTGCTGTGCGTTTTTAAAAAAATGTCATATTTCTTCTTCTTTTCTTATTTTTCCGAACGCGTATGATATTACTAATTTTCGAAATGTTAAAGCTGGGTCGTAGGAAAAAGTATTTTTATATCGTTTGCTGTTATAGAATAATTGTTCATGATTAAAATAGATATCACAATGTTAAAAATGTATTTAATTGAGATAGCAAAATTTCAAAATAAAAGACAAATAAAAATATGTCTATATTGGTAGAAATGTATTTAAAAAAAGCTTTTAACATTTGAGAAAAATAGCCAATTTCCCGTTTAAAACGGAGCAAGTAATAATTCTTAAGTGTTTCCAGCGACACGATGCCGTAGTCGTCGGGATCGGCGTAAGCGTAGTTGTCGTAGAAACGACGGAATTGATGGCAAAATGTTGAAAGACTCGAGGAAAGCCTGAAAATTGAAGTTAAAAGTTACGTTAGCCGACATCGAACATCAAAGAAACAAGAATATTGAATAACTTGTTTCCTAATAATAAATTTTGCTTGTGAGTTTCCAAATCAAAATGAGAACAGAACGGGAATACAATGAAAATTAAATATAACAAGGGTGAAGTAACAGTGTACACGGTGGAACACACGCAAAATAAATAAAAACATGCTAATACATTTTATTTATATTGCATTATTTAGGTAAATATACAAGCCATAGACTGTCCAAGAGAGCCTCGGGAGAGGACAAACATCTTTATTCTGACAGTTTTAATTCTTATTAAGCAAACCTATTTATATTTTCTTTTTCTTAGTCCCTTTGAAAAAGCAAGACTACCTTGATGTGGGTGGGAGTCACAAAGGGATAATAGGAAATCCTTGATGCGGATTCATTTTGTGGTCACACAAAAAGCCACACAAAATAGGAGCTCCCTTGGAAACAGAGTCGACCAAGATATCGCTGGGTACATATTGCAAGTTTGAGGCAAGCTAAGAGGTTTGTAAATATATCACCTAAATATTCACAGTGCCCCTCAAAATAAGCAAAAAAATAAAACCAACTGTGTAATTGGACAATGTACTTTAAAGTATCATAATAATAGCCAAATCGGAAAGTGAGAACCATCTTTTCTGCAAAACCGCTAAAATGATCGCGTAGCATTGTTCTGCACTCCGCTCAACTTCCTAGCTTTTTCTTTTTAGTAGCTTAACTACTTAGAATAAGGTAGGTGCAAAATTTATCTGTAGGCAGTGCATTTTTTATATTGAATAAAAAAAATTAAATAATTTGTATTTCTCCAATGCAAAAAATGTCGATGTCATACCTATTTCGTTTATTTTTTAGGTTATTGGAGTCAAATATTTGCAACAGTTTGTTAGATTGTATTTTCTACTTTCTCCAATATATATAAAGGAGTCGATTGTAATTCTATCGCTAGGAATCTAGGTTATTCTCCAAATACAATAGGGCATGTTTTATGGAAAAAATATAGGTTACGGATTATGAGGATAATGCCCGATTTCACCAACTTGATTTTAGGTACTTCCTACCTAAGTAATTCCTAAGCTAGGAAATACCTAAATTTGATACTTTAACTAAAACGGATTTCACTAACCTAAGAAATTCTTAGGTAAGAAATACCCAGCTAAAAATTGGACTTGGATAAATTTTGCGTATAACAAAAATAACAAACTGTTTTGAGGTTAAGTATTTCCTAAACACTTTAGGCAGTGGTAGCTAGCTGTCCTAATATTAGGTATTTATCTCTCTTAGGTATTACCTAGCACGTCGTGAAACGTAAATTGTAGTTAGGAATTCCTAAATTTGATTTAGGTAATTCCTAACTTTAGGGTTGGTGAAATCGGGCATAAGTGTATTATTAGTTTATTTAATGAGCTTTGTGTTTTACAGCTTGTCTAACTTGATATACTTTAGAAACAGCATAAACTGATGAAGAAGATTCAGTATTATTTTTACAGTACACAAATTAGGTGTCACATAATATGAATAATTTTTGAAGTGTCACAAAAATCAAAATTAAGAATTCGGCTTTCTATGATTATAACATGGATTAAATATATCCTGAGGGACAACTGGCGGGTATAGTACGACTAGTTGAGTAGGCAGATTGAGACGAATCGTACCAAACCCTACCCATCCTAATTTTTCCTTACTCTCTCTTGATAATGACTCGGTAGGTGTTGGGTTTATAAGCTTAGGAACGGTGGAGGAAGGCGGAACCGAAGGCGGCAAACTATTGGACGGGAATGCTTGTTGGCGGGTAATTAGAGGTTTCCATGTTAGGTTAGGTTAGGTTCCAAGTGATTGGTCGTTTAATGTCCCTTCCACTGCGACCTGAAAGATCTATTGAGGTTGGTGATAATCGTTGTCCGTCATTCCGTTTGTTGATACATTATTTTGGACGCTTTTCGATTTCTGTTGCTTCTCTAATTATTCGAGGCTTCAAAGAACGAATATTGGCTAAGGTTCGGTATTAGGGAAGTCAATAGTATGACCTCTTGGAATTATATGTTTGGCTAAAGCATTGTTTAAGTCTAAATGTTTTACGGATAGGGAATGTTCCAAAATTCTGGTTTGGATTCCACTTTTGTATTGTATAAATTTCATTTACAAAGTGGTGGCTCAGTCAGTAATCCCATATATCAGTAATGCCTGTATTAGAGAAAAACGAAATTCTTCAAATTCTCTCAGATAACAAAAGTTTTTTTTTTTAAAACTTTGCATAAGTAAGTTTCATCTTATGTGCCCATAATCGCACCTAACTATGTTATTGATTATTATTAAGATATTATCATATCCATTCCAACATCTAATGGTAGTCCCGTTATATATGAACCTAATGATAAGTTGTTTTGTTATAATTTAGTCTTAGTTTAATATATTGAAGCCACAGAACTATTTTCTAAAAGTCATTTTCAATGTTAGTTTTCAGATATCCCCAGGAATTTGCTATGTATGTAATGACTATATCCCCTGCGAAATTGATTAATTTACCAGATGGCTCTATAATATACAAACTGTTTTAGTAAATAGTGTAAAGTACTGGACTCAGCTTTGTTCCCTGTGGTACACCGAAAGATACAGGTTGAGCTATACTATCAGCGCTTTCAATTTGTACTATTTTTGTTCTCTATCCGTTAAGTGGCTTTTTAGCATATTTTATAATATATTATATACAAAGTGGCGCAACGAAAACGAAACAGAGGCATTTACTGGCAGATGATTCCTTTTTTGAAAAAACGCTCGGTCCCGTCGATTATTGCATGGAAAGTAATGGTGGTAATTTTCAACATTTACTCGGCTGACAGGTCAGTTCATTCTTTAGTTTTTAACAACTTTGCTGCTATGTATTGATCTTCTCTTACAATGATGTATTTAAACTTTAAATCAATAAATCTCCAAAACTACTGAATTGAAGTACATGAATTTTACATCATTGTAAAGGGAGTTGAAAGACCTTTTAAATGATGGATCATTCGACCCCCCTTTCCATTTAAGTTTTTGGGGATGGTGCCACCCCCGCTTAGGGGGCTGCAAATGTTAATGTGATTTTATGCCAATTTTGTGTCCCCCTCGATAACAGAATCGACGGGTCCGAGCGTTTTTTTTAAAAAGGAATCATCTGCCAGTAAATACATCTGTTTCGTTTTCGGTGCGCCACTTTGTATATATTTCATATTTTTCTAGCTTCTCCAATATTATTTGTGACAAACAGTATCGAAAGCTTTAGTGAGATCAAGAAATATACCAATAACAGATACTTTTTTTCATAAAAAGAAATAGATATAAATGTGTAAAAATCGTCGGTCCTAATTCTTAAAGACTATAGGAATAGTTTTTCTTAACAGTAAGCTGTAAATAGTTTGCAGCTTATAAAAATTCAGTTTTATATATTTATGTTAAATAAATGTATCCCTTAGCTATAAAACCAGTGGTCTCTCCTTGAGAAAGTACTTTATTACTTTATATAAGTATCTATAGCCTTTATTTCTATTTATTTATTTATTTATACATCTATTTGAAGTATTTATCTTATATCTTTAACATTTTATTATCTGAATTTGTTGGAGTAACCATTTAATTAAATAAATTATTTAGTAGGTACTCTATTTTTTGTTTAATTTATTTCATGCAACAAAGATTCGATTAAAGTAAATTTTAGTAAGAAAAATGTCTTCTACGTGACACTCTGTAATCTTGGAAGGAATGTTATCGCGAGCATTACTCCGTTTGAATTGAAAATTCCCTCTTACATACTTGCATCTAATAAACTGGGAAGTTTCCATGTAATTAGCTTTCAGCTTTTGTTTGATCGAAATCATCTAGTAGCTATGCTGTCTTCTTTATTAATTTATTTTAAATGTCAATCCTGAATCTTTTCTTTAATATACTTAATATTAACAAATAATTGCTTCATTCCTTTTGTTTATTAAAAAATATATTAAAACATATGTTTTTTTTACGTTTTAATAAAATACTTTATTGCAATTTATATATTCTAAATGTAAGAAATAAGTAAAATTATTTAAATAAATACTTATTTAAATTTAAGCTTTCGAAGAGAAGAAATTGGAATACAATATAAGCTCAAAAAAAACCTCTTTCGCATTATAAGTTGTTTAATAACATAGCCAATTAATGTTAAATATATATACTATTAAGACTATTCCCAAGACTGAGGGAATTAAATGTAACAATATTAAATCCTAGATATTATTAGATTTAATGAGGTAGTTATGTGATGATTTGTATGACTATGTATATAAAAACTAGGTAGAAACTATATCATGCTGATCTTAACAATAACTCTCTTTATTTGTGGTAAATTTAAATATTTTCTTGGTAATTATAAAATTAAGTATTAATTAAATAGTTCATAATATAAAAACTTCCCATATTTACAACTTCTCATTGCTGATCCATGTTTTTTATCACTTCTATTTTACTGTTCCATGTGAAGTGTGTGTGTTTGAATAATATGATTTATGTGGTTTTTGTAAGAAATAATCTTACCTTCATAGCAAAACAGTCGATGGTCGACGTTAATAATATATTATATTAATAAATTCTTCAAAGAGATGGATATCAAAACTTTTTTAATGAACTAACACATAACAAACTATGAACACATAATTATCTTGATCCCAATAAGAATTTTGAACAAGGTAACACTGCATCTCAGAAATAGGGTCAAAATATTGTCCTAATAGTTTTACAATCTTGTATTAAGTTAAAGTAATATCTAAAACTGAAAGAAAAACAAAGTATTATTATTTAAAACAATTAATTTTTTACAAGTTACCGTTAGAAGGATGTTCCATTAAGGAATATTTATAGTATAAGTAAAGGTTATAGATTAAGTTTTCATAACAATAAAAACACAAAATATTATCAAAGTAGGCAATTATTCATTATATTATAAGTTACAGTTAATAAGGAGATGTTAGTAATAAATACTTATACATAAGTTCAGTTAGTAACTAAGTTTATATTGAAGTAAAATATATGTACAGATGATAAATTATTAGAGTAATCTTCATATCTATAGTAACGGGTAGTTTGTATGATCATCAAATATGTTTTAACATGTTTAATAATATGAAATTTATTTAATGACTACAGTAAGAAGGTGGAAAAAGGTGACAAGTGAAAAATGACACTAATGGTGATATTATTGCAAACATTGAATACAAGTGACAAATATTCGGACTTACAAAGTGAAAAGACACTAGATTCTGAACAATTTAAAACTTTATAATGTATTAAAATTGAAAAAAATTGATTGTGTTAACCTCTACTTTTTGGAAGTTCATCTTACTAGGAACAATAAATAACTGCACAGTTAAACTAAACTTCCACTATTTATTCGAAAAATTCGCTTTAAAACTCAATTACAGCTGTTTCGCTATAACTAGCATCGTCAGATTAACATATTGAAATTACATGTTGTTTGTTATGTAATTTCAATATGTCAATCTGACGATGCTAGTTATAGCGAAACAGCTGTAATTGAGTTTTAAAGCGAATTTTTCGAATAAATAGTGGAAGTTTAGTTTAACTGTGCAGTTATTTATTGTTCCTAGTATTAAAATTGAATCGTTTGCAGTGAAAACACAACAAACTCTTAATGAGAGAATGTGATGTTAATAGATATGTAAATTTTTTATTGTTACTAATATTTGTAGGTATTACTAATAGGTTCTGAATCAATTTTATATTCTTGTTTACTAGTAATAAGTTGTAGTTTCTTTAAAATAAACAAAAATTGTTTTCCAATAGCATTTGGAATATTAAAGAATGTTTTAACATAAGAATTATTTAGGTTTAAGAAGTATTTGCTCACAATTGTAAATTTCATTATAAAATTGTAAAATGGCAGCCATTGAATCCCTCCGATTCAATTATTAATTTAGTGGGCAAAAGGTGCCTTTTAATTAAGAAAAGCTATTTTATTAATGATAAAAATATATTATGTGGAGAAAAAAGAGAAACTTGTATTTTTACTAAGTGTGTATATTAATAATTTAAAATTTCTCAGCTAAGCGCTTTTAACCATAAAATAGGCCATCTTCAGAGCTAAATCTAAATTGGAAAATATGTGTATAAATTATATGAATTTAGTTTAAATATAAATAAAGTAACTTACGTCAAGTGAAAGATCATCAAAAGCATACTAACACACATCAAATACGGACATCTACAACAATTTAAAAGGTGATTTAAAAATATAAATAAAATCAAAGTTAAAAACTAGGTCTAAGTAATAAATGAAATTAAAACGATATACAAGCTTCGAACCAATTTTCATTAAAAATTCAACACATATATTTTCCAATTTAGATTTAGCTTCGAAAATGGCCTATTTTATGGTTGAAAGCGCTTAGCTAAGAAATTTTAAATTACTAATATACACCCTTATTAAAAATACAAGTTTCTCCCTTTTTCTCCACTCTATCCAAAGTGTGTACTAAGTACTACAGTCCTCTACTTAAAAAGTTTCATTATAATAGCAAAAATAAGCATCAAGATAAAAATAATTTAATTAATTTATTTAAAAATTCTAAAATTTTGGTTAAAAACAATGAAGAAATAGGTTTTTCTGTCATTTTTGTCACTTCTGTGGTAAAGCTATAAATACTGAGAATTTTCGATTTCCAGGAGCAGTTTCATTTTATACGTAGGCAAATTCACGTTAAAAATAATTGAAAATCGACAAATTAATAGCTTACATTACCATATAAAACAACAGAATATTACCCCCACTCATTTGAAGCTGTTAGGTTAAAATTATAAAGTTAAAACCAATTAATGGATGTTAAAAACTAAAAAATTAAAACTATAAAATGGAAGATCACTCTCAACCAAAATGAAATAATAATTCTAATTAACTATTTATGAATGTAATTTTTAAATTAACATCTCATACAAGTTATTTGTTATTTCCAACAAAATCACAAATTTTCTCTTTAAATAGGTTAATAAAAGTATTTTTAGTTTATGTAACTCATTTCTCACTTTCTCCACACTTCACACTAATTTAAACCAATTAAAAATAATATTTTTTTTGCGTGAAAATGGAGGAAATTTGATCTAAATATTAAATTTATTCGTAAACACTTGCAGTTATATAAAACTAAGAAATTTTTAAGAAAATAAAAAATAAAATAAAATTTTAAATGTTCCAAAAAAAGAAAACAACAACAGAGAAACTAAAATAATATATTAAATGGTCTATAGGATTATTTATGGTAAATAGCAGTAGATAAAATTTTGGATTGCCATGTGATTTAAATCAATTGGAAAATTTAATTGCGAGAAAAACTTGTATAATGTAGTGGTTTTATCAAAAAAATTAAGTTTAATAATAGCATATTAAATAACGCATTTCATATGGCTTTCTGTTATGACACGAGTTAAAGTTTTAAAAACGAATCGCGAAGCGATTAAGTTGTTAATAAAATTTTTTATATTTTGCCATTTTATCATTTTTTAAATTAATTTATTATTTGTATGTAAATTACGAAGATTTTGTTTGTAAAAGGTATGTTGGTGGCACTGTGTAATTTATAACATTTAACAGTTTTGAAATTTAAAAGATCAAATGTTAATGTTTAAATTATTTTAAAATGAATAATAAACCCATAACTACTATAGTTTATATAAGTGAAAGATGATATTTATATTCACAAATACATTCTTAAAGAACAATATAAAATTAATAAATGGCTCTCATCAACAAATATCATTGTCAATAGTCATACTTTACACATGTTGCCACCCATTTAAAACAAAAAGTTACATTCCGATACGCAAACGCGTTTTATAATGTAGATTTTTATAGGTGCAAAATATAAAAAACAATTTTTAACATTTAAAAAAAAAATACGTTATATTAATTATATTAATATTGTATACCAAAATGGAATTTTTTTGTTACGGTCATGAATTTTTGGCAAAACGAAAGCTAGTAGATACTCTGGTTGTTTCGTTTTAACCTTATTATGTTATTATTTTCCACCAAGGTGTATAACTTTAGTAATTTTAAGGGTAATTGAATTTTGACGGTTATTTATCATGGAAAATCCGAAATGTAGGGAAAATTGTGATGTAAAACGGCGCATTTATGTCAAAAACGGTTATAAGGAGCAATGGGGTCAGATAAAGGAATGCGGCGACGTGTTAAACACAAATTTAAATTCTGCAACTAAAATACAAACAATTTATGTCTATGGTGAATTAATTAATTAATAAATAATAAATTAAATTGTTTTGAACTATAAAATAAATAGTACAGAGGATCGCTCTGGAAAATGCCTATAGGCTGACACAGACCAAATCTCTGAAACCCGGTGACTTAACAGGACATCTTGAGGTATTAAGGGCTGTAACAACCCAAATCATGAAGATGCCTACAGACGTAATGCCTGCAAAACAAGATTTTGAACTCGCGTTAGATGTTATTATTAACGACCGCGAGTTGACAGAAAAGAAATCGCTCAAATCACAAAAGGTGCCCTCACTTATTATACTGATGGGTCAAAAACAAACAAAGGAGTAGAAATAGGGATCACAGGTCCTAATATTAGGATATCCGCAGCCCTTGGAAATGCTCCAACAATATTTCAAGCAGAACTATTAGCAATAGAATTCTGTGCCCAAGAGTGCCTAAGAAAAGGCCTCAACACAGCAAGAATATTTATTGCATCTGATAGTCAGGCTGCTTTGAAGGCTCTGAAGTCCACAACCTATGAGTCAAAAATAGCCTGGAATTTAAACAATCCCTTAAACAACTGGCTAGTCGCAACAAATTAACGTTGCTATGGGTGCCAGGGCATAAAGGAATTGTCGGAAATGAGATGGCCGATAGTCTCGCAAAGGAAGGAGCTTGTGCTCCTTTTATCGGACCTGAACCATTTTGTGGCATATCAAAAAGCCGCATAATGGAAGAAGTTCGAAAATATGAAAAGGGACTCAGTGCAGCCTACTGGAAAAATGTTCCAGGCCAAAGACAGGCAAAAAGGTTATTACGACCCTCTGCCCGCTACGCGAAATTACTCTTAGAGCTTCAGAAATCTGATCTCAGAGTATTCACAGGAATTCTCACTGGACACTGCTCACTCAGATACCATCTCTGCAAAATGGGCATATTGGACAGTGGGACATGCAGATTCTGCGATGAGGCAGATCAGACGTCAGAACATATTATCTGCAATTGCAGAGTAATTGTTCGGCAACGCCATAAATATCTGGAACAGGTATTCCTTGATCCTGATCAGATTACAAACCTAGCTCCAAAACGGATAATGGACTTTCTTAGAAGCCTAGACCTTTTGGACTAAAATATAGATGTAGGGTATACACAAAAGATCTTATAGGTCGCAGTGTAGTAAGGTCAACTGGGCCAATCGACCCCTTCTGCAATCTACAATCTACAATAAAATAAACAAAAAGAATAATAATGATAATAATAAAGTTTATTCAGGTATCAGTTTTTACAATAAATATATAAATATAAATTGTTATTCCTATTAATAATATAATACATAATTAAATAAAAGATAAATAAAATAAAATGTTGCTTTAATTAGCCATTCTTGAGAATAATGATCTTTCTGTGTTTTTAATCCAATTTTATCTGATTTAGAAAAATGAATACAACTTTGAGCTCTTGTACTGTATATTGATGTACAAAAGAAGTTAATTCAATTTTAATCTGATAGCAATATATCTGTCTTAAATCACAAAAGTTAGAATCAATATAAGTTTTATGTGTAGATTTTTCATTTAAAATAAATAGTTTTCAAGATTAATTTTTTACTACTTCAGCATTTTATAAATAGTGATCATGAATTCCACCCCATCCCATATTACCGTAAGATAACTGCGATTCTATTAGAGCGTCATACAATGTTTTTAAATGATTAGTTGGCATAAAATCTCTAAGATTTTTAAATGTTGGTGTAAATCCCCTTATCTTTGTAACAATGTGTGCTTTTGTAACTGCCATCCTGTGTCTATCGAGCTTAATTACATTACAATTTAAAACAATGTTTAGTGAGCCAAGATTTGGTAATGTATTTTAATATAAAGTTAACGGTAAATATTTAAGTTTACTATAATTTAAGTCTAATTTGTTATAACTTAACCAGTTTGCAATGTTTTAAAAATTTTTCCATGCTTTTGTTTTTAAACTGCTCCAATTAGAATCTGCATATAAAATAAACCTATCATCTGCAAAACTAATTATACTACCTGACGTGGTTGAAAAGATACTATTTATTAAGATTGAAAAAACTAATGGTCCCAAAACTGTACCTTGTCGAACTCCAAAGGTTACAGATCTTTTTTCACTTAAATCACCGTTAATGTCCACTCTTTGTTTCCTGTCAGATAAATATCTCTTTAATAGTTGATAAATGTTGCCTCGTATACTCAAGTGTTGTAGTTTTTTATGTAGTTTTAAGAGATATGGTATCAAATGCCTTTGTTAATTTTAAAAACACACACATAACCGAAGCATTTTTATCCATACATTCGTAAACAACAGAAGCTAATCTGTATATTGCATCTTCTGTACATCTAATTTTTTTAAAACCAAATTTACAGATATTTAGAAAGCTGTTTAATGTTAAAATAAACTAGTTTAGGTCTATGACCAATGTTAGGATAGAATTATAGGCGATATACACAAAAATCATAATGCAAAAGAAAATACAATAAGTTAATGAATATAGATATTAGTAACATCAAGTCTTTAATGCAGAATTTAATTAATCAATACATTATATTAGTTATAGTTTAACATATAATGTGGTGGGTGAAATGAGATGCATTAAACGAAAAAGAAAATTGTTTACGTTTTAAATTGTTAAAGATATACAAAAAGAAATTGTTTTAAGGGCACCATTAGTCTCAAGTCCTAAAATAGGGTAAAAAAGTTAAGAACAAGGTTAAGTCAAACATAATGATGTAAAGTAAACCTTTACAAAATATATAGACAGATAATCAGGTCGATTCTGTTTGCAATAACAACATGATTATTAAAAAGATGTTGCTTTCATAGCAAGTTTTGCAAAAAACAGTATTCTAATCGTTAATTTTAAGCAATATGATCTGTCATTTATTAATAGATTTTGCTAAAAAGCCGGCTATCTTAACAAGGTACTTTTTATATTGTGAAAATGGCGTCTCCATTATTTTTTCGAGTCGATTTTTTAAATAAGTATATAAAAATATTACAAATAAATATTTATAATTGATTGTAATAACATTTATTTTGTGGAAGTCCATCTTATTGAAAATATTAAAAATAAAACTTTTAAAACTAAACTTCCAATTTTTATTAAAATATGAACTAGATATGAACTAGATATTTGGGAAGAAACAGTTAAAAATCAGAGTCAGAACAACAAAAACATTATATAATTATAAATCAAATTTTTTTCTCATTTTAAAATAATGATACAAGGGGAAATTCTACGAGCCACTTCTTTAAGTGCCACTTCATTTCACCCCTGGGTGTATAATTCTGCTTTTGTGTTTTGTATTTTGGTACTATATAAAAAGTAAATAATTTGTAATAAATTGACTTGTTCTATCCCTGTACGGTTTAGTGGGTGCATTTTGCCTGTGTTAAAACTAATATTTTTCCTAAAAAGTTTACTCATAACTACATTTGCTTATTAGAAGTTTTCTTATTTTTTATTTGAATAGTGTATACTGCTCATTTTGTCACTTTTATCCTGCAAAAATCAACCTCAAATTCTTCTTTTTGATCCCAAAATGACACGATAATACTTCCAGTGATGTCAGCTTTAAAATTGTAAATATTCAGCTTTGTAAAAACAATATTGTTATGAATCAAAATAATAGCAAATATTGCCGTCATGGTCCAAACAGAATACGAATTTAAACTACCATATTGTTATTGTTTACAAGATTTAACAATAAGGCTACTGTAACAGAATCGACCTGAATCTATATCAGTAAAAAGTCAGTATGTGTTAATGACTGCCGGAATTTAATTTAAAAAATTCTCCTGTAAAGGGAGATCAGAAATAAGAAAATTCCAATTAAGGTAAGGTAAGGTAAGACTAACAGTAGTCAAAATTATTTATATGTGACAGTGGAAAGCGTATTCAACAGGTAAAAATCGAAAGGAACCTGCCGATTGCTGACAAAACTAAATTAAAACGCCGAATGCAGCAGCGCGGAGAGCGACCTTCAGTCGCTGCAGCAACCACTTTCTCCACTGTTTGGAAAATGCAATAATGGTTTTTCTCACACAAGGATTAATGACCTTTGTTACCTAGATACGTATAGTTCTCTTACTTCCTCATTTTGAGGAACAAATCGATGGCTAAGAGAACAAATATTGTATGTCCATTTTTGTTATAAATGAGATACTCCAAGGTCTAAGCTGGTCGAGATAAAATCTTTATTGTGCTCAAATATTGTATGTCCTTTTAGAACGGTTTACTAGTTACTAAAGTAGCATTAAATATATGTCCATTAAAAACACCATAAGCTTAGTGCACAAATGTTCTATGTCCAATTCAATTTTTGTGCCGTTCACAAAATTCAAAACGAAACCACTCTTTTATTGTATGTCCAAAGATACAATATTTGTCCACAATAATGGAGGCTTATCAACCTATAGTACGTGTTGCACGTGCCTGCCTGCCTTCTGTGCCTCTTACGCGAGAAGGTAGCTCCAGAAAACTACAGAAACTTTGTGGGGAGATTACCTACATCCGTAGAGGCTAACGATATTGTTCCAAGTGATTCTGAATACGAAACAGACTAAGGTTTACTTGTGTTTTACTTTAACCATGTTTTTTTATCAATAAAAATTTCATTTGCACTATCAGTATTATTTTAAACCTGATTTTATGATATTTTCACAATTGCAGTATGGAAATAGTAATATATTGTATGTCCTTATTCTACTTCACATTTATTGTATGTCCATACAGAGGGTTACTTTTAGCTTTTTAAATGTGATTAATATTTAACCCTAATAGAAATTGAACTAAGTAATGTATAAAAGAAGGGTGTAACATAAACTTAATTGTAATTTAATTACTTTTAAAATAAGTACGGTTTGTCACGGTTAACGCAAACTTTTAAATTGATTTTACTGAAAACATCAATTTTTAACATACAATATTAGCCATAGAAATAAAAATCATTAAAAATTAGTCTTATTATACTAAAAATAAAAGATCAAGTCAAACCACAATAATTTAATGTAACAATTATTATCAACAGCGCTACTAGTTTCGGTCTTAGACTAACATCAGTGTAAAAATAAAATTATACAGTTAAGAAACATAAATACCGTATAACAGTAAATATTAAGTTGAACAGCTAAGTAGAATGAATGAGGTACGCTAAACAAATAAGTACAAAAGTAATTAACAAAAATCTTGCAATGCATCGGTAAAGTAATGCCAAAAATTACATTAGTCAAAATGTTTCAAAAATCATGTTAAACTATGGATGAAAAATAAGTAAAGTATAAGAAAATATTAAGTTAAAATAGTAAAATTTGTAGTATAGAGGAAAAAGAGGATACTATTAAGAAACACTAGTAGTATAAGGTCCTAAGATGGAACATAAAATGAAGAAGAAGGAATTCAAAAATAGGTCTAAACAATGTAGAATTTTTGAAAGAAAAAGAAAAATTATTCCAATACAAACTCGGTGTGCTCTAATGGCAATCGAAGAGATATAGAAAGAATAGTCCAAAATTGGGAGAGTCCAAAACGGAGATAATAAGAAAGTTGAAGGACACTAATGAAAGAGGGAATAGAAACCCTAACATTGGTGGAAGCTTGGGTATTGGTTGAAATAAAATTTAACCGAACGACCAACAACAGCAACGGGATGTTAATGTCGGGGACAGAACGACAACTAAAAAATTGATGACATCAGAAATCAAACAGAAAATTAAAAAGAAACTGATTGTCATTAACGACAAAGGAGGTAGTGTTCTAAGACTTAGTTAATAAACTGAAGAATTACTTAATAAAATGCAAATAATCTTATTAAAAATAATGAAAAACTCATAACTTCCAAGTTTATTTGAAAATACTTAATATATTTGTGTTTTACAATTACGTCTTATCTATGTATAATAAGATGGACTTCCAAAAAGTAAGGGTTGGTACAATAAATTTAATCCAAATAATCTATATAGTAAGTAAATATATTAAAATTAACTTTATTGAAACATAACTAAAATTAATTTTTCTTTTCAATCACATCATAAAAGATGGTCCGATGAAGAAGCGCCACTGTATGTCCCCTCAATAATAATAATAGGTCCTATCAAGATCTCAAATTCCTTTATGGATCAAAATTCCTTTTAAAATGAAACTTTGATGGACCGCATGATTTTGCATGCTTTCAATATTCACAAACTTATATTGATTTCTTGAGGCAATATAAAATTCTTAAATTGAAAATTCTTTTGTAACAGTGTTTTTTCTCGAGATCGGCTATACTTTTTAGCAAGAATTCATACAACACACACACACTTTTAAGTAAAATATCATCAAGAATAATAAAAAACTCTTCGTTTTAACAAAACTTCCACTATTTATTTAAAAAAATGCTTTTTTAACCTCAATGACGGCCGTTTCGCTGATTAGCATCGTCAGATTGATATTTAAGTTACATTTTGTTTCTAGCTAGGTACCTGATGTTTAGGTAGTATTAAGGCTAGACCAAGTATGGAAGTAATAAGACATAACAATATTAAAGCCTAGATGTTAATAGCCCTAAGGGATTATCCTGGATGTATTTCCCTCTAAGATCAGTATAAATGTGCAATGATAAAGAAAACCCAGGAAAAAACTATATCAGCGAAACGGCCGTCATTGAGGTTAAAAAAACAATTTTTTAAATAAATAGTGAAAGTTTTGTTAAAACGAAGAGTTTTTTATTATTCTTAATAAGATGGACTTCCAAAAAGTAAGGGCTAGTACAATCAATTTAAAATATCATTGACGAAACTCTTAAAAATCTGTTTGCTAATGTGATTAAAGTAAAACAAAATAAATGTCCAATCAAAATATTTTAGTTTAACTACTTAACTACTTAACTTTAACAGATCTTTACTGGGAAATTCATTAACTAATTTTAGGGATCTTATAATTAAATAATTTCTAGGTTGTCATTCATGTTTATTATTTGCGCATTACGTAAAAAATATAGCATTTCCTTTAGACAAATGATCGTCATACGATCGTCATTTGTTGTACCTCTCGTAAATGGGAGTCTATCAGAAGTAGCGGGTTTACAAATTTATCTTTATAATAACAGTGTCGACTATCGCACCACGACAAATATTTGAGGTTAGTTTTACTTTGAGAGGCTTATTTATCGACTAAGAATGAAATATGCCGATGTCGATGATTAATATTATATTGCAATGATATGGCTTAAATTTTATTGTTAAACATTAATACAATTTATAAATAAAATTATTAAGCTTGTAAAACAATTGTTTATGCTAAAATATTAATCCTTTATTGTATTTAAAGATAACAATCTTATTACAAGGAGTCGTCGTATTACAATTTAACATTCAATTATAAAGTATATAGAATTAGCAAAAAGTACAAATTAAAATAGAGCAGTATATAAATAAATAAATATAACCGAAGGATGATAGCAAAGTAAAACCGAACAATTAGAATTTATTATTAATTATCAGAGATCTGTACTTTATTACCGAGTGTGCTAGGGCTTTCAAAGAGGTAAGAGAATTATAACTGTTAAGCCAGTTTATTAACTCTTCAATAGATTTTATTTCTAAAGATAATAATGAGCTTCTAATACCTGTATAAATTGGATAGATGATCAAAATATGTTCTAGAGTTTCCGGTTGTTGTAAATTACATATAGAGCAATTTTGTTCGGTGTATACAAAATGAAACTAATTTTTATTTATTTGTTGGAGCAAGTTCCATTGAATGGTTTCTATACAAGGGAAATACTGCCAACAAAACAAACAAAAAATACTGAAAAAGGTTAGTCCTATAAGGTTTTTCCAATACATTTTTGATTTTTCTTATATATTTTGGGCCCCTTTACCACCCATGTTGTACCCGACAAGTATGGAAGTCTTCTAAGATATTTTCAATTTGTTACATTTTACACCTTATAGTTGACGAAAAACTAAATGTCAGCTGTCAGCACATAAACGTATCGTTAAGGTATTGGGGTGGCTTTTTTCTTTATACAGCTTCTGAGCTGTGTTTCTGAGCTAGTGATTTTTATTAATTTATTAAAAATATTATTAAACAAGCTCTTAAATTTGTGTAATTGTGAAATAGTATATTAAACAACGCATTTTATATGGCTTTCTGTCAAAACAGCCATATGAACTAAGCTATTTATATTTTTTATATTCTGCCATTTTATCATTTTTTAAATTAATTTATTATTTGTATGTAAATTACGGAAATTTTTATTTTAAAAAGTATGTTGTTGGCAGTTTTGAAATTTAAATGATCAAATTTTAATGTTTTAAAATATTAGAACAATATAAGAACAATATAAAAATATTAAACTGCTAATTAGCCACAAATGTCATTGTCAATAGTCTTATCATTAAATGCTTCACTTATGTAGCCAATTAATTAAAACAAAAATTTGCGTGCGTAAAAGTTACATAACGATACGCAAATGCGTGTTAAAATGAAGATTTTTATAAGTGCAAAAAATAAAAAATATTTTTGAAATTGATTGTAGCAACCTTTACTTTGCGGAACTCTATATTATTAAGAACATTTAAAGTAGTACTTTTAACTCTATAATGTTCTTAAAAATATTTTTGTTTTCATTATTTTTTTCCACTTAAATATTTGAATAATTTATTCTTTGACATCACAAGTAATCAACAATCAATATTTGACAGCCAAAATATAATATATTTAATTAGAAGCAAAGTTGTCAATAGCACAGATGATTAAGTAAGCAATTGATTTAATTCGATTAACTAACGTTAGTGCATACGAACAGTGATTTGACGGTTTGATTAGATTTAATCATTTGTTAAATTCAACAATTGATTTAGGAGCTTGGTGCATACAACTGTAAAATTTTTTGTCTGCTTAAATATCATTAAACTTGTCAAAACAGTATAAATACTTCTTTACCCCATTTAATCGGGTTAGATACTTACAAAATTTATGGTTTTTATTTACAAAAATATTAAATAAAACATTTTTTTCTAATTTTGACATATGAAGTGACACTTTTTAAAACTGATTGACATTTCAAACTAGTTGCATAAAGTAAAATTTTATGCAATTGGTGACGAAAAATGTATTTCAAAATTAGTGACAAAAAGAATTATTCTATTTATTAAACTATTATAGTACAAGTTAAAAACATAAATTATAAATTAATTAAATATTATAAATATTGATAACACAATTATTGCAATTATTCAAATAAATTACCGACGACATATTTTTTTCATTGCTCGAACTTACTGTGATTTGGGATGTGGCGCACCTTGCATTAGATATAAACTATAAGTTTTATATTTTTACTCATTGAATTTTTAACATATCCGAGGTAGATTTCCAACCTCCATGCCTCTCTTTAATTTTAAAATGTCAGCGCCCTTGTCTTCTAGGAAAGTGGCAAAGCTTGTTCTTAAGCAGTGGCCAGTATATAAAACAGGATTTAAAAGGCTTAGAAATTGTGCAATAACTTTTGGCAGACTGCTAAATGTGTTAATTCCCACAGGATTTCTGGTACATTTTCCATTTCCATATTTTACAAAAAATCTGTTGTGTTTAAGCACCTGGGGCTGCAACTTAATATATTTTTTTAATATTTCAACAAGATTCTTATTTTCAATGTTTCCAGTGGTAATTGTAAACTGTCGTATAACTTTTGTTCTTGAAGGTTTTTGAAGGATATCAACACGAAAATGCCTTCTTTAGTCTATAACATTTTCAACTAGGAGAAATATTAATTCTGCTTTTCTGCATGCTCCTGCCATTCCAATTATCATTGCAACCTTAGCCATTAAGTATTCTTCAGCTTCCACTAAAAATTTGGCAAAATCTTCTTCAATAAAATTTTTGGACTTTTTAGCCTTGTACCCGTCCGTTTGCCTTTTAATATTTGCTACCACATTTGTACATTTTTTTAATATCAATATTCCTTTTCAGATTTGGTTCAGACCTTAACATTGAGTAAAGCATCCATAATGTGGAAACTTTAAAATCTTTCTTACCCTCAAAATATGCAAGTAAATCTTGCAAGTAAAATGTCAAACTGACAACTAACATCAACAACAAGAAACAGCAACAAACTAAATTTATGCTTTCCAAATTTTTATGAATTATATTAAATTTAATTTTTTTATAACTTTATATATCAGATATATTAATAAAAGATTCTATTGCGTTATTTGTTCAGAAAATAAAGCCATATTTTACATTCGAAACAAAAGTGCAATTTAAGCTTCCGAATAAGTTGAACGTGTTTATGCATCCTCGTAAAAACAACCTAATATTTCAAAATTTTCGGTAGAATAGCACAAAACAATAGCATTTATACCACCTGATTTTTGTTTTCGCTATGTCCATTTCGGCGCATCGCGCAGGATTAAAATAATACGAATGATAAGCTTCTGTATGCTTCAGAATAATATTTCCGGCACGATTATCACATTTCCCATGATTACCCATAATTGTGTTGGATTTAAGCCAAGCGTACAAATCCTCTTATCTGTACATGCTTTAAGGGCTTTAAATTCATTTACTGCGGTCTCGCGTTTTACACTACATATTATCAGAAATACATAGCAACAAGTATTAATATGTTATAATTAATTTATTTTTTGTTTTTACAGTATATGAGATCTACTGATATTTTATCGTTAATTTGAAATATTTTAAATAATATATAATAGTAACATTATTATAATCAACTAAATATTTTAATAAATTTTATTTATTTACTTGTTCGAACATTGAATTGAGAATGCATACTCAATTATAAGAAACCCGAAACCTTACTGTTAGCCCCCATAAAATCCTTATGGGGCGCAGGTACTGTTATTCCCGATTTAGCTAGTTCAGATAATAGTATCTCCCGTAGAGTAGGGGGGTTCAATTATGTGAGGAAAAATATACAGATATAGTCACCCTAATGAATTTAATCTGAACAAACCCAAACATCAATTAAGTTCTCTGGGTGGTACCGTCCAGCTCATAAAGGGTATATCACACTAAAATTAAACCTATTATATTCTACCTAAAATTACCTAATATAAAATATAGTTGACACTTCGATGGTAACTTGAATGTGCCAAGTGCTGGATTATATCAGTTTAATGCTGTCATTATGATGGATACAAAAAAAACATGGAAATCTCTTACTTGTGGTTCATCCAGGTGACAAAGAGGCAGGCAGTTATGAGCAAGTCTAGAGAAGGAGCTCCTACTTATAATGAGTGCTTAAACAAAGCAAGATTAATACAAAAATTCACTAAATAAATAAAGATATATTGAGACGAAGTTTTATTATCATAAAAAATTTATTCATTAAAGAAAAGACTAATTTCCATAAGAATATGTATTATGATGATTAAATCAAAAACAAAATCGTTATTAAGTCAATTAAAAGCAAAATAAATAATAAAAAAGTAATCACATTACATAAAAATAATCAAAATCACCATTAAAAAAATAAATAATAATGAAAATATAATTCTAAATGTAAAATAAAACAAACGAACAAATTATAAATTTTTGTAAAATATTTTTCTGTTAAATATATAAAAGGATTTTCAAAGATCTACAAAAGTGTATAAAAAGTTCTTCTACGAATAACACTTGTGCATATGTGTGACGTAAAATTATCAGAACTACGACTGCTAACATCGCGTGTTTGAAATGTTTAGTTTCCATGAACTCCAAAACCTTAGAAACGCACCTGTGCCTGTGTGACGTCAAATTATCAGAACTACGAGTGCTCGTACACAACACATCGCGTGTTTGAAATGTTTAGTTTCCTCGAACTCCAAGAGCTTAGAATAGCAGCTGCACGTTGTGACGTAAGAGTTACTCGGAAATGTATCGGTCGAATTTATGACTTCAAGCCTCAGTGAATATAATTTAAGAGCTTTTCCGACCATAATAAATGATATAAAAATTATTGAACATTAAAAATGATTATTGTATATATTATGTAAAAAAATTGTTTGTAAAATATAAGTAGTTAGTTAGAAATAAGCAAATTAAGAAATAGCTCCTTCTGATTGGTTCTCGTGGAGTTTTTAAATGAAGCATTTTTATTGGTCAGAGAATAATGAGAGAGGGATCTCAGTCTTTACGTAAAAGAACCAGTCAGAAAGAAGAAAGGAGATTCAAGCCAAATTTTAAGAGAGTCAAGACCCTTTATACAAATATTCAAGCCTCGTTTTAAAACTTTCAACAAACATTTAAGATTTAATTTTAAAAAACTTTCACGACTCAATACTCAAGTTTAATTTTAAAAAAGATTCAAAACTCATTTTCAAAACATTCAACAACAGTTATTATAATATTCAACTCGTAATCTACATTTTTAAAAAGACTTTGATTAGTCATAAATTTTATTAACTTTATAAGTTAACAGTGTTCGACTTTGAATCGAAAATAGGTTTGTTGAATCGAGCAGAGTAATCTTATAATATAACAGTTTCAACTGTAATTTTAATGATACAAAAGTTAGTATTAAATTAATATAAGAAGCTTGACTTACCTTATATCAGAAATAATCCTAGTATAAAACTTTGTAACACACCACTTGTAAAAAGGGAGTCTTATCAACCAGTAAATTGTATAAAATAATCCACAATTAAATAATAATAAATTCTACATCGTAAGAGTTTCTGTCTTTAATTACACCATTGAAGTTTCTGCATACCACGTGTCTACCAGAAGAGAAGATAGACCACCAGTTCCAGCGACACCTACATGTGAATGGCGAACACTCGAGAGACAAAGTTAAAAAAGGTACCGTTATTTGATTTGTGTGCGTATAAACTGTTTTAAAGCGATAATAATTATTAGCCGCTAGAGAACATTTATACTACTTTATTGTAAAGATTTTTGAATTTCATTTTGATAGAAAATTTATAATTTGTTTGAGCGTAAATCTGTGGTGAAACCTGTACGACCTGAGATATAATTTTTCGATTAACGATAGTGTCTATTTTCAAGAAACATTTAATTTTATTTGAGCTAGTCATCATTATACAACATATTATTTAAGGGGCTAAAAAACATTATTATTGTAGTAAAAAACTTCAACAATTACGTTAAATCAAATAAAAACAAACCACTAATAATATCATGTCAAAATTAACGTGAATTTACTAAAATAACATTCAATCATCAGAAAAAATTAAAATAATAAAACAAAAAAGAAAACATAAGAACCCAACAACACAATAAAATTAATAAAATCATAATAATATATATATATTATGAACAATATGAACTGCTTATACTACAATACACAAAAAAATCTCTAACCCTACATTTAGATTTAAGGTTTTATAATTTTATAATTGTTTATTATTAAGTCATATTTATTTATTTATTTTTATTTTTATATTTTATATTTATATATTTTATTTATTATTTATTATTGTGACATGTACTTACATACAGCTGGTAACAGCTCGTAAGATTATACTATCACTTTATTCTTTGTTATTTGTTCATACTTCAATAAGAACTTTGTTGTTGTACTTTCTTGAATAAAGTTACTTACTTACTTACATGCAAGCAAGTTGTGCAGCAGAGATGTGTAGGTGTGTAGTGTTGTACAGTAGTAGTAAGCGGCCCCCAGTTAGTTAGTGCAGGTGCCAAAGCCAGAGGTGGAAAAATGAAGTGAAGAAAAGCAGATTTAGAAGAAAATAAGCAGAAGTAGATCTTAGAAAGCAGAAAGAGGTTTTTTGCCTAAAAAGAAATTTACAAATTCAATATTTTTATTTGAAATTTAAGCTTAGACCTTTATGGACTTACCGGAGGTGAAATGTGGCCAATAAGTGAGAAAGACTGGATCCAGATCCACAATCAAGTGTATTATGTAACTATTACAATGTAATTATCCTAATGTCTTCTATTACTTTTGGTTTTCTTGGCATAAAATCCGAAATAAAATTCGAAGTTCTAAGAAACCATGTGCTTCATTCAGAAAAATACCAAGAACAAAAAAAGAAATCCAAGGTCCAAAGTACAAAGTTAAGCCTGGTAAAGTGGTGATTTTTATTAAAACTAAATTGTTGAATTGGCACTTCTGATTCGACTGAAGACTAGAAGAGGCCTTCTCTTAATCTATTGAACTATTACATTAAATGTTTTAATTTAAATAAACAATGTTAACCTATTTTTACTAATATTCAATAAATTATTTTGGTTATGTGTAGTTATTTTATATTTGCGTTTAAGGTTGTGTTTCTATTTTATTAGAGAGAATGGTAAGGTATATTTTATTAAACTTATTTCTAAAATTATTAATTAGATGAACAATCAAAAGATTTAGATTAATTAAAATTAAGGTTATAATTAACTTTAGTATAGAGAAAACCTATACAAATAAAAAGATTAAAAGATTAAATTTATTTTTAAAAACGAACCGTAACATTACCTCCAGGGTAAAGTTCAGTATCTCTGTACCTAAGACTTCATTTAAAAAAATTAAATTAAAATAACCATTAATATTATTAACTAATGAATTAAATTGATTGGCCCCACAAAATACCCTAAATGTTCCTCTAAAAATATCTTTACATGTCAAATTTTAATAACAAAATGCCAAAACATAATTCCTTGTTAGCTTCTTCAGCCGCAGGTACAATAAATGCACATATATTTTAAAAGAAAATTCAAAACAAATATTAAAGTTCTATTAAAGGCCGAAAAATGTTAATGCACTATAGAATTTAAATTGTTCACATCCCCCCAAAAGGTCCTGTGATGTTTAGAGGTAAAAATGATGACTCCAAATGCCGATTTGAAACAGCCCACGGTTCGTGTTGTAACTTCACTGATGCTCCACTGTTACAGAATATCCCCAAAATACACTTTTTGTGGAATATCGTATGTTTCGATACTGGATACTAGATTTAATAACGTTTTACTGGTATAAAGGTATCTATTTGCCTATTTGTTTGTGGCTGAGTGAATCTCTTTTCTTTTTTTTATTTATTTAATGTCGCCTGACCATGGAGGTTATAAGCGACACCGCTAATTCAAACACGTTACATTATAAATTTATAAATAAAATTTTAAACTTTATATATTGTTTATTTTAATGTATGTTAAAAACTTAACAATGTTGTCGAAGTTGCACTTTTGTCCAAGAAGGTCGGATATGTTTTGTTATAAGTTGAATTAAGTTCTTGCAGAGTTGTATTTTTGACATTCTATTAGGATGTTTCACTGTTATATAGGTTGGAAATTGATTACAAACTGGGACGTTTTCTTTACTGATTAAGTGGATATGTGTGTGGCGAGTATGACCGATACGAAGGCTAGTCGAGTAAAAATCACTTGTTTCCTTCTTGTTGTTATAAGGTTGGGGCGGTGAAGTGCATTTTCTTATATTTATCTTAACTTTTCAGAGCACTGCGACCACTTGTTCTGTCACACACTAAGAACCGCTTTTTTTACGTACATTTTTACGCCACTATGCACTATTTTATGTAGTTGGTCACAACTTTTATTTGTAGTTGCTACGCGGGCCATTTGATCCACTGTTTCGTTTACTTCAATGACGACGTGGGAAGGAATCCAGATGAATACAAGGAATCCAGATCGAGTACAAGAAACTTAGGGCCATAGCTCGCTATCAAACTAGACAAAGCAAAAAGCAAAGCTGGAAATATTTCGTCATCTATTAGCAATTCTACACCGATATCTTCTATATGGAAAATGATTCGCCAAATATCTGGTAAATCTCACAAAACTGAAATTCTTAAAACGTAATGAATGATACAATAATTACATCAACAAGGCGATTACCTGGGTGTTCTGGGGTTAAAGGAAGGATCCAGTGTAGTCGGTATGAAAACAGGCCAAAACGTCTTATTCGTCGGTAAACACTTCGCATGCCAATAGGTCTTCCGTGTTCTGCAAACCATTCATTTGCAATGGATCTGGTAGTGGAGAAACGGTCCCCTAAGGCCAATAATCTCTCGAAGCCATGCCTGACAACACCTAACCACGCTGTCTACACTTCTTTGCACTCTAACTGCCCGAAAAGAAAATCCAGCTTCCCGAAGTCCCACTATACGACCCCTATCAAACTCACTAAGTTGACGAAATCGTACAGGTCTCCGTACCCTAGACATCGTAACCAATCTTAAAGAATATCAAGAACCAAAATCCGCAAAATTTGGATCTTTACTACGGCTACAATATCCATTTTTGGATTGTTGTTTATTAAAATAAAATAATTTAAACTGGGTGTTCGGATTTTTATGTCACTTAGTATATTATAATTATTTTAATTTATAATTTTTTGATATTCCAAACAACAAAATTTTTATTTTTCTTTGTTTACTTTTATTTATCTTTTTTTGTATTATGCTTTTCAATTCATACAACCAGCAAAACTTCCCCTTTAAATCAATATAACGTATTCCGTTCTTTCTTCTGCTTAATAATGAATATATAGAAAGAAGGGTAACGTCATATTTTCTTTTCAGAGAAAATATGTCATTCATCTAATTTTTAACAAAATGAAACATAGTCCTAATACATTTATATATATATACATTAAAAAAAATACGAAGGCTGACGTACCTAAACAAACGCGACAAGAATGTTATAAAAGAAATGAATATATACTTTTTGAATTGACTTTTATATAACTAGAGACAGAATAAAACAATTTCCTAATGTACAGTTTTGAAATGAATTTTTCTTTTCGTTTTTTAACATAGAACACCTTAAGTATTTTTAGAAAATAAAAATTTAAGCTGGATTTATGTTAAAATATTATAAAACGTATCGCAACAATTAGTCTTTTCTCGACAACTTTTTATTAAATTTGATGATATATAGTAAAAATAATAATAGCTGTTTGTTGGCAGTTATTAGGAGTTACAGTCTTAGAAGAACAAGAAATATTAAGTTAAAACGCAATAACGTTTTTGTTTGTTTTGTTGAATTTAAAAAACCTTTTTTAGTTTAAACTTAATGATTTTGTTTACAAGATTTCTCATTGTTTTTTCATTGTTTTTATTAGTTTTAAAATAGTAAAAAAGATTAGGAATATTATATATAATCAGATTTTGCGTTGTAAAATATATTATTAATAGATTATTATAGATTATTAATTAGAATTCATTCAATCAATCATCATTCATCTTTAGTTTGATATTTAAAATATTTAATAGTATTGTTAAAAGTAAAACATTTTGTAAAGTAGTAATTAAATAAAATTTTTAAAAAAGCCTCTTCGAATTCGTTAAACATAATTGGCGCAGTCAGTAGGATGTTAAAAGAAGATCAGTAGGATGGTAAAGAAGATATATTTGAATAAAAGAAGAAATTAAAATTATTTTCCAAAGTAGACGAACAAAATATCGTTTACGTCCATTTTAATGGTTTGTTGGAGGACCTACGTTGGAAGAAGAAATAAATGTTATTAAAATAAGAAGATTAATAATTTTTTAAATAAAGTATTAATAGCTAGAGAGGGATCAGCCTTGTCCACTCTTATTAGCAAGAATAATAATAAATTATATGAATAAAGAAGTAAGAAGAAAGAAGTAAGAAGAAAGAAGTAAGAAGAAAGAAGAAAGAAGAAAGAAGAAAGAAGTAGAAACTACCCCGCTAGAGAGAGGATCAACCTTGTCCGCTCTTATTGGCAACTAGAATTCGAAGAAGTTCCGAAGAAGAAGTAGTTTATGTGAGTAAATCCTATTATACCATCCATATTTTTTACCTTATATTTTACCTTGATACATTTTATTTAATGACAGAGATTGTTAATAATTTAATTGAACAAATTAGTAATTTAGATATAAATAACGAAATGGCTCAACCAAATTATCAATTAATAAGATACCAAGCAGATAATATTCCTCCATTTGATGGTAACCCCAAACAAATTAATAGATTTATTAGATGTTGTGAAAACTTTTTAAATAACCATAAAGATAGAACCAATGTTAATGCACCAATAAATATATGTTTATTTGATACAATATTAAGTAAATTAACTGATAGGGCTGCAGATTTGATTGCTTCTCGCACAGAATTAGATACCTGGTTAAAAGTTAAAGATGCATTATTAGTAACATTTTCTGATCAAAGATCCATAGATTG
This sequence comes from Ophraella communa, assembly GCA_035357415.1. Lineage (NCBI taxonomy): Eukaryota > Metazoa > Arthropoda > Insecta > Coleoptera > Chrysomelidae > Ophraella > Ophraella communa. Next base: position 15,289,613 of record CM068995.1, on the reverse strand, counting down.
TTTAGTACAAGACATAATTTCATTAAAACCGAATCGTAATGAAAGTCCACTAGATTTTGGATTAAGAATTCAAGATTCACGTAGTCTGTTATTTTCAAAAATTAATTTAAGTGTTGATAGTAGAGAATTAAAACTATTAAAAATACAACAATACGATGATTTGTGTCTGAAAACATTCATAAATGGATTGAACTATCATATGCAGTTAGTTGTAAGACTTAAAAATCCTGATTCAATAGAACAGGCAATGGCTTTTGTTAAAGAGGAAGAAAACTTTTTATATTTTAAAAATAATTCAAACAATAATAATAATAATAATATTAGAAATAATTCTCGCAATCAAAATAGTAATTTAAATAGAAATAATAATAATTATAATAACAATTTCAATAGAAATAATTTTAACAATAATAATTATTATAATAGAAATAATAACAATTTTAATAGAAATAATAATAATAATAGAAATAACAATTTTAATAGAAATAATAATAATTATAGTAGTTATACCAGTAACGGTCAATCAAATTTTAATCCAAGTCCCACTAATTTTTCAAATTTTAATTCCCCATCATCTTTTAAAACTCAGTCTAATAATCCTAATTTCAGGCAAAATTTCAGACCTAATTTCCCAAATGCCCAATTCCAAACATATCGTTCAGATAATATTCCAAGTCCAGAACCAATGGACATTTCTTCTAATAACTCCCGAAGGACCAGTAATAATCGTCACTCCAATAATTATTTTACACATCAAAATAATTCAAACAATAATAACAATAATAATATAAATAATTCTCGCAATCATAATAATAATAATTTTAATAGAAATAATTTTAATAATAATAATTATAATAGAAATAATAACAATTTTAATAAAAATAATAATTATCATAGAAGTAATAATTTTAATAGAACTATTAATAATTATCATGATAATTATAGTAATTATAATATTTATAATAGAAATGAACAAATGCAAAGATTTTCTAATTATAATAATAATTTAAATTATTCAAATAATCGACAACAATAATATAATAGACATACAAATAATTTTAGTAATATGCCGAATTTCAATTCCCGACCCTTCTTTAATCCGCAATCGAACAATCCTAATTTCAGATCTAATTTTAATCCTAATTTTAATAAAAACTCCAGAACAAATTTCAATCCAAGAAATAATAATTTCAGACCCCAATTTCAATCATTTCGTCCAAGTAATATCCAAAGACCAGAACCCATGGATACGTCCATGACATCTTCCAGTAATTCTGGTAGAACTAACAGTAATAACAATAATTGTAGTTTCAATAATTATTTCAAAAATCAACATAATTCTCCCCCAAATTTCAAACATAAAGAATTATTCACTCATCAAGTCAATTCCAAAGAAAAACAAAATGAAACCCAAGATGATGAAGAAATGTTAAATAATAATATAAAATGCAATATTATTAAAAATTAGCCCATTGATAATTGTAAATTAGAAGAATGTGAGTACTCAAGTATGTATAAACCTGAAAAAAATAATAGAGGATCTGCAACATTAAGTAGAATTGAATTAAATACGTTTGAGACGGCATCGAGAATTAATAATGTAGGTGATATTGATTTTGACATAAATGAATTTTTAAGAGAGTTTGATGAATTGCAAGAATTAAATAATAATAATAATGAAAATATTCAAATAAATGATATACCTTTAGAAAATTCTGATACTGAAACAGCACATAGTAACGAGTCATCACCAGATCAATGTTTTAATATTTTAGATGAAATTATAAATAACAAACCTTATCAAATTATAGTAAAGAAATCTCCGTATTCCCCATATTTTAAAAGAAATTTAGAAACCTTTGATGGAAATAAAATTATTAGAGTTACTTTACCAGACGATCCGAAAATGATAATTAAATTTTTAAAAGAAAATGCTTGTAAAAATACATTATATATTTATTTTTTATCCCCCGAATTAAGAAATACATTTCAAGAAGTATGGAAAAAATATTTTACTAAATTAAAATTAATAGAATGTACTAAGTTAATTAATAATGTTATGCCAGATGAAAGAATTGAGTTAATAAAATATAAACATGAAGGTAAAACAAATCATAGAGGAATTAATGAAACTATTCAATTTTTAAAAAATAATTATTATTGGAAATCAATGAAAAAAGATGTAACTAAATATATTAATGATTGTGAGATTTGTCAAAAAGCTAAATATAATAGAAAACCAATTGCTGAACCATTAATTTTAACTAATACACCCTCTAAACCGTTTGAAATAATATATATTGACACTTATAAAAATGGAAATCATAAATTTTTAACTATATTAGATAAATTTTCAAAGTACGGTCAAGCAGTACCTTATTTTGGCACTGCTGTGTCAGCTTGCCAACAATTGGTACAATTTTTTACATATTTCGGTATACCAGAACAAATAGTAGCAGATAACGGCGGAGAGTTTAAAAATGATATATTAAAAGAATTATTAAAAGCTCATAATATTAAAATACATTTTACCACACCGTATCATCATGAGTCAAATTCTCCTGTAGAAAGATTTCATTCAACAATTACGGAACATATTAGGATTTTAAAAGAAAAAGATAATAATAGTGATATAAATTCTTTAATGCCATATGCAATTATTGCTTATAACAGTACAATTCATTCGACAACCGGATTTACCCCTTTTGAGTTAGTGTCAGGACATACTGTTAGTAAAGATCCTTTGTCAATATTGCCATCAGCGGCTTACACACAATTTGTTAATTCTCATAAAGAAAATACCCAAGCATTGTATTCAGCAGTTAAAGAAAAATCATTAAAACAAAAACAAAAAGTAATTGATAAAATTAATCAGAGTAGAATAAATAGAAACCCTCCAATTGGTTCAACAGTATATAGAAAATTAGAAAATAGAAAAGGAAAACAAAAGAATAAATTTGATGGTCCATATATTTTAACGAAAATATTAGAAAACGGTAAAATTGAAATTGAAAATCCTCAAACAAAAAACAAATATATCACGCATTTGAATGAAACTAAAATAATTCCTTTAATTACAGATACTTGTTTGGTTGATTCGGAATCTAACGAATCAAACATAGAATAAATTATTTAATTAAATAAATTCAATTACATGATAATAAATTTGAAAGCTCAATCTTGATATGAATATAAAAAAGTATATTTAATTAATTTCAAACATATTTATATTTTAAATTGATAAACAATTATTATATTAAACAGTTTATGTTATCTTCAAGAAAATTTAAGTTACTATATTTTATAAAAATAAATACTTTGCATAGATTTTATTTTTTAATTTATGGGTAGGAAGCAATTAGAAATGTAATTTTGAATTATCATTCCAAAATAAAATTTGAGTTAGAAAAAGAATTTATTATGAAATATCATATAATTTTAAAGTGCCAATATTTAAAAAATGTATCAATCCTTTATTCCTTTAATCCAATCCAATGATTTAACCCTTCCTTTACTCACAGAAGATATGACGGACTATGTAATTTTTAATAAATATCAAAACATTTTCAATAGTGTTAAGAGGGGCGTCAAAAATGTGACAGCTGAAAACGGATGGCAAGCCTGAATTGTACCCAAAATTTCAATCATTTTGTAAACAACAAATCTAAAGAACGCCTTTAAATTACGTATTCAAATTTTAACAGGATATAGCTTAGACCTTTCTCTAGGAGATAAGGTTTTTTAGTTAAGTTTTATATTGTAATAAAAGAGATATTGGTGTTTAAGTGATGGTATGTTTTGAAAAAGTTTGACAATTTGTGATCACGAATTTTAACGCCAGAAGCTTAACTCCTAAAGAAAGCCTAGAGAATGCGACTAGCAAAATATGAAGTTAAAGAAAGGTATATTTTTTGAGATTTGTTGCACGCAAAATTTGAACATTTCACTAATCTGTCAATTTAGTTCAACAGTTTTGGTGGCGCTTTTTTCAAAGACGTATGTCGATTCTAATTCTCCAAATCCAAACTTCACTTAACATAACCAACCTAACCTTATTTCTCGTTTATAACGTCAAAATATAATTTTAGTGTTTTGCTTTTAAATATATAATTGTCAATATTAATATTCGTTTATAATTTACCAAAAGTTAAATAAATTTAAAGTATATTTTCACAATTTGCGTTGGTTTTTACATAGTTTATAGCATTATCCAACTGTGATATGTGCAAGGAGTTTAGTGTTGTGAACCGTTGTTATTTCCTAAATTACTTTTTACTTAAACACAGTTGTCTTATTTTATTCGAATTGGTAAAAATGTGAGTTTTGAGAGACCTGATTTTTCTTTATACCTACTTTTTTAATCTTTAAGTTACCTTATATCTTTATTTGTTAAATAACATAAACCCAACCTAAGGGATTTACATTTATAAATTAAAACTACATAATATGTAAATATTAACAGCTAAGTGTTAAACTATTTTTCTAAATAGGCAGGATAATGTCCACAAAGTAAGGGTTTCTACAATATTTATTTACATGTTCAATATGCATAAATATAATAGCTTTCTCTTTAGATAATGTGAAGAATGAAAATTTACAGTCAAATATGTAATATTTTTATTAAAACAGTTTTACAAATTTGGGTTGGATACTGAATACATCTGTTATCTTTATATATATATCCCCCTCACCATTAAAAGTTTGTTGGTAAATGATAAAACAGACCAAAGGGTTCCATATTCATGTCAGAAAGAACTGGGTACATATAATTGAGAAAATGAGTCCTAAAAAAGAAAAACATAAAACATTTACTTGTTATTTACTATTAATATGCAGATGTTATTTGCTAATGTTTAAAATGTAATTGAACCCTAAAATAAACATTTGTATTTTAAAACACATAGTAGCCCACAATAGGTTTCATATTGATGTAGCCATGGGTTCTATAAGGGTCCAGATTCAATGTTTTTGAAGAAAGAGTTCTAAAATATAAAAGATTAGAATTTACAGTAAAAATTATTAATTATTTACTATAAATAGAATAAACCCTGTGTAGGCAGTTACTTGAGGTCCAAAGATTTTGAGGAAACAGTAGCATATATTTTGAAAACCATTGATTTATACAATTTAATTATCTAAACATAGATGAAATAACATATATGGTTGCCAGAAAAAGTATATTGCTAAAAATAGTATTTTCAGGACATTTTTGAAATACTTTAGAAAAGTAGTAACCTACTGAATCTTGTAGAAATATTTTGTTTTCCATATTCCACCTAATAAAATCAAAAATTAATCAAATAGTTTTGACTTAGAAAATGATACTAATATTCTTCCTGGTCTATCCTAGTATTTAAAGTACACAAAGGATGGCTTAAAGGACGAGTAGCATTAACACTTCTCTGAGATGCCCTAGTAAAGACTCTTACATGAAACCAAAGAAATATGCCATCCAGATAATGCTAATTATTTAGTATCAAGAGGCAAATTCACAGGGGAAAAAGCACACAGTAGCAGTAGTACACAAAATACCACTGATTTCAATTTTCCAAAGAAAATACTTCAACATGGGCAAATACTATTGGTAGGTACTCAAAAAGAAGAAAATTCATGTATCTAATATGCAAAATACCTATATCAATACATCTTTTAAAACTAAATTTGATATTTAGATCTGAATCATAGATAATAAAATAAATATAATACCTACCTATTAATTGTAAAAAATTTAAACCAGTAAATAAACAAATTAAAACTTACCTCTTATCACTTCTGATTACTAGATGGAGAGTTCTTTCAAATGTAAATAAAATATGGATCTTTATAAAATAAATAAAATTTTTTCATTTTTGTGAAAGATACCAGTTAAAAAATTCAGTTACAATCTTATTGGATACATTTTAATTTCAATTGATTCCACAAAGTATGGGGTTGACATTTTTGGAATATAATTAATAGCCATAATTTAATGATACAATTAGTTTTATTAAGATATACCCATATTAACAATTATGTTTAGTACTTGCAAGAGTATTGTTGGCCAATCGCTGATAGTCAGCTTATCCCACTTCTTTAGGTATCTTGAAAACAGGTGCACAAAGTGTATTTCTATAGATACTAGATTGGTTAGTAATTATCGTAGGTTATTGAAAATATTATTTTTTTCTTGTGCCACATTCTCAAAATAAAAATAAACTATAGGTAAGCTTTATTGTAGTGTGTGCTTTACTTTGTACTCCATTTTTCATTAAATCATGGATCTGGGTGGTAATTTAGGAATGTCCAATACTCTCTAAAAAATAAGTGATATTTATTTATTTAGGCAGTAAATAATTAGCAAGGTACTTACTTGAAGTCATATTGAAGACAGACTAACCTGTTAATGTTTACAAACATTATAGTAACACTTTTGCAATAATCATCAAACGTTTTGGAAAAGTATTTCAATTTTTCCCCACAAAATATATTCTAAAAATTTACATCTACTTCAACACCTTCAAATAATACATCCATCAGAAAGTAAATAAATTAATCTCTGATCAAACATCAAACCTTAGACAAGGAAAGAGAGAGGACTGCGCATTGGAATCAATTTATGTCACCCATTTACCACCAAACTAATAGCGGACAATATTGACATAGGCGTATCATACGATTTTTCTTATACGATTATTAAATAATCATTTTCATTATTTCGTATTACAAATCTAATTTAAAAAAGTCTTTAAATATGTACGGCTCCAAAAAAAACAACAATCATTTTAAAACATATTTATTTAATAAATATTACAATTTTAATCTATTTTAAATATATGTTTTTGTTTCACGCCACTGCAAAACTATTACATCTATAAGAAAATAATAACAATTAATTGAAAAATAATATTTTAAACTGAATGAAAACAATTATCAAAAAGTATGTACTATTAATTTAAGTTATCATACATAACATATGTGATTTAGTTAAACATCTATTACCTGAAAGCTGTAATATTAATAAAAATAAATTTCAATGAAATAGTTTTAAAATACTTTTTACCTATGAAATGAAATTCCTTCCTCTTTTTTAGCACTCTGACTGTTGCACTTATAAACTGCACAATTAACCATTTTAAAATGTCTATTCAGGTAATTAAAAAAGGTGAAAATTAATAAAAAAACTAAAAAAATACAATTCGATGTTCCAAATTTGTTTACCACCAAACATATGTCAAACGTTTGAAACTTGGCTTCTCACACACGAATAAGGTTTTCATTGCCATGCGCTGTCCTCTCTCTAACTAACCTCGTTTAATTTTGCATTGTTGCCAATACATTTCAATCTCAATTTTAAAAAAGGTATAATTACATATTTTCCACTTTATTTCAATTTTTCTTTAGACCATGTTGATGTGTGTATATTCATAAACCGTAATATGTTTTTATTATAATTAACATATTTATTCTAATAAATACCTTAATTGGTAAGGGTTAGTACCAGAGCTGGGTAGTATCCGGATACTTCTGTATACGGATACAATATCTGGATACTTTTTATGTATCCGAAAGCTCTTTTAAATTTTGTACCCGGTATCCGTATCCGTTACCAAATTTTAAAGTATTCGATATCCGGATACTGTTTTTAATATTGGAATACTTTTAAACATTATTTATCGCCCTCCGATAATGCACCTAACGTAGGCACAACACTGCCCTTATTCCTTTAATTCAGATGTGTCTAACATGTTAAATCCCATTTTTCGTACTGGTCACCGTTATAATATATTATTATATTCTAATGGAGCTTTGTTTTTACCTATAAATCAGTTTCATAAGTACCTACGTTATTTATTTTTTATATTTTCTATATCTCTCTTTTCAAGAACCCCTTTGTACCCTGTATTTATAATTATTAGAAGAAATTATTTTTCGGATATTATAATAAAGGACATCCTAATATTTATATTTTTATTTTAGTGTACCTACAAGTACAAATAAGTACACCCCCTAAAAAGTTTGGAAACTCGGCTGGTCCGACGCTGGCCAAATTCAATATCAAAAGTTCAGGCAGTGACACGAAAAATTTTTCGTTAGTTAAATGTATTTTTATTATTATATATCAGGTACATTAAAAATACCTGCACATCACATAGTTTTAATACTAATAATTTTTCCTTTTTAAAAAAAGTATCCTAGGAAGTATCCGGATAGGTACTTGTATCCGAATACATTTTTAAATGAAAGTATTCGAACTTTTTAAAAAAGTATCCGGATACATTTTGAGTATCCGTATCCGGATACTTTTTTTCAATATCCGACCCAACTCTGGTTAGTACAATAAATTTCATTAATTAATTATTTGTTAGGAATGCCGAAATCTTATTTTATTTTATTTTTTTTATATATCCATATTTTAAATCCTAAAAACAATTAATTTGTTACGCCTATGACACAACAATATCACAACAAAACTTCGAAAACATATTCAAATAGGATATTTAATAAAAATTATACAGGTATTTTTCATCTGTTTATGGTCTCAAGGTCAAATGTTTGTGTATGTCGTGGAAACATTCAAAGATTTACGAAGCAAAATTCATATTTTCATCTCTGTCTTAGACAAAGAAAGTCAACAAGCTCTAAAAATATTCAAATTTATAACAAAAATACTAATTTGAAACCACTATCGCCATCTACTGTTCATTCTTGTAATTTAAAAATAACCAGATTTTTCACTAAATTCAGGCAGGCTTACCAAATTAGAAACGCCCCTCTTAAAGACATTTTCTAAGTAAAGACAATTCAGTTTGAACATTTAATTTTAGTAAATTTATGAACTTTTGTAAGTGAAAAATTAAGAACTTTAAAAGAAAGTAACATGGAAAAAGGAAGATGGATAGTTTAAGAAGATAAGAAGATTGGAGAAGCTCAAGAATTCGCTTCTTTCTAAGGAGGGAGGAGTTACAGTCTTAGAAGAACAAGAAATATTAAGTTAAAACGCAATAACGTTTTTGTTTGTTTTGTTGAATTTAAAAAACCTTTTTTAGTTTAAACTTAATGATTTTGTTTACAAGATTTCTCATTGTTTTTTCATTGTTTTTATTAGTTTTAAAATAGTAAAAAACATTAGGAATATTATATATAATCAGATTTTGCGTTGTTAAATATATTATTAATAGATTATTATAGATTATTAATTAGAATTCATTCAATCAATCATCATTCATTTTTAGTTTGATATTTAAAATATTTAATAGTATTGTTAAAAGTAAAACATTTTGTAAAGTAGTAATTAAATAAAATTTTTAAAAAAGCCTCTTCGAATTCGTTAAACATAATTTAGGGACTCATTTTCAGGTTTGTTTAAAATATTGTCGGTTAATTTACAAGGAGGTTCTAGTTTCATTACATCGGGATGATAAATGTGACTAGAGTTATGTGTAAAAGTCATTAATAATACTCAAATGTAAGGATTACTTAGGTTATAAAATTTTCCACTGGGGGAGTTCGAAGTTCATGACCTAACGAGATATTGAGATGCTTTGCTGCTATCTTAAATATGTCTTTTGTAATTCGGAAACCTTCACTTAAACGAAATTAAGTCTGATGGTAGAAACAAATGAATAATTATTCTCAATGACAGTGACTAATTGTAGGTAAATATTTTCATTTATTTTAATATTCAGAAAAAGAAGTTTAAGTAATTTTGAAATCATAGAAAAAAGGATCTTTATTAAGTTAATACAGTGCCATGATCTTTCAAATATGGTATGCTAACTAGGTTAGGTTAGGTTAGGTTCTCTGTGAGTGGTCGTTTAACGTCCCTTTCACTGCGAAAGAGATAGCATTGCTTTACTGCAAATGTTCTCTACATGAGCGTTCCATGAAAGTCTTCTATCCAGCGTAACCCCTGGATATTTGACTTCATTCGCTTCACTAATAGATTGTCCATAGAGGGCGGCCATTTGGAGTTTATCCAGTTTCCGCCTCCTGGTGAAACTAACAACTGTTACTTTACTAGGGTTGACCAAAAGTTGTTCCTTGTCGCACCACCTAGTAACAATGTTAAGTGCTCGTTGAGTCACTTTAGAGATGACCTCTTTATACGAAATAAATATGCACTTTTTTTTCTAAGAACAATTAATAACTGCACAGTTAAACTAAACTTCCACTATTTATTTGGAAGTTTAGTTTAACTGTGCAGTTATTAATTGTTCTTAGTAAGATGAACTTCCAAAAAGTAGAGGTTAACACAATCAATTTCACTTTTTTTTCCTTAAATTTATGGCCTTGGGATAACCAATTGGCCAGACTATTTTCTGGTAGAGAATTTGGAAAAATATTATGTTACATTACAATTCACAGTCAGATGATTAGTCAGTATGATTAGTGAGTTGTTAGTAAAATTGAATTTGATTTGATATATATATATATATATATATATATATATATATATATATATATATATATATATATATATATATATATATATATATATATATATATATTTTTTCTTTTTGTTATATTGTATATACTTCTTTTTTTTGTTACTTTTTTATTTTTTTTTTTTATTTATTTACTTATTATTTCCTTTGGTTTTTTTTGTTATTTTGATTTCATTTTTTTTGTTTTTTTTTCCTAGAAAAACATTTACAATAAATATTTGTGCAATTTGCTTACAAACCTGTGGGAAGAAAGTATTAGTTTTATTAGAAGAAGAGTGTACGCGACCAAGGCCGGTCGGACCGATGACGCCCACGGACACTCCTTATTTACAAGTTATAATTACAATTTTGTACGATAAATACATTTAAGAAGAATGAGATTCCCAGAAAACAGAACATGGTTAAATATGCACTTGATAACTTTATTTATGTAAAAAATAAACAGATAATATGCTATATTTTCATTGTTTAATTGTTTATTACTTACTGTTATATTTTATAATATCCACATTTAAAACATTTTTTAAAAACCAGGAACCGTTTAGTGCCAATTAGTTCATCTAATGATTCCAAATAAAATATCTTTCTCTGGATCTTTTGACCCTAAAAATATTAAGAAATATCTCTGAAGAGATTGTCTTTCCAATCAAACCCGAATCCAGTTTATGAATGCTCTTTGTTGGTGGTCTCCTCGAAAATAGAGAATTATTTTATTTGCTGAATCTTTTTTAGTTTTTAACCTGCCCATAAATTCACTAAAAATATCACCCAAACATTCTTGACGGTTTTCCAGAATCACATGTGTTCACCGTAGTTGATGGCTCCTCTGATCTATTCAAGCATAGGAATAACTCAGTAGCATGCAATATTCAGAACAATAAACAACTAAAAGGTTGAATTAACTTCCACTATTTATTCTTTAAATACTTTAATTATAATGACAGCCGTTTCACTATCGAAATAGCATTATAATTAAAGTATTTAAAGAATAAATAGTGGAAGTTAATTCAACCTTTTAGTTGTTTATTGTTCTGAATAAGATGAACTTTCACACAGTAAGGGTTAGTACCATAAATTGCATGCAATATTCTTCGGTAGTCTGCTTTTATGAATTCATTTTGACAATAACTAAAGTTTTCATAACAGGAATTAATAGCTTCTTGACGTACTTCTTCTAAACGATTTTAAGCCATGATAGCAGTAATATTTCTTTCTCGCAAAACATTTAATGTTACAAAACGATCATCTCCAGCACTTGTAGCTTTTATTGAAACGTTTTGCAGCTCTCTGGACGCTACACCTTGTAACAACTAATATTCTAGCAGCATAATATTGAGATCTACTGTATTATACTAGAGCAACTGGTCGTGCTGCATCAGTAGCCGTTAAAACCATAATTTGGTGAAAGTTCAAAGAGCAATTATTGCCAAAAAAATGAGTATTTTTTATGTAGACAATTAAACTGCAATTGACAAGTAATAAATATTGACAGTTGTCAAATTGTGAGTTGGCCACAGCACTCTTCTATCATTTTGTAGTTTATTCTCTACAGTTATTTAAATCGTGTCTGCAATGTTTCATTTTCTTTAAACCATATATTTACAACAGTAAAAATAAAGCAGTGGCCTTTTGTTGTTTTTAGTTCATTTAAGCCAATAATTATTTTATCATGTTACATCCAAATCTAACCTATTTAACTATGTTTCTTTTTAATGGTATAATTAATAATTTTATTATCTAAAGTCTAGATTTATAATTTAAAAGTCCTCAATAAAGTCATTTATTTCTAAGAGATAATTAATGTGAAATAAAAAATCTTAATTAGGACTAATCCTATCGTTTCCAACAAAAGAAACTCTGGACGAATGTCCGCTGAAAACAATCCAATAAAGTAACAAACAAAACTTTTTTTACGATCCTGGAAAAAAGATAAAGCACGAACATTCATTGGAAACAATAATTCGCCTCTGCGGACAGATTTCAAATAAAGCTCCACATAAAATACGGTCGTATGAATCATTTTCGATTATTTTGAATACTTTTTTGCTCTTTTCTTTGTTTTATATTTTACATCGTTCGTAATCTTACTTACCGTGTGCCAGTAACGTATTATTATAATATCCTAACGAAATTTTAAACACTTTTAAAACCATCCCATTTCAGCTGATACTTTTGTATCTAGGACAAGATTTAAATTTAAATTTTAGTTCATAGATTACTGCAGTCTCATAAACCACTTAATTTACCAGTAACGACCGTGTGGACTCATACTTTAAAGAGATTTAAAGAGATACTAACAAATTTACTATTTTTGTATTAAGACCTATTTGACAATTAAGACAGCGATATTGCGCCGATGTTCGCGCACTTTACTATGAAATTTTTCTTTTTGTTGGAATACAGTTCTTTTAGTTTTATTATTAATAGTAAGTACACTTAATTTCTTCTTTTCTTTTACACCGAAAATGTTTTTAATTACACTTTTTGATTACTTTAGTAATAATTTTTTAACTTATATTCCTAATATCACTATTTAGCACTTTATTTTTACTACTTTTAAAAACTGTTTATTGTTCACAATGTTCAAAAACTGACTAGCCGATGATTTACTTTCACTAACTGACTGTTTACAATGATCTCTCAAGATACTGATCGCTTATATACTTTAAAGATATACTGCGTGATCTTCTATAGCAAACTTCCAATGATATTTCCCTCTAACGACCTCTTCTCAAGCCCTTTTATGCACTTTTAACTTTCCAGAAGTTTCTTTCATGTTCTTAGGAATTAATCAGGTACTAGAACACTATGTGCATCTCTCTCTTTCCTATATATCACTAGACATACTCACTCCGTCTACTGTGGATTTTTCAAGAGCACATATAGTACGAATATATCTTATTTTTTTACATTATATAATTAATTTCTAGAAATTAATTAAAGTAAGTTTAAATAACATATTTTTGTACAAAATATAGTAGATACCATACATAATAAAAATTATTTCTAGGTTAAAATTTACTTATAAATACACAAAATATATAATAAAAGTTATTATATTAAGGTAGTATAAAACAACTTTTGTTGATATAATACTATTATTGAATATTTAAATGTTTTAATATATTTTTTTCTTTTGTTTATTTTTAAAATAATTAGATATAATAAGTAAAATTTAATTTAAAATCGCTTAAAAGACTTTATTTTATATTTATTGGGCAATTAAAAAACGCAATAAAATGTTAATGTTTCCATTTAATTTTAAAATTAAAATTCACTTTCCATATTTTTGGTATGCCTAATTTTTGTCCCATACGAAAGATTTATTGAATAATTTTTTTTGTTTATATTGATAAGATTTTAACATTAATTAATTTTATACAAATACTTAATAGTTAATGTTATAATTATAATGAATGCTTTAATAAAGAACACAAATGCATTAATTTTCACGATTTACAAAACCAAAAAAAAATAGATTTTTAATTCATATATGTTGTTTATTTTCCAGTCAGTAGCTTAGTATTAACGGCCATTTTTTTATTTAAATAACCCAGCTAAAAAGTAATACGTATGTAAGCTTCGGCGCCACTGTCTAATAAATGACGAATTTACGACCTGTAGGACGAAATTATTCGCCAGTTTTTTTTTATTTGACTAACCACCAAAAAAATCGGGACTGCCTAACATTTTATAGGGTAATATAAAACAAAACTTCCAGCGTTATCTTCCGGTGAAATAATGTCAAAGGTATTACGCACCTTCTGGTGCGGAAAATCCGACATCGAGTTCGTTCCTAACAAAAAAATCAGATCAACCGAATAATTTTGTTTCAAATATTTAATTGGATTTTTCGAAAATCACTTGTCAAATTTTCAAAAGCATTCTTCGATTATTAGTTAAATCAAAGTAGGCTATAGAAATGGTTTTGTAATATTTACTAGAACTGTAAAAGTAAAAATTTGTTCAGTACCCGCATTAGTTTTGAAATGACTACCTGTTACTAGGTAAGTGTTTATTATGTTTGTGTTAGATTACAGTTCTTCCTATGCTGTTAACAAATAAATTAACAAACTAAAAAAATTAATTTAAACTTTACTTATTTACTTTGTTATTGTTCTAAATTAATAATATTTATATAAATAAAAACGAATAAAACAGTTTTGTTAATTATAAAATTATTTTTATATCATATATAAATAAAAACGGATAAAACAGTTTTGTTTATTATGAAACTATTGTAAAAATAGAAAGCACACTATTAAACCATGCACATTAACACTTGTGTGCGCCACTGTATTTGACATGGTACGATGGTAACATGTTAGTACCTACCAAACAGTTTATAGATAACTTCTATCTTCTAGTTATGGTACGGCGAAATGAATTGGTCCACGCCAGATGTTATTTGTGGTACAAATATTTTCATGAAAAATTAGGTGGAAAGGAAGGCGATAAACTCTTTAAAACCCACATAATTATATTATTTTAAAAGAAAAATTAAAATATTTTAGAATTAAATTATATAGTTTAAAATAACAAACAAAAAACTTGTTTATTTTTATAGCATTAATAAATTATACTTCTTTTTACCTCCATTTCAATAATAAAAACAATAGGTAGTGGTTCAAACAACTGAACACATACTAGAATTTCGTATCGAGCGTGCAGATTTGAACAAAAAAATAATTACTGTATCAGATGCAATATTCAAATATTTGTCTAAAATGCGATCTTAAATTATAAAGTCTTATAAACTGTGTCCGTAAAGTAATAAACAAATTCATTTTTAGCTAAACAGACCATTTTGAGAAAAAATAGTTAGTTTATTTTAATTTACGTATATTAAAATAATATACAGGGTGAATTACTTTCGAGGAATGACGTCACCGTCCATTTTTAAAAATAGAACACCCCATTTTGTCTCAATTTTCGGATTACTTTAGCTAACCTTATTTCAAAAATGTATGATATATTGATTCCAATTGGTACAGGGTGGACAAAAATACAATAGTTTTGTGTGTGCATATAAAATTACGCCTAACATTCTTTATTAGTTAAATTAACAACATTATCAAAAATATTATCTAGCGGAAAGAATATGATGATATAAATGACTTTCAAAATGTTCAATCTGCAGCCATTGCTGTATTTGACAATAATCCAAATAGTGTAAAAATTTTTGTTGAGTCCTGTTTATTGCGTCTTGAGAAATATTGTTTATTGCTCTCCGAATTATCTCTTTTAATTTTTGATTATTTGCAAGTTCGTTTGATACACAACATTTTTCAGTGGACCCACATAAAATTTTCCAATGGATTAAAATATAACTGATTTGGTCTGAAAATTAAATTGAATCAATCTAATATTAACCATACAACAATAAATAATAAAATTGATTGTACTAACCCTTACTTTTTGGAAGTCCATCTTATTAAGAATAATAAAATACTCTTTGCTTTAACAAAACTTACACTATTTATTTAAAAAACTGCTTTTTTAAACTCAATGACAGCCGTTTCGCTAGAACACTAGCATCGTCAGATTGACATATTGAAGTTACTATTTGTTTGTTTGTAGCTAATAGTCCAGGAGTGCTGTACTTTTAGACGGAAATTCTGATACCTGGAATGTAACAGTTGGTGGTAAAGGGGCTTATAACACATGAAAAAAAAAATACATTAACTATTTCAATTATGATCAACTTTTTAGGGGTGAAAAAGGGTGAAAAAGGAATAAAAAACTGGGCCTTGTAATTATCAACAAATCGATTTATCTCATGAAAAACCTTATAATATAAACAAATCAGCATACAACAATAGTAAAAACTATGAAATCCCCGCTCGGATTATTAACTTCATTAATAGACTTGAGTGATTATAATAATATTGCAAATGAAATAAAAATCCGACTAAATAATGAAATACATTTTATTTTGTAATTTTTTCCGTAGAATGTAATGCAAGAGTCGGCTTTTGCATTTTTTAATATTTTATAACAAAAATTTAAGAATTATTGCAAATTTAGCTGTGGCAAAATTCATTTTTTGCTTTTTTTTTCATTTTTGAGCACATTTTTAAATGAAAGGTGTATTTTTTTATTTCATGTGAAAGTAGACGTAAAAACGAAAAAAATGAGCCCCAGGAAAATCTTTTCCAATAATATTTTCCGAGCAAACTTTACAGTTGAAAAAAAAGAGATTTTTCCAGAAAAATCAAATTTCTCGGAAAATTATTATGTTACAAGGTTGAGAAAATTCGAGGTTATTTTCGACATAAAAAGGTAAGTTTTTACCAAGTTTCACCAAGATTGACGAATCCGTTGGAAAATTAAAAATTAAAATAGAAAAATAGTTTTTTTTCCATTTTCCTCGAAAAATTGAGGTTATGTGAGAAAATTACCAAAAAAAAAGTTTTAGATTTTCACATGATCTACAACTTTTCTATTGGGCACTTTTCATTTTGACGTCAATTTTAGCCGCAAACAGCAATACTTCAGTTTTTTATTCCTTTTTCACCCTTTTTCACCCTAAAAAAGTTTATGATCATAATTGAAATAGTTAATGTATTTTCTTTCATGTGTTATAAGCCCCTTTACCACCTCCAACTGTTACATTCCAGGTCTCAGATATTCCGTATTTTTTATTTTTTGGGTACAGCACGCCTGGACTATAAGTAGGTACCTGATGTTTATTAGGTAATTATAAGGCTAGACCAATTATTCAAGTAATAAGACATAACATCTAGGCTTTAATATTGTTATAATCTACTGTTTTAATGCTTATTAATTATTTTAGTATTATAAGTACATTATATACGCAATAAATATTGAAATAATTTCATCAGAGTTTAAAAATCATGTTACTACCAATTTTTAATAAAAACATTTGAATTTCAGATCAACTTCAATTAAAATATCTTTACTGAACACGAAAATAACACAATTCGTTTACTTTATTCAAACCGTGCTTTTTATTTGATGTCTCTCATAAAGAATCCACTTTTATTGCGTTATTAATATCTCGATAAGGTTTCAAAAGATGTAATAAACATTTTCTTTGGATGCAAGATTTCCTATCTACCACTTAAAGAAAATTATACCTTTAGAAAATGATACGACAAAGAAGAATTTTTCATAAGGTCTTGATTAAATATATATGTTTGATATGTCGGAAATTATTTTCGACAAAATTAATAACGGTATGTCGAACAGCGGGATATTTAATCAAAAATATCTCTCTACATTTTTAATAAAATAAAATGTTACATAAAAATATTCAAAAATACTCGATACGTTGTTACTTCATTTAGTTTCGTAGGGTTTTAGGTAAATAAAGAAAATATATGAAAAATATTTATAAAACGAAATATTTAGCATATAGCATTCGTAAACATCGCAATTTTAACATAAGACCAACCTTTACCATAATAATAATGATAAAATATAATTTAAGTAATATCGTTATATAACCAGTAATATTTTCTATTGTACTGTGGTTAAAAATTATATGTAAACTAATTATTGTTAACTAAATAAAGAAAAAAATATTTAAATTAGATCTAGTTTAATAAATAAGTAGTAACCTTATATCATATTTATGTCCAAAAGTTTGGAATATTTAGAAATAATATATCTACGTCTATAGTTTTTTAAAAACTCTTGTTGATATTTATTTAAAAACGTTTTTAAATAAAAATAATACTTAATTTGATTCGTTTTTAATTCGTTTTTAATTTAATTTTAATCGTATTTAATTGATTTGGGTGCATTCACATTAATCTAATTCTTGTTTAAAGTTCATTTGAGATGTTGCCCAGAGACATGATATCATATTTTAATAGGTCTAGAATGATTGCTTTTTTACAACAGGGCTTTAGTGATATCGCGAATATTGTTGGTGTTACTCAGGGTGCTGTATCAAAAATTAAAAAAACATCCAGGACACAAATAATGTGAAGGATCGTCCCAGAAGTGGCAGAAGTCGATGTACAACAGCAGCACAAGACCGGCAGATACCATTGATAGCTCGAAGAAATCGACAGGAATCTACAAGTGGCATATCCAGAGAAATTTCTAAATTTGAAGGATTGAATATCTCAAGGCAAATAATTACACGAAGGTTAAATGCGGTAAATTTTTATCGCAGAAGACCTCTACGTGTTCCCAAACTAACCTATCAACAAAAAATTGTAATGTTGCAATGGGCTCAAGAAATGTTACACCACGGTCCTAACTGGAATTACGTGATGTTCTCTGATGAATCAAGAATTGGCTTGGTTTCTGATTCGCGAAGAACGCTAGTTTGGAGGGCCCCAGGATGATTAGAAATAGCCCAACCACGTGTTCCATTTGAAGGTGGGAGTATTATGGTTTGAAGTGGTATTATGAGGGGTACACGAACGCCTCTCCTGGTTTTGGAGAGAAGAATCACTGGTGCTGTGTACATCGAGGAAGTTTTAAATCCTGTTGTGCGGCTATTCCGTGGTTAATTTATGTTAATTATGTAAATCATATTAAAAATATTATTGATAGTCTAGAAAGTATATTTATTGTATGATTTAAAAAGACAGACATATTTGTATTAAATTGATTAGAAGTATTAAGAAGAAGGAATGAGCGAATAAACAATAGCGTAATACTAAACAGAAAATAATGTATCTTTTTTTTCTTAAATGAAGGTATCAATCACGTCTAACTATAAAAGTTTTAAAAAAAAATTTTTCAAGTATTAATAGACCAATTTATTTGTAATTTCGCCAGCTTTTGAGTCAGTTTAAAATTGAATTGGTATATTAGCCTGGGACATACTCGTATATCTAAAGTATGTCTATCTGTTTCTATTGATGTTTGTTATTATCTCACTCATCATGGTGTTTTAAACGAGCACACCTTATACTTTGGAACAGTTTTCAATGGAGTACAAGAATGTTTACCCAGAGGCTTTAAATTCCAAAATAAGAGATTTTTATGTTGATTACTTTTTATCTTTTGTTATTTAACACTATTTATCAAAATGAAATTCAGGTCATACATGTATGGCTTAAAATTTAGAATAAATAATTATTACATTATATTTTTACTTGTGATTATGACTATAATAATTACGAGTATGTATACATAAATGAAGATTATTTATTTTTTGATTGTTGGTAAATTTCAAATAAATAATAGGATGTATTATCGTAATTTAAGGGTAATTTATCAACATGACTACAAAACAGCGGGGATTTTAACTTTTTCCAATTACAAATGGATCTTCTTTCTCACCATATTTGCACATAGCAAAATAGTCAAACGTTATTTTGCTGCCTTCTTCCCTGCATATTTTTCATTTTTTAATGCAAATGTCTTGTTAGGCATGACTCGGTTATATAGTCCTGTTTCAATGGTAACTTGGTTTTCCAATCTTCTATGTCATCCAAATTAACCTCTGCAGACTCACCACAAATTGATTTAAACGTTATATGCAAAAACTTTTCAAGCATCAATTTGATGCTGCAAAATGTTCCATCTTCAAACTACTTGCTGCCTCGAGTGCTTTTTCTTTAAGTAGTGGCCCAGATATTGGAATTGCTTTATTTTTGGCTTTGCAAAACCAATTGTAGACGACTTGATTCACTGACAATCCTTCTAATCTAATCAATCCTTCCTCAACATTCTTTATTAACTTTTTATTATATCGTTAATTTAAGTTTTTCCAACCACATATTTTTCGGCCAATTCTTTTTACTTTCGGTGATTATATTTATTTTGTCTTTTAGCGACAAACGTTTCCTTTTTTGCGACATATTTTTATAGCAACTTAAGAACCTTTTGAACATAGAGAAAACTTTAAACTAACTAAATATGTATATAACAGAAAGACCAAGCTACTAATAATGCAGATAATTTCATCCCCTTTTAGGTAGGTACAGTCGACAGAAGCAAACATGGTCCGCGGAAAATATGCCAACTAATTTCAAGGTTATCACAATCAGCCAATCACGAGCCAATGTTAACGATAATATCAATTTTAGTGGCTGCATAAGTAAGATGAAAATACAACTACAGCGACAAGGACACGCCCACCCAGGGTTCATGTTTGCTTCTGTCAACTGTAGATACCCATTTTAATATCTTATAATATTGGGTATTTCCATCAACAAATGGACTAAAATATGTTGGCCCATACTAACAGGTAAATTTTTATGAAATGGACTTTAAAATCTTAAGATTATATGGCCGCGGCCGCATTATAAAGGTGTCCGTAAATACCATGGAAATTTTCATATAATCGCTTTGGGGAATTTTGAAACTGACCATTAGCGCAGGTGGCCGTTGACACAGATTTTACTGTGTTACATTTTTCAGTGTACATTAGAACCGAGAAATTCTATTAAAAATATATATGATTTTATAAAACACGCTCATTTAAATTCAGATTTGAAGGTAATACGGCAAGCGATGATTTTAAAGAACTACGCAGGGATGAATAAGAGCGAAAAGGACTTAATCTAAAATATTTTCATTGAAAATGAGAGCAAAGGGCAATTAAGAGCGAAATTAGTATTAACGATTCGAGTTCCGTCCATTGAATGGGTGGGGCGCTATATGCATAGCAAATTAGATAAATCTCGAAAGCCATAAATTTAATTAGGAGATCGTCTCGAATGCAGGGACTTACGATAAACTTGTAATTCGGTTGGAAATGGCACAATAAATTCATTAAAAATGCCCGAAAAAGGAAATGTCTTACGGATCTAATTTCTTTTACTTCAAGGAAAAATCGCATAAAAATGTTTTAATGATGAAAAACAAAAAAAAGTAAATAACTACCTGCGGATATCAAATAAAAAACTCTAATAAATGGAATCGCATTACTGACGATTTTTATGATTTCCAAATTGAATATACTGCATTATTGATTATTAATTTGAAATGGTCTATTTTTAACTTTTAGCAGTTCATTTCTTTATATACCCGCAGTTTTAATGTATTGTAATGTTTAAATTTTTGTATTTTATATTTTTTATATGTAGATATGTATATAATTATTTTAATTATCAGTTATTTATTTATTTAATTATCACCCGTTAAGTACTTCAATTTTTAAATTTTATTTAAATTTTATTTAATGTAGCTAGCTTAGATTATATTGATGATCAGAGCAGCTAAGAGAAGGGGTTCCAAAATATATTTTTTTTAATTGAAGTGGTGATAATCTAATAATTTAATAACTACTTTTTTTATATTATTTTTTTTTATTAAACGATTTAGATGTTTAAAAAGATTCAATTTATTATTTGGAAGCACCGTTTGTAAAAATTAATGTCTATGATATTTTACATAAAAGTTACAGAAAATGCAAGATCAAGACCAACACCAACTTCAGGCTGCAAGATCAAGACCAAGACCGAGCAGTGCAAGACTTATGCAAGACCAAGACTTAGCATTGCAAGATATACGCAAGACCAAGGCCAAGCCTTCAAGAGTCTTGTGGTCTTGCGTCTTTTAAACATATAAACCGAAAAATAAAGCAGCCATGGATTATTTTAAACTCCAAAGCTTTGGTTTCCTAGGATAGCGGTGCCGCAATAAAGCGGCCGTAATTTTGACGACCGTTCAAGACGGCCGCTATCGGTAAGCCCAGATGTAAAGTAAAAGTTTAACGTTATTGACCGCCTAAATCCATCTTTGTATTTGCTTTCGTTTTGTGTGTTTATAGTTTGTTTTATATCTTGTGTTTAGTTTCATTATTTGACAATAATTAGAGTGTTTCTGTAAAAAACAAAAAATGGATGATTTGGACTTGGCAATGATAATATTTTGGGAAGACAAGTCTTCATGCGTAAAACAACACTTTACCGTACGCTTTTGAGGTCACACAATATCTCTTTTCCGCATGGAGTGCGGGTAAGATTTTTTCCCGCGCGCATTTTTTTGATTAATTAGAGATGTTTTCCGATAATCTTTTTGACAAATTATTGTATTATTATCTTTATCTTGTTGGACTACTTACAAATAGTAAAAAAAAATATTTTACATGAAAATAGGGATTTTTAAAATGTTTGTTTTTAAAAAATCATAATTTATTAAATCACCCCTATAAACCTTACTCAAAGCAACAACAAATAAAAATTATTGATCCTAACACCTGTTAGGATAATAACTATTTCATACTTTTCATTTCTATAATGAAAAATACTATCCCTTTCAATTAATCTTTCTTTACTTGTAATGATTTTAAAAACTACTTTTTCTTTTTTTTGTAAAAATGGACCCTAGTAAATCTAAAAAAAAGTGCAAGACTTGTAAGGGTGCAAGACCAAGACCAAGACTGGGCCCTGCAAGAACAAGACCAAGATTGCTTATTTGACTGCAAGACCAAGACCAAAACCTTGTATTTGCTCATCACTAAAATAAATTTTGAAGTAAGATTCAATGAACACTTAAAAGCATATAGATTAAAACAACCAAATAAGTCAAATTATGCAAAACATCTACTTGAACATCCAACCTTACTCTTATACACCAAGGAAATCCAAATACTACACACTAGTAATAAAAAACAACATTTGGATTTCCTTGAAGAATTTGAAATAAAAAGACATCTAACAGATCCACAATTAAAAATTATTAATAACCAAATAAATCTTGGATGTTCTTCACTATTAAAATGTTTGCTTTGATTGAGTCTTCATTTTATATATAGATAAGACGTAATACAAATATATTAAGTTATTGTAAAGATCGGCATGATATAGATTTTTCCTCTTTTTTCTATAATCATAGCACAGTTATACTGATCTTAGAGGAAAGTACATCCAGGATAATTTTTTAGGGCTAATATCTTTTAGGCTTTAATATTGTTTTCTTTTATTACTTCCATACTTGGTCTTGCCTGAGCCAAAATGTAACTTCAATATGTTAATCTTTTGATGCTAATTCTAGCGAAACAGCTGTCATTGTGATTTTTTTATTATTTTTAGTAAGATGGACTTCAAAAAGTAAGGGTTATTAAAATAAATTTAACTATATATTTCTTATTAATGAATATCCAGCTTAACTTTAAAACAATATGAAAAAAACGAATAACTCATGATTTAACTGTAGAATGTAATATTTGTGGAATGCGTATTTACTATTTTATTATTTATGTAAGTCCGAATATCCGAAAATCTTTATAACGTACTAAATATGTAATTCACAGAAAATACAAAAAGTCCAATTGGTACAAATAAAGCTTCTGACAAATAATGTAAAACTTTTAAGGGTGAAAGAAAAAATATGCATGTGTATCACTATCTACAATTTAAAATATGGATTACCACTCGGTATGGGTATTTAAAATAGGACAAATCTGTGAATATCTGTATATGTGGGCCTGACTAGACAAAACATAAACATTAAAAATTAACTTATTAGTTGTATTTAAGTACACTTTTTGAATTTATTTATATTATTAAAAATTACTATTGTTGGACGAAGAAATACAAAGTATAGGTCATTTTTTGCAATTAAGGTAATCTGAAAGTCGTCTAGACTTTATTTCGCATTTTATGTGAATACACAAAATATTTTACGATACTTAAAATGATTTACTTACTGCTTTCCAAAACTGTAATGGGTTTATTGTACCTCAAACGGCACTTTTAACATTTTCTATGGATTATATCAAGATTTCTGCTCTTTTTGTTACACTATCTATAAATTGACTTATTTGTAAACTTTAGAAGTTTCCAAGAAGTCATTATAAAATTGAAGTTCTTTCCAAAATATAAGGAGTGTGATATATGCATGGAATTATGGAGTAGATGCAACGACTCGGGAGAAAAATACATAAAGTGCATGCACACAAATCAGATTATTTCATAAGTACGGTATTTGTCCAATCCTGGCAAAAAACCTACCGTTTCTCTGTGGCACTTTAATGCTGAACAAAATTGCAAATGGTGAAATGCTTTTGTCGTCTTCTTTGTAAATAAATTTTACACTAAAGTACATAACGAATTAAAAAAAGGTTGGACATGTTGGAATAATGGAAAATCTATTATAGTTTATTTGTTTGGAGTTGACAGCTAATAAAAGTCATTAAATCGTAAAATGTTGTAAACAAGACCCTTATACTTATACTTATTTATATCGATATTAAAAGATTTCTTTTAATGATCATATTTTAATCTTCTTAGGTAAGGGATAAGTAGTCACAATACGATATTTAAAATATTTTGTTTTTCGATTTTAGTGAGAATAATTGTAGTCGTTAGGGGTGTTAAGGGATTAAGGTAAACCTATTGCAAAAACAGGTACGTTATTGGTCTATAAATTGAAGATTTGTTTAGATCCAAATACAAAAGAATATAGGTACTCGTTAGTGTTGGTGGTTTATATGGTAATCTATATTTTGTTATTTTAGGTACTCCAAGAACATTTTCGGCAGTGAAAATGGCGTCAAGTTCGAGTTTTGTTCCAGTACAAGAAATGCCCCATTTAAAACAAAGTGCGTTTTCTCAAAGAAAAAAACTATTGTTTTAAATGTTCATGATGCAATAATATGTCAATATGCATCAGCACCTGTTGGTGATATGGTGACTAGGTGCTCCAATATAACCGGTGTTGGTAAACAAAATATCTATCGATAGTGAACCAAAAAAACACGTAGGAAAAAAGTCCATTATGGTAGATAACTTTATTATAAATATATATACATATCATTAAAAGACAAGTCCATTCTTTGCACTTTAATAAAGAGATTCCAAATTTGGGCAAAGTAATGACTGTAATAGCAGAAATTGGTTTTAAGTAAGAATCGCATAAAAAACGAACATTTTTTAAACGAGACAAGAAATTATTTGCTGGAGAGCACAATACTTAAGAAGCATTAAAAAGTTTCGGAGCGAGGGAAGAACTATCTTTTATTTAGATAAAATATGGTTGAATGAAGGACACACTGTTTTTAGAGCATGGATGGACACCAATATTTCAAATTCCCGTCAAGCATTTTTGGAGGGATATTCAACAGGATTAAGTGCTTCTCAAGGAAAAGGTCGTAGACTAATAATCGCAAACATTGGCAGTGAACATGGTTTTGTAGAAAATGGGCTATTAGACTTTGTATCAAAGTCAACCAAAGATTACCATAAGGAAATGACCTCTGATGTTGTTTAAGATTATTTTTCTCAGCTATTGGACTTTTTGACAAGTGCTACAGTGGTTGTCTTAGATAGCGCCAGTTATCATTCAAAACTGGTAGAAAAGTTACCGACAACGTCAGGGGTAAAAGGAGATATAAAAGAGTGGCTCCAGAAAAGAATATTTCTTTTGACGACACCATGCTGAAAACGAAATTACTGAAAATTGCATAGCACCACAAATTACAATATAAAAGATATGTAATTGATGAAATACGAAAAAGGAATAACTGTATTACGTTTTCCACCTTATCACTGTGGTTACTGCAAATATTGAACATACTCATGTTTTGCAGACAGTTTCTGGCGGATTTTTCGAAATTCGGTGAATATTTGAATTTGAGTCCTTCATTAGCATTGGTACAAACTGTTCTTCGATGCTTGAAGAGCCTTTACGTTGACATAATACACTAACAGTGTACCTCTAGTATTACAGCTTTACTGTAACGCCTTGTTAAAATGTTCGTATTTTTCATAAAGTTTACAATTTCTTTTTAAATTTTTTTAACATCAGACCTACTACAACCCTTAAACTCTATAGAATTAATATGGGCACAGGTAAAAGGTAGGGTGACAAGAAACAATACAACTAAATTGAATGACGTTAGACAACTTTTGATAAGTTCTTTTGGAAACGTAACACTGGAAAATTGGACCAATGCCATAAACCATGTGAAGAAGGAAGAAGAACGATTGTGAAGTGTTCGTATCAATATTGAAAAACTTTTTGAACCCATTTTAATTCGTATCGGACCAGGCAACGAATTTCACTCATCGTCGGATGAATACGATGAAATGAAAGCTGACAATTGAAGGAGTAAGTGCTTTTTGCATTAATTTATATTTAATTTTTTTTAATATGTACAATATTTTTGTTTAACTTTTAATTTTTATTTTTATTTGAATTATGCTGTAAAAAAACTTCGGTTCTACGGTCATGGGATCTATTCAGCTACCTGTTGTGACAATATTATCTAGGGTTTCTATTGTGTTTGGATTAGTTAATCCATAATTAAATGGTAGACTCTTTGAAAAATAACAATTTTGACTATGTTTCAATAAAAATTTATAATACTTTCATTTATTTTTCATGAACCATCCTTGTTTGGGCTTTGAAGGATTTGCATTTATAATGAATTCACTGTGCATCCAAACAAATACAATATAAACCTCTGCTTTTTGGCAAAAAATTGTTTCAGATTATAGCAGTCTTAAAAGTCAAATTTAATATTTTATTTTTGTCCAATTTATAAACTTTTACAAACAATAAACTTTTTTTCTAGTTTAGTTTTTTGACTGCTTTATGTAAATTGCGATTTGTCGATAAAAAATTAGATTACAAATATACATAAAGTAAAATTGATTATTAAATTTATTGTACTAACCCTTACTCCATGGAATTCCATCTCACTAAGAATAATAAACAATTATTCGTTGAACTTCCAAGTTTAATTTAAAATTAGGTTTTAAATTACAAGGAGTATTGTCAGACTGACATATTTGTTTTGTTTTTTAAAGTCAAGACTTGACTAAGTATGGAAGTACTGATAATAGATGTTATTAACCCTTAGAGACTATCATGGATAATAATAATAATAATAATAAATGTCTTTATTAACATATAAACTACATAAAAAATAAATTTGTTGCAATATTATTACCAACATCCGTCTGCTGTTCCACCTAACCCCCCAAAAAAAACACAATTGATAGTATGACATGACACAGTATGGAAAAAAAATGAAAAAAATGAAAAAATTGAAAAAAGTAAGAAAGTTGACAGTTCTTTTACAAAGAAAATAATTACAATTGTACAATCATGATACCTATGAGTAATTTGATTTTACTAAGAAACCCTAAAAAACACATAGCTAACTAGTTAAAAAATAGTAATCAAAAATTTCATTTTTAAGTTTATGTCTATTTAAACTGTAAAACCAGGCTGGCAACTTTTACATATTAACCAAACAAAAAGAAAAGGAACGTTTGAATGATTGCGCTCGATGGCGGGGTATAGTTAGGGTGTTTTTATATCTTAAGTTAAGCGTGTGAACATCAATTTTATAACTAATATTATTCCACAGGTATGGTGGAGATTTCTCTTTTGCAATTTTAAAGTAAAACAATAGTGAGTTAATTTCTCTCCGATGTTTCATATTTAACAATTTAATAATCTTAAAAGTATGTCTAATAGAATTAAACTTACGAATTCCGAAAATAAGTCCAAGACAGGAGTTTTGCAGTTTTTGTATCCTGTTAATATCTAAGGAATTTATGCAGGATTTATATAAAACATCACAATAATTTAGAGATGCTAGAACCAGAGCGTCGCACAACAGCTTTTTCATTGATCTTTCCAAGACAGCGTGCTCGATATATAC
Source organism: Ophraella communa (assembly GCA_035357415.1). NCBI lineage: Eukaryota > Metazoa > Arthropoda > Insecta > Coleoptera > Chrysomelidae > Ophraella > Ophraella communa. Next base: position 15,261,638 of record CM068995.1, on the reverse strand, counting down.
TTAGTATTTAAAGCTAAATAACTTTTTGTATGCAAGTACCGATATGGTGAAAGAATTTTAAATCTTGATCTAAGCAAACTCCTAAGTCTTTTACTTTTGAGTCAAATTCTATATTATGATTATTTATTAAAATTTTATCACAATGGTGTTGTTTAGAAAACAGTGTATCAACTTTTTTACCAAAAACTATACCTACCCTTTGTCTTTGTCTTTTTTAATTGTAAGCAATGTTTAACTGAAAATGTGTAAAGGTTGCACAAATCAAAATTAAGTGCTGATACAGCTTGTTGAGCTTCTTGCGGATGGAATGACATATACAGGGTGGTCCAGAATTATGTACATTAATATTTAGAGGTCATAGTACGTCAAAAAATAAGGGTACTTTTTATGTACACTTTTTTCTAAAACCGAATAATAAGGGAGATACAACCCTTTAAAGAGGCAAATTGAAATTCTTATTTTTTCTATCAAAACGGCTTTGACTACGGAGTTCATATTTCGGAAGGGATGATAAGACATTAGGATAATTGATTTCATGTCACCACCTACCACATCCCATATGAATATTCTTTCCTTATACTTTTCTACACAAAAAAGGTGCTCCTGTAATAATTCGATAGATATCACTGTTTTCGATTTATTTAAACTCGAAGGTATACATGTATTTTACTGTAATTGTTACATTCCTGCATATGCATCAAGTAGGCTTTGGAATTGACCTCTAAAAATTAATGTACATAATTCTGGACCACCCTGTATAACTGAGTATCATCAGCATAATAATGTTGCGAACACTATAGGAAAACATCAGAATGGTTTGAAATGTAAATAGAAAAAAGAATGGGACCTATTATGGATCGCTGTGGCACAATAATGTTCACGATCAGCTCACTAGATATTTAACCAAGGCACTTTACGGCTTGATATCTGTTATTCAAGTATGATCTAAATAGATCAACAGCGCTATTTCCGAGACCACTATAGATTAATATAGAAAACAAAAGGTCATGGTTTAGAGTGTCGAATGCTTTAAAAATAAGCAAACTGTAATAAAACTGTCTACTTACCCTGATCATGAGCAGTAATAATGTCATCTGTAATTTTCAAGAGTACAGATATGCAGCTATGGCCAGTTTTATATCCTGACTGAAATGAAGGAACGATAGAGTTTTTACTTATATGTGCCTGTAGCTGTATAAGAATCACCTTTTTTAAAATCGCAGCTGATGTAGGGCTGTGGGATTACTTATCTTAGGTAGAAGAACAGTCTAACTGTGCAATGACATGGAAAAACCAGGAAACACCTATATAATGCTGATCTATACCATAACTTAATATATTTGTGTTACATGTATGTTTTATTCATTTATGATATGAAGACTCAATCAAAATAAACAGTTTAATAGTGGAGATTTATTAATTCATTAACAACTTTTAATTGTTGATCTGCTAGATGTATTTTCATTTAAAGTTCTGAAATGAAATATAAATTTTGTTTTTTATCACAAATGTGTATTATTTGGATGTCATTGGTGTGTATGAGTGAGGTTGTACATTCAAATAGGTGTCTGGGATACTTTGACTTATCTGGTTGTTTCCACCTATATTTTCTTACAAGTTTATTAAATCTTACTTCAAAACATGTAAATTTAACTAAAATTTGTAAATCTGATGATGTTCGTTGCACCAGTACATCTATTTTTTTAATTAAACCTAAAAGTTAAGTTAAAAAAATAGTTGTTTATTATTTTTAGTAAAATTATTAATCTTCAATATACATACTTATATGGATAGATATTAATACTTTAAATTCACAACACTGATTAATAAATCAAATCAATGATATAACACAATTATGAGACGTGTAGAAAACGGGATTTTCTGTTGTGCATTATTTTAGCTTTTACCCGAATGTGGGTCATCCAATATATGTCTAGACTAGACTTTTAATATTATGTTTATATTTTCAACACTTAACTATTTAAACTTATTGTTCTATATCTTTTGTAACTCTAATAATATTTTTGGTATGAGAACAAAGCTCGATGCAAAGTATCTGCCATAAACCCTGTTTTCGATGATAAATAAAATATATTGCTTTTTCTTTTATTTTGTGATAGTCCATCATATTTAGAATATCGAATAAACAAAAGGGTTCTGATTGTATTTAATATCGATATCGATTCAACCATGGTAGTCAGTTACTGCGTATGATTTCGAGATTTTGGTAACATTATTATTATTATTATTATTACAAATAAATAATTGCTGAGGTTGGAAAACCTATAAGCCCACTATGACAAAGTTAATAGAAATACATTAATAAAAAAGTAAAGAAAAAATAAAATACAATAATTAAGTAAATTCTGCAATAGTACAATCGAGATGCAGTATCTACAAACAAAAAACAAAAAATAGATGTCAGTCAGAAAACAAATATCTGTCGAGTCTGTTTTTAAATATATTTTAGGAGTGAGACGTTATAATATCAGTGGGTAAATTGTTCCATACATCGAAAACGCGGAAAACGCGTTTTAACTGAAAAAGACTGCTTTTTTAACTTGAACTGATGTCTTACAGCAAGTCTTACAGCACTGTTCAGCTTAAACAAATGTTTTAAGTTGCCGAAGTTGTATTTTAGAAATCTGAAAGTGATTATAAAATCACCACGGAGTCGACGATCTTCTAAGGTGGATAATCCAGCCATAGCCAATCTCTGAGAATAATGCGGTCTCCTTTGCTGGTAGGATAGCCTTGTAGCTTTACGCTGAATATTTTCCAACGCATCTCTGTCGCGAACTAAGTCTGGGCACCACACAGGTCTACCATATTCTATGACCGGCTGAATGTACGTTTTATATAAACAAACGGAAGTTCGGAACGACATTCTCGCAAATATTTTACTAATGAGGTAAATCTTACTGTTAGCCTTTTTTATTATTTTTGTTATAATATGTTCCGATCAATTGAGATTTTCTGTAATTATAATACCGAGATCGGTACCTATAAAAATGGACTTTGTCAAGAAGTTAATTGTTGTTAAAGTAAGAAAAACGCGGATTATGCTTTCCCAGATGCAATACAACACATTTATCTGTATTAAGAGGTAGCAACCAATCTGTGCACCATTTGAAAATCGAGTTTGAATCACTTTTAAGAATGATATGATTTGTAGGCGGATTTGAAAATACTTTGCTATTATCTGCATAAAAAGCATACTTAGATTTAATATGGAATTGAAGATCAACGGTACAAAGAGTAATAGACCCAAGACGGATCCCTGTGGTACACCACTCAACACTTCTCGTTCGGATGATAACTAGTTTCCTGCTCCAACACAAAACTTTCTGTCGGTCAGAAAAGCGCTAATCAATTCTAGAAGATTTCCTCGAATGCCAAGGTGTTTAAGTTTATATAGCAGTAAATTGATTGGTACTCGATCAAATGCTTTAGCAAAGTCTAAGTAATTGACATCAACAGGATGCTTCCCATCCAAAGATGCAGACCATTTGTTAACATACCAGACAAGATTAGTCAATGTTGACCAACCTTGTACAAAATCATGTTGTTGTTAAGGAATAATTAGTTGCTCAAGAAGAAATTTCGAAATAGATTTGGTGACAATAGATTCCATTACTTTACATTATAATGGGAGTGAGAGTGATCGGACGATAAATATTCGGATCAAGCTTATTCCCTTTCCTGAATGGAAAGGCAAGAGCTTCAGAACAGTTTTTCAAAAGAAATGGTGTAATTTGATCCAATCCAGGAGATGAGTTATTTTTTAATTTAAGTAAATCATGTTTAACGATATCAGTTAAAAATTTGATATTATTAAGTGCTTTAACAACTCATATACAGTGTGTAAAAGCCAAATGGAATAAATTCATTATTTCGGTTACTGTACATATTTATAAAAAAGACGTTTTCACGTTAAAGAATTGACATTCTTTAACGTGAAAATGCTACCCCTACCTTCAAACCCCTTAGAATGACAGGTACAACCCCCAATTTTTTAAATGGAAAGTATAGGCTTCTAGTCTCTTCATTCTCTATTCAAAAATGTTGTTGTTAAATTTAATGCAAAAATTAACATAAAAAAAATTTGTTACCGAAATTCGCTACAATACAATCAAAAACTAAAATGTAATGCAAAACGTAATAAAATGTAGAACACGAAAAGGAACTATGAATGTTAATGAAGTAGATGTTCAAAATGTTCTCCGCGAACGTCTTGGCAACATCCTAATCTCAAATAAAAATGTCTTCTAACATATCAGGCGTGATCGACCTAATCGCAAGCGTTATTCGTTCTTTTGAGTCATTTAAATCAGAAGGTTTAGTTTTGTACACATGGCTCTTCACATATCCCCATAAAAAGAAATCTAATAATGTAAGATCAGGTGATCGCGCTGGCCATTCAATCGATCCTCGCCTCCTTATCCACCGATTGGGAAATATTGTATCGAGGTACTGCCGGACATTAAGTTGGTAATGTGGTGGTGCTCCATCCTGCTGAAACCATATCGTATTCGCTGAAACTTGAGGGTTACCTGGATCAGGATATAAATTTGCCAACGTTGGAATGACATCATTTTGAAGTAGTGCCAAATAATTGTTGCCATTCAAGTTGCCCTCAATAAAAAAGGGTCCAATGATATTGTTCCCTACAATCCCTGCCCAAACATTAACCTTTTGAGGGTATTGAGTGTGTTCTTCTCTTATCCAGTGAGGATTTTCCGTGGACAAGTAGCGGCAATTTTGCCGATTAGCATGACCGTTAAGTAAAAAAGTACATTCATCAGAAAACATAACGTCTTCTAAGTAGATAATATTGTTATCCATCATGTCCATCATGTCCATTTTGCTCACAAAAAAAGTTCTATCAAAATCGTCTTCCATGAGCTCCTGAGTAGGTATCATCTTATATGGATGCAATTTATTTTGTTTTAATATGTTTGCTATCGATGTATGGCTAGCGTTGAATGTAGTGGATGTCTGTCTACTCGATGTATGTGGGTTTTCCTGAAACTCAAGCAACACATCTAATTGGAGTTCATCACTCAGTGCATTGGCAGCTGCTTTTTTTATCTGCCTTACATAACCAAACTTGCGATACTGCTTTTCCATTTTACTTATTGTTCCTTGGGATATAGGCGGTAAATTAGGAAATTTCTTATGAAATAGGCGAGTTACTTCCTGTTGTGTTCGGATATTATCTCCGTAACCAATCATTTGTAAAACTGTTATTTTATGCATTTCCGTTAATCTAACCATTTTTCAGAATTGAATTGAACAAACTTTATACTTAAATTACAACAATGACAACTTACTACAATTACTATTGCTTGTTAATTTACTACTGCTTGTTAAAATAGCGTTGCCACGGAAATTCTTTAAAGTTTTTTAATGGTTACCATCTAAAAACCACATTGCTATGGTTTTTGTTCACTTCCTCATTATCAAGACCTAAAGGGGAAATAAGTTTTAAGTATATTGTAATAAGTTTCGAGTATATTTTAGCGAATTTCGGTAACAACATGATATTAATTTTTTTATGTTAATTTTTGCATTAAATTTAAAAACAATAACATTTTTGAATAGAGAATGAAGAGACCTTTCAAATGATATATCACAAGCCTATACTTCCCATTTAAAAAATTGGGGGTCGTACCTGTCATTCTAAGGGGGTTAAAGGTAGGGGTTGCATTTTCACGTTAAAGAATGTCAAGTTATAATTTAAATTTAACATGTTTTGGGGATTTTTTATAAATATAGAAGTTGATTTTGAGAGGTTTCAGGGGTAAAAATACTAGAAATAGTGCTAGTAAGGATATTAGCCACTTCAAAAGTACCATGGCAAAGTCTTTCATCATTTCTTCTTAAACATCTGGGGATATTTAGTTTATGATATTGGCAACGCAGAGATATTGTATGGGTACTACTTTTTTGTATGGAATGAAGGAATGAAGAACTATTTGAAGGGACAAGGCGAAAACAGTTTAAACAAAAAGAAGTGTTGTTGAAATGTCATGGAGGAGCATATGGATTTCGTCAGTAATAAGCTGGGAAATGATGGAAAACAAAAAACTATGTGGGAAATCTTAAACACCAATATAACTCCAACTGTGGTTAAACGAATTTGTTGCCAATATTGAGCATTGCTCAATGTTAAGGTGCCTTGCGTATCTCTGAGTATTCTTTTTATTCGCTGTTGTGCACGTCGATTTTCCCCTACTTCTTATTGCTCCAAACTAATTATTTGTAATGAAACTATTTTCACTAAATGTCATAAAGAATAAATTGCTTAATGTCATGATTTCGACTTGAAATAAAGTTTTAATCTATTTCTAAAAGTTAATATTAATTTTCGTCAGTAGAAACTAGAGCACAGTTTATAAATTTCATCTTTCAGTTTACATTCAACTTTTAAGCCGTTGACATTGTTTTTTAATAATAGGTGTTTACTCCAAATAGCTGTAAAGAAATAACATAAAGCAAGAAATGAAATGTTGTTTATTCTTTATTCTAGTTACTTATTATATTTTGATCATAACCAACTGCCTTGTTTGTTTACCAAACATATAATTTTAAATTTTTTATAAGCAGCATAATTTAGAGTTGTTTGCTTACTTACCTTTAAAAAATATCATTTTTTAGTAGCTTTATTATAAAATACACATTTTTTAACAAGCATCGTTTTTCCAATACATAACATAAATGATTAAATTAAAGACAAATAAACGTTTCATTATGTTTGTTTTTATTTATATAACAAGGTTCTAGTTAATTTTCTGTTTGTGTAAGTAAATAGGCTTGCATAATAAATGTCTAATAAATAGTAAATACAAATGTATACAACAGTAATCTTTATTCCCATTGAGCGACATATCTTCTTCCAGTTTACCATCGCTTTTTCGATATATATTTTGAGCAGAGTAGGGAAGAGACAGCAACCTTGACGCAGTCCTTTATTTACTAAAAATTCCTCTGATATAATTTTTGTTCTTCATTGCTGCCAATATTTGATTAAATGGTACGCTGTCATACGCTTTTCCCAGATCAATAATTATCAAATGCAACTATCTATTATCTGCAGTGGTTTTTTCAGCCAGCTGTTATAAACAAAATAAATTGTCGATGCAAGATCTGCCTGTTTTAAAGCCGCTCTGTTCTTCAGAGTCCTCAATTTTTTCTTCAATCCTCTTTTTCAAAATTCGATCCTACAATCTTCCAATTGAGGATATCACGCTTTTGCCTTTTTTGTAAATGGAGCTGATATAAGCAATTTTATACTTTTCTGGTACTTCAGCTCCTTGTAAACGCTCATTAAAAATATCTCTTAAAGTTTAAATTACTATTACAGCAGAAGACGTAACCAACTTAATAGGCAAATCTCCAATAGCAGCAGCTTTATTTTTCTTAATAAATTTTAAGGTATCAATAATATCTTCTGTTGTTATTGGTCGAATCTGATTGTTATGACTTTCTAAAGTAAAATTCTGATCCATGAGGATGTGTCTGTTTTCATTTAATAGGTTTTTATAGTACTCTTTTTATTCCAATTGGGTCTATTGTTGACAACTCTTTGGTATTGGTTTAGAGTGATCTGAGAGTTTTCCAGGCTTGCCTTGAATCTGAGCTCCCTAAGGATTGATCAACCTCAATACATCGTTCTCCCCGACACCTATTTTTTTATTTTTTTTACTTCTTTCTTGACCCTATACTTGCATCTGTTATAATCTTTTCTATATTCTGGATCGTTCTTTCTTTAAGCTTCTTCTTTTTCTTTCACTTATTCCTGTAAATCTTCTGTCCACCAAAGTTCGTTTTTAGATCTAAATATTTATTTTTTTCCTAATTCTTTATTTGCAACTTCATGTATGCATACATGTCCTATTTTTTAAAACTGTAAATTTCGTATCTTGAAGAAAAACTTCTTAATGTTTATAAGGACTATAAGTTCCAAGTAGACTTCGGATAGCACTACCAACTGAGAATTATTTTCTTACACAAACAAGTGTTAAAAAAAAACTCGATTAAATAAGTGGCAACCAGTTATTTACGATGAAATGCTAAACTTTTTGGCGAATAATATCTGTATGGGAATTGCAAAATTGCTGTATTATAAGTCGAAGGATCACCTTTTTACTATATGAGTTTATTTGTTTTGTTAAGCCGGTTTAGTGATGTTTACTTATGTTAAAGTGTTGACATTTCGTTGATAATTCTAGGGCTGCAAGTTCAGGTAGACTATACAAATAATTTGAATAACAATAATAATAAAAAAGGATGTGGATGTCCTACCAGATCCCAATTAGGAAAACTGTAAAATGGTTTCGAGTTGTTTTAAATTTTAGCATAACATCACAGTTAAATACCACTCCTAATTTTTTTTATTGTGTATGTGTAATGTTCTATTAACAAAAACTTTCATCAATAAAACTCTTATTATAATTTTCAAACATAGACAGTCTTTAATGTGATTGTCCTTCACGACCATTAGAAGGGCCCTTACACAACGTGGTGTAGCTGGTGGACAGCTGTCAGCTATTTCGCTACGAGCATCGTCAGATTGACAAATTGAAGTTTTTTTACAAGGTAGCTACCTGATGTTGATTAAGTAGTGTAACATCTGGGTTTTAATATTGTTATGTCTTATTACTTCCAAACTTCTAGTCATCAACAAAAACACAAACACAATCTAACTTCAATATGTCAATCTGACGATACTAGTTGTAGGGAAACAGTTGCCAATTAGTTTTAAAAATTAATTTTTTATATTCTTTACCTATAAAAATCTTCATTATAAGCCACATTTGCGTATCTTGATGTAACTTTTACGCACGAAAATTTTTGTTTTAAAAGGTTGGTAATATGAGTGAAGTATATCTAATGACAAAACTAATATAAATGACATTTGTGACTAATAGCAATTTATTAATTTTACATCGTTCTTTAAGAAAGTATTTGTGAATGTGAATATCATCTTTTAGTTATATAATATATTATTATTGGTGTATTATTCATTTTAAAATATTAACATTTGATAATTTAAATTTCAAAACTGTGAAATGTTATAAATTAGACGTTTTAAAATCAACATTTTCGTAATTTACATAAAAAAATATAAAAAATGATCAAATGGCAAAATATAAAAAATATTAGAAACAACTTATTTGTAATGGCTGTTGTGACACTCGTTCATTGAAAAACTCATCGCTTCGCGCTGTTGCCACGAGCCAATTGCCACGCGTCATTATTGTATTGTACATGTTTGACATTTAGAATTAGCACAGCACTACCAGTTAACCTAGATGAAGGAAAAACAACTCTGCGTGACAACACCGCAAAATTTTATGCTCTGACGTCATTGTCAACTTATCGTAAAAATCCTATAAAATGCTTTGTTTAATATATTAATATACTATTATATTATAAATAAAAGGGAAATTTTTGTTAAAAAGTTTTATTTTTAAATGTTAGTAACATAATAAGGGTTGATACAATAAATTTCATTTGTCCAAATTCTTTCAGGCACAACTGGAAACTTTGGTCTTGAATGAACGTTCTAGCTGTATTTAGTTTTTTTTTATTTTCTAGATGCTAATACAATTGCTAATACAAGTAAACTTAGGCAAACCTTTTATTCCCCTCTGATAAAACGTACTTTTCTTTGTCTTTTGCTAGATATGAAGGACAACATATATTTTACAACTCTTTAGAAAATTAAAGACAAAAAAATTGCTGATAAAGGTCTAGTCTTGGAACTGTAGACGCCGAGATTTTTACTGGAAGATATCAAAATTGCTTAATTTTATTAACATCTTTTTTGAGAACGATAATGTAATATTTTAGGTTGGCCTCGATTCTAGCTTACATGCCAGAAAAACTTTTGAAGTATTAGGGAACAATAATGTTAATTTTATACGAAGAAAAAAAAAAAGTTAACGACCGACGTGGAGTTTAAAAAGTAAAAGTCTTCAAGAAAATAATCTAACGAACAACAAAACTGTTATTATCTGATCTCTTACATTATTTGGTTTTAAGTATGAAACTAGTGAAGTATAAAGAGAACTGTCCATTCCCAGCACTTCTGCAACTACTATGACTTAGTACTCTTATCCACAAACATATTGTTTTTACAAAAGAATAAGAAAAATAAGTCAAATAGAAAGTCTAATAAAAGCAGTCTAGTCAAAAACACCTTTTTAATATCAATTGCAAAAAAGAATCACTGCGAGATTTAACGGGCCATAATTATTAAACACTTTATTTTTATTCTTGTAGTTTTTGTCAGAGTGCTAAAAAAGAGGAAGGAATTTCATTTGATAGGTAAAAAGTATTTTAAAACTATTTCCTTGAAATTTATTTCTATTAATATTACAGCTTTCAAGTAATAGATGTTTAACTAAATCACATATGCTATGTATGATAAATTAAATAAATTGTACCTACATTTAGAAAATTGTTTTCATTCAGTTTTAAAGATTATTTTTCATTTAATTATTATTATTTGCTCATAGATGTAATAGCTTAGCAGTGGCGTGAAATAAAAACATATATTTAAAATAGATAAAATAGATTAAAATTGTTATATTTATTAAATAAATATGTTTTAAAATGATTGTTCTATTGTTTTGGAGCAGTATAAATTTAAAGACTTTTTTAAATTAAATTTGTAATACGAAATAATGAAAATGATTATTTAATAATCGTATAAGAAAAATCGTATGATACGCCTATGTCAATATTGTCCGCCATTAGTTTGGTGATAAGTGGGTTACATAAACTGATTCCAGTGCGCAGTCCTATCTCTTTCCTTGTCTAAGGTTCTGTATCTTACATTTGTCTGCAGCTTAGCCTTTCTCCACATTTTTTTTAATTTGAATAATGTCAATATTATATAAATCTTGTTGTGTATCATACTGCACGAACAGAACAGTTAGAACTTCTCATAAAAATTTGTAACCGTGCCTGCAGTAATAGTTAGAGGAAAATTGTAGTTTGAGGATCAAAATTTTAACAAATAAGATGACAGAATTGCGATTCTACGTCGACCCTTATGTAGCTAACTTTACTTTTGGGTCATCTACGTCACAGAATGTGTGATAATAAATACAATAAAATTAATTGATTTCCTAATATGATTTTGTACACCCCTAACTATTAACATTGAGAAAACGTCATATTTTTGTTAACTTTAACACCCCATTTAACAGACGACGAAGATTAGATATAATAGTAATTTATGCAACAAGTGCATAAAGTGGTACTTTTTTTCACGATTGGGAAATTTGCGCGCACGAACCGAAGGTGAGTGCCGCAATCCCAAGAGTGAAAAAAAGGCACTTTATGCATGTGTTGCATACAATATTTTTTCGACGATCGTAAGAAATTTTGTCCCATACTTACTTTATTTTCCGTTTTGTTGCAGAATTAGTAACAGAATGTAGCCTATTAATTTGTAGATAAATAAACAGAGAGAACAAATATAACAAATATATGTTTCTTCCTCGAAATTCGAATTATTTTCTTCCATTTTACTCAGTACACGAAATACTAACTGTCAAATCACAAACAAATTACTTAGCGTTTCTAAAATGTCAACTCTTATTTGGTTTTCCATAGGTGACGTGATTGGCCGATTCTATGTGTTTTATAATGAAATTTTCTATAATTTGGTTAACAGGAATAATTTTAAATACTTCCCAGTTTTGATAACCTATCCCTGGATAGGTATAAGTATTTAATAAATAAAAAAAATAGTTCCGACGCGGGATTCGAACCGACGACCTCTTGCTTAGTAGGACCTTGTGCTTGCTCATACGCTATCGTGACAGACCACTAAATTGATGACAAAACTTCTTATAACTAGACTGTAAGCTGTCATTTTACTTTTTTTAACATGTTAAAAAAAGTAACTTTTTTTAACACGTGAAAAAAAGTGGTACTTTATGAACTAATAACTGTGAAAAAAAGTGGACTTTTTTTAACGATCGTCGAAAAAAATATATTTTTTATAACATATTTTCTCCACTTAGTTCTCTTATTTTCAATGCATAAAAAAATTATAATAAAAATTATAAAAACATTATTTTAATTGTCGGGTTGAAAAAATTCCTTTAAAAAATCGTCAAATTAGAAATTAGCACCACTAAAATATCGCTCTGAATACCCTATTTGAAATTTTGACGCGCACAAGTATTTCGATGTCACGATTCTTTTTACATTTTTGAATATCGATTATAAACCTTTGTTCACGTCCAAATCGTCCGTCTTTATATTGGAACACTTTTTTAGCTTATTTAACACCTCTTTGAAATTCTCCCTACTTCTACCCCTTATTACAGTTTCCTGTAACTAGCAATCCGTCAGACTATTATTTTGGTAAACGGGAGTTCGTCGGCCGTTCACACTATCCAACACTGACTAAAAGAGTATACATTATATAAACTTTTGTTTTGCATTTTGCTCTTTGGGCTACCCTACTATTATCAACATCCTGGGATTCCAGATGGTTCAATCGTATCGTCATCTTATTAAAAAACTATAATTTTTACTTATGTTCCACTTCGCTATTTATATTTCTTTTCAATGGGTGATTTCAACGGCTAACGTTACTTATAAGTTACATAAAAACAGCAACACAAAAAGTGACAACAGCGCATTATTGTTATTGCTCGACGAATCCATGATTAAATATGTTCGGAAGCGTTCGTGCAAACAGCTCATTAGAGGCAAGCCCATAAGGTTCGGCTACAAAATGTGATGCCTTAATTCTGCCACCGGTTACTTGGTAAATTTCGATATGTAAGTACCAGAGGAAAAATCCCAGAGCAAACACGGCTTATGCAAATCATTTTGGAAAATGTTCTGCTTCATTCATGTGTATGATTGATGAGTTTCCCAAAGCTTTTTTTTAATTCTTTTTCGACTATTTATTTACAAATTTTAGTTTACTTTTCTGATTCTTTACTGATTCTATCTTGTCATCCTATAAGCATAATAATCATTGAAGTATTTTATGATAATAATTATAATATATTTATTCCGAAGTTCGTGTGTACTTACAGTTTGTATTTGTATGAAAAATTGTTTGAAAATGTCTACAACGTAATCTCAAATATTCAGAAACTGACAACACTTGTCAAATGACGAAAAAACAATCTCAAAAGTTGCGGCAATGTACGAAGGCATGGTAAAAATTTGCTAGCAATTCAAAATAGACTTGCAGGAAAAAGGCTGAAATGTACGAGTACCTTAATTGAGGTACAGGATTTCAGTCAGAAGAAAAAAGTGGTGTTGGGTAATTTTTACCTGGCTGCTGGATGTTTTCATAACAAATGCGTGGTGCCTTTTCAAAAAATGCAACCATTTGGCACCGCTTACTCAATTAGAATTTAAAAGAGAAATTGCACAAGCATATTTAACTAAATTTGGTGTTGCATCAAGAGGGTTTGAAAGATAAATGACTTCCAAATCCAGTGTAACACTCAACAGAATTTCGGATAATTTGAGATATGACCGACTTGACCATTTGCTTACCTGTATTCCTAACGAAACGTTACGCCGTTACGCCGGAGAAGGATGTATTACAAGTACCTGTACCATGTGCATCAAATGTGATGTGGGATTATGTTTTCAATGCAATGTAATTTTTCATAAAAAATAGTTATGTTTCCCTTGCTTTTGTGTTCCACAAACGGCAAGAGTTACCTATAATATGTTGTAACATGTCTATCGTCATGTCACCTTGCACTATTACCGACCGTAAACGATACCGCTATTATTACCGTTAAAACCGACCCCGATTCACTGTTAATGCTACTGTACTCGAGACACCCCTTATAGACGCTATTTATCTTTTTGAACGAGGCCAATCAAAGAACGCGTCCCTCGCTTGCAATTGAATAACGAACGCATTTCTTCTGACAAATGACACAAACACGATTTTCGTTTTGAGAAAGACCATATATAGGCCAATACGACAATTTTATATCCTTTTTAAATAATTCGCTTGTCTGAAGACTCTGAAAAAACGCTCAAGTACTCATCTTGTGAAATTTCCCCTTTTGGTTGTTGGTATGTAGACTTTTTTCTATTCTTTTCATTACTAGTTACATAATTATGCTTTAATTATAATAAAAAATCTTTTCTATTCAATTCACACACAATTTGTACACATACTATTTGAAAACTAATAAAATGTATCAGAAGCGTGCTTTCGAACACGTGTCTTCAATAATTGTTCAAGGTAAGCTATTACTTTTATACAAAATATAACAATTGATCAGTAAACATCTAGACATTATATTTTCCGTAAGTTGAAAACATAATTATTGACAAATTTTAAGTTCATAAAAATCTTAGAGCGTAGTCTTCAACCATGCTATCAAAACTTGCTTTAAAGTCAAACAATTAATAATAGTTATTAAACAAAAACCACTTCACTTTAATATTTTTAATGTTATAAAAAATCAATTTTTCACAAATATGCATTTAGTACAAATATATGATTGTTTCAAAGCTTTACTAGAACTAGTTAAATATATAACTTTTTTATTAAAATCACATTAGCATATTTATAAGTTTTTTCGGCTTCACCGTTCTGTACATTAATAATTTTCATTATTGTTTAAATTTTCAATTAGTTTATTATATTTATGGACGCTGTGTTGGAAGACTTGAAGATAAGACAATATGTTTGTTGAAATTTAGTAATTTGCTGTCCTATCTGAAAAGTCTGTCCAATACTAATGCCCATACCTCCATGATTCCTTCTCACAGACATAAAACTTTTGGAAAGATACAACCCGCTAAGTTGGAGTCGAGTTATCGCTAAGTTGGAGTCAAGTCACCGCTAAGTTGGAGTCAAGTTACCGCCAAGATACCGCTAATTTTAGAGCCCAGTTACCGCTTATTTGAAAACAGCCCTTCAAACTACTTCTGAGCTGTTAAGAAAACTATTACATCCCAAGCAGCCAGAACCATTAATGAATTTTCATCTCTCCACGAAGAAGCTGAAGCCGCCCTCCTAGACAGCACCGAAACCTAAAGTTAAGTCCTCTAGACTATAAGTCTTAAGGGTGTAGCGTGGTCGGTCTTTATTTCAAGTAGCTTCTTTATTTGTTGTTTAATTAAAGTAATTACAAGGTGTTTCTATCTTTCTTACCTTAGTTTTTGTGTAGTTTGTTTGCTTAATCGATAGCGTTCAAAAGATAGTGACGCCCTTATTATTTATACATCCCAATCCTTCCTCTGGAGAGGATCTCTTAGCCGGGATCTCTTTTAGAGAGTTCTTTAGTTACAAATTGGCTCCCTGCCTTTTTGGGACTAAAAAGGGTTACAATGTAACACTAGTTTTTTTGTAAAAAAAGTGTTTTTGTTAAAAAAGGTTCAAAGACCCCAATAATAAATCAATTTTTGATACATGCATAAACTTTTTATTTTTTATATTAAAAAATGAATCTCGCCGTTAAAGGGCTAATAATAAACCTTTGATACTGAAGCGGTTTTTGAATGTAGGTACAATATTTAAATATTGAAATAGTTATTTGTAAAACGATTGGCAAAATGACTCACTTTGTAACAAGAGTGCAGTTTGCAAAACGAACCGCGAAGTGGTGAGTTTTGCAAAGGTACAAATGGTTATTTTGGCAAAAGTTTTACACATTATTTTTAATATATCGGATTTATTTATGTTTTTTTAAACAAAATTATTCAACAATTAGTACTTTTCGTGTTTATTAAATTATGTTGGTACTTACTAAAATGACATAATATGTCAGATATTTGAGTGATAAATAATTTAAGAAAATATAATATAAGATATAAATAAAATAAATTTAAAAGAAAATGTAAGAATCGTTCAACCCTCCCCTTATAAAATGCACACAGTTACCAACTGTGACACAAAAAATAACTACACGAGTGTGGAAAGAGATTTCATTTCCACACTCCGTTGAGTGTTACAATGAAGTCTAGTGTAAACGCGAATTATAAAAAATAATTTATGAATAAGCTGGAAGAAACTTGTTTTAACGCAAACTCTAGAGAAAGATGATACTTTTTAAATAAATTGTGTTGTTTATGACATTTCATCGAAACCCAGTTGAAAACTATAAAATTTATTACACACTTGCTAGGAATGTTTTATTGTCGTGTCATGTGTGGCGTTCGTTAAAAATCAATTCTGGTCGTATAATCTCAATAATATCAAGAATAATATAGTTAGGACCAAGTATTTTTGCAACAGTTTGTGCGCGGAGTTGGAATTCGAATGAAATGAGGTTCGTGACTGGACTGAAATTGAAGGATCCATCAAAATTCTCGAGCGCTAGCTTAGTTGGAAACGTTCTTTGCTGAAAAATAGAGTTATTGGTCAGCTTTTAAAATTGAGAATTGCCACATAGAACATGTTTACAAAACTTTTTTGTTAAAACATAAATTTAGTTTTCTTTTTTACTTGCATTTTGTGAAATCGTAAATTGCAGAAACTATTCAAAACTGTACTCAATGGATAAGTACATATAATGTAGGATTAGGTACTTGTTGCTTTTTGAAGAATTACATTTGCATTACATTGTATTTTTAAAACATCGATAAACAAATAGTTTTATGATTGATTATATTTATTGTTTTTAATTATTCTACTTTAAAATAAAAGTTGATTCTTCTTATTAGCATTTTATTACAACAACGACATACATGCTCAACATTTTACGAAAGAATTTTAATTGACATGTTAAAAAAAAACCATAGAACTGAAAAGTAGTTAAATTGATTGTAGTAACCTTTACTTTGTGGAAGTCCATGTTATTAACAATATTAAAAATAGAACTTTTTAAACAAAACTTTCACTATAATAGTCCAGGGCGCATCTGTAAAAATATAATTAGATTTGGATGTTGAGAGGTGACTCAATTTTTTTGCAGAAATTGTTTAAAAACAACTCTTATAACAATAATTAAGTTATCCTCCCACTGAAAAAGGTCGGGAACATTGTTTAAATAATCAAAATGGCAAAAATGAAAAAAATTTTTTCTTTTTTTTTATTATAACATTAAAAGCATTCATTCCCCAGAAAAAATGTAAGGAAATAAAAATTGCGTAATTAAATTTCCTACAATATAGGATTGGTTAATAATTTTAAAAATTGTCACCCTTGTTGCAAAATAGCAATAATTGCAAAATAAAAATAAAAACAAGTATTCGCATTTTACTTTTTTCAACCTTTTATTTTATACTTAGGACCTTCATATTTCACCCAGAAAAACATTATGATATAATAAAACCACACTGTAAATTTCATTAAGATTGGTTTAATAGATTTTGCATAATAATTTTGCAATTCAATTTTTGCAAAAAAAAAATTTTTCAAAATTTTTCAGGACCGAAAATAAAGCAGATGCTAGATTTAGCGAAACAGCTGTCATTGAGTTTAAAAAAGCAACATTTTAAATAAGTAGTGGAAGTTTTGGATAAAAATGTTCTATTTTTAATGTTCCTAAAAAAGTAGTTAGCTTTTGTGAATTTAACTCATCAAATAGTTCTAATAATTTTACCTGTTGTCCGAAATGATAACATGTAATGTTTGTTTTGGTTCTCATAAATAATTCAGTCGAGTTTTCGTACGTCAACTTTGTAATGGAAGACAATTAAAGTGTGTTATTTTTAATTATGAGGTTATTTTTGTTTTGTTACCTTCGACAAATACTTAAGTACCTTAGTAAAATATTAAAGCCGAAACTTAGAATTGGCTGTTAAAGGTCTTCTTGCTTTGCGGACTTATCTTCGATCAAACATCTGTGGGATATGATTGGCACTTATAACCTTATTTTAAAAATCAGTATATTTTCCTTAGTGTGGATAACTGGATTGGTAATGGTATAATATTTAAGTCAGGTGACCAAATTATTATAGAAAACTACCTACCCAAAATAATTATAAATGCTTTCTTCAAACTTTAAAGCAAATACTCTACGGTAAATTGTATACACATGTTGAAACCATCAAAACCCCGGTATATAGTAGAAAAAATTAACCTTTACCCTGACGTCATACGTACAAACCTCGCGAAATGAATCGGAGTCAAAATGATAAAACGCTTTGAACAAAACTAGATGTATCAAATTAATGACAGTTGTCATAGGATGTCAAAATTTTCAATATTCAAAGGTCATAATTAGAGTTGAAAAGAACATATGTTATTGCTTGATAGACGTCAGGGTAAAGGTGAATTTTTTCTACTGTAGGCATGCTTCGACTTGCAAACCAAGCAAATATATTGATTAATTAAAAGAATTTAAATATTGTGTCAATCATCATGCAATTTTAATGTAAAAATATACAATATGATTATAATTAGGTATTATGTATCTACCATAATTTAAACTAATAATAAATAAATAAATAAATAAATAAATAAATAAATAAATAAATAAATAAACAAATTAATAAATAAATAAATAAACAAACAAATAAATAAATAAATAAATAAATAAATAAATAGAAAATTAAATTAAATACATATTTTTTACTTTACATATGATTTTGAGTATTATGTGGCGATACGTTTAAAAAGGGCCTATGTAAAACGTGCCTGTAGTAAAGGAGTTGTCCTTGTATTATCGCACGTTCGTCTTCTTTACAGGAAATTCTTTATGCTAAAATCCATCTTTGCAGCTCGAATGCACGTCTGAACGTTTGTTCGCATATTTCATAGTAAACGACGTCTTAGTGTGCAAGGAAACTATACGTACATATCTTGCAAATATTCTGGAAAATATTTTATTTAAACTCTCTTTAATATATTCTTAGGATTTTTTTTATTTATCCTACATTAATTTCGACAGCAACGGAGTAAAACTTTACAAATAATTTAAAATAATAGTCAATTTAAAAAATTAAAATTAATTAAGTCAGTAACATTATTACGGTGTGGTTACTTAGTTGTTATGAAATTTGGGGAATTTTTTATCTTAACTATATTTTGAACAGTTTCATGAAATTATTTTGACACTTATGGTAAAGAACACCGTTTACAGTACCACTATAACAACATATACATTTAGTTGTTTAACACGTGTTACCAAGTTATCGAAGATAAAAGGAAAACCTATTTTTTAAATATTACTGTTTTCAAGTACACAAGATTTATTTATGTGTATTTTGGAAATAACTTCAGAGAATGTGTAATCTCTAGTAGGTGTACATAATAAATTTAAGAATTCACGTTTGTAAAATAAATAATGTTTTGTATGGTGTTTTTCAAGAAAAATTGTTGACTGCAGTTAAGATACCTGAGGCAATCTCTTACGTATGTCAAATTCGGCCATAAACATTCCCGATTAACCGAGAACTTACTTGTTACGAGTCCAAACTATAAAGTTACTAAAAATGAGCTTACCTTGAGTTTTATATGATTATTAAACATATTTTAGACATAAATGGTATTGCATATTTATTATCATTATAATCAAACTCATTTAATGTATAATACATTTACCATTTATTTATTAAATAATCCAAACACAAATTTCTAATAATTCATTCCTTCTATCGAAAACAAGAATACCATTATTGACACTATTATTATTTAGTTGCTTGATATTTTAGTCTTCATAACCTTTTTCCTGCACCATTACCTTAAACAAATTATTTTATTAAAACATAAACAAACTTCTTTTATCGATTTAAAGTCAAAAGTCAAAGAACGATTTTAAAAGTCATAAGTCTAAAAAGGTATTGACATCTCAACGTACCAACCAACTTCCTCTATAACTAAATTCAATATTATTGTTCCATCAATTTAAAAGCTAAGTGACTTCCTTAAAAACCGGTTCCTTTTTTGGATTTTTTCATTTTGGGAAATAGCCACGTTGTGGACTCCGCATTTTGCGCATTTTCTATCCAAATTTCCATTTGTAGAAAGATTATTTCTATTTGTTAAGTAACAAAAATCACCTTTGTGGATTGATTCTTCCTACGAATGTGGAAAGAAAGAAATTAGGAAATCTATTTTCATAACCATTTATTAGTCCCACTTCAAGAGTGATAAGTTTTACATTATTATTAATTTCAGTTTTATTCGATATTAACTACTTACCTTTATCTTAATTCGCTGTTCATCTTTTAGGAACAAAGAACAGATTATCGTTCTTTCTTTTTTTTAACTCCTTCTTCAGCTGAGACGACCCTTTAGCTTACCACTTTGGACTTTTTCGCCATCACTAGACCACCTCATTGGCAATATCTAACATCGTAGACGACCTCATTCGCTACTGCCGTATGTTTAGTTTTATCCATATTTAATAGACAACTACATCCTAAGGAGCTCACCCTCATCGGAATTTACCTGGAAACCAGAAGATAAGTCTAAATTTATTAATTGTTCTTTACTGTATTATATAAGTTATCTTATTAGATTAACAATCAGATTATCACATAAATTTCACTTTACATTTACAAGCATTTAATAAAAATAATACAAATTACAAACTAGTGCTTACCGGAAAATTGTAAATATAAATACGTATTTATATCTTCCTCTCACTGGGAACGCTATAACATCAGCTAAATTGTCAGTTATATTTGAGAACTATTCTAAATTTGAGTGTTTTGTATTTATTAACCTCTCTAATTATTATGAATACATATTATGAATACAAATATGCCGGCCCATACGTGTAATTTTTTCTTATATTGAGTGTGGGACACGTTAATTTTATAAGGATTAACTGTGTCCCAGTATCTTTGATTTTGTTTATTTGTTTTTTTGTTCAAAACAAAACTACATTCGTCAGTGAAACAGATGTATCTCAAAAAATTTCTATTCTGGTTGGCCTTATCCAGCATTATTTCACAAAATTGTTGTCTCTTAAAATAATCGTCTTCAAAAAGTTCTTGTGCATCGTGGAATTTGTATGCCTTGAAACCGTTTTTCTTAAGGACACTGTGAACGTTAAAACTGCTAATGTTTAACTCCCGAGCTACGCGTCTTATTATGGTTCTTGGGTTTTCAATAAAAGCAAGTAAAATGGATAGATCCATTTCCATGATAGTGGTTTGATTTCTTCGCCTGTGTTCAGGTTTTAAACACAAAGTAGTTTTAAATTGTTTAATAATTT
Organism: Ophraella communa; assembly: GCA_035357415.1. NCBI lineage: Eukaryota > Metazoa > Arthropoda > Insecta > Coleoptera > Chrysomelidae > Ophraella > Ophraella communa. Next base: position 15,240,507 of record CM068995.1, on the reverse strand, counting down.
GGTGTATTCTTTGATGCGAAATATCAGTTTCTCCATTGGACAAGAATTGCTTGATATCACGACTACTGTGGCCACCATAATACATTCGCACAACTTGTACGATTTCTTCACGAGTAAGCATTTTTAATGGCTCAAATAAAAAATAAATAAAAATTTAACAATTTAAAATACTTATTACTAATTAAACTATTAAATCGAGTATGAAAAATATTAAATAAACGAAAACAAAGTAACAATATCAAAGAACAAAGTAACAATATTAAAATACTAATAAATAATAACTAATTAAAAAAAAACGAAAAATTAATCTAAATTTAAAGCAACGCACGAAAAACTAATAAATGAATTAAGGAAAAAAACGAAAAATAACTTACAAACACACTAAATTTACTATTCTAATCTATTCAAAAAATATTTAATCGCTCCAAAATCACAATTTGTCAAAAATGACAATGACATTACTAGGTAGGCCTACAAGATTTTTATTAAATTTAATTTTTAAAACATTTAATTTATTAAATAAATATCATAAATTAATAAAGTGAATTTATTTTCTTTTGAACAACTTTATGTAATAATTGAGTTTAATAATGTACTATTATTAAAAAAGATAGTAAATTATGGAATTCGAACCATGGTACCTTCAATTTATACACAAAACTTGTCAACCGTTGTCGCCCTGCGCTACGGACGCTTCGTTAGGAACAATTATAAAATGTTATTTTAGTGAAAGGAACATGTAAAATTATAAATTTTAGTTTCTTTTGCTTAAATTAAACTTTATTTTAAAAAAATCATATTGCTTTTTACTTATTTTTTAAAGCTCTTTTCAATTGTGTTCTTAGTTTTCTTAAATTCAACAAAGATAGCATGTCGGCATGTATTTCCCTATGTCACATTTTAAAAATAACACAGTGTATATTAAAGTAGTTTATTTTTATAATAATTAATTAGCACGTTATTCTATTTTAAACAAATAAATATAGTGATTGATTGACTTCAGGTGCGTTCCATTGAACGTGCCTCGTATAAGAGCGCATTTAGTTACGGTAAGTAGTGTCTAATATAGTGGTGAGTCGTGGTTTAGTTATAAGGTTTGTAATAACGGTATTCTAAAGTAACATGGTGATAGACATATAAATCTAAAACGTAATGCGAATCTTCCATTAACTAACTTGTAACTTTTTTCTGTTATCTATTTATTTTATAGATAACGACGTTATTGTGAGCAAACACATTTCTCTTTTCGAAATGGGAAGGTAAAATTAGAAACAAAGTGGACAATAAACAGCTCCGAAAACGCCACGAAATCATACAATCCGTAAAAATTTGTCGTCACTACTTATATAGAACAACCCTCTATTTCCTTTTAGACATTCACTTTTGTATCGACACCCTTGCTTGGCGACAACATCTGGAAATGACAGTTCAACGAAGTAATAGGTCCTGCGGGTTGACCGGGTGACAGGAAAACGAGATTCGTAGAGAGAGAGAGAGACCGGGGATATCTGGATATTCTGGATGTGGTTAACAGCAGCAACATGATTGTGCGGTCAGAAGCAATCAGACCACTGAGATGGCAATAGTTTCGCACACAATTTACACTAGGAAATTTTGTTTTGCACAAAGCGTATGTTGGTATTAGCAGCCTACGTGGGTGGTTATTACAGCGATTTTTAAACATCTCTCTATTTTTATACCACAAAATTTACCGTTTGTTTTCGTTTACAAATAAATCCAGTAATGAGAAAATTTTATTATATCATTAATTATTATCATTATTATGTGAATAATATACATCGGTATGTTGAAAAAACTATTGCGGAAAATGATATATTTCCATTAACGACTTGATCACAATCTGGGAAACCGGAACTACTATTTTATCAACAATTTTATGAATTGTTTGATTTAAAACATTTTAATACTATTAAAAACGATTTAAAAAGAAATATTGTTCAAACGTACCTCCTATTGTTAGTTATTAATAGTCACCATCCTTCATTATTTATTATAGTCGTAAATTTATCTAGCGCATTATAGTATAATATTATTCAACGAGCATATTAAAGGTAGCTATTATTGACGAAGCTGAAGTTTACAATACAAGCTATAGTCAAGTGTTGTTAATCATAGCATAGTTAGAATAATAGCCATAATATTCGAGTAGAATACTATACTTTATCTACAAATTTCAAATAAAATTTACTAGTAATTATAAAAATTCTGTATAATAGCATCGGTAGCATAATATTATATACACCAATATACACATCCGTAATATGTGTTGCCTATATAGAATATAATTTGGTGCGGAAAGCTGACACACACACGAATATGGAACCCGGCTTATTTACAATATTTTTGATTTACATGCTGTTTTCGGCAGATCTCCTTGTTTTTGCAGTTCTTTTGATTTGTATTTCTGAGGTACTAAAGAATAAGTATTCAAACAATATAAAATCCAAATTTATAGGATATGATGGCTGATTAACTACAAATGTTTTTAAGGTAAGATTTTATTTTGATAGATTTAAATATTTTTTCATATACTATAATAATAAACATAATTTTGTCCTTAAATACTCGTATGTGTTACTTACATTTTTTTTCCTTCTTCTTTTTGACTACGGGAACTGAGCCCATTCGCCAAACCGCTCTTTTGAGTGTTACTTACATAAAAACTTAAAAATTAAGCAATAATGTGTAAAAACAGTATTAAGAATATTTTCATTTTATTTTCATTTTACTTTTATGTCTTGTTAACATAATTTCTCTAACAAAACTTGAATTTGAATTTAATACAGTTTTTTTTAAATATGCTAAATATCTAAACTAATTGTGTTTTCTTTTTGTTACAGGTAAGTTTTTAAGATTTGCATATGCGTGGTAAGTAGTCAGAATCTACAGGATTTTTTTAAACAAAACTACACTTAAATTAATAACGTTTTTTATACCAAGGTGTACAAATAAAGAGCAAATTGCATTTAAAATTGGAATATTTACTAAAATTTATAAATAATTAATGCAATAAATAAATAATGGGACCATCGACATAACCTTAAGCTAGACTGCTAATTGTTATATTTCTGCCACTGCAAAAAATTTATCAAAATTTAATTTATGAAAACGTGTCTGCGCAATGCGTAGAAGGCTCAAAGCCTTTTATTTCAGACGTTGACACGAGTACAAACATTTTATTCAGAGTTAATTACCTAAGGTGTTTTGTACTTTGGTACAAGACTTCTTTTTTGAATCACTTGTTAATATAATTACCTCGCTAACCGAGCTGTGCTTGGTATTAAAAGTATTAGTTACTACTCTGTTTGGCAGATTTTTCTAAACAATTTATTTCATCTGATATCCCTAAAAAATATAGCTGAAAAACTTTTTAAAGACCAAGAATTCACTAGCAAGTACTAAGAAGAAATCGATTACCCATCTCCAGTTCAATTAGTATCGTCGAATTACAAAACCCAATTGCTATGATATTTTTTTATTTGGAATTTATCTTATCAGTGAAGTTACTTCAATATGTCAATAACCTGACTATGCTAGTTTTTAGCGAAACAGCTGTCATTAAGTTAAAAAATCAATATTTTAAGGAAAAAGTAAAAGTTTTGTTTTAAAAAGTAAATTCGTCATTATTTTGTAGCCCATAACCTCAAACTTAATGTTAATAAACCTGTGGTCATGCTATTTGTTCCGAAGTATCAAAGGATTCTGTTTGGAATAACAACATGGATATTAAAAATGAATTGCTTTCATAGCAAGTTTTACATAACATGGTATTCTAACAATTAGTTTTAATATGATCTGTCAATTATTATATCTGGTAATCTCAGCAAGACATTTTTTATACTTATGATCATAACAAGGTAACAAAATTGTGAAAATGGCCTTTTCTTTATTTTTTTATGTCGACTCTTTAAATGAGTATGAAAATATAGCAAATAGCATCAATTGAAATTAAGAACAGTAAACAACTAAACGGTTGAATGAAACTTCCATTATTTATTCGTAAAAAACGTTTTAAATTTAATTATAGCCGTAACAAAATAACCTATCCCTGCAGGGTTTTGTCAGTGCATATTGCCTGTAGTTAAAACCATTTTTTTTCTAAATAATAACTCAGTTTGTTTTTTAGAAGTTTTCTTTATTTGAATGTTACTACTCATTTTGCAGGTTATCACATTCTTCTGTTTGATAAAAAACTGACACACAACAATAATAATAACAATATTGTCAGCTTTAAAATGAGATATTTTTAACATTGTAATAACAATATGGTTATGAATGAAAATAATAACAAATATTGCTATTATAGTCCAAACGGAATACGAATTTAAAGCATATTTTTACGATAACAAGACTTAAACAGAATCGACCTAAATGACACGATCCCCTCTATTAGTAAAGAAAAAAAAATTAGGATTATGGATGGATTCTGACCTTAGTTTCTTCAAGCACGTAAGCGTCCTCTCACACACCCTCCTGCAATAGCCTGCGTCAATTATATCCCAACCGAGACCTGCTCTCTATTAAACTTAAACTAAAACTTTGCGAATCGTTGATTTTTCCAAAACTGCACATCTGCGACTCAATTTATAGCCCAAGATAAAAAAATAATCGTATGTTAATTGATTATAACTAATGATTTTTATATTATTTATCGGAATGAAGGATTGCACCAACTGAGTTATGCTGATAACCTTGGCTAAATCAACGACAAGAATAGGAAAGAGTCATCCTTAGATTTTAGTCGTTCTGTCAGCCCTATGCCTCTGATGAAGGTTATTAAGGTCGTTGGCGATACTTCCGTGAAGTACATGGGCTCGAATTGATGCAGCAGAAGTCAATAAAAACTTTTTGAGTTAGAATTTCTATAAACCTCTTCTAGAAAAGGAAGTATTGGGCTTAAGAAAAGGAAAAACTTTTTGAAACATTTAAGGATATAATCATGTTCGGTTTCTATGAGCTGCTGCTGTATATTATTCTTGCTAAAAATAAGGATCCGATAGCTACTGTCAGCAACGACGAAATACAATCTTTGGTAAAGGGTGATCATATAAGAACGTTTTCGGAAAATATTCTCAGCAGAAAAGAGTAAGTTTGCGTAATGTTCGTTATAGTTAGGCTTATAATTTTAGTTTAATGTTATAGTATAGAAAATTATCTTCAAGCCACCTCTAATACCATCGATGATACGACAGATATTCGCAAAAAGATCCCGTTTGCATCTTAAACAACTCCAATACATTCATAGGCGTTGACAGACAGACAACATCTGTTCTTCATCTAGCGACTTACCATTTACTAGAAGCCACTAACCAGTCACTTAAAGTACCCAGTTATTTATTAGAAATCACGTGAAGTATCCAGTTAGTCACTAAATTATCTAGGACAAAATTAGCCGACATCTTTCAATTGGGGAACATTTAAATAACATCGCCGAGTTTTTTTCATAGAATATTATTCGCATGAATTCATCAAAAACGGTTTTTTTTTCTTTTGTATGATTTTATTTTATCTTTTTTACATTTCTCCATAATCACTATCTCGAAGCAACCCGCATTTTGCGTTATATAATGGAAAAAGGCCGATCCTAAAGAATTTCAGGCCTCTTAAAATGTTGGGTCAAGAGAAATCGCAGTAAAGACCAAAGAAGCCGCTTAAGGATTTATTAGAGTAGGTCTGGAAGACATGGTAATTGCCTGACATATTTTTTATCTGCTGTTTGTAATATTTTCCATTACCGTTAGTAATACCTTTGATGTGAAATGAAAAAAAATATGTCAAACGATTCAATACTAATGTATTATGGATTTGCAAGTTTTGTTTAAAAAGTACGAGCAATAATGATTGTCTACTTTATGAGGGGCCATCGCCCCTCATAATGAAATCGCATATTTTCGCCTTTTTAATCCAAAAAGTGTCAAAGAATTTGTGAAGGATATTAAATGATTACCAAGGTTTATGTTTCGTTTTGTTTAAGTAAAACTAAACTAATCTTTACTCATAAGATGGTTGAAAATATTGAAATGATTTGTTTTGATATCAGTACTGAGAGATAATTAATTAATAATATATGCCTACCCGGTAATTTTTTTTATAATTTTAAAATAAACATCCATTTTCCATAAAAATAAACAATAATTAAAAAGTAGTTTGTATTAAAAAGAAATATTGAAATAAATTAAGGAAGAAATAGATAATTAAACAGTTTTAATTAAATAGTTAAGAAGTTATATAATAAAGAAAACTTTAAATTAAAGAAATTTATTGTTCTTTAGTTTGTTGAGGAAATATTAGTTTTACTGACATAAATTACTAATTAATTTATTTATCAAATATATGAATAATGGATAGCCATTACAAGTAATTATTTGTTTTATAATCCCCATTTCTTTATTAAAATTATTTTTGTTCATTGGAATTAAAAATGCTTTATGTATCATAGAATTATAAGATGCTAATTTATGTGATATGGGATGATTTGAATAATATGGTATGGTTACATCTGTTTGTGTTGGTTTTCTGTATATTGAATAATTTAATGAATTATTAACTTTTTCAATTCTCAAATCTAGAAAATTAATTGAATTATTTTCTTCAACTTCTAAGGTAAAATTAATTTTAGGATGCAAGGTATTAATATAATTTAAAAAAATATATCTAATTGTCGTTCACTACCTACAAAACCTGCTAAGACATCATCAACATATCCATACCAAAATACAATATTGTTTTTAAATCTAGAATTAATGATTTGGTTTTCTAAATTATCCATAAAGATAAAATTTGAGAAATAGGACTTCCCATTGGAAGATCTTCATTTTGAATATATACTTTGTTCAAAAGGAAAATAATTTTGGCTAATGCATACATTAAATGGGTCAATTATTTCTGATATTATACCTGGACTGATATTTCTTTCATCTAATAGCTTTTTAACTAGAACTATACATTCTTTAGGAGGTATTTTAGAGAACATACTAGCTACATCAAACGATACTAATTTAGTATTAGTTTGTAAATTACATTTTTATATTTTGCACTTATAAAAATCTTCATTATAAAACGCATTTGCGTATCGTAATGTAACTTTTACGCACGCAAATTTTTGTTTTAAATGGTTGGCGACATGAGTGAAGTATCTAAAGGCAAGACTATTGACAATGACGTTTGAGGCTAATAGCAATTTATTAATTTTATATTGTTCTTTAAAAAAGTATTTGTGAATATCAATATCATCTTTTAGTTATATAATATATTATTAATGGTATATTATTCATTTTAAAATATTTTAAAACATTAACATTTGATAATTTAAATGTCACAACTGTCAAATTTTATAAATTACACAGTGCTGCCGACATACTTTTTAAAATAAAAATTTTCGTAATTACATAAAAATAAAAAATTAATTTAAAAAATGGTAAAAATGGCAAAATATAAAAAATATTATAAACAACTTATTTCATATGGCTGTTGTGACACTCGTTCTTTAAAAAACTCATCGCTTCGCGATTCGTTTTTTAAACTTGAACTCGTGTCATAACAGAATTCCATATGAAATGCGTTGTTTAATATACTATTATTTAATTTAATTATCAAATCTAATGAATTTTGTATTGAATATTTAGATGTATAACCATAATTATTTAGAATAGTATTTAATTTTTAGCTACCTTAGTATTAGGAGTGTTAACATACGAATCTACAGGTCTAATTGGTTTTGACTCTTTATGTAATTTAATAGTTCCATATAATTCTGGACATTAAGAATTTTTGTTAATTAGGTATTTTTTATCAAACTCATTAAACAGATAATTTGAATCATTTACATGTTATCTTATTTGGTTATAAAATTTTTGACACAGTAAGGGTAAGTACAATAAAATGCATTTTTTTATAATTTTGACAGTTTTGACAGTTTGCAGCACCTTTAGTATTACTGCATGTTAAAATCTGTTCTGTAGGTATACTAAGTAGTAAATTAATTTTTTAGGTTTAAATAATCATAAAATTATTAACCCATTACTGCCCTTGAAATGTTCCTGATATGTTAATTATTTTTAAAAGTACTAGTTTTTTTTGTTTTAACTCTTTTTCATTGTCCATTAAAACTTTTCCGTGCTGCAAAATCTCATAAAATTATCTAATGGATATTTAAGAATTTACTATGCGAGTTAAAACAATGCTCGCAGCGTTCTGCTTTTGTTTTGTAGCTCTTGAAAAATATCTGACTATGCCTCCATCTATGTATGTATATGGTTTTGGAGAAGCCTTGGGAAACAATTTATATAACGGTATATTAATTATGTTTCGCTACATAATCTGTTGTTTTGTTTGATGAACCGTACAGTTTGCTTTGGAGTTGGGGTTTTTGGATACATTTTGCCAGCAGTAATAAATTGCTTGGATAAGTTTGCTTAAGACTATATTAAAAATCATTAACGTAGTATCAGTTTTTTTATTACAGTGTATTATTATTATACATACAGTTATTCAAAAATATATAAAGATATACAGTCCAGTGTATTAGAAATTAAAAACACTACATTTTGACTAATTTTATGGACGCCGCCACCGCATGGCAAGGCTAGCAAAGGGGATATTATCTCCCCCCTGAAACCTGGCAACATAAATTTATTTATGCCTATATCGAAAATGTACTTTGGTAATAATATATAATTTGCAATATAAAGAAAATTGCCCAATTACTTTAATCCACAACATCTTCAAATTTTGGTGATTACAAAAACATTCTTTTTAGTAAAAACCAATCCCTAATAAACTGTAAGCTGTGAGTATTGATTTGCTTTCTGTGAAAAAACATATCGATGAAGTGTATTTGATGAAGTATTTGTAATAGATCGGAAAAATTCAACTGAGAGATTTTCAGCATTATTTAAAGATATATCGGAAATATTGAATATTAATCTCCAAGAATAGATAATAAAAAACCTCTCTATCTAATATTCTTACCTCATCAACTGAAGCAGTTATAAAATAAACAAGTTCATACCCTTAGATTAATATTTAACTTCACAGTCTTCTCCATTTTTGGAATATTAGTCAGTAGCATTTCCATTATTTCCATAGTCCAGTTATTATTATTTGAAAATGCAAATGAACCAAGAAAGCCAAATTTTGGATATTATCTGGCGAAGGGCTAGACAAGCTTAAGTTCTAATTGTCGACCAAAATAACATAGTGGGTTTTCCGCCATCTTGAAAAAAGGGTTAAATTCAGTTTTTTCATAATAACTCGGTTCCCCAGTGAGATACGAAAATTTTTATGCAATATTTTTTGTTGCTCTTTTTATGATCTACAATTAGAGGCTTAAACATTTTTTTACGTATCGATCATCATCCAGATAATTAAAAAATTTAAAAATTTTTTTTCGAAATTATAGCATCTTGGCCTTAGTTTATATTCTATGTCTTAAAAATTCTTTACAAAAAAATTTTGAAAAGTTTTTGATAGCAATTCAAAAAAAAGTAAGTTCAGAAAAAATTGGGACAAACCCCCAAAACCCCGCCCATGAAATGGCACGTAACTAAAAAAAATTAACTTTTTTGTTTGCTATCAAGAAACTTTTAATTATTTTTAAGGCCATATAATATTTCCAAACTAAAGCCAAAATGCCAATATTTCAAAAACAGAAATTTTAAATTAATATGGATATCTCGATTACGATAATTGATACGTAAAACATTTATGGGGTAATAATTATTGTAGATCATACAAATAAATTAATAACCAAAAAAAATATTTTTAAATAAAATTAATAATCAATATTTCCTCCATGGGCCTGTATGCATGACTGTAGGCGATGTGGCATGCTATCGATTAAATGGTCGACCTGGGCTTGCAGAATTCTCTTCCATTCTTCACGAGCAGCATCTTTCAATTCTCGTAGAGTAATTGGGGGAGATTTTCGCTTTTTAATGCGTGTTTTAAGAATGTCCCAGGCATGTTCAATTACGTTTATGTCAGGGGAATTTGATGGCCATCATAATGTGGATATTCCTTCTTCTTCCAAAAAAATTTTACTGCAGCTGTTCGATGTGGAGGTGCATTGTCATGCATAAACACAGATCCATCACCTACCGCGCCCCGGAAGAATAGACGCACAACAGGATTTAAAACTTCCTCGACGTACACAGCACCAGTGATTCTTCCCTCCAAAACCAGGAGAGGTGTCCTTGTACCCCTCATAATACCACTTCAAACCATAATACCCCCACCTTCAAATGAAACAGGTGGTTTGGCTGTTTCTAATAGGGCTTTTCGTCCTGGGGCCCTCAAAACTAGCTTTCTTCGCGAATCAAAAACCAAGCCAATTCTTGATTAATCAGAGAACATTACGTAATTTCAGTTAGGAACATGATGTAACATTTCTTGAGCCCATTGCAACCTTGCAATTTTTTGTTGATAGGTTAGTTTGGGAACACGTAGAGGTCTTCTGCGATACAAATTTACCGCATTTAATCTTCGTGTAATTGTTTGCCTTGAGATATTCAGTCCTTCACGTCCAGAAATTTCTTTGGATATGCCACTTATAGATTCCTGTCAATTTCTTCGAGCTATCAATGTTTTCTGCCGGTCTTGTGCTGCTGTTGTACATCGACTTCTGCCACTTCTGGGACGATCCTTTACATCATTTGTGTCCTGAATTTTTTTTTTAATTTTTGATACAGCACCCTGAGTAACACCAACAATATTCGCGATATCACTTTGACGAAAGCCCTGTTGTAACAAAGTAATTACTCTAGACCTATTAAAATATGATATCATGTCTCTGGGCATTTTTAAACACCTCAAATGAAATTTAAACAAAAATTGGAATAATGTGAAAGCACCCAAATCAATTAAATATGACCAAATTAATACAAAAACGGATCAAATTTAGTATTATTTTGATTTAAAAACGCTTTAAAATAAATATCAACAAGAGTTTTTAAAAAACCATAAGCGTAGATATATGATTTCTAAATATCTCAAACTTTTGGACATACGTGTATATTGTTAAGCATTGTTCTTTTTCTTTGAACATTTCTCTTAGCTATAGCTTCGTCCAATGTTCCATTTTCGTAGATTTTGATTCCTAGATATTTGTATTCTCTACAATGTTTAATGGTTTGTTCTCGTGTTAATCGTAGGTCTTGTTGTAGCCATCCTATATACATATACTCGGTCTGGTCGATGTTGACTTCCAGACTTCATTTGTCATACTCTTTAATCAGTTTGGGGGTTATTTATTATATGTCATCCATATCTTGTGCAATTACAACTTGATCATCTGTGAACGACAAGGTATAGACCGTGTAATCGTCATCTACTGGTACTTCCATATTATGGCATTTCCGTTTCCAGGTCTTTTGTGTATTTTCTAAATATATTTAAAACAATGTGGGAGATATACAACAACCTTGCTTGAGACCTTTGGTTATGTTACATCCCTTTGTTAAGCCCTGACTGGTTTTGACACTGGCTCTTGTGCCATGGTATAAGGATTTCACAGCTTTTATTATTTCTGAATTAATGTTGCTTTGTTGCAAAGTGTCCCAAAGCTTTACCTACGCTATCGTTGGTTTTTTTTTAAGTTAGATAAACAGGAGCTGATCTTCTTGATTGTATGCTGCTTTCTTCTCTAGGATTTGTGTTAGGGCGAAGATGTGATCAATTGTGGATATTCATGCCCTAAAGAACCTGCTTAATCTTCCGCCTCCATAGCCGCATACTCCTTTTTTATTCTGTTTTTAAGTATTTTCCCATATATTGTACTAATGGAGGTTGTAATCGCTATGCCCCTATAATTGTCACAAATACTCTTGTCTCCTTTCTTGTGTATGGTTGACATTTTCCATTTCTCTGGTACTTTCGATGTGTTAATGCATTTTTGAACATTTGAGTCATCCATTCTCTAAAGTGGGTAGTATCCAAAAGGTTTAAAGAAAAACACCAAGTCGATCACACAATTTTTTAATTTAAGATCAAATGACCACCATCATTCTAAAATTACAATAAATGGTCAAAAGAAAGAAAAGGCAATAATGAGGTTAGATGGTTGGTGGCCAATAATTTTATTTTAAATATAATAGGAATAATGTGGTTGCTAAAAGTAACATTGCCTCCAATATGGCCTCCAATAGAAACCATACGAAAGGTGAAGGTAAAAGGTAGAAAACAGGTACTATCAAATGTAGATGAAAGTTGGAAGAAGGATTATCTAATTCACTATAATAAACACCTCAGAACATAGGCACTACACCAAATGAAATAACTGAAAATGCCGTAAACGGAAAAGGGGGAATGGAAATATGACACAGAACAAATTATTAAGCTGCGTTAAAATAAATAAACAGTTGATAAATTGTCCAATTAAAATATTGTACAAGAAAGTTAGGTTGGGATAGAAATCTGTAAACAATGGTATTGAACCGAAAGTAAAAATCAGAAAAGATTTCTTTATGTAAACCAAGAAAAACGTAGTGTTCAGAGGGTTTTAGTTAATGTCTAGATTGACCGGACTAATGTAAAACTTTAAAGGGAATTAAGAATTTATTACAATATTATTTAATTTGTTGATTATCCTTTCTAGTTAATTGTGAGTCAGTGAATCTGTATTTATAATCTATGACATGGGTTTTTTGTTGAATCTACGCTTTTATAAAAATACGTAGTACTGAGGCTGTGATGGAGTTTAGAACAAAAAGCTTATTTTCGTTAATATAAACAATAAAACAGTTTAATGAGAATTGATAAAATTTTGGAATAGCATTCCAATGTATCTTTAAAATGTTAGTAGTTTGTTTCAAGTGTATTTGCAATTATTTCTTCCAGTAACTCTTCCGTAAAAAGTATGTTAGTTTATTTTTATTTTGAAAGGAAGTCTGCAGATGGAATTAAAATTACTTTTCAAGATGGCGTTTATAAAAATCTTAAATCTGATGATGGATAAAGGAAACAATTTAAAATTGCAATTTGTTTTGCTGATTCTGTGTAACGGCATTGCGTTCGTTTTACAATTTGTTTAAGCAGCGTTTAAACTTGATTTATATTTATAAATATGTAATAAAACTAGTCCGTTCTTAAACAAAGTTATAAAATACTTAAAAAGCACTTTCTTCTTATTTATTTTATATAATTCTATTTTACCATCGGTTCAAAGCATATCGATTCCTTTTTCTTTCCCTTCTCACTCTACCATAGCTACCGTCTAACTAAAATGGAGTGTTATATAAACTTGCATACGGGCCAAAGTAAACAAAGCCATAAAGACTGCCGCCAACTGACTTCATAGGAAAGAACGACTAAAGTTTGGTAATCACTGTTGGGACTGTTCGAATTTAATGCAGGTATGGATTCCGCTAAATCCACCTTATCAGCTTACGTATAACAATCATCGTAACACAGAGGTGGCTTAAAGGATATTTTAATAAAATTGTTAATAAATAACTCTTTTGGCTGATACCCTTATTTTCCTTAATGAATTTATTAATTTATCAAAACAATAATCTAACAACACTCTTTAATAATTTTAATAAATTAACATCTTGATTATGTTAAACTTACCTTGAATTAAGTTGGATGATGTAATTAAAAAGGGAAATAATAAAAAACTTCTATTATTTTGGTATTATTGCTTTATTTATTCATAAATACTACACTACAATACACTAGCTTCAGTAAATTTGCTTCCAATAGTGAAGTAAACCAATAAAACATAATATTCCTTGGATCAAGTTCAATATTTCTTAAATAACACTTTATGTCGCCTCTACCGAAGGAGCTTTCTCTAAAAATTTAAATAAAATATTATAAGTATAGCTTGTTACATTCAAATTACTGATAGGAGATATCACATCAGTGAATAACTATAGAATTAACATAGTTTAATAAATTAAGTTAAATGATAAGACAAAATTGCTTACATTTACCCATTAGAATGATCAGACTCTTCAATTATAGTTAGTATTGTCTTACACCATAAGTATGACTCATTTCAATGGCTCCGCATTTTATGTTGTTGGTTTCGTTTTATTTGCATAATATAACATATTAATTAAACAATCCATACTGTTCATTAGTTAAAGTCATTAAAAAATGTAAAATTTACTTCACCAATTAGAACAGTTTATAATGGCTGGTTTTTCTTATACAAATAAGGTCAACTAAAAATTAATCATTATTTTGTTTATTGCCTGAGTTATTTTGAGAAAAATTAGAAAAATGGGCGTCAAGTGTTCATCTATATTATAATAGTTGTTTGGACTTGGCAGCACAGTGAATTCATTATAAATGCAAATCCTCTAAAGCCCAATCAAGGGTGGTTCATGAAAAATAACTAAAAGTAGTTTACATTTCTATTGAAACATAGTCATAGTTATCATTTTTCCACCCTGTAACTAGGGATTAACTAACAAAATTGAAACACTAGATAATATTGGCACAACAGGTAGCTGAATAGATCCCATGACCGTAGAAACGAAATTTTTTTAAAGCATAATTTAAATTAATAAATATATTTTGTGACATTGAAATTGGTTTTTCCTTTCTTCATTTAAGAAGAGTCACATTCGAGATATGGATGATTTGCTTCATTTAAAAGTAAAATAGTTAATGAAATTTATTGTACTTACCCTTACTATGTGAAAGTTCATCTTATTTAGAACAATAAACAACTAAAGGGTTGAATTAACTTTCACTATTTATTCTTTAAATACTTTAAATATTATGACAGCCGTTTCGCTATCGAAATAGCATCGTCAGATTGACATATTGAAGTTAAATTTTGTTTGTTTGTAGCTATGTACCTGTTGTTGATTAGGTAGTATTAAGGCTACCAATTATGGAAGTAATAAAACATAACAATATTAAAGCCTAGATGTTATTAGCCCTAAGGGATTATCCTGGTTGTACTTCCCTCTAAGATCAGTATAACTATGCAATGATATAGAAAAACCAGGAAAAAACTATATCATCCTGATCTTTACAATATCTTAATATATTTCTGTTACAATTACGTCTTATCTACGTATAAAATGAAGACTCAATCAAAGTAAACAATTTAATAGTGGAGAACTTCCAAGATTTATTTGTTCATTAACTACTTTATATTGTTGATCTGCTAGATGTCTTTTTATTTCATCTAAATTTTGGATTTTATCACAAAATATGTAATATTTGAATGTCAGTGGTGTATATGGGTGAGTGTGGATGTTCAAGAACGTGTTTTGCATAGTTTGACTTATCTGGTTGTTGTAATCTATATTTTATCGAGTTCAAACAAGAGTACATTTTCATTAGTAAATGGATTGGAAATTTGAAATTTAAATATTATTCAGATGGTCCCTATTAAAATTACGGATTATTAACCAATGGGCACAAGCCGTCTTTGCTTATCTGTACGTAATGTAGATTCATTTGTACCGTCAAACACAGGACATGGATGTATGCAATCCGTCACTGAAATTTTATATTCCAATGTATAGTTTAGAAATTATGACAATACAAAGGTTTTTATTTCGAAATTTTAGAAGTCTATAACTCGGAAACGAAGGCTCGTATGACAAAAATTTATTTGAACTTCTAACATTATTTTGACTTCTTCTATTAGCTCCCGAATTTTTGGCATTAAGTTCCTGGACACCCTGTATATAAGTACGTGCGCTACTGATTTAGGATCTTGTTTACAACATTTTACGATTTAATGACTTTTCTTAGCTGCCAACTTCAAACAAATAAACATTAAAAAATATGATTCTCACAAGGAGCTTTTAAACGTCTATATAGATGTACTATTAATTTTTAATTCTATTAGTGTAATGTTATAGAAAACAAGTACTAAAAATTTTGTTTTATATATTGAGAGATTTTCCCTTCAATCTTTTAACAACTACTGTGGCATAATTTAGTTTGAATAAGTTTTAATTAATACATAGCGTTGGTGGGGATATTCCTTTAGGCAAATATGTAAATATGTATAAAGAGGTCTAATATTTCTATCCTTATCTAGATGTAAAACGAGACAGCAGCATATTCATTAAAAGGTGTTTCAAAGGTATTCGGTGACAATAGCACGTCGTATTACTTACGGTACGGATTTAGAGGGTGAACTCTGCTTCGAGGTAACCATTATTGTCATGGGAATAATAGCTGGGTCGGACTAGTTACTTAATTTAATATAAGGATATAACCATCTAAATTTATGACAAGTTCATATATTAGGACATAAAATACTTATGGGAATTTGAGATATAATTGTTTAATAATTGCAGTCCAAGCAAATTATGAAAAACTAATACCTCAAAATGTAGCACTTAACAGTAAAAAGAGTAAAAACGGATATTTGCCAAAAGTAGTTATACAGTTTAAATTTACAACAAATATCGGCCAAATATTTGATTATTTTTAAAATAGAGTGATTGGGAATGATAAAGTAATCTTCTTACTGAAGAAAAATACACCATTAAAAAGAAATATCCGTAGTTTCTTTCATTACAGAATTTTATTTGGAACAATATGCTGATAACAACCCGAGATTCGAAAACTTTAACACCTTATTACGCCTTCGTCTGACTGCGTTGTGTACCCCTTCATATCTATTTATTTGCTCACCTGGTTCTTTGCTTAATTAATAATAGATGAAGTACTCCTAGAGAGAATGGATTACACACCCTTTATTGTAAAATATAAAATATCTTCTTTATTATACTCATTATTGTGCCAAAAATATTTAATAATTTTGATATAATAGTTACCGAAGCGAATTTAGTAAATTTATTGAATTATTTAAATGATTTTTTTCCTTTCACTGGCCACTTCCTCATTAAGGAGGTCCTTTCGCTGCTATTGAGTCAAATTAAATGTAGTAGCCAATAATTAATAAATTAAAATAAAAAACCCAATAAATTTTCTAGAATTGAAAAAAAAAACTAGCATTTTAGGCGTTTTGAAAAATTATAAAATACTTTAAATACGAGAGCTAGTTTGACTTGTTAAAATCAGATGATTTTAAACTGTACTGTAAACGCTGTAATGCTACTGCCACACAACATTACCACGACCAACATTCGTTCTGTCGAGTGTCATAATTGTAAACAAATTAATAAAATATAAATAATTATTTTCTCTGAATTTCACAGTACCTTGTAAAATATTAGGCAACTGAGGAAGTCTCTGATTAAATATTTCATTATTACTTCGCAAGATATTAGTTTTTGATTAAGAATTGACAACTACGATAATTAAATGTCAAGAAATCAACAACTGACAGACATTATTTACCGATTTAGTTAAACTATATTGGCATAGTTTTCTATACATTTTTTACCTATTCGTGACCAAAACCCAAAATATTGATAATTGATTAGTGAAGAAATTTGAAGTCTGCATTCAGCTATTTAAAAATAAAACCATTATTTAAAGTGTGACACATTATTATTTTCACAATTTTATGTATTTACTATCTTATAAATAATTTCAAAATTTCACCCTGTACAATTCATAATAGACCCTGCATGGTATAGTTAGTTGAGATCGTATTATTAAGGAGCTTTTAAAATCATAAATACATACAGGGTGTTTCATTAAAAATATAGATCATGGACGATGTCAGATTTGCGTGTGTAACCCTGTACATTTAAATTTAAGTTTAAAAAGCTAGCATTTAAATTTCAAGTTTTCTAAACCTTCTAAACTAACCCCACACATAATTTTATTCCAAAAGTGGCTTCCACACTGTATATTTTAATACAAAAGCGCAAACGTGAATATTACAACAACATATTTTTTTTCCCTGTTCTTAAGTCCCAATTAATATCACCAACCATTTTGCTTTTAACTTTTATGAAGGCCACTAAAAAATTTAAAATTTCATTTTGCTAATTGATGCTAAAATAGTTTTTTTATATTTTGCACTTATAAAAATCTTCATTATAAAACGCATTTGCGTATCGTAATGTAACTTTTACGCACGCAAATTTTTGTTTTAAATGGTTGGCGACATGAATGAAGTATCTAATGACAAAACTATGACAATGACATTTGTGGCTGATAGCAATTTGTTAATTTTATATTGTTCTTTAAGAAAGTATTTGTGAATGTGAATATCATCTTTTAGTTATATAATATATTATTATTGGTGAATTATTCATTTTAAAATATTAACATTTGATAATTTAAATTTCAAAACTGTCTAATGTTATAAATTACACAGTGCTACCGACATACTTTTTAAAATCAAAATTTTCGTAATTTACATAAAAATAATAAATTAATTTAACAAATGATAAAATGGCAAAATATAATAAATATTATAAACAACTTATTTCATATGGCTGTTGTGACACTCGTTCTTTAAAAAACTCATCGCTTGGCGATTCGTTTTTTAAACTTGAACTCGTGTCATAACAGAAGCCCATATAAAATGCGTTGTTTAATATACTATTGTCTTACTACTTTCAAACTTGGTCTAGCCTTACAACTAAGTAATTAAAAATTATCTCAAAATATTTTAAATTAAATTATTTAAGAATTATTAAAGTAATATAAAAAAAATGCTGTAAATACTAAAAATATATAATACATATAAGGATTTAAAAGAACTGCACCTGAATAAAAATGAAATATACTATACCAACCATTCTTTTGTGGAGGTCCATCATATTAAGAACAAAAAATTTAAATAATACTCCTACTTCTACTTCAACTTCTACTTCTACTTCTACTTCTACTTCTACTTCTACTTCTACTTCTACTTCTACTTCTACTTCTACTTCTACTTCTACTTCTACTTCTACTTCTACTTCTACTTCTACTTCTACTTCTACTTCTACTTCTACTTCTACTTCTACTTCTACTTCACTTCTACTTCTACTTCTACTTCTACTTCTACTTCTACTTCTGCTTCTACTTCTACTTCTGCTTCTACTTCTACTTCTACTTCTACTTCTGCTTCTGCTTCTACTTCTACTTCTACTTCTACTTCACTTCTGCTTCTACTTCTACTTCTGCTTCTGCTTCTTCTGCTTCTACTTCTACTTCTGCTTCTGCTTCTGCTTCTACTTCTACTTCTACTTCTACTTATACTTCTAATTCTACTTCTACTTCTACTTCTACTTCTACTTCTACTTCTACTTCTACTTCTACTTCTACTTCTACTTCTACTTCTACTTCTACTTCTACTTCTACTTCTACTTCTACTTCTACTTCTACTTCTACTTCTACTTCTTTGCATTCAGCTATTTAAAAATAAAACCATTATTTAAAGTGTGAAACATTATTTTTTTCACAATTTTATGTATTTACTATCTTGAACAAAACTATAAATAATTTCAAAATTTCACACTTTACAATTCATAATAGACCCTGCATGGTATAGTTAGTTGAGATCGTATTATTAAAGAGCTTTTAAAATCATAAAAACATACAGGGTGTTTCATTAAAAATATAGATCATGGACGATGCCAGACTTGCGTGTATAACCCTGTACATTTAAATTTATGTTTAAAAAGCTCGCATTTGAATTTCAAGTTTTCTAAACCTTCTAAACTAACCCCACACATAATTTTATTCCATAAGTGGCTTCCAACCTGTATATTTTAATACAAAAGCGTAAACGTGAATATTACAAAAAAATTATTTTTTTTTTTCTGTTCTTGAGTCCCAATTAATATCACCAACCATTTTGCTTTTAATTTTTATGAAGGCCACTTTAAAAATTAAAATTTCATTTAGCTAATAAAGAATTTTGATGCTACAATTTTTGTCTCATTACTTTCAAACTTGGTCTAGCCTTACAACTAAGTAATTAAAAATTATCTCAAATAATTTGAAATTAAATTATTTGAAAATTATTAAAGTAATATAAAGAAAAATTGCTGTAAGTACCAAAAATATATAATACATATAAGGATTTAAAAGAACTGCACCTGAATAAAAATGAAATATACTATAACAACCATTATTTTGTGGAGGTCCATCATATTAAGAACAAAAAATTAGAATAATACTTCTACTTCTACTTCTACTTCTACTTCTACTTCTACTTCTACTTCTACTTCTACTTCTACTTCTACTTCTACTTCTACTTCTACTTCTACTTCTACTTCTACTTCTACTTCTACTTCTACTTCTACTTCTACTTCTACTTCTACTTCTACTTCTACTTCTACTTCTACTTCTACTTCTACTTCTACTTCTACTTCTACTTCTACTTCTACTTCTACTTCTACTTCTACTTCTACTTCTACTTCTTTGCATTCAGCTATTTAAAAATAAAACCATTATTTAAAGTGTGAAACATTATTTTTTTCACAATTTTATGTATTTACTATCTTGAACAAAATTATAAATAATTTCAAAATTTCACACTTTACAATTCATAATAGACCCTGCATGGTATAGTTAGTTGAGATCGTATTATTAAAGAGCTTTTAAAATCATAAAAACATACAGGGTGTTTCATTAACTTACTTACTTACTTCTTTGCATTCAGCTATTTAAAAATAAAACCATTATTTAAAGTGTGAAACATTATTTTTTTCACAATTTTATGTATTTACTATCTTGAACAAAATTATAAATAATTTCAAAATTTCACCCTGTACAATTCATAATAGACCCTGCATGGTATAGTTAGTTAAGATCGTATTATTAAGGAGCTTTTAAAATCATAAATACATACAGGGTGTTTCATTAAAAATATAGATCATGGACGATGTTAGATTTGCGTGTGTAACCCTGTACATTTAAATTTAAGTTTAAAAAGCTAGCATTTAAATTTCAAGTTTTCTAAACCTTCTTAACTAACCCCACACATAATTTTATTCCAAAAGTGGCTTCCACACTGTATATTTTAATACAAAAGCGCAAACGTGAATATTACAACAACATATTTTTTTTCCCTGTTCTTAAGTCCCAATTAATATCACCAACCATTTTGCTTTTAATTTTTATGAAGGGCACTAAAAAAATTAAAATTTCATTTTGCTAATTGATGCTAAAATAGTTTTTTTATATTTTGCACTTATAAAAATCTTCATTATAAAACGCATTTGCGTATCGTAATGTAACTTTTACGCACGCAAATTTTTGTTTTAAATGGTTGGCGACATGAATGAAGTATCTAATGACAAAACTATTGACAATGACATTTGTGGCTAATAGCCATTTGTTAATTTTATATTGTTCTTTAAGAAAGTATTTGTGAATGTGAATATCATCTTTTAGTTATATAATATATTATTATTGGTGTATTATTCATTTTAAAATATTAACATTTGATAATTTAAATTTCAAAACTGTCTAATGTTATAAATTACACAGTGCTACCGACATACTTTTTAAAATCAAAATTTTCGTAATTTACATAAAAATAATAAATTAATTTAACAAATGATAAAATGGCAAAATATAATAAATATTATAAACAACTTATTTCATATGGCTGTTGTGACACTCGTTCTTTAAAAAACTCATCGCTTGGCGATTCGTTTTTTAAACTTGAACTCGTGTCATAACAGAAGCCCATATAAAATGCGTTGTTTAATATACTATTGTCTTACTACTTTCAAACTTGGTCTAGCCTTACAACTAAGTAATTAAAAATTATCTCAAATAATTTTAAATTAAATTATTTAAGAATTATTAAAGTAATATAAAAAAACTGCTGTTAATACTAAAAATATATAATACATATAAGGATTTAAAAGAACTGCACCTGAATAAAAATGAAATATGCTATACCAACCATTCTTTTGTGGAGGTCCATCATATTAAGAACAAAAAATTTAAATAATACTCCTACTTCTACTTCAACTTCTACTTCTACTTCTACTTCTACTTCTACTTCTACTTCTACTTCTACTTCTACTTCTACTTCTACTTCTACTTCTACTTCTACTTCTACTTCTACTTCTACTTCTACTTCTACTTCTACTTCTACTTCTACTTCTACTTCTACTTCTACTTCTACTTCTACTTCTACTTCTACTTCTACTGCTACTTCTAATTATAATTCTACTTCTACTTATACTTCTACTTCTGAATCTACTTCTACTTCTACTTCTACTTCACTTCTACTTCTACTTCTACTTCTGCTTCTACTTCTGCTTCTACTTCTACTTCTACTTCTACTTCTACTTCTACTTCACTTCACTTCTGCTTCTACTTCTACTTCTACTTCTACTTCTACTTCTACTTCTACTTCTACTTCTACTTCTACTTCTACTTCTACTTCTACTTCTACTTCTACTTCTACTTCTACTTCTAATTCTACTTCTACTTCTACTTCTACTTCTACTTCTACTTCTACTTCTACTTCTACTTTTACTTCTACTTCTACTTCTACTTCTACTTCTACTTCTACTTCTACTTCTACTTCTACTTCTACTTCTTTGCATTCAGCTATTTAAAAATAAAACCATTATTTAAAGTGTGAAACATTATTTTTTTCACAATTTTATGTATTTACTATCTTGAACAAAATAATAAATAATTTCAAAATTTCACACTTTACAATTCATAATAGACCCTGCATGGTATAGTTAGTTGAGATCGTATTATTAAAGAGCTTTTAAAATCATAAAAACATACAGGGTGTTTCATTAAAAATATAGATCAAGGACGATGCCAGACTTGCGTGTATAACCCTGTACATTTAAATTTATGTTTAAAAAGCTCGCATTTGAATTTCAAGTTTTCTAAACCTTCTAAACTAACCCCACACATAATTTTATTCCATAAGTGGCTTCCAACCTGTATATTTTAATACAAAAGCGTAAACGTGAATATTACAAAAAAATTATTTTTTTTTCTGTTCTTGAGTCCCAATTAATATCACCAACCATTTTGCTTTTAATTTTTATGAAGGCCACTATAAAAATTAAAATTTCATTTAGCTAATAAAGAATTTTGATGCTACAATTTTTGTCTCATTACTTTCAAACTTGGTCTAGCCTTACAACTAAGTAATAAAAAATTATCTCAAATAATTTGAAATTAAATTATTTGAAAATTATTAAAGTAATATAAAAAAAAATTGCTGTAAGTACCAAAAATATATAATACATATAAGGATTTAAAAGAACTGCACCTGAATAAAAATGAAATATACTATAACAACCATTATTTTGTGGAGGTCCATCATATTAAGAACAAAAAATTAGAATAATACTTCTACTTCTACTTCTACTTCTATTTCTACTTCTACTTCTACTTCTACTTCTACTTCTACTTCTACTTCTACTTCTACTTCTACTTCTACTTCTACTTCTACTTCTACTTCTACTTCTACTTCTACTTCTACTTCTACTTCTACTTCTACTTCTACTTCTACTTCTACTTCTACTTCTACTTCTACTTCTACTTCTACTTCTACTTCTACTTCTACTTCTACTTCTACTTCTACTTCTACTTCTACTTCTACTTCTACTTCTACTTCTACTTCTACTTCTACTTCTACTTCTACTCCTACTCCTACTCCTACTCCTACTTCTACTCCTACTCCTACTCCTACTCCTACTCCTACTCCTACTCCTACTTCTACTCCTACTCCTACTCCTACTCCTACTCCTACTCCTACTCCTACTCCTACTCCTACTCCTACTCCTACTCCTACTCCTACTCCTACTCCTACTCCTACTCCTACTCCTACTCCTACTCCTACTCCTACTCCTACTCCTACTCCTACTCCTACTCCTACTCCTACTCCTACTCCTACTCCTACTCCTACTCCTACTCCTACTCCTACTCCTACTTCTACTTCTACTTCAATGACGCCATTTTTAGACGATGAGTTTATTGACTTGAAGCAGCTGTCAAAATTGCCTTCAATCTTAATTTTATAAAACTATTTCAGTTGACTTAATGTTTTATATTACGTTTTTAAAACTAAGTAATTATTTTTCTAGATGTCTATATAAAAAAAATCAGAAAGTTAATGGTGCTGTAAAATTTTAACCATAAGTTTAGCAATAACACTTCGTGAACTATTACATTCTTAAATATTTAAAATATTTTTTGTATTTTTCCATAGGCAACTTTACTGTGAATAAATTAAATTTTAAATTTCTATATCTTTTTTTCTATTTTACCTTTTTCCATCAAAATATGTATTACAAATAGGGCTATTGCATATTTACTATTAACACAACTTGGTATATCCAGTAAAATAGAATTTTTATTGAGATACGGATGTAAATGGAGTATTGTGTAACTAGTAGCAAATACATTTCCGGTTCCCGGACAGCCGAGGCCAACAAACATTGAAGTGTAGGAATATGTTTTTACTACGATCTACACATACATTTTTTCTGAAATCGCATTAGAAGCGGTAAATAGCAAAGATAAACATTTAAAACATTTTCACCTGTTATGTTATTTATGTTGCTTCATCTATTACACCTTGATCAATATGATCATTTTGATAAAGAAGTATTAGCAAAACCAGTTAACACATTTCCAGTCCCCAAAACGTGCCCTAGCATCATCTTGATTTAATCGATACATTTCAATCTATTATGACTCCAATGTATATATTGTTTACAGTTATTAAGTACGATGTACATATAGAGCGCGTTTACAGAGAACGACAAGATTATGTTAGACAGCATACGGTTCGTCTATTCAATATCCTAGTTCCATATCGATAGCCTAAATGTGAATTGAGATGTAAACATTGTCAATATCGAAAGCAACAGCAACAGGTCACTTCTCGATTTAATAGAATTTCCCCATCTAGTAGAAATAAAGTGTTAATTAAACTTTAATAACCTAAAAATACACAAAAGGGATTTAAAACCGTTTAGCGTTTCAGGAATATTTTAAAATTTTGAATGTAAACCTTAGATTATAAGATGTACAGACTTTAGTAAGAAAAAATTAATTTGGGTTTTCTAATACTCATATATTTTGTCTTAAAAATTAGGTTAGGTTCCATGTGAGTGGTCGTTCAGGTTCTCAGGGTTAGCACTAGAGTGCCACCAAGATTTAGCTAACGCTTTGGTAGATAATAATATCGTACTAAGTTGGGTGAAAGGGCACGACAGGAGCAAAGGTAACCGTATTGCTGACTCTCTGGCCAGGATGGCGGCTGGACTGAAAATTTTGGGACCAGGCGACACCCATGGTTTGACGACTTTGACAATTGCGGAACTAGCCAAACGTTATACCCGTACTCAATCCCTTAAGAGATGGGATGAAACCAAAGGATGCAGTTTTGCCAGGATTACCTTGGGCGACCCTGAGAAGCTGGATACGAATAAATATTTGGCGATGACCAGGAGGAACCTACGTTTAACGGTGGGATTTCTGACTGGACACTGTCAACTAAGGAAACACCTCCATATCATGGGGCTAGTGGACATACCTCTATGCAGGAGGTGTGAACAGGAAGATGAAACTGTCAGGCATGTCTTAGGTGAATGTCCGGAGCTATCATCGATAAGAGAGTATGTGTTCGGTGAGTCTTGGCCTACACCTGCCGACATTAAGGAGATGTCCCCTGGTGACCTGTCTTCCTTCCTGGATAAGGCAGGATGGACAATGTCCTAGGAGGGCGACTCCTTGGGAGCCATATTGTGGCCTTAGTGCTGTGGGTCTATACTCACCCTTCCTACTCTACAGTTACAGATACAGAGTGGTCGTGCAACGTCCCTTTCACTGCGACTTAAAAAATCTATTGTGGCTCATCTCTAGGTTATAGTCGTTCTATCAGCCCTATGCCTCTGATGAAACTCATCAGAGTCGTTTCGACACTTCCATGGAGTCCTTGGGATCGAGTTGATCCAGACCAAATTGATTCTTAGATATGCTCCTCTGTTTCATCCTGCCCCTGACAAAATCTGCAGTCTGCACTCTCTGACAGTCCAATTGTTTTCATATGCCTATTAAGGCAACTGTGTCCATTTAGTAGTCCTATCATAATTCGTAGGTCCTATCTGCTTATATTCAGTAGCTCTTGAGACCTCTTTTTAGAGAGATTTCTTACAAATGCCTTTGGGTATCTTAAACCCTCTAGCTCGAACCAGTAAGAAAGTCTTCGATCTACCCAGTTCAATATTGTTTCTCTGGCTAAGCTATTCGCTATTCCTAGGAATATAAATATTTATACAGCACCTTTTCTAGCTTTTTCGTTCCCTTCAATATCGTTATGCCCAGGTGCCCAAAGTAAGGCTACTTTGTTATTTTCCCCTAGACGTATTAGATCCTGAAGGAATTTCCAAACCATCCGATTGGATTTATTTCCAGTTATTTAATATTAAAGCAATGATGTGTAACAATAGATAGCAGCTCTATTAAAATAAAGAAGCTCCACAAAGCCTTTCTACTGAGCTGTTTACAATAATTATAAAACTCTAACTGTATAATTGGAAAACTTATATTAATCACTGCGTGATAAATTTTATTGACTTAAATTTACCCTGTCCATGATATTAAAAACATCGTATTATTCCTGACCGTCAGTGTCAATGATCAAATGATCCATAATATAAAAAAACACCCTAATTCAGTAAACTTTAGATCGGATACTGCCAACTGCAACATTTACCAAAACTTGATTAAAAATTAAAAATCCTGTATACACCAAATTATTTTTTCTCTTATCTTAAAAAGGGGGAAAAAGTGTAGATATCTGATACCTTTCACTCTAAATAAAGATCTCAAATCGAAACATCTTTATGTTTTACTAATGAAAATTAAAATTGAAAAATATAAATAATTATTAACAACCTACCTAATACCGAAACCGTTTACACTACCACTACACCGACACACACTTTTAACTGCTTGACGCGCGTTTCGATAACCAAGTTATCTTCTTCAGAGACCAAAGGTAAACTACCCAATACAAAACCTAACTAATACAAAAAAGTATGTTTTGTTATGGGATATTATTATGTACTAGACTTAACAAGGTCAGCAGATTAAGGTTTTATGTTTATTTATATTTTTTTACAATGTAAGGTTAAATTAACTTCATAAAGCTTGGCTTGGTCTGTTATTTTAAATAAAAGTAAATTACGTCAGTGTTATTGTTCAAATAAAAGTAAATATAGGTTAAAAATTTAAGTTATGTTTTTTAAAAGGTTTGGTTTATTTTTATTTTACATGTAAATTAATGTAGAATTTTTCAAAACATTGTAGGGCTATTGGTGAGATGATGATTTTTAAATAAATCGAAACGTCACAATAAGCAGTTTTCTTATTCTTTATACTTTTTAATCCATTATTGACCAAAACCTAGAACTTCCTAAACTAAATATTAAAAACATTAAACAATACTTTAAAAAATCTTTCAGGGTTTATTTAATTTTTTAAATAAACCTTGCAAGTGTTATTTAAAAGTTCTTGGTTTCTTTAATTTTTATTATTGTATTGACTATACGACTTATATCGAAATTTTTACCTAATCTAACCATTGCCAAGCCAAAGACAGCTGGTATTATCGCGATAGTACCTACCAGCTATCTTTCAGGTCTGATTAATCGGTGTTTTCAGCGATATAACCAATACCGATCACAAAGCAAAGTTTGACGTCTGTCAAAAAAGTGATTGTAGCTGTATTGACCAATAACTTTGTTCGTGATATAGTCCAACTCCCTAGAACAAAAAGAAACAGGAAGGAGTCTGTCATATATTAACTTTAAGGAAAATTTGCGACGGAAGTCGGCCATCTTGAAGCTCCTCGTATGATTCATTGTTTATACAGTATACTGCCAAAGCAATATTTGCATGTAAATGTCAAAAATAAACGCATAGGCGTATCATTCGATTCTTGTAAACACTAAATTATTTAGAACACTAATTATTGTATTCACACACTTTATTGGTTGAAATTTATTAAAAATAAAAACCCTAATATAATTTTTATTTTTTTTTTCGGTACGTCAATGGAAACGAAAATTTAAATTGACAATTGGCCGCCATATACAAGCTCTAACTTGCTATGAAGTTTATTTTATAAGTATGACTTTTATTTTTAAACTTATTAATTTGCTTTAAGAGCAACCCTGTTCGTTTTGAAGTATATCGACAGACTTATCGTGAAAATTCGATCACTAGTGGTATTATTATTAAAAATTTAATGTTTTAAATAAGCGGTGGGAGTTTTATTCAAAAGTTCTTTGCTTAATGTTCTTAATCATAACTTTCCTTTGGCTTCACAACCTCATTGAACTAAGTTTGCTGAGATAACTTATCACTACTTTTTGTTAAAACCTAAATAATACTTTAATAATCACCCCTAGTTAATGTTTTACTTTATACAGTAAAATATATCGAAATTTAAATCCTGAACACCATCATTTTGGTGTAAAGGAATTCAAATGCTACAACGATTTGCAGTTACCAGTGAATTTTAATTTTATATTGACAACAGAAAAATAATCAAAATTTATTTAAGAAATTCAAAATTTTTTTGAAATAAATAAACTTAATTGTCTTTTTTTATAAGTAATAATATTAAGGCATTTTCAAACTGAATTAGAATTATTAAAATATATAGGTATCTACGACTGTTAAATTTTGTTTTAATTTAATTTATTGCTAAGCCAAATAAATTCCTTCATCCATTTAAAACCAGTGCAATTGTTATTTTCTTATCTAACCTGATTTTTCGTTTACAATTCTTTTGTTCCGTGGTTCTCTTGTTTCTGTTCTGTGAGCAATGAAGTTGATCTGTAGTGGCAAATTATTCATGCTTCTTGGCATGAAGTTGTTGACGTATGACAGACGTTGATGCTTTAAGGCGTTGTTTTGGTGTATGGAGGGTAGAAGGAAGGGCGAGGTCAAACTTGTACAGAAATAATGTCGAAAAACTTTCCAGCTTTAAGCAGAAAATAGTAGATGGCGAGAGAGTAGCAGAAGGGTAAAAATACAAAGTGAAGTTTTGTAGGTACTGATAGATAGGTGATTTTCGATTTCCAGCCTTTCCCATCGATTTTTTTATTCTCGATGACATCTGTATGTTTATTTGCAATTTTTAAAAGCAAATTTCTCTCATCTGCTGTGAAATGGCATCCTCTCTTCTTAGTCGTACTAATACTTTCCATACATATTTTCACTTTGATCAAACCCAAGTAAATTAGACACGCTAAAAACTTCGGAATCAAAACAAACCAACTCTTCTGCATAAAGTGAGGTTATATAATAGACCTTAACCTCCAGATATCGACCTAACCGCAAAGAAAGTTACAGATAAATATTTGACATTTTAGCTGTCGGATAAAGTTAACTTGTTGATAAACCGACCTTTCCAAAATAACTGATAGTTAAGCATTAACTGACATATAAATGTAGTCGTGTAGTGATCGTGAATATCCTTTGAATAGGTTTTAACTTGGTTTTACTGGCAAGTAGACTATTATATTTCTCAAAATATTTAAAGAATTTCTCTGATTTACTTTCAATTTTATTGTTCAAACTTACCACCAATAACTTATTTAGTTACTTTTTGAATTGTTCTTAGATCTTCACTGTCTTAGAACTCAATTTAAACTGACTCCCTCCTATCAACAGGCTGCGTTACAGTCTATCTTGACTCTAGGGAGAGATTATATTCTAGAGATTTCTGGATCCCATAAGAATTCCGAAATTACGCAAATGCTCCGTTAACAATACTTCTATCTTTGGTTTACACATTACAATGATATGCACAAATGAAATTACTAGCTCCATTTTAAATGGTTCATATTGCACATAAATAAAGAACTTAACAAAACATACAATAAGTTTACAATGACACAAACTTATAAACGAGAAATTCTTTAAAAAATCAAGTTTTTTCTTAGCAATCTGTATTTTATAGAATTTTTATTTTTTTATTTTAATATAATAATCATCGTAACTTCATTTACCCGATTCAATTAATGCTCGACTGCCTTATAGCTGATATTCGGCAACAGTGTTTTCCGTTGGTATTTCCGTTCTCATAGAAGTTGAGAGGCGATGAGCCAGTCATGTGGAAAACTTCTGTAACCGGTTGTAATGTCATGACAACCATTCTTGATGAATTTCTAATTATTACTCACTGCTTCCAAAACTTTAATTTCGATAAAACATAACAACGCGTCACTTAGTCAGTACTAGGTGATCATAAAATAAAATATTTTATTATATTTATACTTTTAAAATTTATATGATTATTTGAAGAATCGGTACCCATGTAATTATACAATGTCTTTTTAAAAATGGTTTCAGAATATTTTTATACGTTAGTTATAACTCATTTAAATTTTTATCTTGGCTTTCGGCTATTTTTTACGCTGATACAAGATCATTTGCTTTATAATTTTCATCAGCATTTACTTACAGATTGGTCCAATATAAATAGCTCAAGTTTAATGTATAGTTGTTGACCCCAATTTATTTAATCTATATGATAATTTACTGGCTTTTCAAAATTCCATAAAAAAGGAAGATTTCCGAGGATTATTTTCTTTCGATTGACTTATTTACAAAATTTTAATAATCATTGGATTAATCGGGCATAACTGCGACGTATATTGGAGCAGCTATGATTTTCTTAGCAATTTAGGGAGCTAAAGAAAAGCGATGACGAAATTCTTTTATATAATCTAATTACCAATGGTAAATATTTTTAATTTTTAAAAACTTTAAGTTAAAAAACCACAGGAAAAACCATAGGTCAATGTCACAGTATTTTATGTAAATTAAGTTGGATAAATAATAGTAACTAGTTTTAGTCCAACATAGCAATACTTGCAAATGATTGAGTGTACGAATCTTATATTTATTTTTCCTACGACCACATATTATGAAAGTGCTAGTTTGTACACTTATTTGTACTTAAGAAAGTAGCTAATATCAATACACGTATTGAAAAGTAAATATCAATACACGTATTGAAAAGAAAAAAAAAATATAGTTCTATGATCTGTGACATTTACGTCAAATTTATCAATAGTAAAAATACATAAATGTTAAAGCAGGGACCATTTAATTTTTTTTTAAATCTTCCTTGTTTCAAATATTGTATTGTAATTGCCAATACAAATTTTTCTGTATAAAGTAAGAATAAAGAAAAAAGTTTCTTATAGGTTTTTAAATTTTTAAAAAATAAACATATTTTTATTCAGTATTATTATTTTTATAAAAACACTTTTAGAAAGAACAGTTTATTCTTCTTTTTTATATTGTGTTTATGTTCCGTGCATGTGTCGAATGTGGATTTTTGAAGTTATGTTTGTGTTTCTGTTCACAATTATCTTTGTGTCTATTATTATTACATTACTTTTCAATTAATTTCACCGACTGACCATTTTACTTTTAATCTTTATAGAGCACACAAAAAAATTAAAATGTCATTTAGCTAATAAAGAATTTTGATGTGAATTCCTGAGAAAGGTGGTTATTTGATTTTAATTAATTATATTTCCATGCAATATATAAACTCGTTTAAATCCTAATTTTTAACATGACTAACAATTAAAATAAATTTTATAAATAAATTTAAAATATTTATTATAATAAGAAATATTGGGGTCGTAGGAAAAATCGTGTACACAACGCGTTGGAAAGTGTATTTCTTGTACTCGTTACGTTTCCGCTCTCGCCACTACGCGGCTCGTGCTAAACTTCACTCGTGCGTAACACTTCACTTTCCACACTCGTTATGTAATATACTATTTACGTTTAAGCTCTTTCTTTTTGTAATGTATGGTTAACTCTGTTTATTTTCACATTAGTTTATACTTAGCTGCCAATCTTTTTTACAATCTTTGAAATACATTAATGCGAATATTTTGCCATATTCTTGTTTATTTCGTATCAACATTGTTTATAATGGAAATTTTTATGTTAAAAAAACAAGAAAAAATATGCACAAATGTGTAATTCGCTTCAACAGAAATAAAAAAAATACAATTAACTAAATAAACCATTTGTTTATTTTAGACAGCTAAAAGTAATTATTTTTCTTAAAAACATATTTAACCTTTTTCATAATATAAATAAGCTCTATGCCTACTAACACATTGAATAATTTTTATGATTAACTAACATATTTTTGGAAAATGTTTTTCACTGTTGACATTGTTAAAAACAAGATAGTTATGAATATAATTTAATACATTATAATGATGAAAGAGCACTAATTATAAATGAAGTACTGTTATATAGAATAACTATGGATACTTTTGTATTTTTTATCTAGTTGTTTTTGAGATATAAACAGATATAAACAATATAATTACATTTGCTGTTGACAAAATAATTTAATTAATTTTAATGACAAACAGTAGCGCAAATTATGTTATAATATCAAATATGTCACTGTCACTATTATATTTTCGTTTTATTTAGTTTATTTATTACCAATAATTCTTTTAGAATACAATAAAAATAATAAAATAGTAATTAATTAATTTTAATATCATAGAACAGGTGACTTCAGTCTGTTTTTGACGCACCTATGTAAGATTATAATTGTAAACATTAAAAATAAAACTTTTTAAAACAAAAATTTTATTTTTTATCTAAAAAATTGCTTACTTAAGGCATCTGTTTTGCTAAAAACTAGCATCGTCTGATTGACATATTAAAGTTACTTTTTGTTTTTTAAGGTAGCAACCTGATGTTGATTAAGTAGTGTAAAAGTAGTGAAATATGGTTATAAGCCACTAAAATATTCTATATACAGAAAACCAATACAAACAGATGTAACCATACTATGTAATTCAAATCATTCTATAACACATAAATCAGCAGCTTATAATTCTTTCAATTCCAATAAAGAAATAGAGGTAATAAAACAAATAGCTACATTCGAGGGATATTCATTACATTTAATGAATAAATTAGTTAATAAAAAAGAGCAAAAGATGTCACCAAAAATAATATTTCTTAAACAAACTAAAGAAACTAAAATTTATTAAAATGTCCCATATTGTGAAAACATTTTCACAATTTCAAAAATAATATCCTTGGCAACATCAGCATTAATATAATTTAAAACAAAAAATTATGTTGGTACAAAATGTTAAATGTGAAAACAAAATTACCTAAATTGAAAAATATCTGTTTACAAAATGGTTCAAAATGTAATGCTGCATATATACTTATTGAAAAATCCAAACACCCAGTTTAAATGATTTCATTTTTATAAAATTTTGTATTAAAGCATAATAAGTAAATAATAAAAATTTTAAAATCATTGCATTGCTTTAAAGCCCTTTAACAATGTGTGGATGCACCCCGATATGTTACGCATTCTCCAACGCGCCTAAACATGCTTCTGATCAGTTGGTCAATGTCCTCCTGTGGTATCTCATCTTACCCATCATATCCCACACGTGCTCAATTGGGGATACGTCGGGAGATCTTGATGGCCAAGGTAACAATGTGAGATCATGTTGAAAGAAGTGAGTAAAGGTGATCTCGAACCATAAGCTGTAGCACCCCAAACCATAACTCCAACAGTTTGATGAACATGCCTTTCAACAAAAATCGTGGATTTCTCCTTTCAGCACGTCGTCTTCTAACCCTCGCTCTACCATCGTGCATGCCTAAACAAAATTGAGACTCGTCACTAAGATAATACTGTTCCATTCCTAATCCCAGAGTGACCGTTCTCTGCACCACTCAAGGCGATTACGTCGGTGTTCTGGAGGGAAGACCCAGTGTGGTCGGTATGAAAACAGGCCAAAACGTCTTATTCGTCGGTAAACACTTTGCATGCCCTGTTTTAATTTTACCTTTTTTGAATGTGAACAAAATTTTCCAAAACGAAAAGCAAGGGTAAATTGTCTCCTACTTATCTATAAAAGCCTATCAGTTCATCAAAATCTATTCTAGTATTCCGAAAGTCTACCCTTAGTGTCATACATACGATTTTTAAGAGAATAAAAATTTGGAAATTTCTAATGATGATGATGCAAGTAAAACTGAGATAAAAAGGTAGGTTTTTGAATCGTCCCATTATTTGACATGCCAAATGTTAGTTATTTTTCATATTCTATTTAATAAATATTATTATTTTATCTAAATTTATTAAAAATGTCCCTATCCATTGCAAAGATTAATCGATTGCTGCCTTTTTATTTCTTTTTGTATTAAAAACAAAATTTTAACGTTGTTCACAGTTGTGTGCAAGGTGTTCAGTTTTCTATTGTCATTAATGGAAATGTACCTATCAATAATTAAAGATAAAATTTTTGCAATAAAATATTGCTACTAAAAAAATTGTTAAAATGTTCCTGAAGTTTAATATAAAACTGTACGTTTAAAATAAAATTATGATTTTATCAAAAACTGCAGCAATCATATAAATATTGTCAGCCATGCAAATTCCTAATAATAGGTGATGAATTAAATGGTGCTATAAGATAAAAAAAATATAAAAAATAACTGAGAACAATAAATAACTGAACAGTTAAACTAAACTTCCACTATTTATTCGAAAAATTCGCTTTAAAATTCAATTACAATAGTGGAAGTTTAGTTTAACTGTTCAGTTATTTATTATTCTTAGTAAGATGAACTTCTAAAAAGTAGATGTTTACACAATCAATTTCATAAAAAATAACAAATAAATTTGATATTAATTAAACAAATATATATATTTGTAAATGAAAGGAATACCTATTTGCATAAATAAATTATGATCGTTGTATGATGTACGATTAAAAGGCTTTTAATTTAATTTTTGATAAATAGGATCCATATTTAGATCCCTAGTGTATTGCTTATAATTTTTAAATTCACTTATTCACTTAATTAAGATACTCCATGATTGTAGATTTAAAAATTTATTAGAATCAGAAGAAAACTAAGGTTATTTGCCTATTTATAAATATTGCAATTATTTACTTAGGTCAATTAAAGAATATTGCTTGTCTCATTTTGATTTTAGTTACTACGAAAGCCGCCTCAGCACCTGTCAGTATAGCATTCAAAAGATGCCGATATGTTGAAACTACATAACGATCTGCAAATAAAGAAACTTTTTAACGGGGGCATACGTTACATTGAATACTTAGCTTTTGCTCTATTTTTAAGGGTTGTCTGTCTAGCGATACTCGTTTGGTATGGATTCTTTAAATGTGTTGATTAGTTGATTAATGAATGCATTGCTTTAAATGCAATATTGATATTGAACAGCTTGTGGGTTTTTGAACTGTATTTATACAATTACTTTAATTCCTCTAGTTTTTAAAGGATTGTTTGATGCAAAATCAACACTGACCCCAATTTAAAACTACACTACACTGAAACTACACTGAAAGGTGTCTACACTACGAAAATGCCAACAACCAGTCAGTCAATCAAGAAGCAAATCAATTTAGACTTTTATACAAATAGAACAGAAATTTAGATCCTCTAAAAAAAATTTACCTACGCCACTAACCTAAAATGTAAATATGAAGAGAATATAATACTAATACCAACAATCAAACATTCAATCACTAAGTGAATTCATTTAGAGCTTTATATGTATGGAATAGAAATTTAGACCACCTACGCCAGTGATAAATTGGTTAAGAAATAATAGCTAAAGTAATTAAGGTTTTATTTTAATTATTTTTTTTATTAAAATTAACGTGTCTCGACAGCGGAGGTCATTGACACAGATACAATGAAGAAATTAATAACAGTGTAAATATATCAGTTAACTAGTAGGCAAAAGTTATATACATTTTAGATTAATTTATACATGTTTATATCTTGAAGGAAATATATTATTTGTTGAAATTTCTTTGGTGAACTAAGTATTTTCTTTATGTCTTCATCTAGGCCGTATGCTTTCCTTATGTAATCGTAATGTTTACATTCTGAGATTATATGCTTGACAGTAAGAGGGCTTCCACAGTTAGTACAGGATGGTCTATGTTGGGCTGTCATTAGATGTTGGTGCGTTATACGGGTATGACTAATTCGGAGTCTGCGGATGACTGCTAAGTCTCTTCTAGACATATTTTCTACCAGTTTGTTATCTTTGCCGGATAGAATTGGGTACAAATCAGGGGCAATACGCATCCTATGGTTTTCCCATTTTTTACGGATGATGCATTTGAAGTGTACTTTGAGATCTGAGTGGAGTTGAATGGGTTCAAGTGGTGAGTTTGAAGAGATGGCTTCTTTTGCTGCACAGTTTGTAAATTCGTTGCCCGGGATACCTATATGTGACGGGATCCATATTATGCTGATCGAGTTTCCTCAGAAAGGAAATTAAGGCGATCGTGAATTCTCTGAACCACTAAATTTTCCGTATAGGGTTTGTCAAACGATTCACAGGTCATGTCTACGGTAAATTTTGTGTTTGACCTCTCAGAACGTTAGGGCATTTCTAGGGTATCCTGATTGGTTACTGTTGGAAATAGGAAGTTCCTGTAAACATATTAGTTAAGTTTGCTTTGACTTTAAAAATGATTATGTTTTGACAGATAAAAATATTAATTGTCAGTTTAATTAGAAAAGTAAAATAAATATAAAGCTCGTTGTTTTCGTTTATAGTACGAGTATACACATCCATTTAGTTCTGTTTAAAGTAATCAAGAATTCTCATGGTAGGTGATCTTTTTATTACAGTCCTATCATATTTGATACGTACTCTGCTGATTGATGCGTTATATTCTGCGTACTATGTAACTAGTTGATCGTAACTGATTTTAACTGTCTGTGAAATCTTGCTTTGACTTAATCACCAACCTCATTAACAAATATTCCCATTTTCGACATAGGAACCAGGTTTGATCAAATCAATTATTGTTCTGAATGTTCTGTTAAATATTAATTAACCTGGACTTAACCCAGTGACTGTATTTGGCGGTTTTGGTATTGCATTAGTAGTCTTGCTATTTTAACGTTTAGTTCTCCAGGTTCATCCATCATCGATAGTAGTTTTTGTTTCAAAATCTGAACATATCTTTAGGTGGTGAATGGTAAGCAGCTATTGTTTTGAAAATGACACTATTGTAGTTAAAAAATTGTCTCATTGCTCTACATTTAACCTGCTGGAAATTATCAGAGATAACACAGACGGGAAAACCAAATCGTGCAAATATATCTCTGAGGATATCGATTGTAAATAGTGTTTTGCATAGGAATAGCTTCGAACCATTTAGTATATGCATCCATAACAATGAGAAATTATGATCGAGAAACGGACCAGTATAACCAATATGTAAACGATACCAAGTTTTCTTTTGATATTTTCAGTGGTGTATAAGAACTTTTCTTGGGTTATTTTGATCCAAACAGCAACTTCTGCAGGATTTTGTAATTTCATCAATACCATTTTTTAATTTCTACCCTTGCAACTGGAAGAACATTTATTTGGTTGAGAAAATGCTCAATCAACGTCTGCCTTTTTCGGACTACATTCACGCTCCGAAATACATCCATAGTGTTAATGTACATTCCCTTGTTCTTCTGTAGATCTATTTCTAATAATGTAATTGATTCCAGATAAGTAATTCGCATAATATACCAGTCGTAACGGGTAAACGTTAGGTGGAAAATTTCTGAAAGTGGTTTATTGTCAAATATTAATGAAATTTGTCTACCGGTTGCTTCTTTATCCAGCTGACGGCCATGAGGGACATACATTTTTATTTTGTTAAATTGTTTGGGAAATTAAACGACAATCCTTTTTTATTTCAACGTTTCGGTACCATTCTAGCAAGTACAATTTTTTGGTCTATCTTACACAAGTTGTTCCGAAGTTTTAGATAGGGACTAAAAAACTAAATTGTTCTTTATAACGGTATTCCAGCTATTCAAGTTGAAATAAAAATATAAAAAAGGATTGTCACTTAATTACCCTAACAAATTAGCAAGAGTAAATGAATACACCACAAGGAACATACAGAAAAGCATATATTTTATATTAAATTTTTCCTGTTCATTTTTATCAAGTTGCATCATCAGATTGACATATTGAAGTTACATTTTGTTTGTTTTGTCAATCTGAAGATGCTAATTTTAGCAATACTGCTGTCATTGAGGTCAAAAAAACAATTTTTTAAATAAATAGTGAAAGTTTTCTTAAAACGAAAAGTTTTTTATTATTGTTGGTAAGACGGACTTCCAATAAGTAAGGGTTAGTACAATAAATTTCATATGAAATGCGTTGTTTATAATATTTTTTTTTATTTTGTCATTTTATCATTTTTTACTTTAATTTATTATTTGTATGTAAATTATGAAAATTTTGATTTTAAAAAGTATGTTGGTAGCACTGTGTAATTTATAACTTTTGACAGTTTTCAAAATTTAAATCATCAAATGTTAATGTATTAATATTTTTAAAAATGAATAATACACCAATAATAATATATTATATAAGTAAAGGACAATATTCTTATTCACATATACTTTCTTGAAGAACAGTATAAATAAATTGCTATTAGCCACAAATGTCATTGTCAATAGTCTTGTCATTAGATACTTCACTCACGTTGCCATCTATTTAAAATAAAA
Source organism: Ophraella communa (assembly GCA_035357415.1). Taxonomy (NCBI): domain Eukaryota; kingdom Metazoa; phylum Arthropoda; class Insecta; order Coleoptera; family Chrysomelidae; genus Ophraella; species Ophraella communa. The sequence continues at coordinate 15,202,050 of CM068995.1, read as the reverse complement.
ATTTGCGTGCGTAAAAGTTACATTACGATACGCAAATGCGTTTTATAATGAAAATAATTTGAGTAGAGGAAACTCAGAATCAGAATAGATCCTTAAACAGGCATATGAAGTAACTCCTTATTTGAACATAATAATTAAGGCAATTATATAACAAAATAGAATCACCTTATCCATAGGAAAAAAAACAGTAAATAAAATAAAAAATGTCACTGCAGTTTCGTAAAGATAATAACCAGTTAACTACAATTCCGGAAATAGTTACCAATAGAATAGGAAATATTTTTTAATTAGAAAATTCAAATTTATAAGAAAAATGAAAAGAAAGGCAAGATCAAAAGATATAAATGGTCTTCAAACTATAACAATCTTGATACTAACTTGTTATGTCACAAATATATCGCTGATGCACTTTTTTTACTCTTAAAACTATAAACATTGACTATATGTATAAATATTCCTTATATCAAATGTTGGTTTAAAATGCAAGTACATAATTTTATCAGTAAGTTTAAAAGTAATACCCTATACTTTATTTCACTATAAAAAAGCAGCATTATCTTACTTAAATTTTTATTTGGCATTTCTTGTGTCTAAGTTTTAAGATATTCTTATTTTTCAAAGCAAAATATTAATTAGCTCAAGCAAATCATCCATATCTCCAATGTGACTCTTCTTAAATAAAGAAAGAAAAAACCAATGTCAATGTCACAAATTTTTATTATTATAAAGGTTGAAAATCTAAAGCGCAACTAGTTTTGGCCTACAATAAGGCCATCATCAGGCTACAAAGAAGAAAACAAATTACAAACAAATCATAGATTAGTAAGTACAATTCCTTACCTAAGAAAGTTACAAAGTAAATGGTTAAATTTAATAAAGAAGATTGTACGATTGCAGTTGATTGTGTAACATTGAAATTATAACAAATAATGCACAATATAGAATAGAATTAATGGTTAAAACCAGGATAAAGTATTAAATTATACAGAAAGAAAAGAAATGGATATTGAAAAAAAATGGTAGATTAAGTAAAGGAGAGAGCATTAACCTCAATGAATTAATTATAAAAATTACATAAAAATTAGCGGGGGTTGAAGCAACCCAAATGTCGAAACTAACCAATAGGATACGTGATATTTGGTTCTAGACCAAAACGAAGATATTAGAATCGGGTTATAAGACCATTTAAAGAAAAATACTAGGAAAAGGAATGACTCTTCCAAACTCTCTGAAATTGACGTTTCAGAGAACCGAAATTAAATGTTCCAATGGGTAATCAGTGGAAAAAAGGAAAATCCAATAAGAAAAAGTAATATTAATGGATACAAATTAAGAACCATGGTGAAAGAAAGGCTGATGAGCATTGTCCACAGCCAATAATTAAACGAATCTATTAAAAACTATTAAATAGTTGATTGCACCAGCACTTAGGTAATTGAACTATTTTTAACACGTGAAACTAGTAGTAATGGCGATAGACACCAAAAAATCCGAATATAGTCATAAAACATATGACAGGAAAAGTTGAAAGACACAGATCATGGAACCTGAAATCAGAAATGTGTCCAGATAACTAAGAAAAAGGTAATAAAAATTATGTTATCAACTAGAGGACAAAACAAATACAACAATACAATCGTTCAAGGTACAGGACAATCAATCAGCAAAAATACATAAGCAATAGCACATTACAAATTGTTAACTAACTAACTTAAGATAGAGACCATAAAATTATCTTGATTATATTTAACCAATTACTTTGTAACGTTTATAGGAAAGGAATTATACTTACTAGTCTCTGATTTGTTTGTAATTTGTTTTCTTCTTTGTAGCCTGATGATGGCCTTATTGTAGGCCGAAACTAGTTGCGCTTTAGATTTTCAACCTTTATAATAATAAAAATTTGTGACATTGACATTGGTTTTTCCTTTCTTTATTAATTAGGTTTATAATGATGCAAATACCATATGCGCCAAAACTAAGAATACTGAAATCAGGAAGCTGTGAATAAAGCCGGGAACACATTGTTATGATGCTACACCACACCAGGCTATCCGACATCATGCGTCAGAGATATACTTTGTGCCCACTGTTCCCACGTCATCCGAGACGTCGCGACCCTACGTTACATAATGATAGAAAATGAGACCGGTTTGAGTTCAGACACTATGGCGAGTAGTAGTTCCTCAGATAAAGGACTAGAATGTTTATTTCCTGAGCAATTTCCCCCAAGCTTCTCCTCTCATATTCTGGTCTCTATAGTGCTTGATTTTCATATTATAAAGGCACTCGTGCTTCCGAACCAACTCAATGAATAAACTACACCTTACAATGTGTGGATTTATCAATCGACAGACAAATCATTTTCTTGGTTTTGAACTATCAGACATCATCGTAGAGAAACCTGTTCATACCTGTTCAGGTAAATTATTGTTCCGTTACTTCATGGAAGACAAGCGTAGAAGACTTTGTTACATTAAATCAAAGAGAACACATTTTGACACCATTTTTTATTGATCTCATACAATTCTGTCGTGCCAGAAACATATAGTTGGTTCCAACAGAATGGGGCTACTTGTCGTACCACGACAGCATCCGTAAATCTGAATTTTGAAGACTGCGTAATTTTCCGTAACAAGAATTTTACTTACCCTTCTCATTCACTTGATCTAACAACTCTTGATGTTTACGTATGGGGTATGCTGAAACAAGCCATTTTCACAGAAAAATGAAGCAGCCTAATAATAATAACATGCTAAGAAATCTTGTTATGATTACTGCTTGGAACGCAATGGCGAGCACTTTGAACACATTGTACATAGAAGCAAAACTTAAAATTCTCATTATTTGAAATTTTGTTATTTTATTTTTCATGTTTAATTTAATCTTTAGTTTTCCAATGTCGTTTGTTTTGGTGCATACTGTATTAAATCATTACTGATTATTGATCCCGTATTAAATGTAACAAAGTTACAAATTAATAAAGTACAAAAGTTATTTATTTTAAATACATTAAAAAAAATATTAATTACTTTTCATAAAATATTTTTAATACGAAATGGCCTTCATTTGTAGAATTTGCATATAATTGTGCGTAATTCTACCTAATAAACTGCGGACAATATTTAAATTAAGTTATTATTGTTATTTACATAATATGATTTGTTACCGATCTAGAGAAAATACGATCTGTTGAATGCTTTAATCAACAACGTCACAGTGGCCTAAATATTCCGAACTTTCCATTTGCGTTGGCAACATTGTAGGATACCTGAGAAACGGCGAACAACCAAGGCCGCTGACGCAACGCGTACGCACAATCGGTGGCCGATCTCCACGGAGACGTTACCAAGCTATAGAAAAGCGCAAGCGTGTGCCGCCTCGAAACGCGCTAGAGCTCCTCCTCCACGCTTCGACGATGACATCCAAGAATTCACAGCCTGTTGATAGTCGATCAGGTACTTCACGCGGTTTCTGTATCAGCAGAGACGAATGTTTGCCGATTATCGTGTAGCTCGCGTCAATTAGGGGAAGCACACGACGAGAATTGGGATTTAATGTTTCCTGGACTGCCAGGTACCATAAGCTTTTTGACACTTGCTTGGCATGACGATGCTTTCTCTCATATATTATTCCAATTTTTATATTAAGTTAGCTTATACATTATTTGGAACGTGAAATTTAATATAAATATTCAATAAACAATATCTTTTACAAAAATTAAAATACGTATTAAGTTAACGCATTTAATTTATCACCAATGAGTAATTAATTAATTAATAAAATGAGCAAATAAAATAAAATTTTATTGATGACACGAAATTTAAAATAAATATTCTCGCTAATTGTTTATTTTAACTGCAAGCAAGTACTTAATTTATATTCAGCATCTTCGACTTGATTAAAATATTATTTATATTAAAGTTTTCGTTTATATTTTATCTTTACATTAAAATTATTCTAACATATTTTTTTTAAATATTATTAATCAATGTAAAACTTTAAAATAGTTATTTTTATATCTTTGGTATTTCGCGCATGAGATGCAAACAAAACGTTTTCTACAAACGCTTGGCTTAATATGAAAAAAAGTATTGAACTGGTTTGTACTGTTTTTCCAATTCAAGTAATTAGGTACTGTAACTATGGAAATAAAATGGCATTTGCTGACAATTATTGGTTGGTGCACTGGCTGTCAACATTGTAAATAATAAGTAAAATTGGGTAGTGTTAAATTTTTTTTACAATTTGAAAGCCTTAATAATTATTGTTATACATTAATAAATAAATGGTTTCTTGGATTTTTGCTTGATTGAGGAACATACAGGTTAAAATATAAAAATCCCATATAGTTTACATGCAGTGTGCGAGGTAAGTATTTCGCAAACTACTTCGCGCACGGTCTCATAGTAACAAAGAAAAATGAAAAAAGGGTCACGAACCTTGTCATTTTTTGACGTTTGTAGAAAAAATATCATATTTATTTTCACTACTTGAGGAAATAATAATCTTGTTTAACTATTTAATTTTTTTCTGATAATTTAAATAAGCAAGAAAACAATAGGTGCTGTTTCTTTATTTTGATTACTTATTTTAGGTGTTTAACGTCATGTTCAAAATCAAAATTCAAATTCGTAAAAATTCTCAATTTTTTTAATGTTATGGCGAATGCGCTGGTACATCCGCCACAAGTATTCATTTTGGCGAATGTCAAATTTAATCTTTACCTTATTAGGTCAACTTGGACCCAAAATTTAGTTTTTTTCTTATATTTTGATAGATAGTTTTTATTTCTTTAGTGAATTCTCCTAAAATATTGTATTTATTGTTATGGTTTGAATTTATAATTATAAAAAAATGTTGCTTAAATTTCAAAACCTCGGCTAGCTCAAATGATTTTTTTTTTAAGTTTTAATTTTAAATTTCAAATTTTTAATTTTAAATGTTATTGATTTAAAAAAAAAAATTTGAAAAAAAATTTTTTTTTTTAAAGAAAATTTTATTAGAGAAAAAAAAAATTACCTAATGAACACTCTACCCACTCTTATCTATTCCTATCTACTCTTAATTAAATTTATTACTAACCTTCACTAAATTCGTCTTAATGTCTTTGTTTTATATTGTCTCTCCACTTTTCTTTTCTATTGATTATATTTCTACACTTCTACCAAATCAAATCTCTTGTCCGGCAATGATCTTCTCTGATTCTATTATCAACTTTTTCTACAAACCACTCACCAGCTTTGTAGAACTATGAATTTTTTTCTTATTTCATTATCATTTTAATTTATTTATTTTAAATAATCGTGTAAACTGCTGCTTTCAATTATAGGTATTTTTAAACTCTAATTTTCTTCTTTAAAAATGCCTAACTTCTTGTGCAAAAATTCCACCAAACTGCTGCGGCTTTTCTATTTTAATAATCTTTTATAACTGTCTCATTTTTCTAATATTAATAAAAACGTTTTCTGTTTAACTATTTTACTTCCTTTTCCTAATCCCTTAACTGTCTTGACTTTTTATAAATTCAACTGTTCCTTCTTTTTAAATTATCATTTTTCAACCTATTTAACTTTTCAAAAAAAAATTTCATTCTTTTTGTGACTTTTTCAAAAACTGTCCTTCTACTAACTGTCACTGTCACTCCCTTCATCCCACTTACTCTAATGACAAAAAACTCAAAAAAAAACATTACATTGATATCTCCTGATTTATGTCAACATATCTCATTTGACATAAACATTAATATAAATAATTTTTTTTTCAATATTTTCCAAAATCAAATTAATGTATTTTTTATATAATTATCAAACCACAATATTATATATTTAAATATTTTATGTAAGTATTTTGTATAGGATCAAACGTAAAAAATCGTGGGTCAAAGGTGACCCTAATTGGTTAATGGCTATTTTTTTATTTCATTTATTTACCGACAGTACCATTTAGTTTATTTACATATTAATTCATAACTAATCAGAATTTTAATTTTAATACTTCTTTATTTCTATATCTTCAAGATTGTGACATTAACTAGTTTGTTGTTTATCAAATCATTAGGTTTCATAATGTAAATATAATATTAATTTCGGATTTGTTTGCTTAAAATATTTTAAAATAAACAAAACAAATAGTAATTTCCGTTAATCAACTTTAGAAATTACTTCTATCTCAATCTCGCACATTTTAAATTCAAAATGTGAAATTTGGATTGCAAATGGATGGAGCGCAAAGTTGCCAAACCAAAAACAACAGACATTTAAAGTTTTGCCTTCTCTTAAAACTTTACCGCTGTGCGATTTGCTGCTGACTTCCGCTTGCATGCGCAATATTTTTAAGAAAGTGACTAGGAGACCGGTATCTAGAACCATATTTCAAAAAGATCGAATAGGTAGATCTTATTTTTGGTTATTTACACAAACACAAATAACTTCCCAGTAGATAAAATCACCTGAGTAAGGAAAAATTTTAATAAATAATCTTAAAACAAAATACTTGAAATAATGCTGTATTAAGATCTTAATAATGTTATTAACATTTGTCAAAACAATTTATCTAGCAAGTACACTTAAAATTCGATCCATTTAAAATATTGATTTATTTAAGAATGCTCTAACTTCCGAACGCGAAGGCTGATTTCTTTGAACTTCTTGCACATTGTAGATTTTATTCATGGTCTAAAGCATCTTTCAATTGAGTTTAATTAGTTGGAGTAGGAACTCGGTTATGAACTTGTCTACCCATTATATCCCAGACGTGTTCAATTGGATTGAGGTCTGGGCTACGTGATGGCCAGTTCATCCTTTGAATTTCTGTTTCGTCCAAATATATACAGTCCTTGCAATATGTGGACGAGCGTTGTCATGCATAAAAATGAATTCATTTCCTACAAATGGTGCAAATGGAATAAATGACATGTGGTTCTAGGACATCACGAATATATCGATCAGCTGTCATTGCTCCGCCGCCAACAATGACTAAAGCAGTACTAGCGTCCATGCTTATGCCGCCCCATACCATTACCATTCCTCCTCCATAACTGTCTTTTAGAAAAATTTGATTGATTGAACCGTTCGTCTCTTCTTCGCTATATTATCTCAAGGCCATTAGGTAAACGTAAATAAAACCTTGACTCGTCAGAAAATAAAATCTTACTTCAGTCATCTACATTCCAATATTTATGCTCGCCTTCTGGCAAATCGAAGACGCGCTTCTCTGTGATTTCTAAGTAACTCCGGACCATTTGCAGGTTTTCTGGAGCGTAATCCATTTTCTCTTAATCGCCTTCGAATAGTTATTTCGTTAACAGCTACTTGATGTACTTCTTCTAAACGATTTCGAGCCATGATAGCAGTAGTATTTCTTTCTCGCAAAACATTTAATGTTACAAAACGATCATCTCTAGCACTTGTAGCTGGTCGTCGGCCAGATCCTCTTTGTATCGAAAAACTACCAGTTGCATTGAAACGTTTTACAGCTCTCTGGACCCTACACCTTTTAATACCTAATTTTTTAGCAGCATAATATTGAGACCTACCGTCTTGTACTAGAGCAACTGCTCGTGCTGCATCAGTAACCGTTAAAACCATGAGAAGGTGATAGTTCAAACAGCAATTATTGCCAAAAAATGAATGTTTGTTATGAAGAAAATTAAACTGCAATTGACAAGTAATAAACATTGTGCGTTGGCAACAGCGCTACTAGCATTTTGTAGTTTATTACCTACAGTCATTTAAATAACGATCGTATCTGAAATGCTTCATTTTCTTTACCCGTCACATTTCACAAACAAATCAACATATATGGGAAAATAAAAAAAAAGAAGTGTTGAAAACAAAGCAGACATCTTGATAAAGTTCAATATGTGCACATCTACTAGCAGACTTAACCTACAGGGTGAGTCAAAAATAGAGGAAGACATTGTTTTCTTTTCTCTCCTGTATATGAGGGGAGTATGAAATTATTTTGAGACGTCAGAATAATAAACTTAAAAATACATTTTTTTATTTACAAGTAGCAAAAAAATTCAAAGAAATCAGCATACGCGTTCGGAGGTTATTGCATTTTTAAATAGACCAATATTTTGAATGTATCGAATTTTAAGTCGCTGATTGTATTTTGCAATAAACCATCCGCAGAAAATATTGTTTCTGTCATTCATTACTTCAATAAATTTTTAGAATTTTTTGTTAAACTCAATAAACCCTTAAATGTAGTAAGGCTAAAAAAATTGAATTTTCATTTTTTTTCAAATTTTGCTGCTTGGTTTAAAGTTTTCTCCGCGATGTTAAATGTAGTAATTTTTGACAGCCTTTTTTTTGTCCTTGCCCACCTCTTTTCATTTCTTTAAATTAATAATCTTTTCGCAAATTCATTGTTATGATCTTAACAGTGTTCTTCATTTTAGGACAAAGTTACCAAAATGAAATTGACATAGTTTGTACATTACAGTTAGACTGCAATTCTACCAAGATCTTTTGTCATACCTTCTAAACAAATTCTATGATGCCAATACTTCTAGTGAATCTTAGTAACTTTCTAGAGGGACATTCTTAATTTGATAAGGAGTCAGAGCAACTCCTTCTAGGAACTGAGTTTTAAGAACAATGCTACGCATCCGTATAGTTTATGTTCCGCTGATTCTTTAGTGCTTTTGCAGAAAAGACTTTTGCCCATTATTTTGGGGTGATACCTCAAAGGGCAGATCTACGGCCAATTTTATATCTTTTTTGTTCGAGAGGGCAAAGGGGCTCCGGGCCAAGGATGGATATTTTTACTCTATATTTTGCGAGTCCTTGCTGCATCTTCTTAGTTTATTAAAGGATTTGTTTATATTCCCTTACTAACTTTAATTCTTAAATAAAGCAAAGAGCCTTTAAAGTTGCCTGTCTGTCTGGACCTAAAAATATTGCAACGGGTGACAGATGTGTGACGGATGATGGTGACAGATGCGAGAGGAATGCATGTATTTTTATGTAGCTGCTTGTGATAAAGGGTAGGGTTCGTGAATAAGGAAGATTGTGACAGGAACTTGACATGATATATACTTTTAGGTTGGTAGTTATTTGAGAACATTCTAGTAATATTTGGATTTTAGTAAATAGTTGTTTCGAGAAAAATCGAGGTGTCAAGTATTTTGGTATATAAAGCTAGCGGGTCATTCGCGTTAGTAATAGTATTTGTTCAGCTTTTGTAAAGTTTAAAAGTAAAAAGTGACAGTTAGTAATTTGTAACCAGCTGAATTCTTGTATTCAAACAATTTTTAAATTAATTGTGTTTAAAGTCCTCAGAAGTATTTCAATATAGATATTTATCCGAGTGCCTTTACGGAGACATTCCTGGACCCTAAGGTCTATAGCGTACATCTTTGCCTGAAAGATGGTTGATGGTTGATGGTTGCGTCGTTACTAAATAATTTGGATAACCTAACATTCTGTTCCCTTACTTCTATTCCAGCCCTTTCATCTATCTTGGACTCTTCTGTGTACCACGCGACTAAGCCCTCTTCCATCACTGGTTCGACGCATTTAACAGTATGGCGTTTTCTTATAACCACTTCAAATGGCATGCCAAAGGCAAACCTTTGGTTGATTCTAGGACCCTATTGAAATTTTTCCGAAATCTTAAGATGATCATCCAAATAATCATTTTTAGGTTTTGTGGCTGTTCTACTGCTTAGTACTGATTAAATTACTACCTACCTGATCTATAGGCACGTAAGTAACATCTGCCATAATATTTGTTGGGTAAAGTGTGCGAACTTTTCGCGACAAAAAATTTAATTATTATCTGATACATAAAAGGCGTTTACTCTATTAATTCTTCAGATCTTTGTTTTACCTTATATGAATGCCACCAGCATACATAACCAACCAACTTATGTAAGGTTTCCTTATCACTTCTTGAAACACTTTTGGTGAGAATAACTAACTTCTAAAAGCAACAGGTTCTTCTAGACGTACATATAACTTTAATGGTGAGTTACCTTCTGAAATATCCGGAATATAAAATAAATAAGTTGCAGCAGTCTTCTCTTAATTATTATTCCTGTTAATCTCCTATAAATTAACAATCTTTCTTACCAACTCTTATGGCATATCTCTGCCACACTTATCATCTTTTTGGAAAATAATTACTGTTAATTCATATCAACAATTTAATATATTTCATCAAGAGCAAGATCAAGTCTATTTATTATAAGTATTTTCTCCTGCTTGTGGTAACTGTAGATACTACCTTATATTTTAATGATTGTGTAACATGTATAATAAAATTAACTTGCAATTATTCGTCAACTGAACACGGACAATTATATCATGATTAAATGAAAAACGCCATTAATATTTCATGAATTTTACTTGTACTGTATTTGAAACAGAATAAATTTGCATTGGAGAATTGGTTATATAAGCATGATTGTTTCGTAACTATAATTCGATTGGAGTTTGGTTAAATGGTCGTCATATCTACGATTTACTTTGCGAAAACCAACAATATTTGTTTTATTTTTTGCTGTAAAAATAATTTCATATTTAAAAGTTAACTTGAGTTTCTGTCAAACCATTATATTCTAAGATCCAGATTTTATTGTATTTAATGTGGTTTATGGCTTTGTAAAATTGCTTGAGTTTGAGAAACACCGTGAATTAAAGAAATTGTTTTAAAAAAAACAAGATAATAAAGTACTTTACTTCTAAACAAAATGCATAGGTTGAGAAAATGATTGTATTAATTATTAATCATCACATATAATTGGTAATTTTTTTATAAAAGATTATCTGGAATTACATTCCTTATCCTAACCTTTAAAATTTTATAGGGTTAAGTCTGCGTGCTTTACAAACAAATTAACTTAAAGGTACAAAGGTCCGAAATTTCGCTCTTGGTAGCTAGGGATCCTCCGTCTATTTGTAACAATCTCGCGTGCTCGTTCATAGAATTTTCACTCCAGAGCACTATAGAGCATTCTCTAAAATTTGTCGTTCAACTTGTTGCATAGCAACAGTATTGCCATGTCCTCTACAAACAATTTTCCTAGATTGTATAAGCAAAAATAATTATTATACACAAAAGTAGTTGAATTTTGTTCTTATCAAAAAGACTAAAAAAAGTGCTGTTTAATAGTATATTACGTAACAATAGATAGAAGTAACCCATTACGCACGAACTAAAAAACTTAATGCACGAAGCCACGCTGTAGATAGTGTGTAAATTTCACGAGTATGTACTACGCTTGGCGGAGTGCTCATAATTTCATTACTAACAGAAATTGTATAATGTGTTGCCGATATTTAGGGACATTACTCTTTTAACCGAAAAGGTATTTCACTAATACTTATTTTTTTATGTTATTCAATTGAATAATATTTTTAGATTCTTAGTAATGTTTATATGCCCTTTAATAAAAAATATGTAGCTAGGAAGATGGATTTTCTAGGCCTAGGCCGTGAATATATACTCGTAGAGTACGGGAAAGTTCGTTGGCTAGTAACGGACTATTGTACCAGATTAGCGTACTTTGCGGTCAGAAATTGATCCAGGAACACAACAATTTTCAAACGATTTCAGAAATAGTATATTGTGTATCTAGGAGTAAAAGCGATACATTCCCGGACGACAACATTAGAGTCTGGGATGTGCTTTTACTCCGAGGTGCACATACTATTTTTTCTGAAATCACATTCAATATTGCGATTTTCTATTTAAAATTTGCGCTTTCCTAAAACGTCAAGTGACAACTACAAACCTAAAAATCAAAAGTTTTGAGCCTTGAGCATATTAAAACCTTTATTAATATAAAACTAATAAACCAAGGTCTTTTGTAATAAATAAGACATATATACCCTTTTATAGAAAATATGTAGCAAGGGAGACAGATTTTTCTAGGCCTAGGCCTGGAATATTTTTCTAGTAGAGTAGGGGAAAGTTCGTTGGCTAGCAACGGAGTATTGTACCAGATAAGTGTACTTTGGGGTCGAAAATTGATCCGAGAACATACAACATACAAACGATTTCATAAAAAAAAATTTTGGAGGATGTAGTGGATATTATTCCTTAGGAATAACTAAGCTGTTGGGGGATAAGTGGGTAAGTGAAAAGAGGCTAGAAATCAATTATTTTGTTTTTTTCCTACATAATTTAAAAACTGCGTTTTTTATATTCATTTGGTTTCTCAAATAATATAGTCATTATAAGTTTTTAAATTGTCACCCTTGATTAATAAAGCAAAGAATAAATTTAAGATTTCTTGGAAATTTGTAGTTTTGATTCAATACGATCATTTTAAAGGTCAGCTTCATTGGTTTTTCGCATATTATAAGTATTTAAACTACGATCACATCCTTTTTTCATATTTGTGGAGCATTACCTCCGTATTAAATACAGCTTATACTGCCACTTTGTTTGCTTTTCTTGGATACATTCTCTTATTATCAAATCCAAATCATATAAATTAACTTTATAGTTAGCTATTTTATTAGCTTAAATATGGTTTAATTTTAAAAATAATTAGTTAATTACAATGAAATTATTAAACATTATCATAAAAGCCAATTTAAAAATAAAAAAGAGCACATGGATTAGAACTAGTATAGGATGTAAACAAGATATTAAATCTGTAAAGCTTTGTGCCACGCCGGCAGGATCTCGTTTTAATGATCTCGATACAATTATCCCTAATCACAACCGTACTTTTCAATATTATATTTACTTTATTGGATGTTTACTTCAAACGTGTTTATCGTTATATTTTTTCTTTTATATTAGTTGATTGACTCTAATAATATTCTTGTTGTAACTTTGTAACTATTTCCTTACATTTTGGGATATAAATAATTTACTTCTTTTGTAAATATTTCTTTTATAAATTTAATTATAAAAATTATAGGAAAGCGCCTTATTATATTTTTTTGTGGTTTATAAAAAAATAGTACTAATAAAATGATTGTTACAAAGTCGGTTCGAAAACTTGCCCTTTCTTAAATAATGGCGAATGCGCCGGGTTTATTTGGGAACATAATGCCGATAGAAGATTCCAGAAATAGAATTTTCGAGGCGTAATTAAAGGTGTCAGAACGGTACAAAAGCAGCACTCGTGGCGCGAGTAAGTCAGTAACAGAGCGCGGAATATAATTGAGCAGTAAAAGTATATACAAATAGCGTTATTTAAAAGCGGTATAAATAAATTAGAACTGATATACCGAGTGTATATAAGTTGAGTAGATATTAAGTATGTATATGATTTAAATAATCTAAGTGTCTATTTTAGTAAACAAATAGATAGCCACAGCGTGTATACTTTATCCCACCCAATGATTAACTTTATCCCAATGATTAAAAAAAATTATTATTTTATGAATATATACTGTATAAACATTCCTACTTTTTTAAATACTTTCACCACAATTTAAAAGTTATTTATGATATAAGTGTTAAAATTACATTTTTATGGCACGCATGTGAAGGTTTGCAAAATGAGCGAAGCGAATTTTGCAAAGTGGAAGTTTTCTTAAAATAAAAGAAAGTTATGAAAATGATCCATTTGAAGACATACAGGCGGCGGCCAATAGAGCAACCCTTGATTTGTTGCCGAGAAAATACAGGGTTCAATACGCTATAGCCTATAATAACTTTCAGAAATGGTGTGAAGCGAAAGGCGTTTCTGGAAAATATGCTGAAAATGTACTATTAATAATTGTACTATTAATATTAATGTTAATAAATGAAATCTAAATATTTTGACGTATGCTTTCAAAATCTGACAATTCACTTTGGACAGTAGTTCCATAAACATTTTAAGGCACTCTTAAAGTGACGTTTTTAAGGCATCTATGAAGTGCTAAAAATGGCATTTTTAACACGTTTGTAAAAAAAATATTAAAATGCCATGGTAACGATCTATTAATATTTGGGCATTTTATAGAGCATCCACTCATTTTTTTAAATTAAAACAACTCCTGGATTTCTCAAATGTGGCTCCTCTTAAATGATGAAAGAAAACACCAATGTGAATGTCACAATCTTTAATTGTCATAATGATGTAAATAAAGCTGCAACAATAAGGCCATCATCAGGCTACAAAAGTTGAAGGGTTGAATAACAACCCTAGAAAATATATAAACATATTTTTCTTGCTACTCATTAATTTACTGCTCAATCAACTGCCAATTGGTTCTATGATTGAACATCTTCGTTTTGACAACAACCCTGTTATATGCACAATAACGTACATGTTATCAAAATTGTTTGGTTTTTGTACAATCCAGTAGAACAGCAAAAAATGTAGTTACATAATGTACTAAATTAAATAACAAGAAGCAAATAACTAAATTATTTTTTTCACTACCAGCCTATTCACCTTACTTTATTAACTTTTGTTGAGGTAGTAAAGTTAGTTATTTATAACCAAGGTAGAAAAAGTTGGGGATCACTTGATTAGCACTAAACCTCAATCCATTTGATAGAATGTGAGGTTAACTCATGTAAAGACAAAATGAAAAAATATTTTTTATTACTAATTTAATAGTCCTCCTATGTACTTTTTTAAAAATAAAAATACATTGACTTATCCATATATTTTATAAAGATTTTAACAATACAATACTTATCAGGAAACAGGAAACAGAAAAATATCAAATAAATAAATAATTAAAAACAAAAAAGTCCCAATAAGTAGATTCAGACAAATGTGATTGTAAAGTAATTCAAATTCCTTATATTTCCCCCACAAAATCAATAATAACAATAAATATATGCATGTAGAAATCAAACTTCATACCAAAACTCAATATGAACATGAAATGTGTTATTTATAACGAATGAGTCCAATCATAGGCCCAAATTTTAGGTAAAATCATTTTTAGTTAAAAAATGATACGGGCAGAAGATTAAATTTAAATTTAAATTCAATTTAGCATTGGTAGCCAATTAAATTCAATCCGAATTTATAAATTTAATGTCGAAAAAAAATTACTAGAAAAAAATATAACTCCCCATATTAGTAAAGGTAAAAAAACTGGATGTAATTTCCACTAAAGCCCCTTTATTTCGCGAACGCTGGATACTCTTATAATCCCAGGTTAATATAATGAATTTTCAATTCGTAATTAAATGTAGATTGGCATCAGCACGCGGTGTAACGACTAGCCCTTAATTGGATTTGGGCATACAAAACACGCTCTGACTACTCACAGCGCCATCGTCGTTGTTTAAACGAATTATTTACCGTTGGTGAAACATTGATGAACATACTGTATGCCAAGAATTTAAGCCCAACATAATTAGCAGTTAATTAGGACATACAGCCTTTATCAAATTCTTAGATTTCTATTTAATAGAGAATACTCGTATATTTAACTGGCTTTAAATAAAATGAAATAATTAAATTTACACCTACGTATGTAATATTAATAAAGCTACGTATAATTGACTTTGAGAGCTAACAAACAAATATACAGTGTGTAAAAGCCAAAGGAAATAAATTATATTTTATACCCCTTCTACTGTCGGGTTCAAATGTTTAAAATAGTAGGCTTGTCACTTATCATCTAATAGTTCTCTTAATTATCTTCTTAAAAAATTTATTGCTGTAAAGTTTATTGCAAAATTTAAGATAAATTAAAATCATGTGGTTACAAAAATTCTCGACAATACAAACAAAAACTAAAATTCTTTAAATTCAAGAATCACATTTAATTTGTTGTTCCTTGAGTTGTGTTCGGGTTTTATCCTTTTAACCAATCAGTCTTAAAACTGTTTATTGCATATATCTAATTGAATATTAGCAAATTTCGGTAACCAGATGATTTTAATTTATCTTAATTGCTCCAATAAACTTGTCTGAAAAAAGTTTTTGGGAATTAATTATTAGGATCGGAAAAGTTTTTTTACACAAAAGCTAATTATTTTATTTAAGTTAGTAGTATAAGAAAAACACCTATTTTAAAATTTTTAATAAATATTTTCTGAAAAAATTAATGGATTAAGGACAGATACAAAAAATAATGCAATTTTTATGGTTACATATAGATATAGATCCATATATGTTGATGGTACTTAATAAACATTAAAAAGAGAACTTTTGTAACAAAACTTCCACTATTTACTCAAAAAATTGCTTTTTTATATTTTACAAAAATCTTCCTTATTTGCGTATCGTAATGTAACTTTTACGCACGCAAATTTTTGTTTTACATGGTTATCAACATGAGTGAAGTGAATATTAATATCATCTTTTATGTATATAATATATTTCTTTAAATAATACATAGGCAATAAATTATGACAGGCCTCTTCGCAATTTTTTTTAATTGTGAAAGAACGAGTATATTTGGTGTATTAATCATTTTAAAACAATAACATTTACATTAACATTTAGTTTACCTTCGGTCTCTGAAGAAGATAACTTGGTTATCGAAACGCGCGTCAGGCATGTAAAAGTGTGTGTTGGTGTAGTGGTAGTGTAAACGGTTTTCGGTATCAGTTTCGCCAACGGTTCCAGATTCAACATTTTAATAACATTTGATAATTTAAATTTCAAAACTCACAAATGGTATAAATTAGACACAGTGCTACCAACATATTTTTTAAAATCCCTGTATAATAATATAAAGACTCTTTATGTAAATATTTAAATAGTGAAGAACTTTTCAGATTTATCTGTTCATTTACAATTTTTTATTCAAGTTATTCAAGAAAATCTTCATTTGGTTTTTTTATGATAAGTGTGCAATATTTTTATTTCTTTTTTTTTCGTTAGTGGGTTTAAGTAGGTGTTTTTACATTATTTGACCTATTTGGTTGTTACAATCTATATGCTCTTAAGTGTTCATTGTATCTTACTAAACAATTTATTATTATTTGATCCATGTATAAATCATAACATTTTGGAGATTTAAATTTGTTAACACCAGATTTTTTAAAATTTAAGTGGGTAATTTTGTTTTTACAAATTTTAAAATTTTTGAATTAAATGTAGCTTAATTGAAATAAATGCAGATATTGCTAAAGTTGTCTTTAAAATTGTAGTAGAAACATTTCCAGAATATGTAATATTTTTATAGTTTTTATTTTCCTGAGTTTTATTATGTTTTTAGACTATAGAGTATAGAATTAACTAACAGTTAATTCCACATGTTTGTAAACGATTTAAACCACATGAAGGTAAAATTATTAAAACAGTTTTCCTTCCATTTTTATCAATTTTGCTTTGTTTGCAACAAATCATTTTCTTGGTCGGAGATTTATTAAACGGCAATATCTTTCGTTATGAATTTGAGAAAACAACAATACAAGCCATATCTAATTACCATAAATTGCGGCGAGCCCCTGGGAAACTAATTAATCAATGAAAACGTTCGCCGGTCGTGGTACTTCGACTATCAAGACTGGAACTTTGAGAAGAGGAATGTGCAGAAGTGGAATGTCTTACGAAACATGTGTGTTTGAACTTTCCACCAACCAAAGTCATAAATTAGATAATTAATTTCTCCGTTTCTCTTCGGCCTCGTCTAATTCTGCTTGATCGCTTTAAGGGCGGGTATTTAAGGCTTAATATTGTTTTACGTATACTATACCCGAAGAAGCTTTTACAATTATTAAAATTATTAAAATGGAATCATGCTTATTTGACACTGAAAGATGGGTCTATTTTTTCTTATTGTTTCTATCTATGTTATTATTTTTAGGGTAAAATTTTATCTTGAAAATATAAGAAAAAGTAGCATTTTCTTATTTTCTAATTGTAATTGCTCATTTCGCGCATACCCTGTGTTGTAGTTTTCCAATCGTTCTCCGCCTTCTAAAACTCACACTGCCTTCGAGGTAAGCAACTTTAAACTTCTTATTGGTTTTGTAACTCTAATCCCAGTCTTAATTCTCTATCGACCTTAGCTTAGGCAGTCACTCGTCTACAAGTTTAATTAAACTTGGTATTGATATAGTTTCAAAAAATTGAACACCATGCACATTTCGATATCGAAATAGAACTGGGAAAACTTTTTCATAGGATCTTTTTTATTCCCAAAAGATTATTTTTTGAAATTCTATAAGATTGTAATGAGAAACAACATAACCAGGAAAGTCATTGTTTAACAAAACTAAATTTACATCATTAATACATTGTTGATTACAGGTTTTTCAGTAGATACATACTTGACAATAGTAGTTTTAAATAATACTACCATCTAAACTCTTCTAAATGTTTTAATACTGCCATATTTGTGTTTTTGATATTTTCTATGTTGCCTGAATCTCCGCCAACCCTTTCTTTATTAGAACACCCACCATTCTTAACCAACAACTATTTAAAAAACAGGTTCAAAAGTCTCTCTCTTTGCTCTCTAACTTTGACTAGTTTGATCGACCACATTAAACAGATGAATCAAATATCAAGTGTGTATTCAGGTCAATTTTAAAATTAATGTTTATATTTTTTGTGCTTTAGTTTTAAATTTTTATCTATTTTGTTTAATTTTTACCAGCATGTTATCTGTATTATTTATCTTTATATTTAATATTGATATTTTATATTCATGTTACATTATTTTTTTTTATTTAATTTAATATTCTATCTTATTGTAACGTTTATTTATTTTTACTAGTCTTTTTAATTTATTTTTATACTATTTAAATCACTAACACTGTTTAATTTATATAACACAATTTATTTACAATACTTTAATTTATGTAAGACAATATTTCTATTCGAATTTATCTAACAACATACTAGGTACTAACTAACTCCAAATATTCAAATCGGTCCTTTATATACAGGGTGCGGCAGATGAACGGTCAATTAGAGATATCTCGAGAACTAAAGGTATATGAAATATGAAAATTGGCATGAAGGGGTTTTGAATAATGAGCTATTCAATGAAAATATTGCCGTCACCATTCTACTTCCGGTTATACCGGAAGTCGCACATAACTTTGTTATTTTTAATGGAAGACCCTGTATATTTTTAAATTTTAGGAATATTTACGTTATTCTGAACATTTTTTGTTAATATTTCCCTATACCTATCTTGAACCGTTTTTGAGTTGTAATGTTTTTTATATGAAAATGACACTTTTTTACCATGTACATAAAATTCAATATCCTCTAATGTAATTTGAATAAAAGTTTAAATTTCTCAGGAACTATTTACCACATACCGCTTTATCGTTTACACTGTCAAGTTACCTTTTTTATTATACAGGGTGCTGTCAAAATTGGAATAAAAACGGAATCCACAATCTTCGCGTAATTCCTTTTTTCAAATGGGACACCCTGTATGTGATTATTTATTTTAGAAGAATACGCTGTCCACTATCGATATGTATTACTATTCCCTATACCTATCTCCTGCAGTTTTCAAATAAATCAGCTTTATACATTTTTGTCACAAAAAATTAATTTTCTTATAGGCTATGTGGTAATAATTTATTGAGTTAAACATTGAACAATTATACAAATACTATCAAAGATAATAAGGCACTAGCTCGTTAATGCAACAAATGTTCAAAGTGTTGCCCATCAACTTCCAAACATTTATGGACTCTTTTAAGCAGATTCTCATTAGTAGCTCTTGATAGTGATTCTCCATCTATTTCGTTAAAAACGTGAAGGACTTTGCTTATCATATTTTCCTTAGTAGTGACAGGTTCAGAGAATACCTTATTTTTAACATATCCCCAAATATAGTAATCTAATGGTGACAATTGTGGGGATCTTGGTGGCCAGAGAAACGGTTTGTTAGCTATCCATCTATCATTGAATATTCCATCAAGCAATGTGCCTACTCCTCGAAGATTGTGAGCCGGTGCACCATCTTGTTGAAACCAAACTTCGTTAGCCTCATTATTAGGTAAAGCGTGCATTGCTGGTACAATTACTTGCCGTAAGATGTTGCAGTAACACTCTCCGTTTAAATTTTCGTCATAAATCATGAGAGCGAATATCTTATTATTTTTTACAGCACAAAAAACATTAAACGAAAAGGATACTTGAAATTTACTATCCCATGTGACTTGAGGATTTTCGTCACTCCAGAAGTGACTGTTATGGCGGTTAAACAAACCATTTTTAGTAAACTTCGATTCATCACACCAAATAATTTTTTTTGTAAAATCTTCATCTTCTTGGCATTTCATTAAAATCCATTCACAAAATTCTACACGTCTTACATAATCTCCAGGATGTAAATGCTGAGCTAGTGTATACGAATAAGGGGTCCAATGATGTTTTTTTAAAATTCTGTGAATTGTTCTAGTCGACACCTCTAACAGTTTCTCACATTCCCTTAAGGATGAATTTGGATGAGCTGCAAAATATCCCAGGATGTCTATTTGTAAATCCTCATTATCGACATGGGTCTTGGGCTTATTTGTTTTACTTTTAAACTGACCAAACTGGGAACAGTTGTGTAGCAAACGTTTAACAGTTTTATGATTTGGTCGAGGCTTTTCAGGATATCTCTCAGCAAACACACGGCAAGTTCTTGATACTATTCTGTTATACTCACCGTGAATCATAATTAAATTTAAAAAATCATCATTTGTATATCCTAAATGTGCCATTATTATTAGGTTAAGGAAATTAAAGGCAAACTATTATTACACCTTTCACACAACGGCATACAACAAGGTGACTATTAAACAATAACAATAACTGACATGTGTCAGAATATTCCATAGGCGACTTGATAAATTAATTTTTGTGACAAAAATGTATAAAGCTGATTTATTTGAAAACTGCAGGAGATAGGTATAGGGAATAGTAATACATATCGATAGTGGACAGCGTATTCTTCTAAAATAAATAATCACATACAGGGTGTCCCATTTGAAAAAAAGGAATTACGCGAAGATTGTGGATTCCGTTTTTATTCCAATTTTGACAGCACCCTGTATAATAAAAAAGGTAACTTGACAGTGTAAACGATAAAGCGGTATGTGGTAAATAGTTCCTGAGAAATTTAAACTTTTATTCAAATTACATTAGAGGATATTGAATTTTATGTACATGGTAAAAAAGTGTCATTTTCATATAAAAAACATTACAACTCAAAAACGGTTCAAGATAGGTATAGGGAAATATTAACAAAAAATGTTCAGAAAAACGTAAATATTCCTAAAATTTAAAAATATACAGGGTCTTCCATTAAAAATAACAAAGTTATGTGCGACTTCCGGTATAACCGGAAGTAGAATGGTGACGGCAATATTTTCATTGAATAGCTCATTATTCAAAACCCCTTCATGCCAATTTTCATATTTCAGATACCTTTAGTTCTCGAGATATCTCTAATTGACCGTTCATCTGCCGCACCCTGATAGGTAAGTATTGTTCCAGCATACTCCAGTCTATTCTTGATCATTCGACCGCATCGGGCGTCGTCGAACAAACGTATATTCTGGAAGACTCTCGCATCATCTGTTTCCTTCGCGTCTGGGTCATAGCGCCAGGGGCGTACTCGCACAACATTATGTACGAATATATATGGAAATTATGTAAGCAAAGCATCTAAGTAAACATCGGTTTTCCCACGCTCAGGCGGTTGCATTAGTGGGTGCATTGGTTTATTTGTTTGTCGTTCTTTTTTGTTTACTTCTACAACTTGCATTTTATTATGTATTGTTCATGCAAATAAATATTATTGTATTATATAATTGTTAAGTAACCACCTACTTTTAAATATTACAACAGCGGTATTTTAATTTTTTTCCGTGTGCTGTGCTCAGAACTATCGCCTTTTGCTTTAGGAACTACTCAGATTATTATGTTTGTTAGAACTTTATAGTGGGATTATGACACTATAACAATATTACTCACTCTGAGCAGATCCCGACTAGAGACCTTCTCAAGGAGTGATTCGACCCCAAGTTAATGCTTCACTAAACTCTAGGTTGAGCAGTTATAAAAGCCGGGGGTCTCACTATTCTTTTTTAGAAGAGACAAAAATAAATAATAATTAAAAAGAAACCAAAGGTAAAAGTATAAAAACATCTTGTAGAATTTTAAAATTAATGCAAAATTATTAAATTATCCGAAAAAGTCAAAATTATCTGAATAAACACCCAAACCGAACACGAGACATTCCACAGTGTATTTATTTAGTTTATCTGTCAGGTTAGAAGTTAAGGATGAACAAGTTCAAAACTTATAGTAGAAGGTACATATCTTTGGCATATCAGGATTCCAGAGATCCTTGGGTTGTTTGTTGAGCTACTAGTACTTTTGAGCGGTATTTCTTACATCTAATTGTGTCCTTGTTGTAGACTAGCTGGAGCATAGCTGGCTGTATCTTTCATCAACCAAAGAGATACGATAAATTGGGTTGTCTGAAAAGTTTCCGACCTCAACATGAAGATGGCAGCACTCGTAAACAAAAGTTGGGGAATGTGTTTGCACATGCTTTGAAAGGTATCCACTAAAATTTCAGCCATTTTGGACCCGCAGTTGTTGTTTGACAATCATTTGAGTGAGTCGATGTGAGTGTTTTTATGAAAATGGAAAAAATCGAGTATGGAGCTGTCATTAAATATTTGTTTTTGAAAGGCAATACGCCTACGCAAATCAAGGACAAGTTGGACGCTGTGTAGAGGGACTCTGCACCATCATTTACCACCGTGAAATCTTGGGCTGCTGAATTTAAACGTGGCCGTACCAGCTTGGGAGACGTTCGGGAGGTCCAAAAACTGCAACCACTGACGAGAATATCGCTCAAGTTCACCAAATGGTGCTAGACAACCATAGAATGAAAATTAGAGAGATAGCAGAGGCTTAAACATGTCCAAAGAACGTGTTTGTCACACATTGAACAAGATTTAGGCATGAGAAAGCTGTCCGCGCGTTGGGTAACGCGTTTGCTCACTTTGGACCAAAAACGTGTTCGAATGAACATTTCCAACTCTCTGTTGGCGCAGTTTAGGCGCAATAAATCAGAGTTTTGGCGGATGAAACACCATTTTATTCCAGAAACAAATACTTATTTAAAGTAATGGACTGCGAAGGGGGAATCGGCTCCAAAAAAAGCAAAGGTTGTTCCTTCGGCTGGGAAAGTGATGGCAACGGTTTTATGGGATAGTCATGGAGTTATCTTAATCGATTATCTTCAACAAGGTAAAACCATTACAGGAGCATACTACGCATTATTACTTGATAAGCTAAAGGCAGAAATTGCGGAAAAACGGCCACATTTGCAGAATTTTATTTCACCAAGACAAGGCGCCGTCTCACAGCTCAGCGGTTGCCATGGCGAAAATCCACGAATTACGGTTAAAACTGCTTGACCACCCTCCTTACCTACCAGATCTAGCCCCAAGCAACTTTTTTTGTTCCCTAAGCTAAAAGTTGAGCTCGGAGGACAGATATTTTCGTCGAATGAGGCCATCACCTTCGTAAACAACTATTTTCCAGAGAAAGACGCCGAGTACTATTTGGACGGGTTGAAGAGATGGGATCATCGCTGGGAGAAGTGTATAGACTTACAAGGGGACTATGTAGAAAAATAAGAATTAATTTGAAGAAAAAATGTCTAGTATCTTTGTTAGGTCGGAAACTTTTCAGACAACCCTCTACTGTAGAAAGACGACTGCCTTGTTTGAGTTCTCGACGGAAAAAGGATCGTTTATTTAATGCATCAGAATTTATAGGCTCGAGCTGTAGGTTGTCTCACTGAGATTCAATTAGGGGTTTGTTCTAGCAAATGTTTAGTGTAATATGTATTCCATTGTAAGAAATGCAGTGTAGCAGTGGTTTGGAATTAATTTTAAGGTTCTTAATGACGGCAAACTAAAGTATGGCAGCATGGCGATAGACATTTTACAACATGCAAGGTATAGGACACTTGTTTAGTATTGATAAATGGGCACAATATTTTTAACCTTAGTATTAAGTAGTTCCAATTATGTGGAACATCTATTGGTTGACATCTTCATAACTCCTATTACAGACACCCAAGTCAATGTCACATAGCCTCATTTTCTGTTAATTTCTTTTTGCAAAAGCATGCCCAGTAAGAGTGTATAGCAATGTGTAACATTAAATTGATTGTACTAACCCTTACTTTTTGGAAGTCCATCTTATTAAGGATAATAAAAAACTCTTCGTTTTAACAAAACTTCGCTAGCGAAACGGCTGTCATTGAGTCTTTTAAAAAAGCAGTTTTTAAATAAATATTGGAAGTTTTGTTAAAACGAAGAGTTTTTTATTATCCTTAATGTGTAACATTGTTTTGACTTTCTATCAAATTAGAAATATGCCCTCCAGAAAGCTCATCAACTTAGTCACAAATATTGGCGTTCTAGAGTTTAAGTAGATTAAGGTAGGTACAAAAGATTTTAGTAGGTCAGTGCAGAGAAATTTAATTAGCGTGTGACAAAATGATGTAATCTAATTTAATTTAGTCCATCTAACGAACATTTTGTTAATGTTTTTGTTGCAATGAACTCTCAGACGATGGTGATGTGGCAATACTTGCAGTGCTAATTCCTGCTTTTAATACAATAGTAAGACTATTAGATTTTTCAATTAAGCATAATATTATCTTTGGGTAATCCGTTCTTTAATGACAAGGCCTTGTTATCTTCTACTTGGGATCCATATAGTACTTCAATTTTCATAAGCATTCTGATTCTGTAGCGAGAGGCTGTGCTAAATATTTTCAAGGACTAGTAGATGTTATAATTTGAGATCAACATCAAATAAGTATCATCAGGGGTCGTATATCTAATGGGTCTCTGTGAAGTTTCACATTTTTCTAATCTAATACAATTTTTGTGGTTATTTTCAGTTTATGCTTAAAAAACATTATATCCATTAATGGCTAAATCAGTAAAATATTTTTTAAAACAGTGTATATTTCAAAATTTATTTGATAAAATGTTTTAACTACTTGATATCCATAAAAATTGAAACATTTATATTAAAATTGCAATATAAGCTCAGACTTTTCAAAGTATTAGCACGATCAACCGGACATGTGTACTACAAGAACAATTATGGAGTTGTTCATCAAACTAAGTTATATTTGTCGCCGACGCGGCGTTCGACCTTAGAAAACTTCAGTAAATGAAGTTGTTCGACAAAATGACGGCTTTTAGTTTGTTTCCTAGAATCCTTTGGGATTAAGGACATTGTGACCCGGTTGCTTTTGGCCGGTATTACAGAAATCGAATTAACCCAGCCAGAAGGGGAAACTTGCTATGAGGATTAAAGCATTCTCTCAATCTAGGATTAAATAGATGTCGCTTCCCTTGGTGTTCTTTAAGGCAGTCGAAGTCTTAGTTTCCGTAATCGAGCAAAATAATGTATACTTATGAACAATTTTGCCAGTAATAAAAAAGTAAAAAGTTCTTTCGTTTCATTAAACTTTTGTGTTCTGATTTTGTTTTAAATTTAAAAATAAATATTTATGAACTACAAACATTGATTTTCACTTATAATATCACAAGAGCTTAAATTATTTCCGGAAATTTTTTTGTGAAGCAACCAGGGATAATTTTCTTAAAATATTCGTGCCCGAAAGAAAATTTGATGGAATAATTTAAGCTTCGGTAAGAAAATTTCACACCATAATATGGTAAAAAATTATTAATCTAATGTAAGATCTGTCACAAAGCTTAATAATTATTAGTTCGAACGTATGTACCATAGAGAAATATAATATATTTTTATTTGTCTATGGTCTGTACGTTGAGGTTTCAGCGTTTTCTATGGTTTCAGCTGTCAAAAAATTTCCACTTAAATATCGAGGCACCAGGAAAAGATTTCTGAAAATTTTGTTAGTTGCCATGGTAACTAGACAAAAGTAAGGCGTCTTATTGGTTAAAATGTAGAGGTGTGAAATTTTCTATTAACAATTTTTTTTAAATGTACAACGAAAATACAGAACATATATTATAGGTAAAAACTTTTTTAAAACTAAACAATTGTTACATAAAAAAATTAGTAGCTGTTATTAATTTAATATTTTAAATCATTTTCGGGGATCATTATTACAAACAAACCATATACGTTGTTTGGTGTTGTATTTGGGATCAAAATAAATAAAATGAGGGAATCTTTTAGTTGATTTGTAATGACTTTCATTCAAAACTTCGTTACTATGGATTTTTAAAATAAAAATTAGTTGCCAACATTTAACTATTGCATATAATTGCAAAAATTTAAA
Organism: Ophraella communa; assembly: GCA_035357415.1. Taxonomy (NCBI): domain Eukaryota; kingdom Metazoa; phylum Arthropoda; class Insecta; order Coleoptera; family Chrysomelidae; genus Ophraella; species Ophraella communa. The sequence continues at coordinate 15,175,897 of CM068995.1, read as the reverse complement.
TTATCATATATAATATTGAAGAGAATCAACAAAACATATAAATAAAATAAAAAAGCTCTTCGGTGCTTAAGAATACGTCCACTTCTTGTAGTTACTGCTTTCCCCAAACTCTCTTCTTTTTACTGTGGAACCTTCTTCCGAACATCTTTTTCTGGTTGTTTCAGTGATAACAATCGTCCTGCTTCCAAGGGGTATAGTCTTTGGAAAGTTCGAACCAGAACTCCAATTTGAGTTTCTACTTGGGCCACTCTTGCTACGCTATCATTACCGATGAAACTTGCTAGGATTTTTCCTAGAGACATTTAAAAATTAATGAGAAACCTGATTTAGACGAAGTTGATAGACATCATTTGGCTGCGATACGACGATACCTGCAAAGACTAAGGAACAGTCTGCGTTCTCGATTTAGGAAGAAATTTCACACCTCTACAGAATTAGTTCAGTCTGGTCAAAAGAAATCTAAATGTTGGAGACATCGTTTATTTTTCTTCAGACAACGCGAAACGTTTAGAATGACCTCTAGGAAAAATCCTAGAAATTTTCAACAAATTTTTTGAGCTCCAATGTTGGTAACTTAAAGTTTCTTTTATATTTATCTCCTGTAGATTTCTGCGAGGAGAATAATATTTTTTTTCTACCATTACACTTAAGAAGAACTCGCATATTGACCGGTATTTGATAATTGCTTCTCTGTAGGTCTCGAAGAGGTCGTATTCAGATTCGATTTCACTTTGGAGCAGATGAGATATGAATAAAGTGAAAATGATCTCTGGCTTTTATCCTCCGATTCCTTTATCAATTATAGCACTTGTTCTCTTCTTAGTTATCTATCTGTGAGTGCTAGTTTCAGTTCTTTGGAATTTTTATTAAACAATCTTCTGAGTTGATCCCTTGTTTTCTTACGTTATCCATCGCCATTGAGTCCTGTCACGGTCGCCACAAATGTTGTATTTGGGATGGCAATGATTAAAATGAAGGAATCTTTTAGTTAATTTTTAATGACTGATCAAAAACTTATTATTTTTGACAACATTATTTGTTGCTATGGATTTTAAAAATAACTGGTCCAACAATTAACTGTTAATAACATTATGGAATATTAATTTTTATAATAATGTTTATTTGAATCGATTATTTTACTTGCTGTTTATTTTTATTTTATTTAATTTATATTTTCAAAAAAATAAATGTCTTTATTTTAATTTTACACAAAAAAATTTCTATTCACCTATATCTATCTACCTAACTTAAATAATTAATCTTAGCTATCTTACTTAACCAACCCTTCCGCAGTGTCCTTTTTATAGTCCTTTCCTGTTTGTTTTTTGATTGTTGTTAATTTCAATTTTTCTAAATCCCCTTGCTGTGTTCTCCATTAGGTATATTTTTATATTCAAATATAACAGCAGCTACTTTGTTATATATAAAAAGAGCTACTTATTATTAGTACCTACTGTTCTTCATCAATTGTACCTCTTCTTAATCTATTTACATTTATTAATCTTTTCAAAAAACTTCTTTAATTCTGCCTCACCAATTCAAATTTTTTTATATTATATTTTTTTACTTTTTACATTCATTTTTAACTTTTTCAGTTTTTTACTGTATACATTTTAATTCATAAAAATATGTATACAGTAAAAAATTACCTTTATCCTGACGTCACACCTTTAAACCTGGCAAAATAAATAAATTAGACATGTGTACATAATTTTTTGATGTGTTTCTACTACTAGTAAAAAAGGATGGGGTTTATAAAGTTTGTGTTTTTTCTTTCTTCTTTTTACTAGCACATATACTTCCACTACAAAAATTTTCTTAACCTAATAAATTAATTTTAAACTTACATTGTATTTTAACTAATTAAATAATTTTTTGTGGTTTTAACTATATGTATTTTATCTCAATATATGCTACTGTTCGTTTGTAAAGACAACTTCAATCTACTTCCCGTTGGGGTGGTAAATACCCCTTGGTCTTCTCACGGTGAAAGTAAGGGAGTTTGGTCGCGGTGGTTGGTTATGGTTCATGGAAATGTAAAAAAGTATGTAATATTTGTTAAGAACACTAAACAACTAAACGGTTGAAAGAAACTATCACTATTTCTTCGAAAAATACGTTTATAAAGTCAATTAGAGCTGTTTCGCTAAAAACTAGCATCGTCAGATTGACATATTGAAGTTACATTTTGTTTGTTTGTAGCTAGGTACCTGCTGTTGAATAAGTAGTTAAGGCTAGACCAAGTATGGAAGTAAGACATAACAGTATTAAAGCCCAGATATTATTAGCCAGGCATTATCCTGGATGTATTTTTCTCTAAGATAACTATAACTGTGCAATGATATAGAAAAATTAGGAAAAAATTATGTCATGCTGATCTTTACAATAACTTAATATATTTGTGTTACAATTAGGTCTTATTTATATATAAAATGAAGATTCAATCAAAGAAAACAGTTAAATAGTGTAGAACTAGAACTAGATTTATTTGTTTATTAACAACTTTAAATTGTTGATCTGCTAGATGCCTTTTTATTTCATGTTCTTCGAGAAAATCTAAATTTTGTTTTTTTATTACACATAAGTATGTAGTATTTGAATGTCATTGCTGATAGACTGTTCTAGAAGGTTAAAAAAATTTTTGATGATTTACAAAATTCCAAATTGTATTCAATCGTTTATTTATCGAGAAATATTTGTATAATTGCTATATATTTCATAACGCTAAATACAGGGCGTTGGTCTGAAATATCTTTAAAATGGTGTCTGGATGAGACAAAAGCGTACATGCAAGAGCCTGGTTTTTTAGTAAGGGGACTTAGCTGATGCTAAATAGTCTACTTGTATAAATAAACAAAAATATTTCGATTTTCAATCTTGATGACTACTTTTTTCCTTAAAATTAAGATAAAGTGCTGTTTATAGAACAATTTTTTTTTTTAATTATTTTCGAGAAACAATAACAACAGAAATAAGAAACATTTTACTAGACACTATAAATAAAGTTAGAGAGAAGACTTAAGACTAGGTTTTTGCCAGCAAGTGAATAGAGAACATATTTAACACTTATTTTAATGTCATTAAATAAATTAATAATTTGTGAAATGTTTATGTGTATTGATTGTAGTAACCTGTACTTTGTGGAAATCCATTTTACTGAGAACAGTAAAAATTTAACTTTGTAAACAAAACCTCCAGTATTTATTTAAAAAATTGCTTTTTTATACTCAATGACAGCTGTTTCGCCAAAAACTAGCATCGTCAGATTTACATTGTTTGATTTTGTTTCTATTTAGCTAGGTACCTGATGTTAAGTAGTTAAGACTAGACATAACAATATTACAGCCTAGATGTTATAAGCCTTAAGGGATTATCCTGGAGATATTTCCCTCTAAGTTTAGTATAACTGTGCAATGATAAAGAAAAACCAAGATTCGCTGAACTTTACAATAACTTAGTATATTGGTGTTACAATTACGTCTTACCTATGTAGGTATTGATTCTGTCATTAAGTTTAAAAAAGCAATTTTTTTTCATCAATATTTTACAGTTTACTGTATTTATTAAATGACACTAGCTGTGTTGGACTTACTTTAATCACCCTGTATATTTATGTTTTATTTTAAATAGCGCAGAGCTATAAATAAAAATCGAATTGTGCCTGTGTTTTGTAATTCCGTTTACTAAGAGCAGAATTAATTTTATTCCATAAGTTGTTTTCACACTGCATATTACAAGAATGCTGCTTTATGTACAATTTATATTCTGCAAATTATGTATAGTAAGTTTGGAAATATTATTGATTCTAAGAAATTGTAAATACCTATTCAACGTTACTATACTTATTGAATAACTTTTATATTCCTGGACATTTATTTTACCGAGTTCTTGCAAGCTGTTATTAATTTATTTATAACAAGAATAACTACGCCTCTGTAAACACTCATCATTCCAAAACAAATTTACCGAGAACAATATAAAGACAATAAATTTGTCCAAATGACGAGGAGTTTTGTAAGCGGCCGACAATTTAATTACACCGTTCGCATCCACCAAAACTCTCTAGCACCTGTTTCGTTCTACCTCCTGGGGCGAAGAATGTTGAAATGCTCCATCGGTGTGAAAGGGGAATAAAGCGTTTTGTGTAGGGGTTGAAATTGTTGTTATTATATTTGTTAGACTATAAAATGCATAAATATCACGATTCAAAATCCAACAATTTACAATATTTGCATACAGAAAAAGGGCAAATTTTTAAATTTAACAAAGTACCAACTATTTAAATCTTGTAAGCTATCCATATCTCAAATGTGGGTTAAAACATAAAAGGTTCAAAGGAAACTCAAAGTCTATCCCACAACTGTTTTATTAATTGTTGCAACTAGTTTCGGTCCTATAGGACCATCATCAGGCTGAAAGAATTACAAAATAATTGAAAGAGAATCTTAAGAGTACAATATAGAGTTAAACAATACAATACTTAAAATAACAAACTGATAATATGGTTTGACATTTGATTGTAACCTTTCCTATTCTCTGTATTATCAGTTTGTTATTGTAATCAATTTTTAAGAAAGTGTATTGATTGTTGAACTTGATATTGTACTCTTAAGATCCTCTTTCTATTCTTTTGTAATTTTTTTAGCCTGATGATGTTCCTATAGGACCGAAACTAGTTGCAACAATTAATAAAACAGTTGTGGGATAGACTCTGAGTTTCCTTTGAACCAACTGTTTAATTTACCCAACCTGCACATAACCTGCACATATTTTGGCTATTATTAATGAATTGTTATATTAATAAACTATTTATATTTCGTATTTTTAATATTTTGCATAGCAATTTAGTTATAAATCAATTTTCCAACATTTTCCGAAAAGGTAATCCTTTTCTCAAATGAGGATGATACAGATGTACAGTAGCAATAAAACTCAAAGTCAATCTACAATTTTAATAATAAAAAAGCTTATTACTCTAAAAGCTACATGTTTCGGTCCTTGGACCATCATCAGGGTATAAAGAAAACGAAGTATGATTAGTAGAGGTTATATGATTACATTAAAAAACTATGGTTAAAGTAACAAAGTATAAAAACGCTAGCACTACATGAAATGTCTAAGTTACAATTAAATAAGCAAGATCAAGTCATTACAAAAAGACTACGAAAATATTATAATCCGTACTTTAAAATAATCAGTATAAATAAAAAACACAAGAATAATAAGTCAGGTTATTGAGAAATAAGATTTTTACAGTTAACACAAAATTAAAATTAAACTTACCCATTATCCCTGAGTATTTTCGACAAACTGCTCCTTTCTAAAGAAAGGTTTGCTACTGCTTTGGTTTCGCTTCCTCCAGTTTTACTCATTTGTCACTACTTTGAGATCAGACTAACCTCACAAACTTAAAATTACAGTTACTTGGCTTTAATTGTGTTTATTTTGGATTAATACCTCGAGGATTTATCGTTGTGTCATAATTAAGAAATAAAGCAATAATAAATCACACAGCGAAGCCTTATTGTTTCGTAGTTTCTTGAAATTGTGTTGTTCTCTTATTAATGGAATATAATATTAAAAAATAGACTCTCCGTTTTACCGCAACCTTAATTACACGTTTAAAAAAAAATTAGGTTTTAAATTACAATGACAGCTGTTTCGCTAGAATTAGCATCATCAGATAAGCCTACCAGTAATTTCGCCACTGCACTTCTGAGACAACAGATTCCAAATTAGGTTAGGTTAGGTTAGGTTAGGTTAGGTTAGGTTAGGTTAGGTTAGGTTAGGTTAGGTTAGGTTAGGTTAGGTTAGGTTAGGTTAGGTTAGGTTAGGTTAGGTTAGGTTAGGTTAGGTTAGGTTAGGTTAGGTTAGGTTAGGTTAGGTTAGGTTAGGTTAGGTTAGGTTAGGTTAGGTTAGGTTAGGTTAGGTTAGGTTAGGTTAGGTTAGGTTAGGTTAGGTTAGGTTAGGTTAGGTTAGGTTAGGTTAGGTTAGGTTAGGTTAGGTTAGGTTAGGTTAGGTTAGGTTAGGTTAGGTTAGGTTAGGTTAGGTTAGGTTAGGTTAGGTTAGGGTAGGTTAAGTTAGGGTAGGTTAGGTTGGCTTAGTTTAGGTTACAAGAAGTACTGATGATTTGTCTGTTTAAAACAATCCATCCTTTTTAAGAGGAGCGTCATTAAAAATCATGAAAATATCGGTAGCGAAATTACCCATAGGGTTAAATATACCTGGTGTGGGCAGAGAATTTACAAATTTACTAGTGGCGAATTACCTGTGCCCCTAATTTTAATTAGGTAGTATTACCTAGTTTTTTAATTAAACGTGCAAGTTGCGTTAAAACGAAGAGTTGTTTATTATTGTTAGTAATATGGACTTTCAAAAAGTAACGGTTAGTACAATAAATTTAACGTTTTTAACCTTATACCTTATTTGTATAAAGATAAGTTTAGTAAGCTTGAACAGGGAGTAAAACTAGAGTATATTATATAACCATTACCCCGCTTAATTATCTTATAAAATAAAACTTGGGGATGCAGGAAACTCTATACATTGTTTTGCCACCAAGAATTCTATGTCGTATGCGTCAACTGTTAACACAATTTTACTTGAAGTGGACAACTGACACTGTATACAAAATAAAAGAGACACTTTTTATTGTAAATTTATCAAAAAAGGCTGCGTCTAAAGTTGAGGCTATAAAAAACCTCCTGAATACAAACATTGAAGTTGACAGCTGACACTGTATATAAAATAAACGAAACACTTTTTATTGTAAATTTATCAAAAAAGGCTGCTTCTAAAGTTAAGGCTATAAGAAACCCACAGAATACAAACATGATGAGTGCACAAATTACCTGAATTAGCTTGTTTTAGGTCAAATAAGTCAGTTAGACCGCTCTGCACTTTGACCCACGAAAATCTTTATTGCCTACTTTATCTACTGAAACTCTACAACGCCAATGCCTTAAGCGAAATTAAGCAGCTTTCTAGAAGGCAAATTCCTTATTTTGATAAGGAATCAGAGCAACTTCTTTTAGGAATTTGAGCCGTTTGCAGAAGAATCCGCCCTTTTCTTAGCGCTTTCGCAAAAACAACAATTTTTACTTTCCCATTTGCCCATTATATTAAGGTGATACCGCAAAGGGCAGTGTCCAGTCAGAGGACCTATGACCAAATTTATATATTTTTACTCATTCAAGACACTTTTCTCTTTAATGTAATATATTATTTATTTCCTTACTTTTACAATTTTGTATTTTATTTATAATGATAATTAAATATTCTTAGTTATAATCTTAAAAATACCTAATAAAATTTCTATTTAATTTAACCGTAACAAGAAAAATTTATATAAAATTATTGTCTTTAGCTTGATCTTTGCAAGTCTGATATAACCAAAATTTATACAATACCAATACAAATACAATTGGAATTTAATTATTGTAGCAAATGTTACACTGCTATAACTGTAGTAACATGTATGTTACCCACGAAATATTATACAAATACAAAATATTTTGACTGTAGGTCTGTTCGTTTGTACAACCATTAACCAGAGTGCACTGGAGCTAAAGTAACTGGTCGTACTACACTAAAAAATTATATATAATATGTTTTTATTTATATGTATATTTAAGAAAATAAATCGCAAAGCTTATGGACTAAAATAGCATCGATGTATGCTGAAACTATCAAAAACTTACCTGGCACTAGTTCTTTTAAAAAAAATTAACAAAATTCTTTGTTTTTGTTTGTTACCGCAACATTTGTTGCGCCACTGCTAATTACTTAAAATATTGGAGGTGCTTCCAACAAAAACAAAAGATTTATGTATGATTTTATTAGATTTTATATTCCCCCTGTTTTATTGATTCGTTGGTATATATACAGGCTGTGTATGCAGGAGGTTTTAGGAAATATTAATTTTCTTATTGGATGGGTATATTCGTGATTTAAAAGATTTATGTTTTGCCAAAATTTTGATAAATATATTATATAAAGCTTCTTAAAATTAATCTGGTAAAATTTTACAGGACGAGTTGTATCCATTCTGTACAAAAAACACTTTATTTAATAATACATTGATATTTTTTCACTAAATCTAATTTCTCTGTTATACTTCATTTTTAATTATAAAAAGTAAAGGTTGAACAATGACATAAGATTTAAATTTAAATTGCATGATGTATTTTATGTTGCCTTATTATGATCTAATTTATTAGACATTAATAATCAAGGGACAGAAACGAAGCGGGTTAACACATAATAGTATTTAATAAATACATTGTTTTTTAAAAGAAAATACTTATAACCTTTTGATATTTGAATAACCTTAGCAAATAATATCTTCTTAAGGTTACGAATACGGCTTCAGTAGCAGAATAAATAAACAGAAGGGGTATATACATTTGGTGGTGTTTTAGAGAGGAAGGCAGCTGAGGTAAGGGAAACGAAAAAGTCAAATGAAGCTGGCATTAGAAATTTCAAATGTTTTGAATGGATTTATTTTTCTTTGTTTATAAAGTTTTATAAATTTATCTCTTTCTTTAACAGGCGCTATTTTACTGACGTAATCCATGCTGTTACCCCTCCTATTTATTAAAGCTGTACACTAGATAGTATTGACAATTGCCAGTTGTCAATTGTAGTGAGTATCTTAAAAAACACTGTTAAAATTTTAATAAATATTGATTTTGATACCTACACATATGTCCAAAAGTTTCGAATAATTGAGTATTTCATCTTTTTATTAATTTTTATAAATAATGTTTTTGATATAAGTAAACATCATTTTGTTACAACTCTAACCAATACTACATAAATCTCCAAGTCAGATAAACAAACAAAAAAAATGATTTATTCTTTTGAGGTGAAAAATGGACAATGTGTTACATATTTTTTAAAATAAATTAATAAGCAAAAAATTATTAAATTAAATTATTAAATAAAATTAATAATCAGTATTTCCGCCATGGACCTGTATGCATAACTATAGGCGATGTGGCTTGCTATCGATTAAATGGTCGAGCTGGGTTTGCGGAATTCTCTCCCATTCTTCACGAGCAGCATCTTTCAGTTCTCGTAGAGTAACTGGGGGAGGGTTTCCCTTCTTAATGCGTGTTTTAAGAATGTCCCAGGCATGTTCAATGACGTTCATGTCAGGGGAATTTGATGGCCATCTTAATGTGGATATTCCTTCTTCCAAAAAATTTTGTACTGCAGCTGTTCGATGTGGAGGTGCATTATCATGCATAAACACAAATCAATCACCTACCGCTCCCCGGAATAGACGCACAATAGGATTTAAAACTTCCTTGAGGTACACAGCACCAGTGATTCTTCTCTCCAAAACCAGGAGAGACGTCCGTGTACCCCTCATAATATCACTCCAAACCATAATACTCCCACCTTCAATTGGAACACGTGGTTGGGCTGATTCTAATCGGGCTTGTCCTCCTGGGGCCCTCCAAACTAACGTTCTTCGCGAATCAGAAACCAAGCCAATTCTTTATTCATCAGAGAACATCACGTAATTCCAGTTAGAACTATGGTGTAACATTTCTTGAGTTTGGGAACACGTGGAGGTCTTCTGCGCTACAAATTTATCGCAATTAATCTTCGTTTAATTGTTTGCATTGAGATATTCAGTTCTTCAAGTCTAGCAATTTCTCTGGATATACCACTTGTAGATTCCTGTCGATTTCTTCGAGCTATCAATGTTATTTACCGGTCTTGTGCTGCTGTTGTACATCGACTTCTGCCACTTCTGGGACGATCCTACACATCATTTGTGTCTTGAAATTTTTTTTTAATTTTTAATACAGCACCCTGAGTAACACCAACAATATTTGCAATATCACTTTGACTAAAGCCCTGTTGTAACAAATCATTTACTCTAGACCTATAAAAATATTGTATTATGTCTCTGGGCATTTTTAAATAACTCATATGAAATTTAAAAGAATTGGAATAATGTGAAAGTACCCAAATCAATTAAATATGACCAAATTAATACAAAAACGAATCAAATTTATTATTATTTTGATTTAAAAACGCTTTAAAATAAATATCAATAAGAGTTTTTAAAAAACCATAGGCGCAGATTTATTATTTCAAACTTTTGGACATAAATGTATTTGCAGTATTATATTAAGAAACAATTGTCAAAGCGAAAATTATTAGGCATATTTATTTAAAGTTTACCTACAAGACCACATTAACTGTAGGTACCTATCTAAAAGTTTTAAATGCGTTCATGAAAATTTTTATAATATTGATGAATTATATTTTAAAATATTTAGATAATTTAATATATGAATGTTGATTTATAGTTACTTATAAACAAGAAAAATAATTGTTCAATATTGTTATTGCATTTTTGACAGTACTATAATTTTATCAGTACCAATAAAACGACTCGTGGTTTTATCAATTGATATTACAATTACGAGAGCTTAAATTATTTTCGGAAAATTTTTTGATGGCACGAATTTTTTAAAATATTTTTACTCGAAAGAAAATTTCCAAGAATAATTTAAGCTTGCGTAGTATTCGATTAGAAAATTTCACACCTAATAATTACTAGGTTATACGTCTGTACCATAGGGAATATATTGTTGTGCGAGTACGCCCCTGGCGCTATGATCAGACGCGAAGGAAACGAATGATACGAGAGTCTTCGAGAATATACGGCGCCCGATGAGCGAAGCATCTAGACTCGATACGATCGAGAATAGACTGGAGTTCTGGAGTATGCTGGAACAATACTCACCTATATATTAAGGACCGATTTGAATATTGGAGTTAGTTAGTTAGTTAGTAGTATGTTGTTAGATAAATGCGAATAGAAATATTGTATTACATAAATTAAAGTATTGTAAATAAATTGTGTTATATAAATTAAACAGTGTTAGTGATGTAAATAGTATAAAAATAAATTAAAAAGACTAGTAAAAAATAAATAAACGTTACATTGGTGTCAGAAGTGGGATATTGTAAATAAATAAGGTAAAAAAAAAAATAAATAAATATGTCAAAAAAACTTTGTGACTTGAAAGTGACAGAATTACGTCAAGAGCTGGAGGATCGTGAATTGGAAACAACAGGAAGGAAGACTGAGTTGTTGCAGCGACTTAAGCAAGCATTGGAAAATGATGGTTTAGATCCAGAAAATCATATTTTCGTAGACGACTCTTCTGCTACAATTATTTCTTCCTTAAATAAAGTTTCTTCTGATATTTCTTCTTTGGAAAATAAAGTTTCTTCCGATATGTCTTCTTTGAAGAGTGATATCTCTTCCGACATGTCTTCTTTGAAAAGTGATATTTCTTCTTTGGAAAATAAAGTTTCTTCTGACATTTCTTCTTTGGAAAATAAAGTTTCTTCTGATATTTCTTCTTTGGAAAAAAGAGTTTCTTCTGATATGTCTTCTTTAAAAAATGATATTTCTTCTTTGGAAAACAAAGTTTCTTTGGACATTTCTTCTATGGAAAATAAAATGTCTTCATTTAAAAAAAAAATTGAAGAGAAAATAAGAGAAATGGAAAAGCAAATGGAAGAGATGGAAAAAGGAGGTAAAGAAGATATGGAAGATTTAGGAGAGGAAAACGAGCACGAAATGAGAAGCTTCAAAGTGGAGCAGAAACCGAAATTGGAAGGTAACGAAAGTTCTGTTCGTGTTAAGGCCCCAACCTTTGACGGAAAGATGTCTTGGGAAAATTATCTCAAACAGTTCGAAACAGCTGCAAGAGCGAACGGATGGTCCCAAAAAGACAAGGCAATAAACCTCACCATCGCTCTGAGAGGAGACGCTTTGGATGTTCTTCAGACCATACCAGTGGAGGACACAGATAATTTTGAGCAACTAAAGAAAAACTTGAACATGCGATATGGTCACGAACACTTGGAGAACTTGTACCGATCGCAGTTAAAGACTCGAAAACAGAAGCGAGAGGAGACACTTCAAGAGTACGAAGTAGATATTGCCAGATTGGTAAGATTTGCTTACCCTTCAGCTCCAGAACAAATGATGGAATGTTTAGCTGTTGAAGCATTTCTTGATGGACTTCGTGACCACGAAATGGCAAAGACACTCCGTTTAGCTCACCACAAAACATTAGTTGACATCTTGTCTGCCGCGCTTGAGTATGAAGCGGCTTCGAAAGCTTGTGGAGGATACAGTAAAGTAAGGTCCGTAACGGAAGAGGAAGATGAAAATAAGTTAGACCAATTAGTAAATATGATGAAGAACTTTACTGATAAGAAAAAGAAGAAGACCATCAGGCGCTGGAATTGTGGTGAAATAGGACATGCTCGCAATTCATGTAAACGTCCTGGGGTCACTACGAATCAAGAAACTACTCCACAGGAAAAACTAAAACGGGCCGGCCTAGAGGGGCAGCTTCGACCCAGAACGTTTCCAAAGACCCTCTCATATTAATAGCCTCTTTGAAATGCCGCGAAGACAGTGTATATGTAGATGGTGAAGTCAACGGTAAAAAGTATACACTATTGGTGGATACTGGAGCGACCAGAACGATTATACGGCCAACAACTATAAATAGCCGTAAGAAGCTTTTACCAACAAGGCTACGACTGCGAACTGCCACAGGTGATAGAGCTAACATCCTTGGAGAAGTCCAGGTTCAAATAGGAATTGGCTCAGAAAAGTTCACGCATACTGTTATTGTCGCTGATATTGAGGAAGATGTTATATTAGGAATGGATGTGATGAACTTACATGGTTTCCAACTGGATTTCAAGAACAGAGTTATCAAAGTTGGTTCTGAAGAAATATTCCTTCATCCATATGAGGACAAAACCGTGCCAGCCGTTGTCCTGGAGGATACTGTGGTACCTGGTAGAAGCGAAACGATCATAGTGGCCAGACTGCAAGGAACTATTGACGAAGGAATACCTGTGATGATGGAACCATGGAACCATGATGAGGAGGTCGGTCGAGGAATTTTGATAGGAAAAGAATTGGTCACTTCTGCTAAAGAAATTCCAGTACGAGTTATAAATGTCAATGATCACCCAATTACGATAAAGAAAGAGACCAAAGTTGGAACCTCCGTACCAGTAACATCTATTATTCGACAGACAGCTATTCCCGATAATTCCAACGATAAGTTTGAACAAATGGTGGCGGTTGCTGGTACATCTTTAAACCGAGAAGAGAAAAGAAAAATGAAAGATTTTCTTCATCGGTATCGCAACATTTTTGTACCAAAGGGGGGTAAGACAGGACGTACCTCTGCTGTAAAACATAAAATTGACACGGGTGATGCCAAGCCAATTCGTCAATCAGCTAGAAGATTACCACAGGCAAAGAGGCAAGAAGCTGAAAGGATTGTCCGAGAAATGGAAGAAGATGGAGTGATAGAACCCTCTACCAGTCCATGGGTCTCTCCGGTAGTCTTGGTCAAGAAAAAGGATGGAACTACGAGGTTCTGTGTAGACTACCGTCAGTTGAACAATGTTACCAAGAAGGACAGTTATCCTCTGCCTCGAATCGACGATACCCTGGACACTCTAGCTGGAAGCAAATTATTTTCTACCTTAGACTTGAAGTCTGGTTATTGGCAGGTAGAAATGGACCCAAGAGACAAAGAAAAGACAGCCTTTACCACCGGTTCTGGATTATTTCAGTTCAATGTCATGCCATTTGGACTATGTAATGCTCCTGCGACATTTGAAAGGCTGATGGAGAACGTATTGAGGGGGTTGTCTTGGAAAACGTGCCTGGTCTACTTAGACGACATCATAGTCTTGGGGGAGACATTTGAAGAACATCTGAAAAACTTAGAAGATGTTTTTAAAAGACTTCAAGCTGCCCAACTGGTGCTGAATCCAAAGAAATGTCAGTTATTCCAAGACAAAGTTAATTATCTGGGTCATATTGTCAGCAAAGAGGGCGTGTCTGTAGATAAGGACAAGGTCGCTTCTATCAAACAATGGCCACAACCAACTGATAAACATCAAATAAGAAGTTTTCTTGGTCTATGTACATACTATCGCAGATTTATCAGAAAGTTTTCAGACATTGCTAAGCCATTAACACGCCTTACAGAGGAAACGAGAGAGTTCTGCTGGGATGAAAACTGTCAAACCGCTTTTGAAACTCTGAAGAAGCATTTAACCGCAGCACCGATATTAGGCTACCCACAACCGGAAGGAGAATTTATTTTGGATACAGATGCCAGTAATGTCGGAATTGGAGGAGTCCTTTCACAGATTCAAGATGGACAAGAGAGAGTCCTGGGTTATTTTAGTAAAGTACTCTCCAAACCTGAGCGGAATTACTGCGTTACGAGAAGAGAACTTCTGGCAGTTGTGAAATCGGTGGAACACTTCTACCAATATCTTTATGGAAGAAAATTCTTAATCCGGACGGACCATGCAGCCCTAAAATGGCTAATGCAGTTTAAGAACCCTGAAGGTCAAATTGCCAGGTGGATCGAACGACTCCAAGAGTACGACTTTAGGATCGAACATCGAGCTGGGATAAGTCACAGAAATGCAGACTCCCTTTCCAGAAGACCGTGCCCAGAAGAGTGTTCTCACTGCAGTAAGACAGAATTAAAAGAAACTGCAATACTACGAACAACTGTAGTTAACGACGACTGGGCACCTACTAAAATTAAAGAAGAACAAGATAATGATCCTGTCTTAAAGAAAATGAGAGAATGGAAGATAGAAGATCGTCGACCTACTTGGCAAGAAGTGTCAAAATTCTCTACAGTCCTTAAATCATATTGGGCTCAGTGGGAGTCTTTCATTTTGGAAGGCGATTTATTAAAGAGAATAATTGAAAACGATGACGGTTCCGTTAACAGAAAGCAATTGGTTATACCAAAGAGTAGAGTAGCCGAAGTACTACGACAGTTACACGACAGTCCATCAGGAGGTCATCTTGGTGTCAAGAAAACCTTGCAGAGAGTTCGGGAAAGGTTTTATTGGATGAATAGTTCCGATGATGTTAAGGACTGGTGTAAGAAGTGTACCATCTGTGCTGCTAGTAATGGACCTCAGAAAAGAGGAAAGGCTCCCATGAAACAATATAACGTTGGTAGCCCATTTGAGAGAATTGCTTTAGATATTGCTGGACCGTTCCCCACTACTGAGAATAAGAATAAATACATGTTGGTGGTAATGGATTATTTTACGAAGTGGGTTGAAGTCTACGCCATTCCAAATCAAGAGGCAGCAACTGTCGCAGACGTGCTAGTGAAGGAGTTTATTTGCCGATATGGAGTGCCCTTGGAGATTCACAGTGACCAAGGAAGGAATTTCGAAAGTCAACTCTTTCAAGGAATTTGCGACCATTTAGGAATGAAGAAAACAAGAACTACAGCATTGCACCCACAATCAGATGGAATGGTAGAACGCATGAATAAAACCATTGGCAAATATCTATCAAAAGTAGTATCCAATCACCAAAGAGACTGGGACCAGTATATTTCGCTCTTTGCAATGGCTTATCGATCCGCCGTCAATGAATCAACAGGTCAAACACCAGCAAAAGTCTTGTTTGGACGCGAGATGAGGTTACCATGCGACCTCGAGTTTGGATGCCGACCTGGAGAGGATATAGCTGGAGAAGACTATGTAATCCAGTTACGTAGAAAAATGGACGACATGCATGATTTGGTTCGCTCCCATCTCCAAGTTGCCAGTGACAGGATGAAGAAACGGTATGATACCCAAGCTATAGAAGGATGTTTCCAAGAAGGTGACAAAGTCTGGCTCCATAACCCGAAAAGACGGAAGGGGTACTCACCAAAGTTACAACAATCTTGGGAGGGTCCATACATCATCAAGAAAAGAATCAATGACGTCATATACCGTATAATAAAGACCCCGAATGGAAAACCTAAGGTAGTACACCGAAACCGACTGGCGAAATTTGAAGGAGATCATGACCAGGAAGAAGAAGTCGTAAATCAAGTCCAAGATACACCCGACCTTGCTTTCGAAGAATTTATGGGTGCATATGGAGGTACTGGGAAAGCTAGATACGGCGTGACTATTGAGAGACAGCAAGACCTGTTCACACTTCCTGATGACTACTCATTAGCCCATAGCGTTTCCGCCACTATCAGCGACGGCCGAGGATTAGCGTCTGTCTTTCGAAGGAAGTTTGGTCGATTGTCAGAACTTCGAAATCAGTTACCAGCCACTGGGAAGGCTTTGATACTTCGAGATGACTCCCGTTGCCTCTTCTATCTAATTACCAAGAATACCTACCAAGACCAGCCCACTTATCGAAATATATGGGAATCATTACTTAACTTGAGAGAGCACGTATTAGAGTCCAACATACAGAAGCTAGCCATGCCAAAGAGTGCAACTCATTGGATTGGAGGGTCATCCGAAATATGGTGGAAGTAATCTTTCAAGATACCGAAGTCCAAGTGTTGGTATGCAGCCATTCGCCCCGTGTCCAGCTGACATCAAAGACCATTCCATGTTATTTCCATGCAACTGGAAATTGTAGACGAGGATTCAGTTGCAAGTATCTCCATCCAGTCTCAATTCCGTAAAAGTTCCAGGAGGAACTATCTCTTAAGGAGGGGGCAATGTTGTGCGAGTACGCCCCTGGCGCTATGATCAGACGCGAAGGAAACGAATGATACGAGAGTCTTCGAGAATATACGGCGCCCGATGAGCGAAGCATCTAGACTCGATACGATCGAGAATAGACTGGAGTTCTGGAGTATGCTGGAACAATACTCACCTATATATTAAGGACCGATTTGAATATTGGAGTTAGTTAGTTAGTTAGTTAGTTAGTAGTATGTTGTTAGATAAATGCGAATAGAAATATTGTATTACATAAATTAAAGTATTGTAAATAAATTGTGTTATATAAATTAAACAGTGTTAGTGATGTAAATAGTATAAAAATAAATTAAAAAGACTAGTAAAAAATAAATAAACGTTACAATATTGTTATTTGACCATGGTCTCTACGTTCAGGTTTCAGCCTGCAAAAAATGTACAATTAAATATCGAGGCGACATGCAAAAATTTCAGAAAATTCTTTTAGTTACCATGGTAACTAGACAAAAGTAAGGTATATTATTGTTTAAAAAGTAGAGGTGTGAATTTTTCAGTATAAAAAGGAATGCTTGGATTTAGTAAAGAACATTGAAGATTACGCGTTTTCATTGGACGAAATCACAAAATTGTAATAGTTTGACAGGTGAATAAAATAATCATCCTAAAATTACAGGTCCAGATACAAAAGTCATAGTTATTTTTAATAAGCTAGATGTTAAGTCTAATATGTTGTAACTCATCCTAACTATGTCATTTTTTCAATATCAAAAATATAATATTATTGCAATTTTTCATACAAAGTTTGTGTGCTTTTATTACCAAAAAAAAAACTTCATAAAATATTTACGAGTACTAAATTTCTAAAAGAACTAAAAGTAAAATTAAGCAGTGATCTTAACTTGTCGCCACAAAACCGCCCTAGTCTGGTCATACACAAGGGTGAAGATTGTAATAAAGAGAACTTTGTTCTAGATTTCAAATTTCGACTTATTTCATGATACCTATATCAAACACATAAAAAAATATGCAGTACAAAAGTGTATTATTTTGTGTTACAAACAACAAATGAATTTTACTTTCTTGTGGCGTTTACAAATTAACCAAAGTACGTAATAAGAACACAGAAATTGAAATTTAATATTAATTAAAATTAGATTTACCATATTTTTGTTGTTAAATAATCGTATATTAAACAACGCTTTTCACATGGAATTCTGTTATGACACGAGTTCAAGTTTAGTTTTAAAGGACGAGTGTCACAACAACCATATGAAATAAGTTGTTTAAGTATAATATTTTTCATATTTAAATGTTAATGTTTTCAAATATTTTAAAGTTACTAATACACCAATAATAATATATTATATAAATAAAAGATGATATTCATATTCACAAATACTTTGTTAAAGAACAATATAAAATTAATAAATTGCTATTAGCCACAAATGTCATTGTCAATAGTCTTGTCATTAGATACTTCAATCATGTCGCCAACCATTTAAAACAAAAATTTGCGTGCCTAAAAGATACATTACGATACGCAAATGCGTGTTATAATGAAGATTTTTATAAGTGCAAAATATAAAAAGTGATTTTAAAGCACTCAGTGCCTTAAAGTGACATTTTTACGGCTTCTATGGAGTGCTTAAAATGGCACATGCGTGCCTTAAACATGTACTTTTAACACTTATATCATAAATAACTATTTAATGTTTACAATATGTATATTTGATTGTGTTGAACTTAAAAAACCGCTTTATGGCACTGCTGTCAAAAGTAAATTGTCAGATTTTAAAAGCAAACGTCAAAATATTTAGATTATATTTATTAACATTAAAATTAATGGTACAATTAGTGCAATCAATTTATTAGAACGTTTATATTGTATGATATGCTTGCCTTAAAAATGTACTTTTAACAATTATATCATAAATAACTATTAAAAATATTCTAATAAATATAATAAATCTATTTTTCAAAATATTTTTAAAGCATATTATTAGTATTAAAGTATATTATTAACAATTTGGTATTGAAATAAAAATAAATAGAAATAAAAATAAAATAAGTAATAATTCTTTATTTTTGGAAAATAATTTTATTACAATTTTCTTGTTTCCCAAATCACTTTTTAAAAGGGATGTGTTGCATTCTGGTGTCCTGGGAGTAGCTTCTATTGTTAGAGGATCATCAGAACAATGAGAGATGCTGGTTTCTGAAAAAGAAATATTAAATATTATAAAACTAAGTTGTTAATATAAGACTCATAATTAGAGGTTAAGAATAAAATTGTAGACTAACCCATAATAGTAGGTATTTCAACTTCCCTATTTGTTAAAAAGATCAGGTCTGAATAATGCGAATCTGGAAGGTGGATGCCTGAAAAAAATTATGTAAGCTCTTGTTATTTAAAAAAGTTTTTGCGTTAATTCACAATCAAAATTTTAAAATCATTCCCTCACCTGGAAGTTTTATAGTAGACACAGCATTTCGGTCAGAAAAACAGTCTTTTGTAAAGTGGTCCATGCAGATTTTAAATTTGTAGTGGTCCTTTCCAGTCACATTAACCGAATTTGGTTAATTTAAAGCATCACACTATTTTTTTCGGATCTATAAATATAATGTAACATAATATTTATCCTATATTAATATGAAGCTTTATAAAAATAAATTCCTACCTGTAGATCCTTTGATAAACTATGCACTTTTTATAGTTATTTTTATAAAGGCAACCCTCAACAGAAGACATAAAAACCATATTTTAACTGCAAAAACTCTAACTGGAAAATATAACTACTAACGAGAAAATATAACTATTAACAAAAAAATACAATAATTACTAAGAAAATACAATACTATCTATCACACAAGTACAAAAACTCAAACTGGAAAATATATCTACTAACGAGAAAATACAATAATAATTCATAAAATAAAATACCAACTACTAAACAGTATTGTTGACAACATTTAAATTCAAAATTGTAATGTCATTAACGGATTTCCTGTTGGTTGTGATTTTATTTTCGATAGTGGCTACTTCCGTGACCTGAGTATTAA
This sequence comes from Ophraella communa, assembly GCA_035357415.1. Classification (NCBI taxonomy): domain Eukaryota; kingdom Metazoa; phylum Arthropoda; class Insecta; order Coleoptera; family Chrysomelidae; genus Ophraella; species Ophraella communa. Next base: position 15,156,277 of record CM068995.1, on the reverse strand, counting down.
CTACTAAGCGTGGACCTGCTATGCCTAGGGCATGAATATTTTTATCCACTTGCATTTCTGTCTTTTATGTGAATTATTTATCCATTGCCTTCCTTAAGTGAAAGTGGTACTACGCTATAGTACGCTACTGTCAAATCTACGAAGACTAATGCGTTGGGAGATCATGGGCTAATATTTTCTCGATAACCTGCTTTAAAGAGAATATGCTATCTATATGAATATGCTACCTGCCCGGAAGCCGTCCTTTATTTCGTTTTATCTATCTGTAGTTAGAGCAGATTTTTTTTTCTTATTTTTGTAAATATTAGTAATATTGGCGTTTTGTGGTAAATCATGTGTTCTATAGAACAAAGTAAAGACGTGGGCTAGTAATTCCCATAAAATTGTTGGTCCACTTTTTAGTAATTCATTCGGTATCCCTTGTGGAGCACATGTTTTTTAGGGGTTTGATAGCATCTTGCATTGTTTCAACACAATATCCGAATTATAGTCTTTTTTCAGTCAGGAGTGTACTTTTGTACTTTTCCAGTTTCTTTCCTATATTAGTTCCAAGGCTTTTTACAGTTTTCCATGCTTCCCTAGACCTTAATGAGCCAATGTATTTACCAAGTTCCCAAAAGTGAATAATTGAACATTCTATAATTAAAAATGATTTTAAATTCATTGAACTTACTAGCGTTATTTTAAACTATAGCCATAAAAGTAACAAAGAAATGGATGGTGAGAATGACAAGTGATGGTATATACTTTGAAAATTTGGTAATTTAACGAATAGTCTTGATTAATATTCTGAGACACTTAGAGTTTTGTATGTTTTTTAATGTAGAGAGGTCAATAAAAGTTAAGTACTTTAAGTATTATGTCAGGTTAAAGTAAAAATTAGTTGCAGGATGAATTCAATTTTGTTGTATTTTTGCACTAGTGTCGTACTTAAGCGGATGAAGTTTTCTTTATGCTTCAATTTACGTTTTAATGCAAAATGTATAAATTAAAAGAATATAAAAATGTTAATTTCTGTTTAAAAATTCTTTTGACTCCTTTAGAGTAAAATTTTAGTTTCAATCATGCAAAAATATAACCTTTACGTTAAAAAATAAAAAAGTTGTTGGAATGAATAAATATTAAAATAGAATAATTTGGAATGCAGAATTATTGCGATAGTTAACTAAACGAGAAATTTAACCCTTTAGTATTTGCATTTAAATAAACACTTAATAAAAATAATTGTAAAATTTAGGCAATTAGAAAACGACCCCACGGAATGGAAGGGTTTTTTTATCAAAAGGGAAACTCCGCCGATATATTCGTTACCGCAGGTAAAACAAAGACTTGAAAAAATATTTGCAGAACTGAATAAATTTCCATTCGTCGAGGAGGAGCCGGTATGTAAACTAACTGACGAGCCTTTGAGTCAGCCGGGTGCAATTAGTACATAAAAGATAAAATGGCAGAAAAAGCCAACGACATAGAAATAATAAAGAATGCTCGGTTTAATGATGCTTGCTTTGTACTTGAGTAGCCATTTGGAATGGATTTCAAGTGTACGCAATTTTGTACTTTCCTCTTTCACTCAGTGTCGAGTCTACTGTTTTGTCTTTGCCTACTCTTTTTATTCTTCTACGGTAGTTTATATTTAATGCCACGAGGCATTAATTATTTTTTTAAGAGATAGATATTGCTTTTGATGTTCACTTTTAAGCATTCACCAAAAGATATTACAATATTCGTTAAGAAAAGTCAATAGAGTTTTAATTAACACTGAATATTCCTTACACAGTCATTACGGTCTTAAATGATATACAGTATTTTATAAAAACAATCATTTTTAGAAGAATGTTATTATAATAATAAATATAGCTTTTCTACTCCCTTGATTACCCCAGTCGTCATTCACTCTGATAAATAGGATCACATTTAATTCTTATGAACCTCATATTCAATTTACATTAGAAAAAAAAAGACTAAGAACATAGTGTACCATTTTTAGACACAAAATTTATTAGAAAAGAGAACACTATTAATATAGATTGGTACAGAAAACCAATACATTCTGGTAGAATAATGAATTTTTGGTCATATCATAAATTTTCGACTAAAATTAATTTAATAATGCAAATGAAAAAAAGTACATTGTTTTCGGATCCTATTTTTCATAATAAAAATTTTAAAATTTTACATAAAATGTTTTTAGAAAATGGTTATACGAATAAATTAATAAAAAATGTATTAAATAATAATTCTTACAATATAAATACATAATATGATCAAAATAATAAAGAATTAGACATTCAAACATTCAAAAATATCATTACCATACATCAGAGAAATTTCATCTAAATTAAGTAGAATTTTTAAACCACCAAATAATATTCAAATTACGAGTAGAACATGCCTTACCTTAAACAACATTTTTAGCAAAGTAAAAGATACAACTCCAATTTTGGATTTATCTAATGTAGTATATTGTATTCCTTGTTCTGCTTGCGACAAAAAATACATAGGTCAAACTGGTCAAAGATTAAAACAACGTTTATCCTTGCATAAGAGTGATGCCAGGTTATATCCTGAAATATGTGAATTGGCTAAACATTCAAGAACTAATGACCATCTTACCGATTATGCTTCTGTTAGTATTTTGGATGTACAAATGAACAATAAAGAAGGCTTTTTTTGGAAATGGCATCTATATCACAAGACAATAATAATATAAGTAAAAAAAGTGACCATAAAAATCTAAGTGACATTTATTATTATTTGATATAATAAAAAATAAAGATCAAAATAATACTAAAAATTCTTGACATCTATTTGACATTTTTATTTTGATTTTTAATTGACATTTTCAAAGCTTAATTCAAAATTATAAAAAAGAATAGGAATTGTTTTATCATAAAACAATTAAATATTTAGTAAATTAATCAAAATTATTATATTATTTTCTACTCTTTTTGTTGTTTATGCATTTTGACGTTATTTTGTTCTATAAATAATTTGACTTAAAAAAAATATTTTTTTAAATTCCAAATTAAAGTTAAAATAGTTTTTTATGTTATATTTATCAAGTTGTTAACACCAATTTTGTTTTAACTCTAACTTATTCCTTGAAAATGAAATAAACATATTTCGGAAGCTTGGAAAACAAGTAAAAGAGTTTTTTTAAAAAACATTGCCGTTTACCCCAAAAATTCTGGTTTAATACCTATTAGTCGGCAAATAACATAAATTTGATTAATAATTTATATTATTTTTAGTAAATTTATTGTTTAGAAGTTTCACGAGCGGTAATGAATCTTGTTATATATTCCTAAATCAACAACCAATTATTTCACACTACTTTTATAAGATGTTAGCACCTATCTCGTAAAAATTCCAAATGAGTTATACGGTCAAGAAATTTATGAGCATCTGAGTATTTTTGCTGTTATTTCATTTACTAAACGTGGCCTTTTTTACATGTTCTTAAGCACTCCATTTTAATTCGGTATTGGAAAGTTATTTCTTCAACCATATATTTAAAGATTTTCTGCAAAATCTAACATCCGAAGCTTCTAGTCCATATCTTTCTTGGTCATTGTAAACTTTGCGAAGCAAACATAACTGTCTTACTGATTACGTAATGGTGTTTTGGAGTTTCTTGATACCTACCAATTATTTGGAGTATGAAAGTGGTAAGATACAACAATATTAATGCCTGGGGATTAAGATAACTATATAGAAAAACCAGAAAAAAACTATATCATGCTGATTTTTACAATAACTTAATATATGTGTGTTACAATTACGTCTTATCTATGTATAAAATGAAGACTCAGTAAACAGTTTAATAGTGGAGAATTTCCAAGATTTATTTGTTCATTAACAACTTTAAATTGTTGATCTTTTTATTTCAAGTTCTTCAAGGAAATCGAAATTTTGTTTTTTATCACAAATTTGAATGTCATTGGTATGTATTATCTAGTTATTGTAATCTATATGGTCTTAGGTAGTCATTGAATTTTGCTTTAAATTTTTTACAACGAAGTACAGGAAAAAAAGGGACCCCTAGATCACCTGATCAAAACTCATTAGATTCTTATGGAATTATTTAAAATCTATATTATCACAATACTAAATTAGATAATAAATACAGAATAGAGTGTGTGGTACGTAATGTTAAGGACGAAAGGAATGACTGGTCAATTTACTGTTAATTTTCATTTCTCTTCTTTTGTTGTAAATCCTATTAATTGAATAGTAACTACGTAATTTCATTTATTTTTTTTATTATATTCAGTAAAGTATAACATTTCATAAACTATTTTCATAATTATTTTCTTATTTTACCCACCCAGTACCAATTTAAAACGCGAATTTATGCGTTACTTTTTGGACGAACTGTATACACCAAAGTAAGTTCAGCATGTTAACTAGCAAAGATATACCATGGCTAATAAGAGAAGCTTTGTGTTTGTGTAATTTCTTAGTGTGAACACCTAACCAGATGATCCTATTGACCAATCTAACATAACTAAATTACACCTGGTCAAACTTATGTTTACATTGTGCTTTCAGGTATCTTATACTTATGTAAATTTTTGTAGTGTTGAACAAAATAAATCTTTAAAACAGCTGAATCGAAAAAACTACACTGTTTGCCAACCAGGCACCATCTTGAATTTTTAAAAAATCCTTTGCTTTGGATTGTCTAATGCGCATTTTGGTGCTTTTTGTTCTTTTTTCTTACGTCTATACTCTTCAAATACTTTTCGTGGCAAAGTTGTATGCACTTCGATCTACAAAGATCTTTTGAACTCTAGGACGCCAACACTTCTAGAAAAGTTAAACTTATATCGTTTATCTATCTTGGACCTATCTGTTTACCACATCAGTGAACCCTCTTCTAGCTCTGGTTCGACTTATTTACCCATATGTCAGTTTCCTATAACCATTCCATCGGTGTCTCAAACTTAACTGGCATGGTAGTTAATGGTAGATGTAATAGTGCTAGTAGATTATTATTCAGGATCCTTAGATAGCAACCAAATCACCAGGTTTTAAGGTTTGTGTCTGTTGCAGTCGTCAGGCACCAGCTACAGCCTCTCTCACAATGCAATATTGCAAAGAAGGTAGACCAAGCAATGCCCCTAAGGCTGCTGTAGGGCACGTTGTCATTGCCCCTTTTATTTCTAGACGAGGTATCCATTGCATTTTCTGCAACTTAGCATATGCCGTAGATTGTTTAATTTTAGACCATCACCCTAATGATGCATAGGTGACCATGGGCTTAATAATCGTTTGGTGTGACGAGAAGATCATTTTCGGTTTTAAGCCTCAAGTCTTCCCAAATGTCCTGCGGCAAGTCCATCTCGCCACTAAGGCTTTTGATAATATTTTTCCTAGTTAGCGTTCCAAGTTAGTTAATGATCCAGGTTCACTCCTAAATATTTTACCTCCTTGGAAAATTTTAGTTCAATATTCTCATAGTTGGAGCGATTAGAGAGTAACTGTGTCTCCTGCTGAAAACATTATTTTACCTGGATTGGCCTTAAAGCTTTTTTTCAGGCACCATTTTTTCATTATTTCTAGGGCACTTTGCAATAAGTTTGAGATACTTTAATATGCTTGCCTCTGATAGTAGTGAACAGGTCATCTGCATACTCTTTTATGGTAAAACTAGAGTTTTGACAGAAGGTCGTCACTATTAGAGGCAAGCATAATAAACTTAATGCAAATTGCCCTTCATATGCCCAATAAAGAAATGGTGCCAGAAGGAAGGTCTTAAGGTCAATCAACCTAGGTACCACAGCAAAAGCGATAGCACTCCTCCTTGAGGACACCCTTTAGCTGTAACCATGGTCACCGATTCTCCCCCTATATTAGTTGTAATAATTCTAGTTCTTAACATTAACTCTATCCATTGTACTAGTGAGGCCTCTATTTTCCCCTTCTTTTTTAGTGCCTTTTTGATGAAAATAAACGAGGTGTTTTCGAAAGCACCCTCTTTGTTAATAAAAGCGCAAAGCGCTATCCCTTTAACCAATAGTATCTTTTTTATGCTTTCAGTTGAGCATTGTAGAGTACTTACAGTGCATTTGCCTGTTGGATAGCCAACTTTCTTATGTAAAGTGGCAATCTCCCAAGATTTTCGCTTCTTATGGGATGATCTATTATTTTTTCCATAGTTTTGAGGAGAAAAGAAGTAAGGCTTATGGGGCGATCTATGGGGCGATAAGACTTTGGATCATTCATGGGACGTCTTGATGTCTTGGATATAAATACCACCTGCGCTCCCCTTCATGCTTTGGGTATGTATTCGAAGATAACGCTGGCTTTGAAAAGCCGTTGTAAATACGGCTATAATTGATCCAACCCATTTTAAAGTGTGGTAGGAAAAATCCATCTTTATCCGGCAGTTTAATAGGTTTCAAACTTTTAATTGCCATCTAATGTTACCAGCAAAAAGGGGAAAAGCCATTAATACAAGGTGGAAAAGGGAAGGACAGGATTTGAAGGGACTTTATAAAGGATTGAGCTTGCTAGTAAAAGATTGTCTGATACACTGGAGGGTTGGGACAATATCGGGTTCAAAGCGAAAGCAGCACTTCTTTGTCGTATTCGAGGTGTATTTATTTTGGTTGTTGGTTTTTATGAAAATGTAAAACAGTAAGTATTACACAAACTAATAAGTAAACAATTTTTAATATATATAACGAATGTACCTTTCAGGGTTTATTATGGTTAGCACAGAACAGAAGAGTCTTACCTCTAATAACTTCTAGAAGTTCTTCGGAGGATACAAATATTAGTGTTTTTGTGTAAAAGATTTAAAGTTGTACAATCTTATAAAATAACTGATTTAAGTGACAATCAGATAAGTCTACAAACGCTAAATAACTAAGAACCATTTGTTTTAAAAGTTAACATAATGTACTCTTATTTTTAAATAATAAAGTTTAAAGCTTATCTGCTCAGATTGGTAGCTCTCTGGAGTCCTTGTTGTTGCAGGTTTAGTAAAAATACCTCAGGACAGCTTGAAACAATACTCTCCTACTGGGTGACTAGAGATGTTAAGTAGCTAGATCAGGCACTATGGTACAGGTATCTTTATTATAGATTGTTTTCCAAAGTAGGACTTATAAAGTCAGTATTCATAGCCATTAGATTGAAAGGAGGAATAAAAATAAAAAAAGGCCTGAAATTACATTAATAGTTATTAGTAATTTGGAATAATATTTAAATCAAAATTAGAGTATTTAGTTCTAAATTAGAGTATGTAATTTTCAAAGAAGTATATTTAATTGATTTTGTTTTAGTAGTTTAGTTTATTAGAATTAGAAATAGAAATTATTGTTTAGTTTATTAGAAATTATATATTTAGTTTAAATAAGTTTGTATGTATATAGTTAATTTATTTTATATTTTTCTAAAGTAGTTTCTTTTAATAGTGTTTATTTTTATTTTATTTGACTCACCTCTGTTGGAGTGGGGCCTAATAGTAGATGCTCTAGATTTAATTGATTTCTTTGTTAGATAAAAAATGTAAGTAAATGTATCCAAGGAATATATACTAATCGATAGGCCTAAAATAATAAAATATCCATTTGTAGATTATTTTAGATCGAAATTTAAATTTATTGAATCAAGATCACTGTCTTTCATAAACTCACCTTCGGTGAAATGTGGCCAAAAGATACTCCGTAGAGTAATTTGTATTAAAATCGAAATTACAAAATAAATGAAAATTATATATCCACACAAGTGTTAATTTATACCTATAGGACTCACAAATTAATATTTTCTATTTTTTTGAAATTTCTCATAAATCCGCAAAATGCGTTCACTTTCCTTTACAGAAAACGTGATTTTATTAAAAGAAGGTTTTTTTTAAAAAAACCACTTTTTTGACTACTTAAAGGTCAAGTTTATGCCGGGAAAGTTAGGGAATTTATTATTTAGTATTACCACCACTGTTATATTTGTAGACCTGCTACAGTTGATGCCTGTAATTAAGTTGCTAACTTAACATTAGTAATATAAGCTAGTTTTAAGCAAACAGTTTTTAAAATATTTGTTTTAATTGAATGTGATGATGTCATTAAATGTTTGGTTAAAGAAGGATGTCCGAGGAGCTACCACTGAATAGTTATTATCTAAATTGTTCAATTATTTTTGACCCGTAACACTAATTTTATTAATTGTAAAGATTTTATCTACTAGATGCCTGTTGAATCTATTTCAAGTCTCTTTTGGTTGAGTTCTTGATGGATTGTCATCTGACTTTAACTAAGATCTAAGAAAGTGAGTCTGTAATAGCAGTCTGCTGGGTCTTTCATGGATTCTCCGTTCGAATTTTCAAGTAAGCGGACTATTGCGAGTACTTTTTGTAGATGCTGTGCTGGAGCTAATTCCGTTATACCTTCAAAATATCCTCTTAAACCTATGTAGGTCTTTGTTGTACTTAAATCTTTTTTGTAGTCCTCCCAGATTACTATACTCTTAGCTCTCTTGAGGAGCTGTCTAGCTCTTATTTTTATGCTGAATAATTATGTTATTAGTCTCTTGAATGTCTTTAGTTGCTTATGGAAATGTAAGTCTCAGTATATATGTAATATTTTTAAGAGTGTTTATATTTATTGGTGATGCTATTAACCATATTCAATCTTTCTTATTTCTGTTTTTCAGTTTAATTTAAATTAATAATTAATATCATTGTGATAATTATCAAGATAACTTTTTTGAGAAATTCGATTATCCAACCGGGTTTTCGAACAAAACTTTTAGTTATAACAGATTATCCTTTCTTACGGTTATTATCCACCATATATCTTGTAGGCACGACTCAGTGGCAGCCTAATGATATTTTGCTATGTTCATCAAGTTTATTTGTTTACTAAAACCACTCCTCTTTGTATAACAGAGGACGCCGCTTCGGCTTCGCTTCTCGTATGTTTATTGTGACGTAATCGCTCTCTATTGAGGCGTCTAGGATGGCTGTGAGGGTTGTTTGTTTTTTCGACACCAATTAATGTCGCTCGCTTCGATCGATGCCCCAGAATATAAACGACGCGACCGAAAGAAAAGAACGCAACAGGATGGTGAGACTGGAGTTTTTAAACGTTTTTTATAACGTCTAAAAAATACCAATGCGTTCTAAATCACAAAGCAAACATACTTGTAAAATAATTTATCATTATACACTAGTTGCAGTTCCAAGAATAATAGACTATTTTTTATATTACGTAGATGTAACTTAATACCTTTTTTTTCTATATTTTAATTGCGCATTTTGATGTAACATAATATTTTTGTTTTTTAACCTCTATTAAAATATTTGTTTTTGTCACGTACTAATTAGCATATAAAGACACGAATATATTCAGTTTGGGATTTTGACTTTTGTTACTTACTTCTGTTGGATAATATTGTATTAATAAATAATTTGTAAAAGTTTGTTTTTTAAAAAGTGTTTCAAGTTTGAATAAACATAATTGGCGCAGTCAGTAGGATCCTGAAAGTAACTTCATCGTGTCCTTCAGTTCCAATCGTTTTTTCAGTAAAATAATTTCGCCGCTCCGTAAGAAGAATCCAGATAAAGAAGGAAAACCATTAATTTTACCAAAAATTGAAATTTTATCTCTTCAAACACGAAAAACATTTCTAAATTCAAATATAAGTAAAATCAATTTCGAAAATCTTTACGAAATCAATCAATTATCAAAACAATTAACACCTATTAAAGAAACCAACAGTGGTTCCATTATTATATCAACAACAATTGGATGGTCTACAACAATATTAATTGTAATTCTAATAACAGTAATAACATTAAGAAGAAGAAGAAAGAAATGCAACAAAATCAAAATTCTCACCGAAATAGAATTAGAAGTCATTCAGAATAGTCCCGAAGAAGAACGAAAAACTATTTCTTCTATTTTTTGTCTTAGGGATAGAGGAGTTACAGTTCCAAGAATAATAGACTATTTTTACATTACGCAGATGTAACTTAATGCCTTTATTTTTCTATATTTTAATTGCGCATTTTGATGTAACATAATATTTTTGTTTTTTAACCTTTATTAAAATATTTGTTATTGTCACGTACTAATTAGTATATAAAGACACGAATTTATTCAGTTTGAGATTTTAACTTTAGACTTTTGTAAGATAATTTTGTATTAATAAATAATTTGTAAAAGTTTGTTTTGAAAAAAGTATTTCAAGTTTGGATAAACATAATTCACTTTTGTTTTTTTTATTTACTTTTAAATCTAATTGTCATTAATATCATTACAACAGTAATTTTCAAAACATTCTAAATAACGAAGTAAATATCTACTGACAAGAGTGATTGTATAAATTATAGTAATCATTCTGAAACATTTCGAAACGTGACTACGTCAAAATATTTCAAGTTTGGTGAATAATGACTGTAAGTTGAAGGTACGTGATATAATTAAAGTGATAAATCATCATCTAACGGCTTTCCAATATTTTAATTTGGTCAAATATGCGCACACTACAATTTTAGAAAAAGTGACGGTTTTCATTTAAATAGTACTTGGAATAACTCCTGGATTTTTATTGTAAAACCAAAAAAAATCAAGATTGGCGTTCGACAATTTAAAAATTGTTTTATCTTTAAACTTATAAGTTAATAATAATTTCGTTATTGCAGGATTAAAAAAAATCCTATATAAATCATAGAGTCTATAGTCGGAACATACTTTTAATGAAGTCTTTAACATAACTCTATGGTTTTGAATCATGTTCTTGGGCGTTTTTGCCTATTTTTATATTTTGAACATGCTGATAAATTAAAAATTCTTTATAAAAACTTTATGAGGGGTCTGGGACCCTTTAATAATTATGAAAATATTTTTTTTCCGCGGAAACACTTAGAAATAGAAAAATTTGCTAAAATTGTAGATTAAAAGTAAACATAACCTATCACTTACTTGTTATTAATGCGGCAATTATTTTAATCTTGAGAACATTTTCGAGTTAAATAAATATTCTTAAGATAATTTTAAACACAAAAAATATAAAATTAAATTTTGGAAACTTGTTTTCTTGTTAATTTTATTTCACAGAATTTTTAACTTTATTGTTTATTTTTACAAACTGTCAATTTTGTCAATACTACTAATTGGCCAATTTGGTTAAAACTTGATTTTAAAATGTTGCCAAGATCTACTTTACATATATAGATTATTTAAAAAGAAAACGCACACTTCCCTATTTCCCCATTTTATTTTTTCAAATTTAAAAATACAATTGTTGTAGTTTTCCGTATTCTTTAACTGTCGAATTTTAGTTCTCATAGGTAATGACAGTTTTTCATTTGGATTTTTTACTATTTTAATTCGAATATTGATGTGAGCGATGCTAATTTATAATACACTTTGATCTGTGTCATTTGGTCGGGAAAAGGGTTTAAATATTTTTGTTTTCTTGAAATTATACTATATACAGTGTGAAAACCACTTATGGAATAAAATTATTTGTGGGGTTAGTTTAGAAGATTATAAGAAACGCTGGGATCCGTCAACTTCAAAATTCAAATGTGAGTTGAATGAATGAATGAATGAATAAGCGAAAGAAATTTGGTGGAGATTTGATAATGTATACGGGGGTTAGAGAATAAATAGAAGAGCCCAGATTAGGATTTAAGATCCTCTGCAGGGCTAGGGTGGCGTTGTTTTAGAGTGGAAGTCGCGTTGCCCTGGATGAATTGAGTGGTTGGGAGATAATGGCTAGGTGTGGCAGAAGAGTGCCTATGGGTCTAGCGAGGCTGGGGTTTGGCTTTTGACTCGAAGAACTCGCAGAGAACGGGCCCAAATTTGGGCGGCGATTGGACATCGTGGGGATTCGGGTACAGAGCTGTGGCTGTATTGTTCCCTTCCTGTCAGCCATTCGGTAAGTGTTATAGGGAAACCACAGAAAACCTATAACCTGACAGAGAAATGTAAGTTTTTGAAACATAAAATTTAAATGTACAGCGTGATAAACGCAAGTCTGGCATCGTCCATGATCTATATTTTTAATAAAACACCCTGTATATTTTTATTATTTTAAAAGCTCCTTAACAATACGATCTCAACGAACTATACCATGAATTGTACAGGGTATTCAAGATAAAAAATACCTAAAATGTTTGACGTAATTGATTTTTTACATTAAAACAAATGTTCTCCACCTTGTTGTTGGCAAAAACACTCCTATTAAAGTCGTCATAAAATTTGTTTAAAGTTTGATGTGAAATAGTCCGTATTTCTGTAGTTATTCTATCTTTGAGGTCTGCAATGCTAGTTGGCTGTGTTGCATATACTTTGTTCTTGGAATAACCCAAGGGCGTAGGGTCCAGCGATCTAGTTAGCCACTCGATAGTACCTCTTCGTCCAATCCATTTATTGGGGAAAATTTCATTCATTTCATTTATTCATTCATTAATCATGCTTAAATATATTTCAGCTGTCAAATGTTTATCATCAAAAATAGAACCAATAATATGATCACCTATGATACCTGCCCAAACGTTTAACTTTTGAGGATACTGAGTATGTGTCTCACGCATCCAATGAGGATTCTCCTTTGAACAACATCTACATTTTTGTCTGTTTACTTCCCCATTCAATGTGAATGTTGATTCATCGAAAAAAAGAATTGTACCAACAGCTATTTCATTTCTGTTAAATTTATTCATAATTCTTTCGCAGAAATCCATTCTACGATCTGGATCGTCTTCTATTAGTTCTTGTACTAAAGTCAATTTATATGGATGAAGTTTTTTTTCATGGAAACACCTTATAACAGTTGTGTGACTCACATTATTTTGACGAGAAATTTGACGTGATCTTGACGTTGGATCCTCCACGACACTTATATCCACTTTCACATCATCTTCAACGAGGTGCAGTTTTCTCTTTAATGGTTTGACATGTTCAAGTTCTCTGAATTGTGCATGAATTTTAGACTCAGTACCTTGTAAAATATTAAGCAACTGAGGATACCTCTGATTAAATAAGTTTGCCACTTTAACTTAACTTCTGCAATTATCGCCGTTTACACTACTACTACACCAACACACACTTTTAACCGCCTGACGCGAGTTTCGATAACCAAGTTATCTTCTTCAGAGACCGAAGGTAAACTAAAGCTATGTCTACAAACTAACCTTCTATATATAACATTTTTAGCGCCAAAATGTTTTCGCAATAAATCTTTTGGCGGCAAAGCCAATTTTAAAGCGCGTAAACATTTTTACAATAAGATTTCTTCTTATAAAATATAAAGTGGATTATCTGGGATAGGTCCTTTGTCCTTATTTAATCTATTTTTACACTTAATAATTTCAATGCATCCAACAATCTATTGTTCTATACATTTCTTAACAATTTTAAACTATCTACATTTACCGAATGGTTTTTGATAAAAGCATGTTCGGCAATACTAGATTTTTCTATGCGTCCATATTTTAGATGAGCTTAATGTTCTTTAAATCTAGTTTTAACCGATCTTTTTGTTTACCCAACATACTTTTTATCACAATTATTACAACTTATTTCATATATACTGCTTTTTTCCAGATCTTCTCTCTTATCCTTTGGATTTCCTAACAATTGTCTCAGGGTGGTACTAGTTTTATGAACTAAACCTAATCCCACCGTACCGAAAATTGCATTCAATCCTTTGGTATACGGAGGGATAAATGGTATTGAAATGAATTTCATATCGTTGTGTTCTCGCTGGAAAAAGGTGGTTTCACAAAGAGATTTCTTAAAACTATGACTATTGATTAGCTTATAAATGGTTTTTTTATCATATCCATTAAGTACAGCTATATCCTCAATAAAATTCTTTTCTCTGTTATATCTTGTTTTGTTTAAGGAAAACTAATTAATCGATGAACCAAAAAATGAAAACTTGCCATTTTGTGTTGACTACAGTGACAGTTGACTACCGCAATATATCTATACGTAGCGGTGTCTTTCCTAAAAATATCAAATTCTAACTTGTTATTAATTATAATTACTAATGTGTCCAAAAATGGTAACTGTTCATTATTTTCTAGTTCAAATGTAAATTTTATGCTTGTAAATTTTGAATTTAATTTTGAAATGAAATTTTCTACTGATGATTTTTTCGTATAAAAAACTGCAAAAATGTCGTCCACAGATCTACACCATATCCTTGGGAAATACTCGAGCTCTTGACTAATCTGTGTTTCAAAATTGCTCATAAAAAGATTGGCTATAAATGGTGATAAACAATTACCCATTGCTGTTCCTTCATATTGTTGATAAACCTGATTGTTGTATTGAAAATAATTTTGGTATTCAGTAGGTATTCAGTTCTAACTTCAACACACAGATTATTCAAGATGAGTAATTCTTCTAGATACTGTAAAGTTTGTGGAATCGGTACGCTAGGAAAAAAAGAACTAACATCGAACGAGATTAAAATTTTCCCATCTTCTAGAACAACATCTTAAACTTTCTTTATAAATTCTAATGAATTTTTAACTGAAAAACTGTTACATTTTATGGGTAGATTTTCAAACTCGTTCGATAACCATTTCGAAATCTTATAACTAGGTGTACATTTAGCTGAAACAATAGGTCTCATTGCCTTCCCAGGTTTATGTATCTTAGGAAGGCAATAGAGCTTTGACAATGTAGGGTTACTAACAGTTAATTTATACTTTAACGAATCGGTGACAAGGTTCTTAAAACTTTTGAGTGTGCTTTTCACCGCGGAAATCATTTTATTTAGTAGATTTTTTGGAATCTTTACATAAGGACCATTCTTGATCAAGTGTCTTGGTTAAATATTTCATTAATACTTCGCACGATATTGTTTTTTGATTAAGAATTGACAAATACGATATTTAAATGTAAACACATTAACAACTGACAGACATTATTTACCGATTCGTGACCAAAAGATGTTAACAAAACCCAAAATATTGATACTTAGTGAATTAATTTGAGGTCTGCATTCAGGTAATTAAAAATAAAACATTATATAAAGTGTGAATCATTATTATTTTACAATTTTATGTATTTACTATCTTGAACAATATTATAAATAATTTCAACATTTCACAGACCCTACATGGTAAAGTTCGTTGAGATAGTATTTTTAAGGACATAAAAACATTAAAAATATAGATCATGGACGATGTCAGACTTTATTTATATCTAATTAAAAAGCTCATATTTGAATTTCAAACTTGACTGGTTTCAGCGTTTTTTATAATCTTCTAAACTAACCCCACAAATAATTTTATTCAATAAGTGGTTTCCACACTGTATATAAGTCACAAAAATACATGATATAGAATAAAGAGGCCACAAATTGTTAACACTGTATTTTCGGAATGTAAAGTAATTAGTCTACCTGATTGGTTTGTACTAATTGAAGAGAAATACAAAAAACTTTTTTACGGTAGTATCCGATTCAAAGAGGTTACTGATTATTTTGCAATAATTAATGAGAAGCTATTCCATGTAATCGCTTTATCGTAAACGGTTTGATTCGGCACGTAAAGTTATAATAATGATTATTACAATTTGAGGAAACTGTTCTCCCTCGAGGTATATATATACGTCAGGGACGTATCTTTAAACTGTCGGTAATTTTCTCGAAAGATTATGTGGAGAATTTTAATTCTCTACAAAGTTGTACAATTAAAATAGAAAATTTCAAGTTAAAAACATAATTTATTGAGCAGTACAATGTTGGATACTTTTAAAAGTCTGAAAATTATTAAGGATATATTCTAAAAAAATGAAATTATCAATTTAATGTGTTAGAGTTAAAAAAATTTCTATCTTTTAATGTTAACTGCTTAAAGACCGTGCGGTGTGGTTTTATCAAGCGGACTTGGTCTGGTTTCACTAGAGTTATTTTATTTATTTATTTTCTTTTGTTTTTGTTTATAACATATTTGACAGTACTTGTTTTGAGATAAGAAAAAATATAAAATGTCATTTGGTATTTCAATAAAAAATTGTACAATGTTGTTGTATCTAAACAATAAAGGGTGTTAAGCTAGAAAATCTTCCGGTTTACATTGCTTATTAAGTTGAATAATAACATAATTTGGTCCTTAGTGAGTCGAATTAACCAGTAAATTGCGAAGAATACAGTTTTCTCCGATAAAAGTTCAACAATATTACACCATTTGTCGCTTCCTGCAAAACACAGTCTGGTTTTGTGTTTGGTTAAGACGATCTCTACTTCATTTACAATAGAAGCACAAAATAGGAAAATTACGCGGTAAAGTCCGCTAAGACGTTGAGTACCTATCCTCTTTTAATTCCCGTGTAAGATTTTTTATTGTTGACTGTTTCGATTTTAGAACGTATCAAACATGTGCAATAGTAAAATCACTTTCGATTCCAATTCGGTGGACCTGATTAAGAACAGTTGGGACAGCCTACAGAAAATTGGAATGTATAAATAATTGCCTTAGCTTCAGAAAAAATGAACAAATTATCTAAATTTGAATAAGAAAATATACATAATGTCATTTAGTATCATTTCAATAAAAAATTGTACAATGTTGCTGTATCTATTAAATGAAAGGTGTTAAGCAGGAAAATAGACTGGTTTACATTACTTATTAAGTTAAATAATAACTTTTACAGAGTATTAATGTCAAATATGAAATCATTCATATTTGATAGAAATGACTGGTCAAATTTGTAGAATAGAAATAGAAAATGTAAAACTGTATTCAAAATGTATCGGTATTCAAGAGTAAAATGTTGGAAGCATTTATAAGTACAAAAAGTGTTTAATGTATGTTTTTCTACAAACGTGTTAAAAATGCCATTTTTAGCACTCCATAGAAGCCTTAAAAATGTCACTTTAAGGCACTGAGTGCCTTAAAATCACTTTATGGCACTGAGTGCCTTAAAATCACTTTATGGCACTGAGTGCCTTAAAATATTTATGGCACTGAGTGCCTTATAGTATATTAAACAACGCATTTCATATGGAATTCTGTTATGACACGAGTTCAAGTTTAAAAAACGAATCGCGAAGCGATGAGTTTTTTAAAGAACGAGTGTCACAACAGCCATATGAAATAAGTTGTTTATAATATTTTTTATATTTTGCTGTTTCTATCATTTTTTAAATTAATTTATTATTTTTACGTTATACCGAAAATTTTGATTTTAAAAAGTATGTCGGTAGCACTGTGTTATTTATAACATTTGACAGTTTTGACATTTAAATTATGAAATGTTAATGTTTTAAAATATTCTAAAATGACTAATACACCAATAATAATATATTATATAAGTAAAAAATGATATTCATATTCACAAATACTTTCTTAAAGAACAATATAAAATTAATAATTTGCTATTAGCCACAACTGTCATTGTCAATAGTCTTGCCATTAGATACTTCACTCATGTCGCCAACCATTTAAAACAAAAATTTGCGGCCGCAAAAGTTACATTACGATACGCAAATGCGTTTTATAGTAAAGATTTTTATAAGTGCAAAATATAAAATAGTTATTTGTGTACCAAGGCCGTAATGTTGATCTTTTTTGGCCGAATCTGAAATTTGCGGCCGAGGCATAGCCGAGGCCAAGCAAATTTCAGGTGAGGCCAAAAAAGATCATACGGCTGAGGTGCACACAAAATTTTTTAAGCGAGTGTCTCATCAAATAGGTAACAACTTTTTTTTACAATTTTGTTTCTAAACAGAGACGAAACTGGAAGATTAGATTCAATTTTTTATTAACCAAATGAAAAGTGTATTATTAAGTAACAAAGATATGTGTACAGAATTACTTACAGTAAGTATGATAAACAGAAGTTGGGTCATAACGAAGTTAATAAATTAGGGCATTATTTGTTTTATGGGTAAATAAACCAAACATGCAAATTAAGTGTGTCTAGTAGGCCGCCTTCATAATTTGACAATCTTAATATCGGACGTGGAAATAACTCAAATAAGCAAATTAAATGTGTCTAGTAGGTTGCCCTCATAATGACTTTGTTTGCAAAAGCGGCCGTAAAGTAAAAAAGCGGCCGTAAAGTAAAACAGCGGCCGTAAAGTAAAAAACCCGCCAAAAAAGATACACTTTAGGGACGTTAATAGATCCGTAAAACTTCATTTTTTGTGACACTCGCTTAAAAAAATATTTATGGCACTGCTGTCAAAAGTGAATTGTCAGATTTTGAAAGCAAACGTCAAAATATTTAGATTTTATTTGTTAACATTAATATTAATAGTAAAATTTGTGCAATTTGACAAGTTAATTTCTTGAACTGCTGTTTTACCATTTTCCATGGCTAAGGAAGAATGATGCGTAGAAATAATTGAATTTCCAGTCGAAGTTGAGGCCACAATTTCTTCTGATGCTTGTTGTTGGATTGATGTTGTTGGTAATGTTCGCTGCACTGTCAGCAGTTTTTGGGCAATCAAATTCTTATTTTTCAAAGAATCCTCGATGTACCCCTCAGCAACGGTGGAAGATCTCCACTCCCCATGACGCTTAACTGTCGTCAAATTTGCGCCAGTATCGGCAAGTAAGGTCGCTGAAGACCGGCGAAAACAGTGTCCCGTATAAAGGTTCGGATTTGGAAGTTCCAGAAATCTTGCTATAGCAGCAGAAATTTTTCCAAACGAATGAATTCCAACCGGATTTCTGGTACATTTACCTTTCACGTATTTCAAGAAAAATCGCCTCTGTCCGACATTTGCTGGTCGAAGAGCCACATATTTTCGATAAAGATCCAAATAGATTTTTTCAATAATAGTAAAACTTCGTGAAACACTGGTTTTTGTATCTGGTATTTTAATAATTAATGAAGTACCCATATCTTCCACATCGTCAACAGTCAATTGACAAAGCTCCTCCTTGCGGCAAGTACCAAATATTCCCACAATCGCAATTCCTTTCATTAGAAGATACTCATCGTCTAATGCAGACTTCAAAAACTGTTCAATTTGGATTCTAGTCAAGATTTTTGATTTCTTTGGCCGGTAACCTTCTGCTTGACGCTTCAAATACGCAATAAGCTAAAAAAATATTTGCTGATATCTACGTCGCTATTTATACGTAGCATAGATTTGATCATCGAATAATTTGACCACAGAGATGATGCCTTCCATACCTTTGCTTTCTCCTTAAAATAGGCCAGAAATACATTTTCAGTATATTTTTCAGAAACGCCTTTCGCTTCACACCATTTCTGAAACTTATTATAGGCTATACCGTATTGAACCCTGGATTTTCTCGGCAACAAATCGAGGGTTGCTCTATTGGCCGCCACCTCTATGTCTTCAAATGGATCATTTTCATTATTTTCTTCCATTTTAAGAAAAATCTACAACCTTAACTGCGTTTTAAATAAAACTAACAAAGGTCTGATAGATGCATAAAAACATTTGTAAACAATTATATCAACAATGGCACTTCTGTGAAAATTGAATTGTCAGATTTTGAAACAAACGTCAAAATATTTAGATTTTATTTATTAACATTAATATTAATAGTACAATTTGTGCAATTACTTTATTTGAACGTTTGCAGAAAAAATATTGTATGATATGCGTGTTAAAAGTACCTTTTAAATAACTATTTTTAAAAATTTAGCTTTTTAATTGCATTAAAAAAGCTGATAAATGTGGAAGTTTCGTTTTTATTGTTCTTAATACTTTATATGTTGGAGACGTAGATGTAATTAAAAAAAAAACCAATAACAACGAACATAATTAGGGAAAACAGAACCATGGTAAATGTAATGGTTCTTTAATTTTGAAACAAATAATAAAAGTGGCAAACATATTTTAGTTTTAAGTTTTGAAAATTTCTACAATTGCTCCTCTTTTTTAAAATTGTATAATTTGTTAAGCAAAAGTCACAAATATATGTTTAAAATAGTTTCTTATCAAAAGTTAGGTTATGTTATAGAATTGGATATAAAAAATTAAAGAGCCAATCTTTTTTTATTTACTGTATTTAACTTATTTGTATATTCTATATCCAATTAAAATTTTTAATTTTCTTTCTCTCACTTTAAAATAGTTAGGTCTCATTTTTGAAGTTAAATACTTTTTTATTTTAAAAGAAAGACGCATTAACTTCTTTGGGTTATTGGCGTTATAAATAAGTTTAACATAATAACTTTTACATAATATAAGGCGATTTCGCCCCGCTTTGGTACCCTACTTTGGTCTGTCAACCAGACCAATCGATTTCGTTTGGAACAACGTTGACGTAAAGCTAACTTTAGTACCCTTTTTCTGTTTTATCATGAAATCTGTTCATTTTATTATAAATGGCAAGTAGCTGTCATTTTGTGAGAATTCTGCCAGTTGGTTTGTTGTGTTAGATTGATACCATCGATACCATCTACTACCGGAGCAGAAGATGAATAAATGTCACCATCAGCTGTATCAACTGAGAACCAAACGATTTCGCCTATAGTTGGTACATTACGTCATACTAGTGACGTACAACCTACCAATTGGTTAACCAAATTCCCTACCGACCAAAGCGGGACGAAATCGCCTATAGTCTTAAATGATAAAATAAAACTTATTAAATTTTTTTTGTAGGTTAACGCTTTTTAAGAAATTAAAAAGTTTTTGGGAATTATTGTTCTCATAGAGGGCACATTTAAGAGAGTTCGGTTTACGATGCTTCTTTCGTTCATTTTCATATTTAACAAAGTCGATTAAAAATATTATACTAACAAGTCACAGTTGCACATTTCACAGGTGGGTTTGTTTATTTTCTTCATTAAGTATTGATGTGTTTGTTTCTTATGTCCAATGCGCAAACGTGTCACTATCACTTGTTCTATTCTTTTGTTTGATTTTAATTCACTTCTATTATTTTACTTGGAACAGTCTTCCATTCATCTTTTCAAATACTCCGTTTGAAATGACTTTTTAAATCTGTGTGTATCGTAGTGTTAATTATTGATGAAAGATTACTGGAAACCATTTCTTTGTCTTTTATTCCTTGACGTGAAGGAACCCAAATTTTCAATCAAAGTTCGAGCCATGATTCTGTTAAGCTTTATTGTAATAAGAAGTAGCAAAGGGTGATTGCAATAAAGCTATTGTACTGCTTTGAGCTAAGAAAGTCACTAATTATTATGCTCTTTTGCTTATTTTTTTAACCGATAAGAATAATGGCTTGTAAAATTGCAAATAATTCAGAAGAGGAAATAGTGGTAGTACTTGGTAATTTAAATGAAGCTGAAAATTCTTCAGAGTATATAGCTGCTCTTACCCTGTCATCGTTTTTGAAGCATCGGTATAAATTTTATAGGTACCACTATTTGAAGTTGTGATGAAATTCATGTCTTATGACATTTGTTGGAATCTCAGATTTTTTAAAGCTCGTCAGATTAAGATCGGGTCTAGGTAAGGGTAAAGTCTAAGGTGGCGGGATCAGAATAAAGGAAATGTCATGTTTGGAAATTAAAGATTAAGGTTAGACAATTAACTTTTTACACAGTAATAGAATGGAGAATCTGTACGGGAAGTTGAATCAAATTTAGTTGAGAAACGATCAGCAAATACATTGTGAAATACAGGTTTATTTTGATTTGCAAAAATTATAGTAGCATAGTGAAAGTCTTGGGTATTGGCTTCCATGGATAGAGCTCTCCAAATTCACAGTAAAGGCTTTGAATCGGGCTTGTAGGATATGCTCCTAGAAAAACGCGAATAGCAATAATATGAGTTATGTCTAATGTTTTAAGGGGTATTATAGATCCGTAGTCCAATTTTGAGCAAATTATAGCTGCGTATACGAGAATTTAATTAAATACTTTTCACTAACTAACATATATGTTTTAAGTCCCTGTGATGGCGAAGTTGTGTGATTAGTGACTTTTATATAAATATTGATCGGCGTTACTTCTTTTATAGTTTACAAAACTTACCAATCAGTTTAACGTAAATGTTAAAATTATGTAATGTGTTTATGTTGGGAAATTTAACAAGCGGCTTTCGAAGCCAAACTTGTGCCAGAAAGAAAGAAGTTAGTAGTGGATGTTTTACGAACTACGTTTCGAATAAAGTCCCTTGAGGAATCTTGTAAGAGCAGCAACAAAAGTAGAAAAATTGCAGTCAAAAATACAAGGCAGTTAAATTAATATAAATGGCGTCAGGCGACTAAACACAATTTTCTGTATTTCATAATACGGCGTTCGTGTTTCACAAAAGAAAAGTAAATAATGAGCCAAAAAAAGTTTTAATGGTCCAATTACCTGTACTTCTGTTGAAAAATTCTCGTTTGTCTGTTAAAAAAAATCACAAAGTGAGCGAAATTTATTATTACAGGAGTTTGCAACTTACTTTTTGACAAGAAAGTTTGATGCCGAAAATATTTTAATGAATGATCGTATCACACTGGATAAGCTAATTTGATGCGACATTTCGTAGTGCCTACACACATTTTTATAATTATAAACTCGAAAGCATTTTGTATATAAATAAATAGAAAATGTAAGTAGCATCTACAACAACCTCCGTAATAAACATTTTTAAAAAACCATAATAAGTAAATAAATAAGTATGAAAAAATAGAAAAAAACCCATAACATTAACTAAAATAAGCATTCCATTAGGTTCATTATGAACTAATCAGTATATCATTTTAAAAACCAATTATATTTTATATTTTAAACTACTTTTATATTATATGTTTTAAAACATTTTTGAAAATTTCCTAAATATAGAGGGAAACGTCAAATCGTGTTTTTGTTCCTTTAAATAAGAATCTTTCCAAGAATATAAGCAAAAATGTTAATGCACTATAGAATTTCAATTGTTCACATACCCCAAAAAGTTCCTGCGTCGTCTCAGATTGAAAAGAATTGCTCCAACTTATACCAGCCTATGATCGTATTGCAGATTCACTGCTGTTCCACGTGCAGGTAACTGTCGCAATTATACACTATTTAGGGATGTATGATTATTCTGGATACTGGACTTAATACCCTTTATTGATATAAACTTGCTTGTAGTACTGATTTATCAATAGAATTTAGACTCTTACCAAACTTTTAACATATAAATTCAAATATTGACATTATCAACAGCTGCCCAAGGGTCGATGAGCTGTTTCAAACTAAGAGAAATTATCAAATTCTTGCTGCTTCATATAGTCTTTCCTTGGTTACCTGTATCGATGCCTGACAATAAACTACTGAAATTTATATGCCAAATTTCTCTATTCTAAAACCCTAAAACCATAAAACTTTTCTTAATACTTAAAAAAGCTGAGGGAAAAATAACGTCCTATTGTCATTTTGACATTTTCCCACAAAAATGAAAAGTTTGTTTGATTATGAGTAAATCCTATTTAAATCCCATTAATTTCATAACGTTTACAAATTTTACGTTCAATTTGGTTAGGTTAGGTTAGGTTAGGTTAGGTTAGGTTAGGTTAGGTTAGGTTAGGTTAGGTTAGGTTAGGTTAGGTTAGGTTAGGTTAGGTTAGGTTAGGTTAGGTTAGGTTAGGTTAGGTTAGGTTAGGTTAGGTTAGGTTAGGTTAGGTTAGGTTAGGTTAGGTTATGTTAGGTTAGGTTAGGTTAGGTTAGGTTAGGTTAGGTTAGGTTAGGTTAGGTTAGGTTAGGTTAGGTTAGGTTAGGTTAGGTTAGGTTAGGTTAGGTTAGGTTAGGTTAGGTTAGGTTAGGTTAGGTTAGGTTAGGTTAGGTTAGGATAGGTTAAGTTAGGTTCATTTTTCATGTTCTTCGGTTTTACATATAACATATGGGTTTTTGGTTTAATGCTGATTTTTAAGAATTATCCCAGCATTTCTTATTACATACCAAAACTTAATAGCCTTATTATGAAGAAATTGTCAATTCTATCTGACTTTGCCACATTTAACCAATAATACGGAGCTCTTGCTAATATTTATTTTTAGTATAAATATAACTATTTATTTAAACTACATTAATATTTTTATTCTACTTTATTGATTTTTTAACGATAAATGAAACTGTTTTACTTAAAATCATATAAAATTACAAGAATTTAATACATAAATATCTAAAATCCGGTTCTTTATATTTTCCATGTTTATTGACAATCTACTTCCTACACAGTGAGATAAAAGCAGGTAGCTGGACTGTAGTCAACCACTTTTCTTGAAAAACACTATCCTTTTACTTTGCAATAAACTTCGGGTGCAAATTTACAGCAAAGAGTTTAGAAAAAAATTGTAAATCATTAAATCGATAATAAACATGTTTTTAGTGTATGAATATGTATCGGCAAAACGTAAAAGTTTTTATTACTTGTATAAACTGAACGATATTGCTCGGTTTAAATTTTAAACTGCCTTTTTATTTGTGGAGTAAAATTTTCTTCATGAAACTAAAGCACCGTTGATGTTGTGTGGTACGGACTTTTTATCTCGGAAGGCTATTATTTAAGATGTAAGAAAATTGCGCCTGTATCGACCATTAAAAATTTAATCGTTTTCTCTAATCCTTTAAGGTGCCGTATAGTCACAAATTGCATTAGACGAAATATGGCTAGTGTATAGGTATAGTTGTACAAATATTTACAATCCAATTTTACTTTTGTAATAATTTTTCTAGAATATTGGAAACATGTGTTTAACTTCTCTGTATCAGTAAGTTAAGAAGGGTGAATTTATACAGCTCTACTTTTATTTAGACCGATTTCTGACCACTAAGCTCATTACGAAAAGGATATATTTTTATTTTTTTATTTACGTTCCCTGCACAACTGCGCGACTGGACAAAACAAAATGGCAAAAACAAACTATACGCTAAATTTATTTATTTACTTTTTGGAAGTCCATCTTATTAAGAATAATAAAAAACTCTTCGTTTCAACGTAACTTCCAAGTTTATTTAAAAAATTGCTTTTTTAACTTTAATGACAGCCGTTTCGCTAGACTTAGCATCGTCAGATTGACATATTGAAGTTACATTTTGTTTGTTTGTAGCTAGGTACCTGATGTTTATTAGGTAGTTATAAGGCTAAATTTGTAAATGAAAAATAAACTGTACCATTTAATTAAAATTATAAATAAATTACTTTAATTGAATTGATTGTACTAACCCTTACTTTTTGGAAGTCCATATTATTCAGAATAATAAAAAAATCTTCGTTTTAAGAAAAATTTATTTAAATTTATTTAAAAAATTAATTTTTTAACCTCAATGACGGCCGTTTCACTGATTATTAAGGCTAGACCAAGTTTGGAAGTAATAAGACATAACAATATTAAAGCCTAGATGTTATGAGCCCTAAGGGATTATCCTGGATGTATTTCCCTCTAAGATCAGTATAACTGTGCAATGATATAGAAAAACCAGGAAAAAACTATATCTTGCTGATCTTTACAATAACTTAATATATTTGTGTTACAATTACGTCTTATCTATGTATAAAATAAAGACTCAATCACAGCAAACAATTTAAAAGTGGAGAACTTCCCAGATTTATTTGTTCATTAACAATTTTAAATTGTGGATCTGCTAGATGTTTTTTTTATTTCAAGTTCTTCAAGGAAATCTAAATTTTGTTTTTGTGTGTAGTATTTGGATGTTATTGATGTGTAAGAGTGAGGTTGGATGTTCAAGTAGTTGTTTTGTATAATTTGACTTATCTGGTTGTTTTAATCTATATGCTCTTAAATGTTCGTTAAATCTTACTTCAAAATTTCTTTGTGTTTGACCTATATATACAGCATTACACTTTGGACAATTAATTTTGTAAACACCAGATTTTTTTAATTTGGGTAATTTTGTTTTTACATTTAACAATTTTGTACCAATATTATTTTGTGTTTTAAATGATATTAATGCTGATGTTGCCGAAGATATTATTTTTGAAATTGTATTGGAAATATTTCCACAATATGTAATATTTTTATAACTTTTAATTTCTTTAGGAAATATAAGTTGTAGTGACCCTTTCTGTTCTTTCTTATTAATTAATTTATTTATTAAATGAATTGGATTGCCATTAGACGTAGCTATTTGTTTTATGATACTAATTTCTTTATTAAAGTTAATTTTGTCCATTGGAATTGAAAATGCTCTATGTATCATAGAATTATAAGCTGCTAATTTATGCGTTATAGGATGATTTGAATTATATGGTATGGTTACATCTGTTTGTGTAGGTTTTCTGTATATTGAATAATTTAATGAACTATTAACTTTTTTAATTCTTAAATCTAGAAAATTAATTGAATTATCTTCTTCAACTTCTAAAGTAAAATGAACAAATAAATCTTGGAAGTTCTCCACTATTAAACTGTTTCCTTTGATTGAGTTTACATTTTATACATAGATAAGATATAATTGTAAAACACAAATATATCAATTTATTGTAAAGATCAGCATGATATAGTTTTTTCCTGGTTTTTCTATATCATTGCGCAGTTATACTGATCTTAGAGGGAATTACATCCAGGATAATCCCTTAGGGCTATTAACATCTAGGCTTTAATATTGTTATGTCTCATTACTTCCATACTTGGTCTAGCCTTAATAATAACTAAACAACATCAGGTACCTATCTACAAACAAACAAAATGTAACTTAAATGTCAATCTGACGATTCTTATCAGCGAAACGGTCGTCATTGTAATTTAAAACATATTTTTTCAAATAAACTTGGAAGTTACGTTGAAAAGAAGACTTTTTTATTATTCTTAATAAGATGGACTTCCAAAAAGTAAGAGTTAGTACAATAAATTTCATGAAAACTGATTTTTTTAATGATTTAACAAACTTGCAAAAATATACCAAAACAGGTAGAGTAAAAAAGAGCAAGACTTTTGTTCGATTTAAAATGGGACCAACTATCTAATTGAAACACCTAAAAATTAGCTCTCTTCTGCAGTTGAAAGATGAATAAAAAGTGGTGTAAACTACAGGAACCGCAAGAACACAAACCACAGTAAACGTGAGATTTAAACAAAAATAACTCTAATAATGCTGTTGAAGAAAATAGAGGAGAGATATACCCTGGTGTCATCTGCAAATTTGATTTCAACTCTGTTACATTAATGTGAATAAAAAAAAAGAAATAGGACTCAAAATTGAATCTTGTGGTACTCTATTTTTATGGGTATATAACAGCTACCTTTTACTTTAAAAGTAGTATATTATTAAACAACGCATTTCATATGGCTTTCTGTTATGACACGAGTTCAAACGAATTGCGAAGCGATGAGTTTTTTAAAGGAGTGTCACAAGAACCATATAAAATAAGTTGTTTATAATAGTTTTTATATTTTGCTATTTTATCATTTTTTAACTTATTTTTTTTTTATGTAATAATATATTATATAAGTAAAAGATGATATTTATATTCACAAATATTTTCTTAAAAAATTTTCTTTAAAATTAATAAATTGTTAATAGCTACAAATGTCATTGTCAAATGCGTTTTTAATAAAACTTAATAAACAGTTTTTTATTCATCTTTTTATGATATATAGAAATATTATACAGCTGATAAGTTTGTTTTTTTGAAATCGCTTATCTCACAAACTATATGCTATTCTTTATAAGGGATATGACATCATCTGGTGGTCATAGAGGAAATCTATGGACCATTGTCAATTATGTTTATGTTTTTTAAAAAAAAAGGGAAAAGCAGAAGCAGTTAGAGTTTCAATTTTCACTTTTCTGTGGCTTTGGTACTTAAATATACCTTACATACATAAAGAAAGCAGACACATTTTTGCATCCACAACTATTTCTATCGCAATAAGTGATCTATTTTGACAGAGTTAGAAACAAATAATGTTTCAGTAGTTTCATAAGGATCAACTGAAAATGTTTTTGAGTTTCTATAGGCAAAAGAGGAAAATGTTAGAAAAATGTTTTTAAGCAAAAGTATGCAACAAGAGAGGGATGTACTTTTTTCCGAAACAAAATTCATTCATTAAATTGGAAATAGATAACGGAAAGCAGAAGGGAAACAAAAGAAGAGCGATATATCCAGTTAATTTAGTTCCGACGAAATGAAGTGCACCGGGTACAAGATAATCACTCCGGGGTTATATTTATTAAAGTGATTTCGACGAATCTAGTTGAAAATCTGTCAATGTCTGATGTGTGATTCGAAAGTAACGGGAAAAGGAAATGGCGCCTGAGGTATCACAAATTTGCATGTAAATTGAATGAAGAGAAACGAGAGGCGGAGATTTTTTTAAGAAAGAAAGATATTTTAGCGGATTAATCGACATTGTAGCAAAAAGATTGAGGTTACTTGTTGTATGATAAGAGATGAAAGGCAAAATTAATTAACACACTAATCGGAAAAGTCCGCAGATATTTTTTTTTAAATTATAAAATTATTACATATAGAAGTTTGTAGATCAATAATTAAAATTCCATTTATTTCAATTGAAATAAATTGGTACTTTTTAAATAATTTTCAATCAAACATCTAACTGACCTGTGGAAATATGTATTAGAATATTATGTACTTATTTATTCATTTTCGCACATAATTTTTTAAAATTGGAAAATTTTGGCACGGATCAGCTAGTTAATATTATAATTATTATTAATTATCAAGTTGTTTATAAACATTTTGCAATTTTTTTTGGTTTCTTATTTTATTTCTCCCTTTTCTCTCTTTTTTTTATCGCTCTATTTCTCTCTCTGTCTCTTTTAAAATATTCAAGTAATATCATAATAATCTAATTGAAAGATATTCATGTTTAAGTGGCTCGTAAGGTTTAGGGGAACTACACAATGTTGCATTGTAAAATCAGTTACAAAATCGCAGGTACATTTCTATAATTAGAAGTCATAACAACAGGGGTATCTTGTGTTGTTAACAATAATAATAAAACCGCAGTAGCTTTTACGGTATTCAGGCGAATAAGAAGATTCGACCTTAGAGTATCGGCTACTCAGAGTAAAGTGCATCGTAATTTCTATTTAGATTTGTTTATAAGCAAACAAACCGGAAATCCGAGAGCGGATTTCATCTGATAATTATACGGAATTACGGTTTCTAATTTCCCTCAGGATACGTGTCCACTCGTACTGAAATTCTGTTTTGAAATTTGAAATATTGCCATTAAAGTTTCATTCGATGAAAGCCGGAGATATAAAGTTTTTGTTGGGTATCAGAAATGTTTTTGCATAACTTTGATGAATATTTAACAAGCATGTTTTTCGCGGCGTAGACTCTATCAAACTCTTTTGAAGTAAATCACTATTCGAAAAAATAAATAAATAAAAAAAAACATAGCAATTTTATTTATTGCAATATATTTAAATTGTATATTGACAATAAAAATAAAAAATTAAATGGTTTTGATGGAAATGTAATTATTATGGCATACAGGTTAATAATCTAGCTGGCAATGACACAAAAGTTTATTATTACCATAAAAAATTTAAGCATTTTTAAAAAATATTCATTAAAATTTACATTTAGAACTTAGTTGCCTACTGAACATTATATTAATTATTTAATAAATTATACAAAAAAAATTGTCAATGTTTATATAAATAATATCACTGCATTTTCTTATATAGCTTTATATACTTCTTTGCAGAGAAGTTTTAATTAAAAGTAGGAATAGATACAGATATGTTATGTCTTATATCACTAAGCTGTACGTTTTGGATGACGCTCAGTTCAAATATAATAGGCTTGACAGCTTCAGACATAGTGACCTTTGCATTTGAATGCATCTCATCAAGTCCTGTCCTAATGAAGTTCATTAGCCTTGGTTGTTTCATATATATACTACTTTCTATTTTTCGTCACGAACTTCTAGAAATCGCAGTCTTGTCAGGCCTTTACAGTATGCGGTTAATAGTCGTACTATTATTTTTCCTTAAATTTATTGCACTAACCCTTACTCTGTGGAAGTCCATCTTACTAAAGTCGTTAAACAAATAAACTTTCAAACCAAACTTAAATTTAAAATATTAGCTTTTTAAATATAATGACAGCTGTTTCGCTACAACGAGTATCGTCATATTGACATATTGAAGTTGTTATTTTTGTTATATTAATATGTATAAATAATAAAAAAAACTCGGAAAGATTTTTGAGGCTTCTATTCAAAATTCAAATTGTATATTGTTTTGTAAATCAATACATCCTATCATAAAAAATGTAACTTCAATATGTGAATCTGACGATGCTAGTTTATAGCGAAACAGCTGTTATTGTTTGTTCATAGTAATAATTTTTACTGTTAAGTTGATTTGCCGTGAAGTTGGCCATATGTCCCCTTATGAAGTATTTGCTCTGTCTCTGTCTAGGTGTACCTTCCCACCATTCAAGAGAATTTCAGTTTTTTTAAGTGTATTTGCGATTTTAAGGACCGTTTAAGGTCCTATCAATGAGGTGTTTGCGCTTCCCCTTGTCAGCATTCTCATTGCTCCTGATTTCCTCGTATCGCGGTGCCCAGACGTCTTAGCATATTGCAGCTTTCCACCTTATTGAGTTCCCATACACAACTCCATAAAATCTTTAAGTTATCTTGTACCGATCTGAGTCTAGAGCCATTGAACTATCAGATTACGATATACAAAATTTTTAAGCAAATCGGTTTGGTAACGATTTTTGCTATTACTTAATTCAACCACTGTCGATATGTTTTATTATGTTTTAAATATAACAACTTTAACTTTTAAAGGAATTTGAAGGGTTTAATTTCTTTATTTAAGGTAATATTTTATTATGATCTCAAAAGTAAACAATAGCATAGCTTAAAAGGATTACTAATTGTGGATATCATAAAAAAAGTTTTTCTATGTCCAAGTTGCAGTCCAAGAAGAATACGATGTATTTTTAAATTAAAACGCAACAACGTTTTTGCTTGTTTTGTTTATTTAAACAGCTTGTTTTATTTTGTTTTACAAAAAGACCTAATATGAATTTAATTATTTTGTTTACAATATTTTTCATTATTTATTATTGGTTTTAATAATTAAGTTAGTTGTAAACAAGATTAGAAGTTTATATAACGAGACTGCTTATGAAAAAGAGTTTTATTTTAAAAATCATCCTGCAATCGAATTCTATCCTTAATCCCCTTCCCACCTTCGACGCGCGCAATCTCGTTATTTAATTGCCAGACCTCTAAATAATAGAATTTTGCGTTGTAAAATTTATTATTATTATTTATTATTACTGAGATTCACTAAGATTATTAATTAAGGATGATTCTTTTTATACTGATTCCAGTAAAAGTTTGAAGATTTTAAGTTAAAATATTGTACTTTCGTCATACAGTTAATAACATCATTTTAAAAAAGTCATTTTCAAATTTATTAAAAATAAATCCCACTGTAAACGTCAAAAATCGCACTGTTGATATTCCATGTAAGTGACATTTGCACGTAATGAGATTTCATAACATACACGTGTGTTTAGATAAGAAAACTAAAATTCTTTTGTCTAATCAAATTGCAATGAAATTTTCATCTACGTTCTACTTTATTCGGTCTATTTACATACTTTCAGTAAATCGAAAAACATTAAATAGTGTTTGCTATTAGATTTAAATAGTATTAGATTATAAGAGTAATGCCCCTAGTACAGTATTTGGAAGTTATTTAGCAGATGTGTGAATTATAAAAAATGTATCAGAAATATTTTACCCAAATACCTAAATATTCCCTCCTGTGAGAATAATATAAAATTTTGCAATAAATATTTAGCAAGGGATAACCCTTGTCGAGTTATAGGGAAAAAAAAACTTTTCGAATACCTACTCAGTCATTGATATGGTATTATATATAAATGCCTAAAACGATCCACCTCAATGGTTTTGATTAAAGTAATGAAATACTTTCTATTCTGTGCTGATAAGAAAATATATTTATAAGGCCAAACGGATCCTTGGAGAATAAAAGAAAATACATTCCCGCCATATTCTTGGCATATCTGGAATGTCGAGCAGGTAAATGGGAATGCCAGTTATAAAACTCAAAAATAATCGCCATGAGAGCCAAATAAAAACAAACTTGTCCTTTCTCTTTAAATTCAGTGGCGGATAATATCTGTCAGTATAGATTGTTTTTGCTGTACAAATTTTCTTCCTTTGTTAAGTAAATTATAATAAATAAAAATAGTCTATAATAAATTTATTTAATTATTTTGCTAGTTCAATCTTAACAGTAAAAACAGTAACAAATAATAATTATAACTCGACTAAAAATAATAAATAACTCTTCGTTTCAACGCAACTTTCACGTTTAATTAAAAGATTAGGTTTTAGATTACAATTACAGCTGTTTCGCTATAACGAGCATCGTCAGATTGACACATTGTCACATTAACACATTCTCTTAAGTGTTCAATGAATCTTACTTAAAACAACCAGATAGGGCAAATTACGCAAAACACCTACTTGATTATCCAGACTTATTTATACACACCAAACATCCAAATACTACACATTTGTGATAAAATACAAAATTTAGATTTTCTTGAAGAACTTGAAATAAAAAGACATCTAGCAGATCAACATTTTAAAGTAGTTATTAAACAAATTAATCTTGGAAGTTCTCTACTATTAAATTGTTTACTTTGATTGGGTCTTCATTTTATATATATAGTAAGTGACATAAAAATCCGAACACCCAGTTTAAATGATTTTATTTTAATAAAATTTGGTGAATTTATTTATTTTACTAAAATAAACAATTGATAAAATTTTCAGCCTTATCAGTTATGAAATCCACTAACAATCCAAAAATGAATATTGTAGCGTAGTAGAGATCCAAATTTTGCGGATTTTGGTTTTTGACATTCTTTACGATTGGTTACGATGCCTAGGTTACGGAGACCTGTACGATTTCGTCAACTCAGTGAGTTTTATAGGGGTCGTATAGTGGGTCTTCGGAAAGCTGGATTTTTTTTCGGGAAATTGCAGTTAGAGTGCAAAGAAGTGTAGGCACCGTGGTTAGGTGTTGTCAGGCATGGCTTCAAGAAGGCCATACGCAAAGAGCAAGAGGCTCTGGACGCTCCCGTGTAACAACAGACCGTGAAGATCGCCGCCTAATATTATTGGTCTTAGGGGACCGTTTCTCCACTACATTGCAATTAAACGGTGTGCAGAACACGGTAGACCTATTGGCATGCGACGTGTTTACCGACGAATAGGCCTGTTTTTATACCGACCACACTGAGTCCTCCCTTTAACTCCAGAACACCGACGTAATCGCCTTGAGTGGTGCAGAGAACGGTCACTCGGATCAGGAATGGAACAGTACTGTCTTTAGTGACGAGTCTCGATTTTCTTTAGGCATGCACGTTGGTCGAGCGAGGGTTTAAAGATGACGAAAGGTGAAAGGAGAAATCCACGGTTTTTTGTTGAAAGGCATGATCACCTTTAATCTTCATCAGAGGTAACATGAACTCATAGCGTTATATCCAATAAGTTTTAGAACCCCATCCTTTACCCTATCTTGACACCCTGGTGAATCCAACTTTCCAACAAGATAATGCCCGACTACATGTTGCAAGAGTCACAATAGACTTCTTTCAACATAATGATGTCACATTGTTACCTTGGCCACCAAGATCTCCTGACTTATCCCCAATTGAGCACGTGTGGAATATGATGGGTGGAAGATTGCTCAATTTGCAACGTCCTCCTCAGACGAACTTAAGATGAGTTGGTGGTTGCCTAGAATGAGATACCACAGGAGGACATTGACCACCTGATCAGAAGCATGCCTAGGCGCATTGGAGAATGCGTAGCACATCGGGGTGCATCCACAAATTATTAAAGGTAAAAGGGCTTTAAAGCAATCCAATAATTTTAAAATTTTTATCATTTTATTATTATGCTTTAGTAAGTACTTACACAAAATTTTATAAAAATAAAATCATTCAAACCGTGTGTTAACGGGTGTAACGACTTGCGACTCTGCGGTATGGTGTTATCAAGAGAACTTGGTCTGTTTCAATCGAGTTGCACGCGAAATCTATTTATTTTCTGTTTCTTTGTTTATAATATTTGACAGTACTTATTTTTGACATAAGAAAAATAAAAATTGTACAATGTTGTAGTATCTACACAATAAAAGGTGTTAAGCAAGAAAATTTACTGGTTATCATTACTTATTAAGTTAAATAATAAACACCGGGTGCGCGGATTTTTATGTCACTTAGTATAGATACGACATTAATGTAATACAAATATATTAAGTTATTGCAAAGATCAGCATGATATAGTTTTTTTTCTGATATTTCTATATCATTGCACAGTTATACTGATCTGAGGGAAATAAATCCAAGATAATCGCTTAGGGCTAATAACATCTAGACTTTAATATTGCTATGTCTTATTACTTCCATACTTGGTCTAGCCTTAATACTACCTAATCAACATCAGGTACCTAGCAACAAACAAACAGAATGTTACTTAAATATGTCAATCTGACGTTGCTGGTGGTAGCGAAACAGCCGTAATTTAAAACCATATTTTTTAATTAAACGTGCGTTTAATTGCAGCTCTGAACATTGCTACAGTTAAACCAATCCCTCAGGTTGCTTAGCCAGGATACACGGCATCTTCTAATGCTCCTAATGCTTTCCCTAGACTATCAGTTGGAGAGGTGTGTATTTCTGTCCTCTCATTATATATGACCCAGGTATTGAAGCTTTCTTTTTTTATGTAAATAACTTTTTCATCTTTACAAATGTTGATCATGTTTTCTGTTTTCTGTTTTCGTTTTTATTTCGCACTCTTTTTGGATCCGGTTTAGCACTTTTTTTTTAGGCACATTTTGAATGCTTGTAGGTTTTCGATGTGGTTTCTCTTGAGGGCCAATGCTTTAACCCCATACAAGAGCGTGGAAAAAGCGTAACAATGCAGCAACTTAATTATAAGTCCTATGTTAATATCCCGACTAGTAAATAACTTCTTCATCTTTACAAATGTTAATCTTTCAATCTCTATCCTCGTTTTTATTTCTCTTTTTTGGTGATCGGATTGTTCTATTTAAGTTTCTAGATATTTATATATCGACTCATTACCTATCATGATATTTGCCACCGTCAGGTTCGCATGGTTCAATTTTGTAACTTGGTCTCTTTAAAATTAATTTTTAGCCCATTATATTTTATTTAAATGATAATAAAAAGTAGAGACCAATGAAAAGGATAAACACTAGAAGATAATCGATATAAATAAACTCTAGCTCACCCTTTCCAAACTTTATGATGTATTAAGTAATATTAGAATCATTTTTTAACATCCCCCAAAAAGACGCCTCTGGTAAATTTTCTTGTCTGCGTTGGCAAGTAGCAGATTGTTATGATGAGATGTCGACGATGTTAGTTTGTTAAATTTTCTCTCATTATGTTTCTATAGAAATGTTTGTTATTCTCTTTAGCTTGTTTCTTTGCTTCAAGGCTATTCTTTATAGAGTGGAACCATATAATTACAATTTCAAATGAAGCAAGCATCAACTTTATACAAGAAACAATCCATTTAGGAGTTCATGGCGACTGTCCGAACATTTACCATTTTTTTGCTTCTTTTTTCATTTATCGTTAGCAATTTTTCAAACGTAAATACGATAACGTTGTCTAATCGACATTGTTTACTTTGGCCATTCAATATGTCAATGAGTATGTGTACGGAGCGTCCTTTTACCTTCACTTTAATGGGATTAAAAATATCTACCGGAAAGTTTACTTTTCCGATAAAATCTATTCGATTTTTTTTGTCATTCCTATTGAGTTGTTACTATAACATGAAATGACAAAGGAAAGTTTGTTATCCTATCAACATAAATATATATAATTTTACTTATGACGATTAGGTTGGTGAAATTAAGGTTGGGTTTGTATGAAATATTAAAGGATTTATTATAAATAAAGCAACTCTTGACAATTTTTCAATAGATTCCGAACCCATTTTTTTCGGTACCTAAGCAATTCAATAGTAATTATAGAACAAAGCCTTTAATTTTATTTAAACCTGGATTTGTTAATCTGTGAAGTTTAGGTCAATCGAGTACATTTTCTTGAACTACATTTCTTTTAATTGGCTTGACATTCGTTTTTACAAATTTAATTTTTGGTGATTTTTATGTACTAAGTGATTAAGTAGATTGACTGCCGAGGCTGAATTCATAGCCGAGCGTGACTACTACTTTGCTGCCCAATTAAACAAATAATTATTTTCTTTAGAAATGCTGGAAATTAAGTGTGCTGGAAATTATATGCAAACGGATTTTTTGGGATGCTGATTCGACTGGTTAAATCAGTTTCTTGATAGCATGTCTAAAACACCTTTTAAATAAGATGCCAAGATTCAGTCGAACACCAGAGTTTTAGTTTTTCATGAAAATATCGGTATTTTTGCAATATTAACTACATTTTCGTGTTCTAGCGGATCGATTTGGTGGATTTTGACCAGCTTTGGATTTAATAGATGTTTAGTTAAATTGCAAGACGAACATTTATCTACTTTCTTCCTACTTTTTTAAGATAAACATTAGAAATGCTTGAAAGTATGTGCAAACGGGTTTTTTCGGAACGCTGATTCGACTAGTGAAATCAGTTTCTTGATATCATGTATAGAACTCCTTACAGTTTATTTTACGTACATTTTTATTGCTAAAAGATCTTAACATTTTTTATTACACTTCGTGTTTCTATGTAATGAACTTATAAGTAAATTATTTTTATATTAATTGATTGTTAACCATTGTTAATTGTTTTTAGTGCTTTTAATGCGAAGGACTTTCACAAAGTTAGGATTGGTACAATGAATGTAGTACAGAGCTTTATTAATACATTTATATAATGCTGTTTTGTATGCATTGTTGTAAGGAAAGCCAATAAATAATGGAAATCGGTGTTCCGTAAGCAATAAGAAATTAAGTTGCCAATAATACAAACAATCATAAATGGACATCATGTTTTTATATAACCTTCAATATCTTTCGAAGGAAACAAGTTCTAAAAAAATAATATTCTATTTGCGTACAACATAAAAAGTAGTTCTGTGACAAAACAAAAAAAAAGTATATTGTCGTTAAAACCTAGAAAGTAAAAAACATCTAGTAGATCAGGATTAACCGGTTACATCTTCGAAATTCTCCATTGTTAAACTATCTTAGTTTAAAATGGGAGAAGTAGAAAAGAAAATTTAAAACCATTAGATATGTATTGGATTATCTGCTGTATGTTCATTGTAGTATATTCATTTTCTTATACCTTAATATTAATAATGTCAAAAAATCAAAAGTATTAAGTTACAATTATAAGGCGTAATTTCTATTAGGCAATATCTAATACAGGAACTGTAACTCTTTACTGTTTTTTTCTTAGTTAATAATATTTATTTAGTAAAATATATTTATCTTAACAAAAAATTTTGGTCTTTGATTTTTATCGAAAAATGTTTAGTCCATTTCCACTAAATCGACACCGTAGAAAACGAAAATGGAGTCAAAAATATGGATAGTTTAATGAAAAACTCACTAGGTTGGATTGCCACTCCTTCTTTCGATCTCAATTAAAACGTGTTCTATACATGCTATCAAGAAACTGATTTTAACAGTCGAATCAGCGTCCCAAAAAACCCGTTTGCAGATACTTTCAAGCATTTCTAATGTTTATCTTAAAAAAGTAGGAAGAAAGTAGATAAATGTTTGACTTTTAAATCCCACTTTGTGTAAAACTGGTCAAGATACACCAAATCGATCCGCTAGAAAAAATACCGATATTTTCATGAAAAACTGATAACTCTAGTGTTTGAGTAATTTTGGCATCCCATTTTAAAAACTTTTTATATATGCTATTAAGAAACTGATTTAACCAGTCGAATCAGTGTCTCAAAAAACCAGTTTGAACACAGTTTAAGTAAGTCTCAGTAGATCTGTGAGGTACTATAGTAAAATAAATCAAACTAACCCTATACATGTGGATCATTTATTTGCAACTTGTTTTGTTTACGTTTCTATGCAATGAATTAATTAATTAATTAGTTTTGTTAAACATATTTAGTATTTTTAGAACTTCTTACTACAATTTAAAACTGATTGTAGTAACCTTTATTTTGTGGAAGTCCATCTTACTAAGAACAGTAAACAACTAAATGGTTGAACGAAACTTCCACTGACGATGCTAGTTTTTGACGAAATAGCTGTCATTGAATTTAAAAACTTATTTTGCGAATAAATAATGAAAGTTTCGTTCAATCGTTTAGTTGTTTACTGTTCTTAGTACAATTTAAAACCACTCGATGCTAAATTTTAAACTCCGGATATTTAAAATAAAATATGTCATACCGTCGTAAATATGCTATAGTAGAGCAATATAGAATAACGACTGAATTCCAATTAAGGGGTTCCCGTTCTTCCGGTTGACATGCAATCAACGGTGATGACAACGTTGACGACTTAAAGGTTACGAATTTTTCCTGACATCATATCATCGTACAAAAATAGCAAAAGTTTTACAGGATTTTTAAGTAGAAAAATATTCTAGACAATGTTTTGTAAATATTTACAAAAGTAGGTATGTGAAAAAACCTGTACATTTAATGTAAAAAGATTTTTAAATTTATTTTAATTATTGCATTTTTAATACTTTATTTTGGGCTGATCTTGTTAAGTTCAATTAACGCCTCTTACGTTGAAATCTCGAAATTTTATCTGTCAATTTCAACGAATTTCTTACATAAACAATTGCAGTAACTTTTATGTTCTCGGGGAGCAGCGTTAAGGCCGACAGGTTTGTCCTTAAAAAGGTTCGTCGATGGGATATCTTTTATGGGACAATTTCTACGTCTATTTCAAAGACGTGCCGAGTTGTGCCGGTGTCGTCGGCATATCGGGGACATTGAAGGCAAAGCCACGAATAAGAGCCACGAATAAGCCACACACAACATCTCTGGATGATTAATTCATGAGTTGTGAGTGGTTTAGGCGGCTTGAGCACCGCAAATCCAGAATTAGGATAGAAATGGGCCCCATTGTTCTGGTTAAGGTATAAATTGAATACATCTGAGCGCTATACTGAATAATGCAATTATTATGTTTTTAGTGGCATACGGATTATTAAGTTTGATACAGTGGGAAATATTGCGGTGAACTAGAATAGAGGCAGAATATGGGTGTTAACGCATAGTATCTACTAACTGTATTTAGCTTACAATTTGCATTGTCACCTACTTTGAGTGTCCACTTTATCAAAACAATTATTGTACAGCAATTAGTAAAATTTGTACACATATTAACTGAAAATTTAAGATTTTGTTAAAAAATAAAAATTTATCCCATAAAAAAAGCTCTTGTGCTTTTACATTTTATAAATAATCTTGCATTTACTACTTTGGTCTATGAAACTTATTTAGTTTAGAATTTTAGATCTTTTTATTATTCTCAATATATGAAGAAATATTCCCTTATAAATTATTTCCTGAAATTTTTTGATGGTACGAATATTACCTAAATATTACTATATAATTTTTAATGACAACCGAACACGCTACACCCTTAAGACTTATACTCAGTGGGTATATAAATCAAACTGATATGAAAGAATATTTGTTTATTGATAAAAAAATTGTAATTCTGCCAAAGGAGGTCTGGAAGGAAATTTTATAAATGGATTTGACTTACCTTAGTACTGTTGTAGTCCGGTGGTCTTGGTTTGTTTACCAATGCTTGTATTTGGGGTGTTGGCTGGTGGTGGTTGCTTTGACAAAGCAACTTTGAAAATCAAATAACTAATCAACGAGCTGCTGCAATCAATGGTGATGTTTCTCATCAAAAAAGGCTGCTACGGTAACTGTGGGATGCTTCTTCGTCAAAAGGGCTGCTACTATGCGGATATATTTCTCCATACTAGAGGGTATATGCTTCCCTACTAGTGGGCTGTATTTTCCTACAAGTCGTAAAGTAGATCAGAAGGAATCAAAATGTTATGAGCGTTGATGGTGGTTAGCTTTTATGTCGAAAAGTACGGCAAATATTTTAGATCTAAAAGTTATTTAGTATTAAAAGCTTTCCAACATTAATGTCCTATATTCAATAAAGAATTAAATAAAAACAATAAATTTATGATTTACTGAAATTCAGAGCGGTGAAGCCGGCTCTGTGTGATTGATCGATTAACGAGTTTTATTATTAGCACAAATCAAGAAGTTATAAGCTGATATAATTAGTTTTTTTATAAATAAAATAAAAAAAGTAGTTGTGGTAGTTATTTAAAAAATGTTTTTAATTATTCTAAAAGAGTTCTAAAAAAATGCATGCTAACTTATGTTTTACATAGACTAGTATATTTCATGTTAAAAAATGTGTTTCTCTGAATTAGTTTTGAAAATATATGAATTTGCAACAAAAAAATGATATTTTTATCAGTAATAAACTGTATTTTGTATTTACTAGTTACATTGAATAATTTTACCTGAAAATAGTATTCGATAACATTTTTACAGGGACCACGTCCTAGATTTTAATACACAATTTGCTCATTTTGGCCTCAAAAAATAACGAAATAAAAGGAAATTATATGTACAATTACTTCTAAAAAAGTTGAGAATAATTGTGAAATAAAAAGAATAAGAAATAACGAACTACTTTCTGTGATGCAGCCACAAAAATGGTTTTCTAAATTTTGCAGGAACTTGCCACTATGAGTTTTGTCGCAGGAAGGTAAACTAAAGAAAGGTAGCATGGCGATAGACATGTTATTTACATCATTTGTCTATGATATTTATGTACTTTGATATTTTAGCATTCTCTATAGTTTAGGCTCTAAAAAAATTCCGGAAATTTTCTTAGTTACCATGGTAATTAAACTAAACTAAAAAGTAGTTCTGTATAATTTTCTTAGTATTATAATACTATATTATAATACATTTTTGTTTGTTTCAGGTAAGTTCAAATAATGAAGAATTAATGCACCATGAAACATTTAAGTAAGCAAATAAGGAAATAAAGAAATAGTAACAGTAAGTAAAAATAATTTTAATAATGAAGCGAGCAATGTTAAAAAACTATCTATTGCAAAATGCAGGGATTTTACAAATAAACTTTAAAATTTATACTCATACAGTATACTATAGTTTAGGTCGTCAATGCCTTATGAATTGTTTTATTGATGACCTAAGAGGTACGTCGATTTTTACGTACTTTTCCTTGCTAGGGAGTAAAAGTACAACTTTGTTCCCCAAGATGAGACCTGGAAATGTATACTTTTAATAAAGGTATGTGGAAAATACATTTTTTATAAACCTATGATTTGCTGTCCATTTTGAACATTTACTTAAATAAATTTATCTTTTGTTCCATATGAGGCTAATCAAATGTGAAAGTATATAAATGTGTTTTTTAAAAACAGGAAGTTACCTTCTAAAAGATTGTCAACTGGGCTTGTTGCAATTTTTGTATATTACATATTCTTGTAACTCTGCATGGATGTGATGTGCTAAGAAAAAAACACTTTGATTGGGATGGTGTTAATCTGGCGCATTTTGCGGTCTATTCACTTTTCACGATTATCAATTGAGAAAACAGAGGCAGCGTTTTTCTATTTTTGGAATGTACTTTTTCAGTGTTCTTGGAAGTCGATCCTAGCACCTAGAAAAAGCGAAAAGCAAATTAACACATCAAAATTGTTACATTTATCTGGAGTCACCTTGGAATGTTACATCTATATGTAATTCCTAGTCTGCAAGGCTGAAATTCATTTTCTAGTTTAATTTCTTCTTGCATTGGACGTCAGTAGCTTGTGTAGAAAAAAAATATTTTTAAATTCTCTTAAAATTTCCACATCCTCAAAAAGTTTAATTTTCATATAGCAATTCAACGAAATATGTTGAAAAATAGCCCTGTTAACATAGAAGCTGTAATTCTTGAACTTTAAGTATAGGCCGTTTGTAGTTTGATTTATCAGGTATTGATAAGGGATCCTTAATCCGAATCTCTAGTTCTACCTACGTTAGTGGTTGAAAAGTCGTTACAACATGGTTTATAAATACTGCTCCTCGGCAGTTTATTAATTTTGTTCTTGTTTTTGGATATAAAGTATATAATGGTTATTTGGCATTTATAGGAAATTTTAGGATAGGGATCGCAACTCTCCAGGGTTCTTAAAATGGGATGACTTCTTTAGTTTTACCTATTTTTGTTTAAAGTGTTAATTTGAATTATAATATTTTTTTTTTGAAAAGGTTTTAAATTAATAGACTTATATATTTTGTCTTATAGGAGGTAACTCTGATAATGAATTTGTAAGCAGAAATCGCTCATTTTCCAATTGATTAGTATACTTTCTGTAAATTTACATTTTTAACCCAAAATATTAAACAAAAAAAAAATACTTTGCAAAGAGTGTTGTTGCAGTAATATTATTTTAAAATTTAGATTAAAAAGATTAAAAAACTCGTAATCAGAAAATCCTCCGAAGAATTTTCTGATTCATAACTAACAGTTTACACTTTACAGGGTCCGCTTGCATAAACGCTTGTTAAAGCTCTGTTGGCTAACCGCCTGTTATCTTAAGTGTGTGTGCAACGATAGCGCATGCGCGGGAATTTCAAATTGATTGATCTTTAGATGAAGTTGACGATGCGATGTCGGCTTAAATAATTTTTCCCTTAAACTGAATAGTTAGATTTTAGTTTATTTAATATGTTTATAAAACAACAAACATTAATATTTATAAATTAATGGACTTTTACTGCCAAAATCTATAAATAATAAATGGTTCGATTTTTTTGATGGTATTCTGTGATTTTAATTCTTTAATATGGTTTCAAATGAATTAAAAATATAAACTTATAAAATAAATACATAGGAAATTAAAAAAAAACAGCATTAAAAATAGAAATGAAATTACTGAAGAGCGACTAGTTTCGGTCTTAGACCATCATCAGGCTATAATAAATATAAAGAAATAGGTCATATACAGATATATAGACACAGACATGCAATTTAAACTCATTATTTTTGTATATGACCTATTTTTTTGTATTTTTTATAGCCTGATGATGGTCTAAAACCGAAACTAGTTGCTTTTCAGTAATTTAAATAAAGTTAACGTTGCAGTTTGACTGTGTGTTTCATTTATATCTTTTATCAGCCACATTAGAGTTATGGATTACACCTTCAATTTTAGAAATGAAAGAGATTTGTTTTTGCTATTCAAATTATATATTTAGTAAATATTAAAATCTCTCGTTTCAATGGTGATCTGTAATTTTGATGAACTAACTGTCATTTACTTATAAGATAAAAATTATGTCAAGAATCTAAATAATTTAGTGGCAATAAACGTGACAACGTAGTCAAAGAAACAATTTTTACATCTCTTGTTTACTAACCAAATTATTCTTAAAAATTCAAAAAGGCGCATGCGCTTCAGGTGGATTTAATCTAAGACACACCTTTACCAAATTAACGTATTGTTGTTGAGTAACTCAGGTTTGACAAGCGTTTGTGCAACCGGCCCTTTAGGAATATTTAAATTTTACTTTAGTATTTCGTTCAATCAATTTAATCTTTATTTCTTTTATATTTTTATATCTATGTTTTACATCGACTGTCACTGATGATATAAATTTCTTTCTGCATAAAAAGTAGTTATAACAATTGTCACCTGTAGATTGGAAGTTAGTAAAGTAATGGTAGTTAAAAATATTTTTAAATGATATCGTTTTGTTTAAAGGTATCTGCTAAGTCAATTAAACAATTATTTTTCTTGTTTTTAGTTTTAAATACTTTAATATTATATTTTATTTCAGTATAATCATTTATTATATTAAATTATTGTAAAGATTAGCGTGATATAGTTTTTTCCCGGTTTTTCTACATTATTGCACAGTTATACTGATCTAAGAAAGGGAAACAGATCCAGGATAATCTTTTAGGGTTATCTAGGCTTGAATATTGTTATTTATTACTTCCATACTTAGTCTAGTAACAAAACTACTTAGTGAACATTAG
Organism: Ophraella communa; assembly: GCA_035357415.1. Taxonomy (NCBI): domain Eukaryota; kingdom Metazoa; phylum Arthropoda; class Insecta; order Coleoptera; family Chrysomelidae; genus Ophraella; species Ophraella communa. The sequence goes on along the minus strand of CM068995.1, from coordinate 15,112,343 downwards.
GTTGCAACCTTTTAAAAACCAAAATGTTACTTTAATATGTCAGTTTGACGCATGCTCGTTGTAGCTAAACAGCTGTCATTGAGTTTATAAAAAGCAAATTTAAAAAAAAGTGAAAGTTTCTTTAAAAAGTTTAATTTTTTTAAGTTCTAAAACAATTATATTTTAAAAAAGATACTGAACAAAAAGTAAGTTTTCATTTTAATTTATAGAATAGTTTTCCAAACTTTCGAAAATTTTATTATAAAAAAGATAAATGGCCAGAGATTTCCTGTATTTTTACCTTCCCTAGACATTTTTTCTCTTTTAATATACGTTAATCCATGCGAGAAGTGACATAATAATGCTGCTTGATAGTCCCAACAGATACAACAACACATTAATTATGATATAATGGTGGTGACGGGAATTCTGTTTTTGGGAAAGACGTGAATAAGAGCAGTGAGAGGTTTAATCTACGAGACATTTGTTGAGTTTTTTCTACAAGTTTTTATAAAGCATGGGGTGACATGAAGTTGAAAATATTAACCTGTTGTGGAGGTTTTTGGTACTGGAATTATAGAAAAAGATTCTTTTTACATCATTGTTTTTATTTCATAAGAACCATGGTAAAAGAAATAAATTAAAATATTTTGACACAATTCGGATAAACAAAGTAAGTATATAGTTTCTATAATTCATTAATTCGTGTATTCCTGTAAATCTTAGAAGTTATTTTCCATTGGACTGTTTGCTTTTAGTCTTCATGTTATGCAATGTGGAAAAGCTACACGGTACTGTATTTACAGTTTATTTTATTTAGTTTAAAAGATTATAAATAACAATAGGACAATTTTGAAATTTAAAAGTAAGTTTTTTGAACATAAATATAAATCAGTAAAATCAGATTTCACTGTGATGTCCATAACTAACAAACGAGGTCTCAAAATAACATTTATCAGCTGAACACTAGGACTAATATAGGTTTACGAAATCCGATTACAAATGCTATTAAAATTTACAATAATTTACCTAGTTGTATTAAGAAAAAAGTAATTATATCTAATATTTTTGTTAAAAAATTAAAAGACTTTAGGTCAGTTAATTAGAGTAACTAATATTTATTAAGTAAAAATCAAAATTATTTTTTTTTGTTAATTTTATTTATTTTATTTTATTAATTGTTGTTACTCGAGGCCAGTATGTCAAACACAGGGTGATACACACAAGTCTGGCATCGTCCATGATCTATATTTTTAATGAAACACCTTGTATATTTTTATAATTTTAAAAGCTCTTTAACAATACGATCTCAACGAACTATACCATGTAGGGTCTATTATGAATTGTAAATACATAAAATACTTGACGTAATTAATTTTACATTAAAACAAATGCTCAAAATGTTCTCCACCTTGTTGTTGGCAATAACACAGTCTCCTATAAAAGTCTTCCCAAAATTTGTTTAAAGTTATCCTGTCTTTGAGGTCTGCAATGCTAGTTGACTGTGTTGCATATGCTTTGTTCTTGAGATAAGCCCACAGAAAAAAATCCAAGGGCGTAAGATCCAGCGATATAGCTGACCACTCCATAGTACCTCTTCATTTTTTGGAGAAAATTTCATTCAAGTAATTTCTTATAATTAAAGCATAATGGGGTGTTGTTCCATCCTGCTGGAATCAGATATTTTCATCCGGTAGGTACGAATCTATTGTGTTGGGATATAAGTTGGCCAACTCAGGAACAACTTCGTCTCTAATCATGTCGGCTGTCAAATTTTCATCTACAAAAATTGGACCAATAATATGATCACCCATTATCACCCAAACGTTCAACTTTTGAGGATCCTGAGTATGTCTCTCACGCATCCATTAAGGATTCTTCTCTGACTAATATCTACAGTTTTATCTGTTTACTTTCCCGTTCAATGTGAATGTTGATTCATCGGAAAAATAATTGTACCTACAGCTATTTCATTTCTGTTCAATTTATTCATAATTCTTTCGCAGAAATCCATTCTGTGATCTGGATCGTCTTCTATTAATTCTTGCACAAAAGTTAATTTATATGCATGAAGTTTTTCTTTATGGAAACACCTTAGGACAATTGTGTACCTCATATTATTTTGACGAGAAATGTAACGTGGATTCTCCACTACACTTAACATAATATCCAGTTTCACATCATCTTCAACGAAGTGCGGTTTACTCTTTAATGGTTTGACATGTCCAAGTTCTCTGAATTAAGCATTTCATTATTACTTCGCAAGATAATAATTTTTGATTGACAACTACGATATTTAAATGTCAACACATCAACGACTGACAGAAGTTTTGGTTAAATTATATTGGTATAATTATCTGTACAGTTTTTACCTATTCGTGACAAAAAATGTTAACAAAACCCAAAATATTGATACTTAGTATATGAGGTCCGCATTCAGCTAATTAAAAATAAAACCATTATTTAAAGTGTGAAACATTATTGTTTTCACAATTTTATATATTTACTATCTTGAACAAAATTATAAATAATTTCAAAATTTCACAATACACAATTCATAATAGACCCTTCATGGTATAGTTCGTTCAGATCGTATGGTTAAGGAGCTTTTAAAATTATAAAAACATACAGGGTGTTTCATTAAAAATATAGATCATGGTCGATACCAGACTTGCGTGTATCATCCTGTACATTTAAATTTATGTTTAAATAGCTCACATTTGAATTTTAAAGTTGAAGGGTCCCAGCCTTTTTATAATCTTTTAAACTAACTCCACAAAATATTTTTTTTACATGAGTGGTTTCCACACTGTATTTATAGAAAATCCCGAAACATTTCAAATTTAAATTATAAATTGACATTCTTTAAAGTAAAAATTTGATCCCTATCTTCAACTCCTTTTGACAGTTAGAACCCCCCAATTTCTTAAATGGGAAGTAAGGGGAACGGATTTGGAAAGATTTTGGAATAGATTATAATATTGGTTTTTGCATTTGGCAGCCTGGGTGTCGCTCTGGAAAGTCCATTTGCATCTTATATATTATCTAATAGGTTTACCTTCGGTCTCTGAAGAAGATAACTTGGTTATCGAAACGCGTGTCAGACATATAAAAGTGTGTGTTGGTGTAGTGGTAGTGTGGAACATCATTGTTCGGAACAACTTTTGTTGGGTTGGGCTCATCTTGAAACACCTATACAGTCTGCTGTTTACTTTCGGGCTAATATGCATAAATCCACGATTCATTACTTGTAACGATGTTATAGACGTGTTTGCAGGTGCTACAATCGTAATTTTTAAGCGTTTCCTTCGACCAATATACATGAGCCTTTTTTGAGCGATTGAAAAATTCTGTGAGATTCAACTTTTTTTACCGTTAAATATTTATGCAATATTGAATGTATGCTGGTCTGACTAATGCCTAAGGTTGTCTTAATCTTACGATAGGACGATCTTGCAATATTAGTTTGCGGACAGCATCAGTGGTTTTAGGAACAACAGCTGATGTTGGAAGACCTGCACGAAATTAATCTTGAAGTGAACTACTGTCACGATTGAATTAACCATACCATCGATAAACACTGTTCCTTGATGGAGCTTCATCGACAAAAATTGAATTAAGTTCATCCATGCACTGTTGCTGAGTTAATCCACGCCAAACGTTGTAAAAAATAATCGCACGAAAATGGTCACGATTTAAATCTAATTTTGGGCCAAGATGAATCTTTTAAGTTACTGTAAACAACACAAATAGTGCTCGTATGTCAAAACGTTGTGAGTACGTATAACCTCAAAAATTTCGATAGAGCTGTTAGTTGACAGATTGCAACGCCAGGGTTGCCAAATCCCGAAATTTTAAAGGCAACCCTCGTATGAACAACAGCTGTGTTTGGTACAAATTGCTGAATAACACTTTAAATAGAACGCATGCACAGTCCTATATCGTTTTTGTTTAAGTATTCGATAAGTTTCTTTGCAACCGTTTCTTTTAAATTACAACAATTTTACCTGAAGTCAGTAAATTTTCATATCCCATTCTTGAAATCCAAGTTAAAAACATAAGTTAGTTAGATTAAACTTAAAATATTCAAAATTAAAGTAAATACATATGAACAAAATTTTCTGGACGCACAAACGAGCATCATTTTACTACTTTTTATTTGTTATATATAACTTTAGCCAAATCCTCTATGGTTATAGGACATATAAAGTATATTATCCATGCTATGAGATTTACAAAGGATATATAGTAAAGAAACAAAGTCCCTAATTTTATTTTGTCGTCCCTCTGGACGTAACAATAAACCTTCAATGTTGAAATAAAAGTTGCCATTAAATCAAAAGTTATCTCTCTCCCCACATATATATAAGTTTATAGTAGTGAATGTACAAAAGCGAGGATGAAAAAACTTGATTATAAGTTGCGTGCTATCAAACGGTGTCACGCCAACGACAACGTTTTTTTTCTTTCTTTCAAAATGAACTGATATGTAGTGTGTCTACCAAAATACTACAAGGATCTTGAAGTCTCATTAAAGTGAATACTTAATAATTGTGCTAGTATGTTTTGGAGCAATAATTTCAAAAATATTTTTTGTTATCAATTTTTATCTTAGAATTATTTGCGTCAAATAATGTAACTAACCACATACCAAAATCTAACCGCGAAGAAAAATATTTTTGATTACATTAAATAACAGCATTTAATCAACCAAAGTATATTAAAAATTATCAATAATTTTAATAAAAAATTCAAATAGACTGAATTTTTGTTTTTTTCATTAAAAATCCGAGCGAAGAGAGCTTTTGATCGTATCTTTGTTGACAAAAGTCCTATTTAAACATATTATAAACCCCGCAGTGTATTTGATCTCGGTAGACATCAGCTTTAAATATCATTAAACGTCGTAAAATTCAATTTACCAGCTTCGAGCTCTTTGCCATCATTTCTTCTTCGTAAGAGAGCGAGTCGAAACCCGGACGGCCTCACAAAAAATGTTTAATACAAATTTTCCCGAAGGGACTATTCATCAATAAATTTTACTTCGAAAATCAGCTTAAAAAAGCCACAAAAATTTAATTCAAATTCAGCAAATTAAGCAAGAGCATATCAAGCGATATTATATATAGTTGGTACAATATAAAACCCGACCAGCGTAACCAATGTCAAAAAAGTGACGTTATACATTATTGCCCAATAACAAAATATCTATTTATACATCTAGTTGCAAAATGAACTTGTTTTATAAAAAATCTACTTTTGATTTGTTTGGCCGATATCCCTCCGCATTCCTTTTCAAAAAAGCAATCAAATTTGTAAACTTATCAACATTATTATTGACATAGATTGTTTTTCGTAACATAGAATAGAGATTCCAAATCGTAGACGGTTGGAATACTTTTGCTTTGTATAAAAAATAAGCAAGAAGAACCTTTTCTGATATCGTTTTATTAATATTTATCTTCTTCATTCTGCACCACTTTTAGAAGTTAAAATAAGTGTTTGATACGCTGCTTTCGATTTACTTAGCAGCAAATTTGCTACACGGCTTTTGCAGCTTCTTCAACGTCTGAAAGTTGGGATTCAGACTTAGATTCGCTTATTTTTAATAAAAAAACTAACAAATTAATAAAGGCGATTATTGTGACAAATATGTTTTGACATTTGAGATTTGTTGTAATGATTATCTACAAAGAAACAAACAAGGATGGCTTTGATAATATCTAGTAGAAATAGGCTGACGTGAAATAATAAGCAAGTAAAATAAATTCAAAATGAAATTAAAACTGCAACTGCATTACAAAAAATGCATATGCAAAAAACACGCTGCGCTCGTGATCCAAACCTAACATCTACTGCAAAAAATACGTTCATTCTGCAGATAGTTATATAAATAGCTATTCTGAATGTATATATGCATTATTATTTAACCGCAAAATTTGCAGTAGTGTATTATATACACACAAAAAGACAATTTTCAGTAATAATATAACAAGAGTGAGAATAAATTAAAAATAATTTGACAGATTGTTTGTAATAAAAGGATCAATAAAACTATCATAAAATTATTGAAAAATATAATTTGTCCACGACCGTGCTATAAAACCTTTATTACACATGTGCTTGCTCAAGTATAATGTTACCCATTATTCACTAGTGAAAAATGAATCATTATACACTGTATGACGTCAAAACAGCACGTATGTCTAAACTTGGTATGAGAATATTCTTTGTTCATAACACGATAGCATACACTCCAATACATACACGCGTAATAAGTGTTGCCTATGCAGAATGTACCTTGGTATATGGTATGCTTTATACACAGATACAAATATTATTCAATACGAGTATTTTATATGAACTTTTATTTACATGCTATTCTGCAATTTTCTTTGTCTTTGCAGTCTTTTTGATTTGTAATTTTGCTAAATAGTGCTATATAAGAAGTATTTAACAAAATAAAATCCAAATTTATAGGATACAGTTGATGATGGCGGATTAAGGTTAGAATTTATTTTAATACATTTTTATTAGAATAAATAAATTTGGCACTATAATTATAAATATAATTTTGTCCTAAAATATGTGTTAGTTACATAAAAACTTAAAAGTCAAACAATATTGTGTAAAAAAAGTATAAAAGCAATATTTACATCAAAATCAAATATTGGCTTTTTGATAGTTCTGACTTAAATAAGGAGTAATTTAAGTATGAACTCAAATGATAATGCTGCCAGGACATTGTACTTTACTTCATAAAATAAAGATTTTTTATAATTACTAGTAAATTTTATTTGAAAGTCGTGAAGAAAGTATAGTATTCTACTAGCATGTAATGGCTATTATTTACTCAGATGATTTACAACACTCGCCTAGCTACCATAGCTACCATTATATGCTTATTGAATAATATACTATTAATTAATTATTACTTACAATATATTTCCCGTTGACACAATTAAGTAATTATTTTGACAAGTATCTGACAGTTGCTAGGCAAATAAAAGCTACAGTGATTATTCCCGACAATAATCACAAGAGATTTATTCCCGCTATAATAATGACATAATTGTCTTACCCTTGTGAAAAATAAAGAAGCATTTCATTGGTTTTAAGAAACGTCAAAATATAATCAAGAAAATAAATAGTATTAAAATCGCCCCCTTGTAAGTGCATAGTTGGATATTAACTAAAAAAGTTATAATTATATAATGTTTTTTTTATACAAACAACATTAGGTACTTGGTGTTGAAGTAACACGTACATGTCTTTCTTTGAACTTGATTCTTTCTTCCATTATTAATTTAATTTTTTAGAAAACCTGTTTCATTATTAACCTAGTCGTTATGATATAAGTTCAACTGCTGTCAAGGATAGAAATGAACCATTATTATAGCGTTCTAGAGTAAAATATTGAATTAAGAAATCATTAGCTCTTTGCTCCAGCTAAATAGTTTCCTATGCAACATACTGGAATTTAATCACAATAATTCGTTTCTGAAAAAACACAGATTTTACTAATAAATAATAAAAACTTCTCAGCTCATTTCTAAATTTGAATACTGTAAGGTGCATTTGTATGCCGATGATACTCAGCTGTACCTAGACTTTAAGCCAACTGATGTGGAAAATGCCAGCACTATAGTAAATAAAAATTTGAAAGCATTTATTTACTACGCAAGTGACATTGTCAATTAATTAATCCAATAAAATCCTAAAGTCATGGTATTTGGTAGAAAATATCATCAGAGTTTGTTGCCTTTGATTAATATTTATATTGATGACAAGAAGCTTGAAGTGATAAGAGATGCAAAAAATTTGGGCGTTACTCTAGATACTTATTTAAGATTTGAAAAACACATTAATACTTTATTACAGCGAGCTTACTGTAATAATAAAATGATTTATGGAAATCGTAATTTGCTACCATTTAACATAAAGAAACAGTTATTTGAAACACGTGTTATTTAATTAATTAATTATGCAGATGCGGTATATGGACCAAACTTAACCGTTATTTACAAGAATAAAGTTTAAAAGGTACAAAATTCCTGTCTTCGTATGCTTTTTGGTTTAAAAAGGCGAAACAGAGTGTCGTTTAAAATTAAAGAAATAAAATGATTAAATATGGAGAATAGGAGAAAGCTTCACTTTCTCACGCTTTGTCACAAAATAATTTTAAATAGAAAACCATCCTGTTTACATGGAAAAATATTTTACCGTTGCGATGCTCATAATATAAATATTAGAAACAGAGGACTCTTGACTATACCCATCTTCATCGACGATCTTATACTTATCAAATCGATAATTTATATAATGAAAGCGTTTAATTGGTCAAAATTTAAATACGCTCTTAAAAGACATCTAAATAATCAAAATGAACTGTCGTAATTTTTTTTATTATAATATTAGCAATAAGGTACACCTTTCCCGTTAGTGCATTTTTTTAGCTATTGGTTTTTAATGTTTATTTATAGTTATATGTATTATATTATTTTATATTATTATTATTATTATTATTAATATTATTATTATTATTATTATTATTATTATTATTATTATTATTATTATTATTATTATTATTATTATTATTATTATTATTATTATTATTATTATTATTATTATTATTATTATTATTATTATTATTATTATTAACAAATTTGCTTGACAAAAGCAAATTGGGATCAGATTATGTCAAAATGTTTGCTTCAAATATGTTTTACAGGAACCATTTATAATTTGGTTACTTGAATTAAAATTAATATATTATTGAAATTTATTGTACTAACCCTTAGATACTATGTGAAAGTCCATTTTATTAAGAACAGTAAACAACTAAACGGTTGAATTAATCTTTCACTATTTATTCGCAAAATACGTTTTTAAATGCAATGACGGCCGTTTCGCTAGAATTAGCATCGGCAGATTGATTTTTTATATAGACCAATACAAATTTTAAAATATAGTTTCTATGCTTATATCTAAAATAATTGCCAGTTGCTTTAGCTCTATTACTATTAATGATGATACCAACGAACAGGTCGAAATATTTTGAATTGGTATATTACGTTACTTTTTTGAACATTGGATCCGGATTTATATCAGCTGTATTTATGTATTGAACTGCAACAAATTTTAATAGTTGATAATTTTTTTATACCATGCTGCATACCAATTAAAGATAATGTTTTATATAAAATAAAAAAAATTAAAATGAAAATGCAAAATTTGTTTTTAAAAAAGAATACTATTTTTCTATCCTTTTCCTAGTCCTGTTCTATATATCTTCTATACTTCCTTTCATTAATTTTATCTTCTGTTACCTTTGGGTTCACAGCAGAATATACACCACATTGGGGGTATACTCTGCTGGGGGTATATTATTAACAAATACGTGTGGTTTCTAATTGAAAGTATATGTTTTAAAACAATCAACAAACGACATTAAGCAATGAAAGTTTGGAACAAAACTAAATATTATCAGCCCAAAAGAATAATCCTGGGTATATTTTTCTTAAGGGAATAACATCTGGGCTTTAATATGGTTATTATTATTCCTTCAATACTTGGTCTAGTCCTAACACTACTCAATTAACGTTAGATAGCTACCTCGAAATAACAAAATGTAATTTCAGTATCTCAATCTGACGATGACAGTTTTTCTCAATAGCTGTCACTGAGTTAAAAAAGCTAATTTTTTAATTAAAAATGAAAATATTGTCAAAAGTTTAATCAAATTTATGGTACTAACCCTCACTATGTGAAAGTTCATCTTATTCAGAACAATAAACAACTAAAAGGTTAAATTAACTTCCACTATTTATTCTTTAAATACTTTAAATGTAATCACAGACGAAATTATAACACAAATATATTAAGTTATTGTAAAGATTAGCAGGATATAGTTTTTTTCTGGTTTTTCTATATCATTGCACAGTTATACTGATCTTAGAGGGAAATACATCCAGGATAATCCCTTAGGGCTAATAACATCTAGGCTTTAATATTGTTATGTCTTATTACTTCCTTACTTGGTCTAGCCTTAACTACTTATCAACATCAAGTACCTAGTTACAAACAAACAAAATGTAACTTCATATGTCAATCTGACGATGCTATTTCGATAGCGAAACGGCTGTCATTACATTTAAAGTATTTAAAGAATAAATAGTGGAAGTTAATTCAACCTTTTAGTTGTTTATTGTTCTTAGTAAGATGGGCTTCCACAGAGTAGGGGTTTGTATAATATAATCATTAAAGCCTTTTGTATAATTTTACGTATTTCTAGATTGACCTACTATTTCTCTCTATAGATTTCTGATTATCTGCTTTTGATTCTCCAATTATTCTTCTTCTTTTTATTAACTACCATATTTTTTCATACGAGTGCAGTATTTTTATTAAATAAATCCCAAGGAGTGATTTTAATTTATTAAAAATTACTTTTCTCTCGATCAAAAATAAAAGTTGTTAAAGAAAAATACTCTAGACCCTTATGACCTTTTCATTGCGGCTTTTCTGTGACCATACAGTTCCTCTTTACATTCAGCGTCTCTGTAAAATTTAATTAAAAACTCCTACGTCAACATAAATACCTAATCCCATATGAAAGATTCCATTGATCATTATACCCTTTGAAGTATTATAGATTGAATTAATATTGATAATAAAAATTTTTAATATTATTTTCTTTGTTGGAAATGCGATCTAGTTTTTTTATAAAATATGTCTAAGAGTTCCCATATTTTAAAATATTGGATAGGTATATACTTAGAAATTTTTATTATATGTATATTTATCCATACAAAAGTTATTAAATTTATTAGTACTTTAGTTGTGTAGGTTTTGTACAGATTCTTTAATACCTATTATACAAAGAAACATTATTTTGGAGAATATCAAAAAACATTTATGCAATTAACTTTAAAAAAGTATTTACTTATAATTTAACTAACAAGGCTAAAGAATATTGAATTCGTTCAAAACCAATTTATATAATTGGCCACTCAGATACACTTTTTTGTGTATAGCATAACTAGTTAAAAAATCCTTTTTTTCGTTTTTTATTTTATATTTAATTTATATGGGAAATTGTACTACATTGTAAGCTTTTTAATTGATTTGGTCCTAACATGGACATTGTTTATTTATTAAAAACCTAATGTCATTTGTCAGTTGCATAAAATGAAACAGATTGCAATTAAAACTTCTAAAAGAACTTCAAAAGTAAAAAAATACAGTATATTAAAAATTAAATTAAGCAAGCATTGAATGTAATTCATAGTCCCGCCATAACGCCGATTCCGAACTTGAAAAGATGGAATATTTCGTAAAACTTTGTCCCGAAAGCACTTTAACTTACTGCGGAATCAAGTGGTTTTGACATGACATCAACTTGTCAATGGTTGGAATTTCAAAATAATTTCAAGGCAAAAGCTCTGTTAATTTTCATTCGAGGCATTTCATTAGAACTACACAACATCAGGGAAACTAATTCATCAACAAAATACATACCGTATACAAACGTTGAGTTAGACTCTAACCTTTCTCTACAAACGTTTACCTGAAACTCCGGCCGCTTAAAAGTTTCTCTCTGCGCGGTAAAAGCTAATAAGCACTTTATTTAATTGAAACACTACACTTTGGTGAAAAATCGAATTATTTAGTGGTTATGGCTCTCTCGCGTTTTCTGTGTATTCGCGGAATTTACTGTAAATGACGTTTGTTTTTAATTAAAACTTTTAACGGTTCTCGTAAATTAAAAATGAATAAATATAATGTAATTAATTTTAATAAACGAAAATTTAAACTTACAAAAATTGTTAATAAATATTACTCACATCCACTATTCGGACATGAAATGTTTTATTAAATGTAATACCACGCCTTGAAATTTTATCGATACATTTTTAGTTTCGACGAAAACTTTTTTATTTGGAAAAAATACGAAAACAAACTGAAATGTGATACAATCACGAGTCGGTAGGACAAATGATTTTGTCTTATTTTAAAAATTTAACTATTAAAATTTTACAAAACGAATGGTATTTGAGAAGATTATTTTTTGAACCATTCTGTGCAAAAACCATTTTATTTAATAATTTATCGTTATCTTTTTGCTGTTTAATGGTTCAATATTGAACATTTTTGACAGTTATGTTTTTATCAATACTGGTAAAACCACTGGTTTTATCAAAGGTAATACCACGAGTCCTTAAAATTTTATCGATAAATTTTTAGTTTCGACGAAAACTTTTTTATTTGGCAAAAATACGAAAACAAACTGAAATGTGATAAAATCACGAGTCCGTAGGACGAGTGATTTTATCTTATTCAGTTTGTTTGAGTAGTTTTGCCTAAAATAAAAAAGTTTAAGTCTAGAAAATAAAAATTTATCTAGTAAAATTTTACAGGACGAATGGTATTTGAAAAGATTATTTTTTGAACCATTCTGTACAAAAACCACTTTATTTAATAACTTATCGTTATCTTTTTACCAATTTTACTTTTACTTATAATGTTTTGATCTTTTAATAACTTTAATAACAAATTTGACAAGCCAACTAGGATAGGTGTATTTTGTGTTGCCTACCTATGATCTAATTTATTAACACATTAATAATCAAGAGAAAGAAAGGAAATGGGTTTACACAGAATAATATTTAGCATATATATGTAAGCATATAAAAGTTTTAAATGCATACAGAACCAGGAAATAGGTTAGTTTTAAAATAACTACATATTTGGTTTTTCATTATCGTTTAGATGAATTGAATTTTGATAATAATAATAACAAAATATATTTCAGAATATTTAGATAATATAAATAAATGTTGATTTATAGTAAGGTACTTATAAACAAGAAAACTGATTGTGCAATATTGATTTTTGGCAGTTCTATAATTTTATCGATCCTGGTAAAACGACTAGTGGTTTTATCGCTATAAAACGGAATGATTGGCTAGAATTTAGCATAGAACATTGAAGATTAAGCGTTTTCATTGGACGAAATCACAAAACTGTGATATTTTGACAGGTGAAAAAAATAATCAGTATAAAACGGAATGATTGGCTAGCATTTAGCATAGAACATTGAAGATTAAGCGCTCTCATTGGACGACATGACAAAACTGATATTTTGACAGGTGAAAAAAAATAATCAGTATAAAACGGAATGGTTGGCTAGCCTTTAGCACATAACATTACAGGTGAAAAATATAATCAAGAGTAACACCACGAGTCCTTATAATGTTATAGATGAAGTTTTAGTTTCGACACAAAAATACAAGTCTGTAGGACGAGTTTTTTGTTTTTTAACTATTTTGTTAATTTTTTTAGTGCCTGATTTTATAAGTTGGGATCCATCTTGGATTTGTTGCTGTTCTATTCCTAAACTTTTTTATTAAGCTTATTTCTTGTTATTCTTTCTTTACTATCACTTTTTCACCTTCCGTATTGAAAGGCACTTCCCCTGTTTGGATTTGATATTAGTCTCGGTCCTCGTTGATTATATTTGTGAAATAATTTACCAATTGTTCTTGTTTTATGCTTTCTAGTTGTAGATTTCTATTCTTTTGTTTTCTTATTGAATTGATGAATTTCCAGGATACTGTTGTTCTTCTTCCTCCTATATTATCTTCTAGTTCCTGACCTTTTCCTTCCATTGTTTATAGTTTTCTTGTAAGATTTTTCGTTTAAGATTTAATTTTTTCCTTTTGTATAGAATGTGGTAATCAGTATCTTTAGTTTGTAGCTAATTCCGGTTTCTTATTTTCCCTCTAACTCTTTTGGTTCCTTCGACCACCAAAAATTTGCTTTATTTGTTACTTTTGTTTCTTTCCCTAAAGCTTTATCTATTGCAGTTTTTCTACAGTTTGAGGCGACTCTCTTATAATGTGTTCATTCAATTTTTGGTCTAATCTTACTCAATAAAGTTTTTTCAAGCTTTCGTGATTTAGTCCCTCCAGATTGTATTTTTTACCAGTTTATTGTAGTGGCTTCCGTCATTTTTTTTCTTGTTTTTTTTTTCTAAGAACCAAAAGAAATAACAGAAACCTGAAAATAGTTTTTTCTTAATTTATCCTTTTAAAAAGAGCTTACAGTTGACGAACAATCCAACTGGTATATTGATGCCCAGACCTCGTGTTTGGTAAGATTGTCTTAGAGGCACTCTGTAGGATATAATACGAAAATAAAAATGTTTAGTCACTGCTTCAGGCAATGAACAGAAAACATACTTCCTAAGAAAATACTTTTATGTGTTACTAAACTAAAAGAAGCTCCATCTATAGACTGACCGCATAATTATACACTCGCGTGCCACAGTCGCGGGAATTTTTAAATTGTTAATTTTTTAGTTTTTTGTTGGTAGATTTTCTTTTAATAAAAACTATCACACAGAAAAAATTTTATGAAAAAAAAAACACAAACTTGTTATTTAAACATTTTATTGCCAAATAATCCAAAATAATCTCACATATTGTTTAGGTTAGGTGCATAATTAAAACACGTTCACATTTGATGTAAGAAGCTATAGTAAAATAATTTAATCTTTATCGTTACATCCTGTATACAACAATTTTTGCAAAGGTCTTTTCCCTTCAAAAAAATACGATATGTTTAACTTAGTAAGAAACGGTACATACTAAACAATTTAAAATAACTAGTCCGAATTAAAAAAAAGAGAAACTACTTATAACCAGAAATTGGCAAAAACGTTCCAAACTAAGACAATAGACAACAATACACAAACAACCTCAAAACAAAGTGATAACCAGGTGAAAACAAACAGAAAATTTTTCAATATTGCTGATAACAGCCATATAACAGCTGTCTTTACCCATAGAACACAAATATAATTTCTACCACTTCCATTTCATATTCCAGTCAGTGCGCATTTAACTGTAATTTCTAAGTGGCAATGACTTTAAAAGCGGTCTGCATGTAGATGACGTGATTAAAAGCTCATAACATTTTTTTGAAACAGTATAGTTTAAATATAAAAATTAATTAACTAAGATATCTACGACTCTTTTGTATAAATAGTGCAGGTCTTTTTCTATTTTAAATATTAATCCTAAAAACTATTGATCCCTTTAATTTTTGTTAACGTTACGTTTAATGTGAGCGGGGCCCATGCCTTTTAGTGTTTCCAGATCTGCTCCCGCATTCACTAACATGGTGGCCGACGTTCTCCGATAACAATTACCTGTGTATTCTTAAGACTTCTCGAGATTTAAAAAAGTGGCAAGTTATTTGGGCATATTATCAATTTTGTGGATACCAATTACCGGTTTCGTGCACTTTCCTCTTTGGAAATTGACAAAAATATATCAGAAAGGATGTCTCGTGGTCTCAAATGGTAATATTTTTTCAATATGTTGTAGAAATCTCCTGTTACGGTAAATTCTTTTGGTTTTTTAGATTTCGTATTTGGAATGGAAATTAAAAATGCCGTACCTAGATCTTTTATATTCGAAACCTTCAGATTGTAAAGCTCATTTTTGCCACAAGCTCACATCACACCAGTGACAAGAACGACCTATAAAAAAATTATGTAAAAGAATAATACTAGGTATAACAAAACGTACCTTTTTTAATATTTTCTGTCCACGCGAAATAATAATAACTTTATATCCTAGACTAACTAGAATTAACTTTTTTCTGGCAAAGTTTCATATAAAACATTGATCGGATTAAAAGAAAATATTAAATTAAAAAAAATATCAAATAAAAAGAATATTAAATAAAAAAAATTGTCCTTGCGGTGGTTTAAACCCACAATCTCTTGTTTAAGATGCCAATGCTCTACCAACTGAGCCGTGCGGCCTTTAGTTGAACGGTAGGTTGATAAAGCATTCTCTTCTATGCTAAGAGTTTAAGTTGGAATAAAAAAATAATGTTAAACATGGTTCACGTTAGCGTTGATTTAAAACTTACCTTTTTTGCTAAATACATATTGTTTGGAGCATTTTGTAAAAATTCCTGGACATTTTCAGCTGTGAAGACCTTTGATTTTTTGGCTGTTAGGTTAGGTTAGGTTAGGTTAGGTTAGGTTAGGTTAGGTTAGGTTAGGTTCTATGTGAGTGGTCGTTCCACGTCCCTTCCACTGCGACCTAAAAGATCTATTGTGGCTCATCCCTAGGTTATAGTCGTTCTATCAGCCCTATGCCTCTAATGAAGCTCATCACGGTCATTGGCGACACTTCCATGAGGTCATTGGGCTCGAGTTTATGCAGTCCAATTGCTTTTATATGCCTATTAAGGCGACTGTGTCCCATCAGTAGTCCTATTATTAAGTAGCGAAAGCTACTTTATGCGAATGCCTGTGTCTGTCCGTCCGTCCGTCTGTCCGTCCGTCTGCTGATTCTTATACAGAATCAAATGCTGATCATTTTTTACTCAAGGACCATGGGTCTGTTCTAGTGTCTACTGCCCGCCAGGGCGGTTGCAAGTTTTGTTTGGTCTAGGTCAAAAATTCCAAAAAAAATTTATTGCTGTTTCTGATACAGAATCAAATGCTGTAGATTCGACCATAGGTCGAATCTACTGTCTATTGTCCTCTAATGCGGTCACAAGTTTTGAATGCTCTGACACGAAAATGTAAAAACTATTGCTGATTTTGACATTGAACAAATATAACACAATTGTATACTTTATAAGGCAGTAATCTATATGTCATTCAATAGGGAATGTCAGAGAGTATTTACCCAGAAAGTTTCATATGGGTACCAGAAAACCCGTTAAATTTATCCACAATTTAATTACTACTAAAAATGTTAAAGTTATGATTGTTGTGGTTCGATTTGAGTAGAATGATTATGAATACGTCACGCGGAGCAAATGGAAGACATCCATACATTGGTAAGGCTGCATTATTATGCTATGCTTAACTGCTCTTGATTTACCGGTTATTAAAAGTGGTTACCGACAACCAATGAATCTGATAATTGAACTCGGCCGAGCTTTGACACTATGGTATTGATTATTGAAAACAAAATCAAATGCTGATCATATTTTACTGAAAAACCATTGGTCTGATCTACTGTCTACTGCCCACCAGGGCGGTTGCAAGTTATTTATTTATTTATTTACAATTACAATTACCAATTAAATTGTATGGGAACAGAAGTGTTGCAGAATATTTTTTCAATCTCAAGAGAGGGAATTCCAGCATTCTGTAATCAAATTTGATTTCAGAATTGGGAAATTCTGTGATGATGATGGAGAAAAATAGTTATAGTTAGATTTCAAATATCAAGACAATATTTATTTCGTCAGTACTCTAACGACAGCACTTTAATAAAAGTTGGTTGGTAAATAGACGAATGCTGTTTAGTACGAGCGTCTTTGTTAGCTGAGTTGTGTTTGTAGATAAATATTGGTTAATAAAAAGTAAAGATCACTGCTTTACATCACTATTTCTAAAAGTAATACGTTGTTGCATTATATGTCATAGACAAATATTTAAATTTTTTCCCAATGAGAAAAAAACACCTGATATTTGTTTATTTGGGGAGTATAATGCCGACGTAATATTTCAAAAATTACTTTTTCGCCGAACTGACAAGCAATATGAGATAAAATATTATCAAGAAAGCGAAACGTGTTAGTAACTTATACGGAAGGAATACCATCCCGAATTTCGATGTGATTTATAAGCTTGTGCAGCAGTAAGCAGAACCTAACATTTCAACGAACATAGATGTGTTAAAAGTTATTTGAAAAAGATGTCTGTTACCTGTCATCACTTTATTTATTACTATGTAATTAGTTAGTAAATTTTCAACTGGCTATTTGTATAACAAAAGTAACTGTTTAATTACTGAAAAGTTTCTTACTTAGTAAAAATAGGTCATCTTGTCTGTCAAATAGTAGATTTGAAAGAATTACTTAAAACTGTGTATGCTCACTTTATTATAAAACAACATAACATGATGGGTGGAGTTCAGTCGGGATTAGTATTGGTATCTTAGCTTTCTTTTTCGAATGACAAAAACTAGGTTTTTGATTAATTTGTTAATAAAAATAATATGTTTAAAATACTATTTTATCAAAGGTAATGCAACGAGTCCTAAAAATTTAATATAGTTTTGCCTAAAATAAAAGATTGAGTCTGGAAAATAGAAAGAAATTTATATTGTAAAATTTTGCACTGCTAGTGCTTTTGAGGAGATTATTTTTAAAACATTCTTTACTAAAACCACTTTATTTTATAATTCATCCATATCTTTTTACTAAATCTATTTTTGCTGTTAAACTTCATTTTTAATAATTATAAAAAGAAAAAATTTAACAATAAGGAGATTTAAATTTAAGTTGCGTGTATTTTATGTTGCCTATCTATGATCTAATTTATTAATACATTAATAATAAAGAGAAAGAAATAACGTGGGTTTACACATATTATTATTTAATAAATACATTGCTTTTAAAGAGAAAATACTTATAATCTTTTGATCTTTCATTAGATTTAACAAATATCCTCTCAAGGTTACGACTACGGCTATAATAGCAGGATAAATAAATGAGGTAAGAAAAACAAAAAAGTGGCAATTTTTAAACTGCAGTTTTATAAATGTATCTAATTTTTTAACATGTGCTACTTAATTGCCGTTACCCCTCTTACTGATTTAATCTGTACACTAGACTGTATTGACAGTTTTCAGTTGTCGTGAGCTCCATAAAAACACAGTTATAATTTTAATAAATATTTATTTTCATATCTATACTAAGTGACATCAAAATCCGGACACACAGTTTAAATGATTTTATTTTAATAAAATTTATTTATTTTACTGAAATAAACAATTGATAAAATTTTTAGCTTTAGCAGTTCAAAATTCCGGTTTTTCTACTGCTTTTTTTGAAATCCACTAACAATTCAAAAATGAATATTGTAGCCGAAGTAAAGATCCAAATTTTGCGGATTTTGGTTCTTGACATTCTTTACGATTGGCTACGATGCCTAGGGTACGGAGACCTGTACGATTTCGTCAACTTAGTGAGTTTGATACGAGTCGTATAGTAGGACTCTTTTCGGAAAATTGCAGTTAGAGTGCAAAGAAGTGTAGACACCGTAGTTAGGTCTTGTCAGGCATGGCTTCGAGATGTTGTTTAGGCAAGCACGATGGTCGAGCGAAGGTTAGAAGACGATGTGGTAAAAGAAATCCACGGTTTTTTGTTGTAAGGCATGTTTATCAAACTGTTACTGTCAGAGGTAACATGAATGCGCAGCGTTATATTCAAAAGGTTTCAGAACTTCATCTTTTACCCTATCTTAACACCCTGGGAAATCCAACTTTCCAACAAGATAATGCCCGACCACATGTCGCAAGACTCACAATAGACTTCTTTCAACATAATGATGTCACATTGTCACCTTGGCCACCAAGATCTCCCGACTTATCCCCAATTGAGCACGTGTGGGATATCATGGGTAGGAGATTGCTCAATTTGCAACGTCCTCCCCAGACTCCAGAAGAATTTCGAGAGTAGTTGGTTGTTGCCGGAAATGAGATAAGACAGGAGGACATTGACTACCGGATCAGAAGCATGCCTAGGCGCGTTGGAGAATGCGTAACAATGCATCCACACATTATTAAAGTTAAAAGGGCTGTAAAGCAATGCAATCATTTTGAATTTAATGAAATTTATGGTACTAACCCTTACTATGTGAAAGTTCATCTTATTCAGAACAATAAACAACTAAAAGTTTCAATTAACTTCCACTATTTATTCTTTAAATGCAATGACAGCCGTTTCGCTATAGATGCTATTTCGATAGCGAAACGGCTGTCATTGCATTTAAAGAATAAATAGTGGAGGTTAATTGAACCTTTTAGCCTTTTGTTTATTGTTCTGAATGACATTTTGAATTTGTTATCATTTACTTATTATTCTTCAGTAAGTACTTATACAAAAGTTTATAAAAATAAAATCATTTAAAATGGGTGTTCGGATTTTTATCACTTAGTATATTTGCATAATTATATTAAAAATAAAATGCCAAAATGAAAATTATAAATTATCTATTTGCAGTTTACCTACAAGACCATATTTATTTCTAGTTACCTACACAAAAGTTTTAAATGCTTGCATAATCAAGTTTTCAATATTGTTATTGAATTTTTGACAGTTCTGTGATTTTATCAATACTGGTAAAGTGACTTGTGGTTTTATTAATATAAAATTGAATGATTCGCTAGCATTTAGCACAAATCATTGAAGATTAACCTTTTTCATTGGACGAAATCACCAAATTTTTTTTATCAGTTAAAGAAAATAATTCATATAAATTAATTGAAGAAAGTTTTTATAGAATCTTTAATTTGTTATTTAAAATGCACATGAGAAGCTTGCTAACTACCAAACTTTTCAGATACATCTCTCTACAATCTATATTTATATTATACAAACAAATAAAACAGTTAGGGACGGGGACTTGGATAATCAAAACGGATGTAAGTCAAAAAAGTTTATATACTAACCCTTATTATGTGAATGTTCATCTTATTAAGAACAGTAGACAACTAAACGGTTCAACGAAACTATTTATTCAAAAATACGTTTTAAATTCAATGACAGCTGTTTTTAGCGAACTTGGTGAGCATAGGTAAAAAATATTAAAACATTTGCAAGGGATGAATACAGCAATTTGGAAAATCCAGAAATAGTGGTTACACAAAGTAACAATAAACGAATACCTATATTTTTATCATTGGCATGCCATTTGTTTTAAGATTATAAAGTGTTTTCTTTGTTTGTTGTCCAGAAACATCGTGTACCTATATCTAACACAGGTGGTGTTAGAGATCATCCAGTAATCATTGATTTTCTAAAAAATTATGGAGGTATCTGAATTCATAAGTTGGAGGTTTTCGTTAAACTCTATTAATGGACTTTTATCATCACTGTTTTAATTGGGCGTCTAATTTTGAAAATGTTGTCAAGTCATTAAAACTTTTGAGGCTGTGGCCTCCTTCATCAAGTTCATGAGAACAAACATCCGCTTCATCAGAAGAAGACGATGATGGTATCGTGAAAACCCGCTGGTTAAAGTGATATCATCAGTCTAAATACTCTATGGTTTCTCTTTTTGTTGTGATGGTGATTCTGTACCTTGGCGCATTTATTTTAGAATGTCCACTACAATAATGGAAATAGTAGCGGGATTATCTTTGTTAACTAAGGCGTCAGCTTCTGAAGGAAGTCGTTGCTTTGTTCAAGTCAACTAGTTCAAATGAATAAAGGTCAGTTTTACGGAATCCTAAGATTATTAAATGATTTGCCATTTCCATCCAAGTTTTGACGAAGCTTATTAAATAGCTACAGCCGAGCCATCTATTGTTTCTCTCTGCAATACTTCATTAGAGCGGCATAAAATGTCACATCAAGGTGTTACATTAAATGTGTTGAATTTAAGTGCAGGTAGACAAAGGATACATCCATTTATTTACTGTTACTAATACGACTTCTGAAAAATGTGCAGATACGCTGTCACCAACCAAAATCTAAAACTGTTCTTCTAGGGCTATACACTCTTAACTTAAATATAAAATTTTTGTTAGTCAAATTTGGGATATAATAATATTACTTTTGATTCGTTGGTGTTTAAACCATGTTGTTTGCCAACCCTCATGAAAATTATTCGACGGGTTTCGCCGTGTTTGATGCATGGCCTGCCATAAATACATACATCAGCCAAGCCGAAGCAGTATTAACGGATAAAGGTAATCGGGTTGTGCAGCTCCCTCTCGACAAATGTTTCCGGCTTGATTCCCGCTACGGCGTCGTGACGTTTCACCAAAATTGGCTTTATGAATTTCGATAGGACTCGTACCACCGTCATGGCGTAAATTTCTAACTAAATTCAAATAAATCCATTGGATATTTCACCGAATGGAGTTGAAAGGAATAACGAATTGCGTTATTTTGAATTTTGCATTATAATACAGTTGGTTAATAATTATTTAATTTTAACAAAAATTCTTAAAACTAGGCTTTTATAATTGACTTATTACTAAAACTTACATTTTTCAAACAATTGGATGTTGTAATGTAAACCAGCATCATTTAACTAAAATATTGTGAATATTTTAGAAGTGAGAAAGTTTAAATGTTTTATACAGATTCATTAGTTGAAAAATATTTTCTTTGTTAGATTAGTTAGATTAGGTTATGAAAAGTCCATGGTTCCCTTTCTGGATCTATTGTACTCTATAGAATCTGGACCGATATGTTATTTCTAATAGACTTGTGATTTAGATTGGTTATATGGCATTAGTTGTAAACTTGATATTACATTACGGTTAAAATATTTGTCGTTATGGTTTTTTCTATAGAAGAAAACATTTTTTTAATAGATTCTTTCTGCTCATACGGAGCTGGATAAAATAAGGGCTCATGTTTAAAATAAGTATCAGAAAGATGTCAACAACATTTCATTAAATCGTCCCCCAGTTAAACTGTAATGCTGGTGGTCGTTGAGAAATTTCGTTGCACTGGTAATGTATTAAGTGACCAATGTTCAAATATATTGGCTTAAAGACCTTGTCTTGCGTGTAATTTATTAAGGCAAAGAAAAATAATATATTCAACATTTGGAGCAAACAATTGTCTTAAATATATTTAAGGATATTCAGAAACGTTATGTTGTTTGTTTGTAACCCCTTAGTTCACATTTTAAACATATGTATTTAAAAAATAATTCACAAATATATTTTTCTTATATTCGCTATAAAAAACTGCATTAAAATTTTACACTATAAATAGTATATTAAGTATGGAGAACGGTAAGGGTTTTATACCGATCAAAGACAATTGTTTGGAGAGGGAGCGGAGCTACAACGCCAAATATTGCCTGAGATCGGTTATCCTTAATGTTCGACATGCTTATAAAGTTTTTTGCACGATTGATACCATTATAAATGGTAAAATTAAACATTTTCATTATATTGACCAGTTTCATTCATTTTATCAAGATAGATAGGTACTTTGGTTGTTAGGTAGTAACTAAGGTGCATAACAACAATGGAGAATTGAGTTTTTATTTAGTTGTCAATAATTTTAAGTACAATTTTGATTATTATAAATTAAAATATGAGCGAAAGTGAATTTGAAGAAATTGAACGGACTTGGGAAGAAAGGTGTTCCGCAATTATTCCCGAAAAATCCAAAATCCGTTATCAACATACCTACCAAAGTTTTAAAAAATTGTGCTAAGGCAAGAATTTAAAAATCGATGAAAAAACTCTATTGGCATATTTCGTTCAAAGACATATGCAGTTAAAAGCTCCTGGAAGCCTCTGGGAAGAATATTCAATGATTAAATCCACCGTTTTTCTTTATGCTGGCATTAATATTTCCAAGTTTTCAACTTTGATCGCATATTTGAAGAGAAAAAATGTTGGCTATAGGCCTAAGAATACGAGCATTTTTACACGGGGGCATTTTGAAAAATTTCTGATGGATGCACCGGATGAAAAATTTCTAATTCACAAGGTAATGTAAGCTAGTTCAGGTAAAAAAATACTCTAATGAAAATTTTTTCATAATTTGTAGGTTGCAAGAAGAATTAGGTATATAATATTGCTATGAATGACATTCAACAAACCGATGGTTTAATGATTGTAAAAGTTTCCAATACAAAAACGAACATTCAGCGTAATTTTAAAGTCTTTAATAAACCAGACGATAAAATTACATATTTAGAGATTCTGCAAAAGTATATAAAACGTCAACAACAAGTAATATCAAATCATTTGTTCTTAAGATGTGCCAAAGGTAAATGTTGTGCTCAAGTAATAGGGAAAGGGACCATCCGGGGCTGGGCTTTTCAAATTTAACTCGACGGTAAGTGAATTACTTACCGTGGAGTTGCTAGTAAATGTCACCTACTGACGTAAAATCTGTCACAGAAAACAGTCAAAAATGATCAATAGTGCAAAAATAATATTTTCACAGGTGCAAATCCTGAAAGTTACACAAAATTTCCTGATAAGGCAAAATGTAGAAAAAATCTAGGGGCGAATCTAAAAAATACAGTTCAAGTCGTATTGCATCCTAAAGCTGTATAAGCAGAAATGTTTTGAATAATTTGTTGGTAGTTACCAACTGTTGGTATTAAGTAACAAATAAATTATGATACTCTTTTATGAGAGCTGCCTATGTGTTTTTATGTCGAGATCTACTTTATTAATAGTTAAATCCATCACATGTGCATTTGCGAACCTACAAAAATTCCTTCTACACAGGAAAATGAAGGTTAAAGATACTAACAGCCCCTACCATATATTTATTTATAATCCATAATGACACCTTTTAAACTTCTCTTTGTTATCCAATTTTTCATATTGTAATGTTTGATTCCATTCACACGAAAATAGCAAAAGTTGCTATATTAGATCAGCATATGTATTCCATAAGTATAAAGAATATTTACTTTTTCCAAGCAATATCCGGGATAGTAAATTCTTGAAGAAACCCCGGCGCATCTTTACAAAACGCTAAATCCTCTTTGACAAAATAATTCGAAAAATCTCGAAATCTTGAATAAAGTTGTTCAAATCGGAATTCTTTAGAAAGTAAGGTTCTTTTGACAAACCTGAAGATCAAATTAAGTCTACGAAAATAAGATTGTAGATTAAAAATATTTTTATTATCAATATTATTTGTGAAGGTAAGAAACATCTTTACCGACGTTCGGACTATTGTATCCATATTTTTTTTTAAATCCTCTTGTTGAAGAATAGGTAAAAATTATTTTTGTAATTCTGAAGTTCACTCCAAGTAGGCGTCAAAAAAGACAGATTAATAAATTTCTTCAAGGCATCCTCTCAACGTTCTTGAGAAACTAGTATAGCATAAATTTAGCAGCCAATTTTCATGCCTTTTATCGATAGGAAATCTAAGATAAAGCTTACATATCATTGCAATTTTACGGTAAATTTACCACAAATATTGCAAAAACAGCTTGAAGAGTTCTTACAAGTTCGCGGCTTGCTATATAACCTAAAATTAATTTCAGAACAATTTTGGCATTTCTATTATACATGAAGAACACTTAATATACTTCAATTAAATATTAAATTTTGTGCATAACTTACCAAAATATGTGATACAAAACGTATAAAGTTTTAATAAAAGATTCCAACTAACTTTTAAGTTACAGCGAAAACTGCAATTTATAGCTTCATATTTAAGATGGGATGTAGGTGAATTTGGTTACAGACCAGCATTAGGTACCAATTTTATTAATACTTATTATAGTTTTCTCTTTTTGTAGTTTTTGTGCGCATTCTCGAATAATTCGTATGAGAAAATCGTTTCTCACTCCTACAAAAATAAAGTGAACAATACATCAGTTTTTATGAGAGTGACATAGATAGATAGATATATTTTCATAGGAGAGAGAGCTAATTCTCTAGTAGGAATGTTTTGAAGAATACGGACCTCGGTAACTTATCTCTTATAAATCTATCAACCAATATGTTTTTATTATTTTTAGCAAAGATGCTGATAGACTAATTGGTTTAAAGATATTTTGTAGTTTTTTTTTCACTTTAAGTAAATAAATTATGATCTTTACTTGTTGCCATAGATGTGACACCTCAAAATTCAAAACTGCAAACAAAAGTAAGAAATTAATAAATTCAGTATTTCTTGGATTATAACTATTATTATTATGAATATTACATTGATTAATTGCATCTACTTAACTTCACTGCTGGGGTTTTAATGAAGTGCGGGTAAAACCAAGCTACTGACTTAAAAACTTCCGGACTATTCCACATTGTTGAGAATAACAGCTTTATGAAGAAAAGTTAATAAGTTTTTGTTATGTTAATTGCTTTAAGATTCTGATATAATAGGTTTGTTCCAACCAAGCAGAGAACCGTTCTAAAATGGTAATTTTTGTGCGTTGCGCAGTAGGCACACTAATTTGGTATTGTGAGTGGTAATATAACCGTTCCAGAGCGGTTCTTTGCTTGGTTGAAACAGATCCAATCCAAAATGCTACATCTTTTTTATCCCATCCTCTTGATATTTTTGTTGCCTTGTACATTTTCTATAACGGTCATCTTGAGCAGTCGGACTTTTATAATAAATTTTAAATAATTTTTAGTAATTATAACTTGTAGCAATTAAACTTAAAGTCAACCCACAGTATGTAGATAATATTACATTAGCGACATGTTTCGGTCACAAGACCTTCAGGCTCTAAGAGAAGGACACAATGTGTCAGAATGAAGAATTACAAAAGCCAAATTATATAAGACAAAATATAATGTACAAAAGTCAAATCATATAAGACAAAGTATAACATGTAATCGAATATGGTAGTTACTCTAATAGTAAACAATGGGTTTTAACATTAACAGAACAAACAGAATGAATGTTAAAACATATCGATATCCAAATAAGAGGAACTAAATGTTAAGAATAATGGAAACAGTATTAAAATTATATAATTCTTAATTTCAAAGGGAAGTAAGTTTTGTTAAGCAATGCAAATTAAAAAATGAAAAAACACATCGAGCGAAATATTAACATTATAATATGAACTTGATGACAAGTAATTGGAGTCCGATATAGAAAGAAGAAAATTCAAAATAAGATAACCTAAAGCATAAGTAAACAAAAACAACACATTACAATCTATTAGAGTGGAATGTCAAGGAATAAATAATTCTCATAAGATCGAATTTGTTCGTTTAAACAATTTATCAACAATAGCAGATTTAATTTCCAAGAGCTCAAGCAAATTCAATCTAACGCCTTTATTACAACAATGAAGTAATTTAACATTTTTGGAATCAAAAGAATGATTTTCTTCTAAAATATGATTAGCAAAGGATGAGGGTGAGTTCTTAACTTCTTAATTTGAATATTTCTTTACAAAATTTATATGTTCTAGAATACGGTACCTACTCAAGTCTTCTTCCACATTGGCCAATGTAAATAGCATTACAATCAGAGAAAGATAATTATATACTCCTGATTTATGTAAAAATGGTATTATATACTTAGTGTCAATTAAATTAGATAAAGTGTTTTCTGTTCTAAAAGCTATATCAATATTGAATTTCTTAAAAATATTTTTAATCTTGTACGAAAAAATACCTCTGTAAAGTAATGATACTTAAAAGGATCTCTGGGCAACAGTATTCGCATAATACCACGTTCTGTAAGCAGTGATCTAAGGAATATATTCAAAAACCACCTCATGGACAATTAGAATAACCAATGGAGTTCAAAACCATCTAAACTTCATGAAGTCAAATCAAAGACAGGACCTTGGACAACTTTAGTTGCATGCAGACATCTACAAGTGACGTTATCTCGTCTTCGATTAGGACACACAAAGTCCTCACACGAGCATCTTCTTACGAAAGAAGAACCTCCAGTGTGTACAGAGTGCCGTTCGACGTTCACCGTAAAACATGTGTTAGTGGAACCTTGTGCAAAGTACAATATTTACAGACAAAAGTACAATCTACCCAATTCCCTCACGAATTTATTAAATCAACAAAACGTCAACAACTTAATATCATTTTTGAAAGACGTTGACATGTTATATAATGTGTAATATTGTAGAATATTCCCGCTAATGACCTTATTGGTCCATGCGGTTTTTTGTAAATAAAAAAAAAGTTATTTAGATCTCTCACACAAGGTATAATAATTTTCTCTCTAGAACGTTCTTGGTTGGCAGTAAGTGGATTCTGATTATCATCTTCAAATAAGGACCAATCATTCCATCACCAGATACCTCGCACCAAACAGTAACTCGAAGACTGTGGAGTGCTTTCTATACAATGACATAAGGACGTTCAAATCCAAGGAATCTGGTTGTTTGTCGATTAACATAGCCGCTAAAATGAACGTGACTCTCGTATTAAAACCATATGTTTTTCAAAAATTCGGGATCTTCGTAAAACTCAACATGCGACCACAGTAAATTTCTCTTGCACGTTTGTGCGCAGCATTAAGTCGTTGTCCAACTTGAATACGGGATGGATAACCACCATTTGATTTGAACATGCGACGTAAAGACGTTTCACTTATGTTAAGTTTACATGCAGTTCTTACAAGACTTCTTTGAGGTGATTGCACAACTTGGTTAAAAACACGTCCTTAATTTTTGTTAGTACATACTGTTTTTCGACGACCTGAAGAACCTTTACGTTGACACAATACACTACCAGTGCGACGAAATTTTTCAACAACAGCTAACATCACACTTTTACTAGAAGCTGCTTTATTAAGTTTTTGTTGATATTTCATTGATACCTGTTCTAAGCTTGGACCATCATTACGACCTTTTTCGTATGAACGAAAATAATGCTCTACCAAAAACAATTTTTCTTCCATTGTTAGAACCATTTTTAAATCCAATTTAACTGCAGCATACTATTAATATATCAACTAATGACAATTAAGTCAAATATGACAAATCCAAATTACATAAACAACTCCACAGCACTCTCTGTTTCGGTACTGTTTATTTTGGCGAATACCGTATATTCAAAGGATAGTTGTTATTAACCTCCAATCGCCTAATTATGTTGATCTCTTTCTCAAAGGAATCCTGAGACAAAGGTAATGAAAAACATCTATTAAACAAATAGTTAAAGGCAGTAAGTTAATGTGACATAGGATGACATATTACTGTGGGTTGACTTTGAGTTTTATTGTTACTATTCGTACCATCCACATTTGAGATATAAAGAACCTCTACAATTATAACCTGGTCTTAAATTTTAAACATGACTCCTTAATTTCTGGATTACTCCCCATTCTTTATGCATGTGTTCGACGATTTTTGTCGACATATATTTGTTTAATATCCTAAAGATATCTTCCGTGAAAAGGCGTACTTAACTATTTTACTTTCTTTTCTTCCAGGGCTTAATTCACTGCATAAAAAAATTATTTATAATTAAAAACAATAAACAACTAAAGATTTGAACGAAACTTGCAATTACAACTGTCTCCCTAAAATTAGCATCGTCATAGATAAGACGTAATTGCAACACAAATATATTAAATGAAGTAAACCATCCATATTTCAAATGTGACTAATGGGAAACCAAATGAAAAACCCAAAGTCTAGGTTACAGAATTCATTTGGTTTTACAAATATATTAATTTATTGTGAAGATTAACATGATTTAGTTTTTTCTGGTTTTCCTATATCATTGCACAGTTATACTGATCTTAGAGAAAATACATCCAGGATAATCCTTCTTTTACAGAAGTAAGGGTTATTAAAATTAATTTTATTGGTTATCATTGTTCTTTCCAATACAAATCAAGAATTTTTTCATGCTTTTACTTTTATAAACATTTATTAATTTATTAATGCAATATTAATTAATGTTTACTGTCTTATTCAATTTTTTTTATTAGCGTTTAACTCTCTTGTCGATGCAAAAAAGATTTAAATTAGTTGAATTGCTTAAAAAATGGCAGAAAACAAACTTCCTGTCACTATCTAAATTCGAATGTATTATTCACAAAGTTCTCGGTGCACAATAACAGCCATTGTCACGGTTGCTACTAGCTTTTGGAACATTTAATTTGAAACACGACTCTTTGTTAGGGAATGCCTTCTCTTTTCCAGGCTTTGTAATTAATTTAAAATGTTTGTAACTGCTTTCGTGTGGCCAAAACAAAAATTCGGATTTCTTCAAGTCGATTTTCGTACAGAAAAGAGGTACAGTTGTTTTCTTTACCATTAGATAATTAAAAAAAAAGTTAATATAAAGCAAAATCGTTGAACTTTTTAAAAGGATAAATATTTAATCACTTTTTTTATATATTTGCTATTTTAAACTTTCTTCAACCGTTTATTAGTCAAATTTTTTAATCATCCCATTAATTACTGAATTCATTTTTAATTGTTTATTAAAAATAAATGTTTTAACATTATTTTGTAAGTATTTTTAACAAAATTTAACTTCTTCGTTAATAAATTAAAGTATTTATTTCTGGATTTATTTATCCAATTAAAATAATAGTACCACTGAACTTTTACTAACATTTTGACAAACAGGACTTTATTTTTTTTGTTTTTAAGTGAGTTATATATTACATATTCAATTACAAAAGCATTCACTTGATTTTGTTAAAACAAATGAGTTTCCTAAAGTTCATAGAACAATAATAATTAACTGAAAATACTTAATTACCTGAAATAATTATTTTTCTCTGTATATACGTATAGTAACGATTGCATAAATCTCGAAAAAGATAAAATTTACAAAATTGCTGTCGAGATGATATTGATATATTTCGATTCTTCCTTTCCTTTGAGTACCAAAGATTCCTGCAAAATTCTTATAACTACTCTTTTATGCCTTATTAAAACGCATGGGAGCTCGTAAAAAGCCCCCAAATCGAATTACATTTTTCTTTCATCTTTCTATGGGAACAAATCATAATAAAAGCATCATTATATGGAATGATATCATCTGAAAGAGATACACAGTAAAAATTGAAATATTTAAGCATCTTAAAAATTATAAATCCCAAAAAATAATACATATAACCATGTAAGATGGTGGAAATATATATTAAACATTATTTCTTTCATAACCTTTTCTGGGTGTTAATAAAAATAAAATTATTGAACCAAAATAAGGAGCAAGAGTTTCAATTTTTGTTTTTATAATTTACCTGCATAAAATATATATTTTTTACTAATAGTGTAAATTCTAAAGAAATATAATAATAATAACATAATCAATAAGAACATTAAAAGTGAAGCTTTTTTAAAAACTTTCTCTATTTATTTAAAAAAATGCATTTACTCAATTACAGCTGTTTTCCTAAAAACTTGGATCGTCAGTTGTAGTTCAAAAAGATCTATTTTTAATCAATAACATAATTAATCTATAACTGCCTTAATACTAAATAAATACTTAAATTATACTGTTTGGAGTCTACTTTATACAGAATTTAATGAGAAATCTATTGGTAATGGTCCGATTTCCTTGGAGTTGATGGTTTGGTCACCAGTATCCCTCAAAGGTGAAAAATGATTTAAAATTTAGTTCGATTATAGAAGGGGTAAAATAAAAAAAAAATTAAATAATCATGCCATTTAAAGCTTTTATAATTAAGAAAAAATTCTATTAGATAACTTTTAACTGTAGATCTCCGTTTTTGTTCAGGACCAGATTAAGTAAAAAAATAGTCAAGACGATGCCGAAAAGACCTTGAAATATTTTAAAAAGAGTAATTACTGTTTTAAATAGATCTCAATTAACCAAAGATGATTGTTTTTGTTTCATTTCGATATCTAATACCTTCTGGGTTTTATTGGACTTTTAGTGGAAGTTTAAAAATTTCAAAAACTCTGGGGGTGAAATCTTGGAATATTTCCGTAGGGGGATTGGATCGAAACATTTAAACAACAGTTTTCTTCGAAATTAAACTTAGAATTAGATGGTATTAGAAAATTTGGACAAATATTTTAATTAAAGTATCGCATAGCCCACCATAGTCCAAAATATTTATGTTTACCACAAATACTTATTGTGTTATTGTTAGTTTGAGTTGAGAATTTTGTACCATATTTGCTACTGCGACATCTCCCATGGAAATATGTAAACATATATTTTCTATGATTGATGAATTAACATTGCCAACGGTAAATAATTTTGTTTTGAGAGTTAATTATTGTAAAAGTTTACCCAATTCAACCAAACTGGTTGTATATCTAAGTGACATAAAAATCCGAACACACCGTTTAAATGATTTTATTTTTATAAAATTTTGTATAAGTACTTACTAAAACATAATAAGTAAACGATAAAAACTTCATTGCTTTAAAGCCCTTTTACCTTTAATAATGTGTGGATGCACCCCGATGTGTTACGCATTCTCCAACGCACCTAGGCATGCTTCTGATCAGGGGGTCAATGTCCTCCTGTGATATCCCATTCCAGGCAACCACCAACCCCTCTCAAAATTCTTCTAGAGTTTGAGGAGGACGTTGCAAATTGAGCAATCTCCTACCCATCATATCCCACACGTCAAGTCAGGAGATCTTGGTGGTCAAGGTATCAATGTGACATCATTACGTTGACTAAAATGTTGAATCTGGAACCGTTGGCGAAAATGATACCGAAAACCGTTTACACTACCACTACACCAACACACACTTTTATATGCCTGACGCGCGTTTCGATAACCAAGTTATCTTCTTCAGAGACCGAAGGTAAACTAAAGCTATGCCTACAAACTAACCTTATATATATAGAACATTTTTAGCGCCAAATGTTTTCGCGGTAAATCTTTTGGCGGCAAAGCTAATTTTTAGCGCGAAAACATTTTTACAATAAGTTTTCTTATAATAAACTATAAAGTGGACTATCTGGGATAGGTCCTTTGTCCTTATTTAATCTATTTTTACATTTAATAATTTCTATACTTTCAAATGCATCCAACAATCTATTGTTCGATACATTTTTTAACAATTTTAAACTATCTACATTTACAGAATGGTTTTTGGTAAAAGCATGTTCGGCAATACTAGATTTTTCTATACGTCCATATTTTAGATGAGCTAAATGTTCTTTAAATCTTGTTTTAACCGATCTTTTTGTTTGCCCAACATACTTTTTATCACAATCATTACAGCTTATTTCATATATACCGCTTTTTCCAGATCTTCTCTCTTATCCTTCGGATTTCCTAACAATTGTCTCAGGGTGCCACTAGTTTTATGAACTAAACCTAATCCCACCGTGCCGAAAATTGTATTCAATCCTTTGGTATACTGAGGGATAAATGGTAATGAAATGAATTTCCTATCGTTGTGTTCTCGCTGGAAAAAGGTGGTTTCACAAAGAGATTTCTTAAAACTATGGCGATTGATCAGCTTATGAATTAGTTTTCTATCATATCCATTAAGTACAGCTATATCCTCAATTAAATTCTTTTCTCTGTTATATCTTGTTTTGTTTAAAGGAAAATGAATTAATCGATGAACCAAAAAATGAAAACTTGCCATTTTGTGTTGATTACAGTGAAAAGAATCTATCGGAATATACCTATACGTAGCGGTGTCTTTCCTAAAAATATCAAATTCTAACTTGTTATTATTTCTTATTACTAATGTGTCCAAAAATGGTAACTGTTCATTATTTTCTAGTTCAAACGTGAACTTTATGCTTGTGAATTTTGAATTTAATTTTGAAATGAAATCTTCTACTGATGATTTCTTCGTATTGAAAACTGCGAAAATGTCGTCCACATATCTACACCATATCCTTGGGAAATACTCGAACTCTTGACTGATCTGTGTTTCAAAATTGCTCATAAAAAGGTTGGCTATAAATGGTGATAAACAATTACCCATTGCTGTTCCTTCATATTGTTGATAAACCTGATTGTTGTATTGAAAATAATTTTGGTCCATGCATAGTTTAGCTAATCGTAGGTATTCAGTTCTAACTTCAACACCCAGATCATTCAAGATGAGTAGTTCTTCCAGATACTGTAAAGTTTGTGGAATCGGTACGCTAGGAAATAAAGAACTAACATCGAACGAGATTAAAATTTCCCCATCTTCTAGAACAACATCTTTAACTTTCTTGATAAATTCTAATGAATTTTTAACTGAAAAACTATTACATTTTTTGGGTAGATTTTCAAACTCGTTCGATAACCATTTTGAAATATTATAACTAGGTGTACATATAGCTGAAACAATAGGTCTCATTGCCTTCCCAGGTTTATGTATCTTCGGAAGACAATAGAGCTTTGACAATGTAGGGTTACTTACAGTTAATTTATACTTTAACGAATCGGTGACAAGGTTCTTACAACTTTTGAGAGTGCTCTTCACCATGGAAATCATTTTGTTTAGTGGATTTTTTTGAATCTTAACGTAAGGACCATTCTCGATCAAGTGATCCACTCTTTCGAAATAGTCTTGTTTGTCCATTATAACAACCTTGTTTCCTTTATCAGCTTTTAAGTAAAAACATTCCTTCTGCCTCAAACCTTTGACAATATTCCTAGTTTTCTGAATTCCCTGTAAATTTTTGTTCTTATTTGAAATATTTTTGGAAATTTGATTCTTACAAGCTTCCCGAACATAAACCTTGGCATCATGAGAGAGATATTGAACAGAACTTTCAATATGTCCAATCAATTCACCCAAGTTCCCACGAGAAGGCACGGCAAAATTCAAACCCTTGTTTAACAACTCTGTTTCACTGCTGTCAAAAGTTTGGGAAGAAATATTTTCAACAATATTAATAGGTTCCAAAGAAATTGTTTTAGGTTTTGGTTTTAATTTCTTTAGTTTTTTACTCAAGATCGACATTTTCTTCTTAAATTTTGAATGAATAACCCTAAACATCTTTCTTTGGAATTCACACCAATGTTCATATTCTACATTACTTAACTTATGTGTTAATTTTTTGTAAAGTCCATATGCCTCTATTTCAAGCATACTTCGTTTACTGTACAGATATTTGGTTTCTAATGCTAACCATTTTTTCTTTGCAATTTCACAAACTTTATCTGACACTGCACTTTCACTTATATTTATTTTTACAACTTTTGGAAAAACATTAAATTTACGACATGATTTTAAAAACCAAATATCTGCACTTATTAACCTAATATTAGTACTAAGTTTTACATACCTGTTCTGTTCCGTTGACCGTGAAGCCATCACAACTAAAATGTTGAATCTGGAACCGTTGGCGAAAATGATACCGAAAACCGTTTACACTACCACTACACCAACACACACTTTTATATGCCTGACGCGCGTTTCAATAACCAAGTTATCTTCTTCAGAGACCGAAGGTAAACTAAAGCTATGCCTACAAACTAACCTTATATATATAGAACATTTTTAGCGCCAAATGTTTTCGCGGTAAATCTTTTGGCGGCAAAGCTAATTTTTAGCGCGAAAACATTTTTACAATAAGTTTTCTTATAATAAACTATAAAGTGGACTATCTGGGATAGGTCCTTTGTCCTTATTTAATCTATTTTTACATTTAATAATTTCTATACTTTCAAATGCATCCAACAATCTATTGTTCGATACATTTTTTAACAATTTTAAACTATCTACATTTACAGAATGGTTTTTGGTAAAAGCATGTTCGGCAATACTAGATTTTTCTATACGTCCATATTTTAGATGAGCTAAATGTTCTTTAAATCTTGTTTTAACCGATCTTTTTGTTTGCCCAACATACTTTTTATCACAATCATTACAGCTTATTTCATATATACCGCTTTTTTCCAGATCTTCTCTCTTATCCTTCGGATTTCCTAACAATTGTCTCAGGGTGCCACTAGTTTTATGAACTAAACCTAATCCCACCGTGCCGAAAATTGTATTCAATCCTTTGGTATACTGAGGGATAAATGGTAATGAAATGAATTTCCTATCGTTGTGTTCTCGCTGGAAAAAGGTGGTTTCACAAAGAGATTTCTTAAAACTATGGCGATTGATCAGCTTATGAATTAGTTTTCTATCATATCCATTAAGTACAGCTATATCCTCAATTAAATTCTTTTCTCTGTTATATCTTGTTTTGTTTAAAGGAAAATGAATTAATCGATGAACCAAAAAATGAAAACTTGCCATTTTGTGTTGATTACAGTGAAAAGAATCTATCGGAATATACCTATACGTAGCGGTGTCTTTCCTAAAAATATCAAATTCTAACTTGTTATTATTTCTTATTACTAATGTGTCCAAAAATGGTAACTGTTCATTATTTTCTAGTTCAAACGTGAACTTTATGCTTGTGAATTTTGAATTTAATTTTGAAATGAAATCTTCTACTGATGATTTCTTCGTATTGAAAACTGCGAAAATGTCGTCCACATATCTACACCATATCCTTGGGAAATACTCGAACTCTTGACTGATCTGTGTTTCAAAATTGCTCATAAAAAGGTTGGCTATAAATGGTGATAAACAATTACCCATTGCTGTTCCTTCATATTGTTGATAAACCTGATTGTTGTATTGAAAATAATTTTGGTCCATGCATAGTTTAGCTAATCGTAGGTATTCAGTTCTAACTTCAACACCCAGATCATTCAAGATGAGTAGTTCTTCCAGATACTGTAAAGTTTGTGGAATCGGTACGCTAGGAAATAAAGAACTAACATCGAACGAGATTAAAATTTCCCCATCTTCTAGAACAACATCTTTAACTTTCTTGATAAATTCTAATGAATTTTTAACTGAAAAACTATTACATTTTTTGGGTAGATTTTCAAACTCGTTCGATAACCATTTTGAAATATTATAACTAGGTGTACATATAGCTGAAACAATAGGTCTCATTGCCTTCCCAGGTTTATGTATCTTCGGAAGACAATAGAGCTTTGACAATGTAGGGTTACTTACAGTTAATTTATACTTTAACGAATCGGTGACAAGGTTCTTACAACTTTTGAGAGTGCTCTTCACCATGGAAATCATTTTGTTTAGTGGATTTTTTTGAATCTTAACGTAAGGACCATTCTCGATCAAGTGATCCACTCTTTCGAAATAGTCTTGTTTGTCCATTATAACAACCTTGTTTCCTTTATCAGCTTTTAAGTAAAAACATTCCTTCTGCCTCAAACCTTTGACAATATTCCTAGTTTTCTGAATTCCCTGTAAATTTTTGTTCTTATTTGAAATATTTTTGGAAATTTGATTCTTACAAGCTTCCCGAACATAAACCTTGGCATCATGAGAGAGATATTGAACAGAACTTTCAATATGTCCAATCAATTCACCCAAGTTCCCACGAGAAGGCACGGCAAAATTCAAACCCTTGTTTAACAACTCTGTTTCACTGCTGTCAAAAGTTTGGGAAGAAATATTTTCAACAATATTAATAGGTTCCAAAGAAATTGTTTTAGGTTTTGGTTTTAATTTCTTTAGTTTTTTACTCAAGATCGACATTTTCTTCTTAAATTTTGAATGAATAACCCTAAACATCTTTCTTTGGAATTCACACCAATGTTCATATTCTACATTACTTAACTTATGTGTTAATTTTTTGTAAAGTCCATATGCCTCTATTTCAAGCATACTTCGTTTACTGTACAGATATTTGGTTTCTAATGCTAACCATTTTTTCTTTGCAATTTCACAAACTTTATCTGACACTGCACTTTCACTTATATTTATTTTTACAACTTTTGGAAAAACATTAAATTTACGACATGATTTTAAAAACCAAATATCTGCACTTATTAACCTAATATTAGTACTAAGTTTTACATACCTGTTCTGTTCCGTTGACCGTGAAGCCATCACAACTAAAATGTTGAATCTGGAACCGTTGGCGAAAATGATACCGAAAACCGTTTACACTACCACTACACCAACACACACTTTTATATGCCTGACGCGCGTTTCGATAACCAAGTTATCTTCTTCAGAGACCGAAGGTAAACTAAAGCTATGCCTACAAACTAACCTTATATATATAGAACATTTTTAGCGCCAAATGTTTTCGCGGTAAATCTTTTGGCGGCAAAGCTAATTTTTAGCGCGAAAACATTTTTACAATAAGTTTTCTTATAATAAACTATAAAGTGGACTATCTGGGATAGGTCCTTTGTCCTTATTTAATCTATTTTTACATTTAATAATTTCTATACTTTCAAATGCATCCAACAATCTATTGTTCGATACATTTTTTAACAATTTTAAACTATCTACATTTACAGAATGGTTTTTGGTAAAAGCATGTTCGGCAATACTAGATTTTTCTATACGTCCATATTTTAGATGAGCTAAATGTTCTTTAAATCTTGTTTTAACCGATCTTTTTGTTTGCCCAACATACTTTTTATCACAATCATTACAGCTTATTTCATATATACCGCTTTTTTCCAGATCTTCTCTCTTATCCTTCGGATTTCCTAACAATTGTCTCAGGGTGCCACTAGTTTTATGAACTAAACCTAATCCCACCGTGCCGAAAATTGTATTCAATCCTTTGGTATACTGAGGGATAAATGGTAATGAAATGAATTTCCTATCGTTGTGTTCTCGCTGGAAAAAGGTGGTTTCACAAAGAGATTTCTTAAAACTATGGCGATTGATCAGCTTATGAATTAGTTTTCTATCATATCCATTAAGTACAGCTATATCCTCAATTAAATTCTTTTCTCTGTTATATCTTGTTTTGTTTAAAGGAAAATGAATTAATCGATGAACCAAAAAATGAAAACTTGCCATTTTGTGTTGATTACAGTGAAAAGAATCTATCGGAATATACCTATACGTAGCGGTGTCTTTCCTAAAAATATCAAATTCTAACTTGTTATTATTTCTTATTACTAATGTGTCCAAAAATGGTAACTGTTCATTATTTTCTAGTTCAAACGTGAACTTTATGCTTGTGAATTTTGAATTTAATTTTGAAATGAAATCTTCTACTGATGATTTCTTCGTATTGAAAACTGCGAAAATGTCGTCCACATATCTACACCATATCCTTGGGAAATACTCGAACTCTTGACTGATCTGTGTTTCAAAATTGCTCATAAAAAGGTTGGCTATAAATGGTGATAAACAATTACCCATTGCTGTTCCTTCATATTGTTGATAAACCTGATTGTTGTATTGAAAATAATTTTGGTCCATGCATAGTTTAGCTAATCGTAGGTATTCAGTTCTAACTTCAACACCCAGATCATTCAAGATGAGTAGTTCTTCCAGATACTGTAAAGTTTGTGGAATCGGTACGCTAGGAAATAAAGAACTAACATCGAACGAGATTAAAATTTCCCCATCTTCTAGAACAACATCTTTAACTTTCTTGATAAATTCTAATGAATTTTTAACTGAAAAACTATTACATTTTTTGGGTAGATTTTCAAACTCGTTCGATAACCATTTTGAAATATTATAACTAGGTGTACATATAGCTGAAACAATAGGTCTCATTGCCTTCCCAGGTTTATGTATCTTCGGAAGACAATAGAGCTTTGACAATGTAGGGTTACTTACAGTTAATTTATACTTTAACGAATCGGTGACAAGGTTCTTACAACTTTTGAGAGTGCTCTTCACCATGGAAATCATTTTGTTTAGTGGATTTTTTTGAATCTTAACGTAAGGACCATTCTCGATCAAGTGATCCACTCTTTCGAAATAGTCTTGTTTGTCCATTATAACAACCTTGTTTCCTTTATCAGCTTTTAAGTAAAAACATTCCTTCTGCCTCAAACCTTTGACAATATTCCTAGTTTTCTGAATTCCCTGTAAATTTTTGTTCTTATTTGAAATATTTTTGGAAATTTGATTCTTACAAGCTTCCCGAACATAAACCTTGGCATCATGAGAGAGATATTGAACAGAACTTTCAATATGTCCAATCAATTCACCCAAGTTCCCACGAGAAGGCACGGCAAAATTCAAACCCTTGTTTAACAACTCTGTTTCACTGCTGTCAAAAGTTTGGGAAGAAATATTTTCAACAATATTAATAGGTTCCAAAGAAATTGTTTTAGGTTTTGGTTTTAATTTCTTTAGTTTTTACTCAAGATCGACATTTTCTTCTTAAATTTTGAATGAATAACCCTAAACATCTTTCTTTGGAATTCACACCAATGTTCATATTCTACATTACTTAACTTATGTGTTAATTTTTTGTAAAGTCCATATGCCTCTATTTCAAGCATACTTCGTTTACTGTACAGATATTTGGTTTCTAATGCTAACCATTTTTTTCTTTGCAATTTCACAAACTTTATCTGACACTGCACTTTCACTTATATTTATTTTTACAACTTTTGGAAAAACATTAAATTTACGACATGATTTTAAAAACCAAATATCTGCACTTATTAACCTAATATTAGTACTAAGTTTTACATACCTGTTCTGTTCCGTTGACCGTGAAGCCATCACAACTAAAATGTTGAATCTGGAACCGTTGGCGAAAATGATACCGAAAACCGTTTACACTACCACTACACCAACACACACTTTTATATGCCTGACGCGCGTTTCGATAACCAAGTTATCTTCTTCAGAGACCGAAGGTAAACTAAAGCTATGCCTACAAACTAACCTTATATATATAGAACATTTTTAGCGCCAAATGTTTTCGCGGTAAATCTTTTGGCGGCAAAGCTAATTTTTAGCGCGAAAACATTTTTACAATAAGTTTTCTTATAATAAACTATAAAGTGGACTATCTGGGATAGGTCCTTTGTCCTTATTTAATCTATTTTTACATTTAATAATTTCTATACTTTCAAATGCATCCAACAATCTATTGTTCGATACATTTTTTAACAATTTTAAACTATCTACATTTACAAAATGGTTTTTGGTAAAAGCATGTTCGGCAATACTAGATTTTTCTATACGTCCATATTTTAGATGAGCTAAATGTTCTTTAAATCTTGTTTTAACCGATCTTTTTGTTTGCCCAACATACTTTTTATCACAATCATTACAGCTTATTTCATATATACCGCTTTTTTCCAGATCTTCTCTCTTATCCTTCGGATTTCCTAACAATTGTCTCAGGGTGCCACTAGTTTTATGAACTAAACCTAATCCCACCGTGCCGAAAATTGTATTCAATCCTTTGGTATACTGAGGGATAAATGGTAATGAAATGAATTTCCTATCGTTGTGTTCTCGCTGGAAAAAGGTGGTTTCACAAAGAGATTTCTTAAAACTATGGCGATTGATCAGCTTATGAATTAGTTTTCTATCATATCCATTAAGTACAGCTATATCCTCAATTAAATTCTTTTCTCTGTTATATCTTGTTTTGTTTAAAGGAAAATGAATTAATCGATGAACCAAAAAATGAAAACTTGCCATTTTGTGTTGATTACAGTGAAAAGAATCTATCGGAATATACCTATACGTAGCGGTGTCTTTCCTAAAAATATCAAATTCTAACTTGTTATTATTTCTTATTACTAATGTGTCCAAAAATGGTAACTGTTCATTATTTTCTAGTTCAAACGTGAACTTTATGCTTGTGAATTTTGAATTTAATTTTGAAATGAAATCTTCTACTGATGATTTCTTCGTATTGAAAACTGCGAAAATGTCGTCCACATATCTACACCATATCCTTGGGAAATACTCGAACTCTTGACTGATCTGTGTTTCAAAATTGCTCATAAAAAGGTTGGCTATAAATGGTGATAAACAATTACCCATTGCTGTTCCTTCATATTGTTGATAAACCTGATTGTTGTATTGAAAATAATTTTGGTCCATGCATAGTTTAGCTAATCGTAGGTATTCAGTTCTAACTTCAACACCCAGATCATTCAAGATGAGTAGTTCTTCCAGATACTGTAAAGTTTGTGGAATCGGTACGCTAGGAAATAAAGAACTAACATCGAACGAGATTAAAATTTCCCCATCTTCTAGAACAACATCTTTAACTTTCTTGATAAATTCTAATGAATTTTTAACTGAAAAACTATTACATTTTTTGGGTAGATTTTCAAACTCGTTCGATAACCATTTTGAAATATTATAACTAGGTGTACATATAGCTGAAACAATAGGTCTCATTGCCTTCCCAGGTTTATGTATCTTCGGAAGACAATAGAGCTTTGACAATGTAGGGTTACTTACAGTTAATTTATACTTTAACGAATCGGTGACAAGGTTCTTACAACTTTTGAGAGTGCTCTTCACCATGGAAATCATTTTGTTTAGTGGATTTTTTTGAATCTTAACGTAAGGACCATTCTCGATCAAGTGATCCACTCTTTCGAAATAGTCTTGTTTGTCCATTATAACAACCTTGTTTCCTTTATCAGCTTTTAAGTAAAAACATTCCTTCTGCCTCAAACCTTTGACAATATTCCTAGTTTTCTGAATTCCCTGTAAATTTTTGTTCTTATTTGAAATATTTTTGGAAATTTGATTCTTACAAGCTTCCCGAACATAAACCTTGGCATCATGAGAGAGATATTGAACAGAACTTTCAATATGTCCAATCAATTCACCCAAGTTCCCACGAGAAGGCACGGCAAAATTCAAACCCTTGTTTAACAACTCTGTTTCACTGCTGTCAAAAAGTTTGGGAAGAAATATTTTCAACAATATTAATAGGTTCCAAAGAAATTGTTTTAGGTTTTGGTTTTAATTTCTTTAGTTTTTTACTCAAGATCGACATTTTCTTCTTAAATTTTGAATGAATAACCCTAAACATCTTTCTTTGGAATTCACACCAATGTTCATATTCTACATTACTTAACTTATGTGTTAATTTTTTGTAAAGTCCATATGCCTCTATTTCAAGCATACTTCGTTTACTGTACAGATATTTGGTTTCTAATGCTAACCATTTTTTCTTTGCAATTTCACAAACTTTATCTGACACTGCACTTTCACTTATATTTATTTTTACAACTTTTGGAAAAACATTAAATTTACGACATGATTTTAAAAACCAAATATCTGCACTTATTAACCTAATATTAGTACTAAGTTTTACATACCTGTTCTGTTCCGTTGACCGTGAAGCCATCACAACTAAAATGTTGAATCTGGAACCGTTGGCGAAAATGATACCGAAAACCGTTTACACTACCACTACACCAACACACACTTTTATATGCCTGACGCGCGTTTCGATAACCAAGTTATCTTCTTCAGAGACCGAAGGTAAACTAAAGCTATGCCTACAAACTAACCTTATATATAGAACATTTTTAGCGCCAAATGTTTTCGCGGTAAATCTTTTGGCGGCAAAGCTAATTTTTAGCGCGAAAACATTTTTACAATAAGTTTTCTTATAATAAACTATAAAGTGGACTATCTGGGATAGGTCCTTTGTCCTTATTTAATCTATTTTTACATTTAATAATTTCTATACTTTCAAATGCATCCAACAATCTATTGTTCGATACATTTTTTAACAATTTTAAACTATCTACATTTACAGAATGGTTTTTGGTAAAAGCATGTTCGGCAATACTAGATTTTTCTATACGTCCATATTTTAGATGAGCTAAATGTTCTTTAAATCTTGTTTTAACCGATCTTTTTGTTTGCCCAACATACTTTTTATCACAATCATTACAGCTTATTTCATATATACCGCTTTTTTCCAGATCTTCTCTCTTATCCTTCGGATTTCCTAACAATTGTCTCAGGGTGCCACTAGTTTTATGAACTAAACCTAATCCCACCGTGCCGAAAATTGTATTCAATCCTTTGGTATACTGAGGGATAAATGGTAATGAAATGAATTTCCTATCGTTGTGTTCTCGCTGG
Organism: Ophraella communa; assembly: GCA_035357415.1. Taxonomy (NCBI): domain Eukaryota; kingdom Metazoa; phylum Arthropoda; class Insecta; order Coleoptera; family Chrysomelidae; genus Ophraella; species Ophraella communa. Next base: position 15,069,091 of record CM068995.1, on the reverse strand, counting down.
AAAAAGGTGGTTTCACAAAGAGATTTCTTAAAACTATGGCGATTGATCAGCTTATGAATTAGTTTTCTATCATATCCATTAAGTACAGCTATATCCTCAATTAAATTCTTTTCTCTGTTATATCTTGTTTTGTTTAAAGGAAAATGAATTAATCGATGAACCAAAAAATGAAAACTTGCCATTTTGTGTTGATTACAGTGAAAAGAATCTATCGGAATATACCTATACGTAGCGGTGTCTTTCCTAAAAATATCAAATTCTAACTTGTTATTATTTCTTATTACTAATGTGTCCAAAAATGGTAACTGTTCATTATTTTCTAGTTCAAACGTGAACTTTATGCTTGTGAATTTTGAATTTAATTTTGAAATGAAATCTTCTACTGATGATTTCTTCGTATTGAAAACTGCGAAAATGTCGTCCACATATCTACACCATATCCTTGGGAAATACTCGAACTCTTGACTGATCTGTGTTTCAAAATTGCTCATAAAAAGGTTGGCTATAAATGGTGATAAACAATTACCCATTGCTGTTCCTTCATATTGTTGATAAACCTGATTGTTGTATTGAAAATAATTTTGGTCCATGCATAGTTTAGCTAATCGTAGGTATTCAGTTCTAACTTCAACACCCAGATCATTCAAGATGAGTAGTTCTTCCAGATACTGTAAAGTTTGTGGAATCGGTACGCTAGGAAATAAAGAACTAACATCGAACGAGATTAAAATTTCCCCATCTTCTAGAACAACATCTTTAACTTTCTTGATAAATTCTAATGACTCTAAACTTTTCAAACAGTAATCTTAGGCGGCGATCTCTTGCTCTTTGCGTACGGCCTTTTCGAAGCCATGCCTGACAACATATAACCACGGTGTCTACACTTTTTTGCACTCTAACTGCAATTTCCCGAAAAGAAAATTCAGCTTCCCGAAGTCCCACTATACGACCCCTATCAAACTCACTAAGTTGATGAAATCGTAGGTCTCCGTACCCTAGGCATCGTAACCAATCGTAAAGAATGTCAAGTGCCTTCAAAATCCGTATAATTTGTATATTTACTAACAACATTTATTTTTGGATGGTTAGTGGATTTCAAAGGCCGAAAATTTTATCAGTTGCTTATTTCAATAAAATAAATAAATTTACCAAATTTTATTAAAACAAAATCATTTAAACTGGGTGTTTGGATTTTTTTATAACTTAGTATACATCTTAAAATTTAGTTTAATTTTTTGTATATTGCTCTAAATATAAAATCTAATGTATGTTAAGGCACGTTCAGGCTTAATAACATTATTGTTCAAATCTAATGCCTGCTAACATGAATGCCCATAATATCATTAGATTATAGTATCAATTGCGTTTGCTATGACCGTAGATCCTTGCAGTTAATACGTTGCACATATATTTGCAAAGTTAACTTACATGTCTGATGAAGTTTAACATTCCAGACACCCTCCAATCATGTTTGAGTCATTGATTTAATTAAATCCAATTTAATGATACCCGTTTATTCTAAAATAGATATAGATACAAATGAAACATTTACATACAGAAAATAATTTCGTTGCAAAACTTTAAAGTTAAGTATTAAGGCAATTAGGAACTAATTTATATGATCTAACTTATAAAATATTTAATATCTATTGTCTAGTATTTACTGCAATGATGAAAAATAACGCCATGTATTTCTTTTTTATTTCTATGACTTTTATTTTATTTTATTAAAAAGATAATTTTTAAAAATTCACGTTTTTAAAGATTTCATAACTTACAGAAACATCTAATATATTATAAGAGGATTGCAGTCCCTTTGGACCACATTATACTGTCGAACCTTATTGCCTGTCACTCGGAAATCATCAATATGACCACTGGCAAAACCATATTGCATTTCCAAAAGCTCTTTGAAATGGTTTTCAGACCGCAGGTTTATGGTACATTGACTACTGAAACGAATTAGAGCTTTAGAGCTTTGTGAAAAACTCTTTTCAACAATAAAAAACAGAAATCGCTACCGATCGATCGAACGATTTAAAATGAAATGCCAAAAGAAGTTTATTTTAATTGAAATTTAAGACATATACATGTGAAAAAGTGGATATTTCAAAGCTGTATTTCTGTTATATTGCCGAATTAATAATCTTCTTATATTTTTCATGTTTATTCGTCGGTACAGATATTTCAAAACAGTTTGATGTCATTTTCATATGGGGTAGAAAGAAAATAACTCTAACAATTACTACATTTTGTTTTTTATTTTATTAATTATTTAGTTTTTCGGGCCCTTTACAATATTTAATGGTTGCCTTTTATATTTCGGGATTAGAGAACAAAAGCAAATATTAATAATCGAATATCACTTTATTGTTTTTTAAAATATTCCCCATGAAGATCTATACACTTTTGCATTCGTTTGAAACAATTGTCGAAGCACTTTTGCCACTCTGATTGAGGTATCTCCAAAACATGCCTTCTGAATGCAGCAACCGCTTTTTCAGGTGTCGAAAAACGTTGACCTCTTAGTTTGTTTTTTACGTACGGGAATAAAAAGAAGTCATTCGGTGTCAAGTCAGGACTATATGGCGAATGACTCATCAAATCGATGTTTTGGGCGCTCAAAAATGCAGTTCATTGAGCCGTTGTGTGGGAACTCGCATTGTCGTGGTGAAGAGTGATCCTTCTTCAGCGGTTGGTTTTCCTAATTTCTTGGAAGACAACTGGCAATAAATGATTGTGTACCACTCAGAATTAACTGTTCTGGGTTGTTCCACTGGTACGGTTGCGACATGTCCAGTTTTTCCGAAAAAATAGGCGACCATTTGCTTGAAAGTGCTTCGTAGCGAACAATTTTTGTTGAATTGAAAGCACCGAGATCGTATTTTTTGAGCATTGCTTTCTACCAATCCAACGCAAACAAATTTTTTTGACCGTCAAATATTATTTATGCAATATTGAATGTATGCTGGTCCCACTAATACCCACGATATATCAAATGACGATCTTGCAATATCAGTTCGCGCACAGCATCAATGGGTTTCGGAACAACAACTGATGTTGATGACCTGCACGAAATTTTTCTTGGAATGAACTAGGGCTACGATTCAATTCAACATACCATCGATAAACACAGGTCCTTGGAGCTTTATCGGCAAAAATTGAATTATGTTCGTCGATGCACTATTGCTGAGGTAATCTACGTCGAAAATGTCCAACTTCAAGATAGATGTGTCAGTTACCAGATTGCAACACCAGGGTCGCCAAATCCCAGAATATAAGCTAGTAGCATAGATTTGATGTCATTTAAATAAAAATCAGGGTTTGTATGACATTCTTGAATAACTACTCGGTACAGTCGCTGTGTTTTTTTATGTTTGACGGACCATCCAATCTTCATCACCAATCTTGCTTCCGCTTTTTATTTTGCTTTTCATATAAGTACAGAAGATAATACATTTAAGTACAAGTTACAGCTAGTAGCATAGGTTTAATGCTTGACCGTCCAACCAATGATCATCTCCAATCTTGTTTTCATTTTCAATCTACTTTTCAAGTGTAAGTAAGTTATATTCTCAATTTTATTTCTGGATAGCCCCAGAGAAGAATTTTTTTATTTTAAATTTTAACGATAAAAACCAAAGTTAATAAAAAATTTAAACTTGTTTAAACTTGAAGACCTTGAAATAAAATGTTTACTGTAATTAAGTCTTCATTTTAAATACACAAATATAACACGAAAATACATTAAATTATTGTTAAGATCAGATCGATATAGTTGTTATAAATCCCTGTCTCATTTCTGTTTCTCTCGTTCGTCATTGCTAAGACGTCGTTGCTCATTTTGTCATGTGTAACTCTATGGGTAATTTTGTTATGCTACAGAAGCTTTCCGAAACGTTAAGAGGCTTCGTTGCGCCTTCGCGGGCTATTAGGTCCGCCTCTTCGATTCCTTTATTCTTCCTGTCTCCCCCATACAGCCCCAGATAGGTCTTGAATTAACTCCCATTGCATTTTTCCTGTTGATTTCAACGGATCCGCAGTGAACGGCAGCTATCTCAGCCAGGAAAACTGTGACATACTGTCTTATTGGTCCGTACTTGTCTAGGAAAGGTATAGTGATTATAAGCAAATTTCTTGGATTGGTCATACTGATATTTCCGAGATCACTGAATCCATTGGCGTATTACATACTTCAATTCTTACTCCACCCAGCTTGCACAGGTTCTGTACTAGTTAGGTGTAATATTCTCCTCTGGGTTGATCTAAGCTTCGCCCATAAGGCTACTGAGCTCTACGACCACAAAGTAATAACTCTTTGGCAGAATATTACGAATTGACAATATTCGACTTATACATGGTCACCTAATGTCTTTTGCATCAGCATACACTCGAAGAATATCCATTTTTTTGTTATCACGTCACCAACTTAAACTAAAATCAAGCATCAAAGATTAGTTATTAATTATAAAACAAAACATATTATATTTAAGTGGAAAAAATATTAAATCGCTGGATCCCATTCTTTACGCATTATTATGTTAAATTATTTGCAAAAATACAATCATTTATGTTTATTATAATAATTATTACTAACAGTCCTAAATACCGTGAATTTTTCTCTTACTCGTTACATTAATGCATTAATTCTATTTAATACTTGCTCACTAATTATGCCAAAAAGCAAAGCCTATAAAAACAGGTATTTAATGGATCGTACAAGAACATTAAATTAGTCCGAAAGGAAAATTCTTCGTCTACTGCACAAAATTTAATTACTATTCATGTTTCCCAAATACCTTTACTTCAGCAAAATATTATTTATGAGTCGATTCAGCACGCCTAACCCAACATTTTCATCTTACTACCAGCCCCTTTTGCCTTCGGAACTCGTAGTCCCACCAAGTATAGTCTTCTCGTTTAATTAACAAAGATACATCAATTAAATCATTATTTATTGGAATTAAATAGAAAATTCAGGAATGTTTAATAAAAAAATATAACTTATAGACTGTTTTCTAATAAATGACTATAAAATACTTCAAAATAAAAGCAGTGACAACGCAAAATCTAGAATTTTCCAAGCTTATCCCTGTACGGTTATCGCCAGTCACGAGGGAAATTTTCTGTAAATACCCGGTGGGGAGATCCAAGGAGGACGAAGCTGAAGAAGTGGGACCAATAAATGTCAGGTCTAAAGTACAGTGGCGTTTGGATATAATTAAAACAAAGTATCCAGGATGTTTTTCTTTGTAGATTGACGCCTTGCCACTGAGAACTTTCTATAAAAAAATTACAAAGATATAGAGAAAAAGCAAAAACAAGTCTAATGTAAAATTAATTGAGGGACGAATTGAATTTGAAAAGTGAGTGAAGACAAATGGCTTTGTAAAGTGTAATAAATGCCCAGCTTCTAATACTTTTTACGTGTTACTATAGTTTTTCTGTAGTTTTTTATCTATAATTCTTGTATTATGGGAATATAATAAAAAATAAGCAAATATTTTCTTTTTTGGAAGAATTTCAATATTTTAAGTACACTTACCAAAATTTTATCAAAAACCTTATACAGATTGCGCCCTTGATCTTTGCTTGTCTGTTGTCTATTGTTCAGACATTGCTTATTATTAGCAATGGTTTTAGAACAATAAAAACCATAGCTAATAATATTTTTTATTAGAACGTTGCTTAATTTATATGATAAATAATAAAAATAAATACCTATTTCTTATAGAACACAGTTTAAGAACATGGTTATTCTCCAATAAAATAAATTACTATTTCGCAAGCGCAATTTTTAATGATTTAAATTTTTTTTTATTTAATTTAACGTGGAAGTTGAGTTCAAACAAATAGTTGTTTATTATTCCAGTTTATTTTGAAAACTGTTCAATACTTTGAAATAGGATAGTTTTGAGGATAGTTTTGAGGTTATGGATGAACCTAAATTCATGTTGAAGTTGATAGCGGATGTAAAGTTCGAAAATGTATCAATACAATTCTTTGAGATCTTTTATTTATTAAATTTAGGGAAAAATTTGATTATTATAATAAATTTGTACAAAATTAGTGTTGTATAATTGAAATGCAGTATAGAAAACTTTTATTGACAAATTTGGCGTTTTTTACACAAAACAAACAAAAATTGTCCGCTTGAGATGTATAGAGTTTATGCTCTGTGAGCACTTTTGTGATAAAGATATGAACAAGTATTAATAAACAAGTTATTTTTTTTCTATTAATACGGTGTAACAACCATCACAGTTAACAATTATGGTTTAACTACATAAGACTACATAAGAATTAACATGTAATATTAATTTAGTTACTTTTTTCTAAATGAACTAGGCCAGAAGGACACTGTCACCCTCCTATGAGTCCCGGGACACATAGGAATAGAGGGGAACGAAACAGCAGATAAGCTGGCAAAAAAAGGAGCTGAAACCCCACATTTAGACCCAGAACCATCTTGTGGAATCAGCAGTAGAGTAATCTTAGGAAAACTAAGGGAAAAAATGGAGAAGGTAAAATCCAAGTACTGGAATCAGCTGGAAGGACTGAGGTAATCTAAGATACTACTGGGGAACTATGACCAGAAGAGATCTCTTAGCTGCTTTAACCTCAGTAAAAAAGGCTCCGAATTCTAACGGGAATATTAACCGGGCATTGCCAGTTAAGAAGCCACATGAAGAAACTAGGGTTAGCAGATGAAGTGCAGATTCTGTGAGGAAGAGGATAAAACCTCAATACACATACTCTCGGAATGCCCTGCCTTGCAGAATTCTAGGGCTAGATACCTAGGAGCACATGAAATAGAAGAGGAGGATCTACCTGATTTGAAGCTCGACGATTTCCGAAACTTCCTTAGGAAAATAGGACTCGAAGAGTTGCTACAAATCTGGGAAAATATCAGAACATGGCAAGTAAGGGGGGACACAATAGATCCTATAGGTGGTAGTGTACTTATTACCTCTAAATTATAAATTCATACTTTTTTTGCGTCAAAAACATTTAAATATTGGCAATAATAATTTTAAAAATAATAATAAAAAATGTGATTCATGCAAGACATGAAAGAAAGTTTATAAAATAAAAATTTAATCATACAGCTTAAACTATATTGAGGAGGTTATAAGAGGTAAGCAGTACAGTTTGAACTTTTATTATTGTTTAAATCCAAATTTACTGCGGCTTTGTTTAGCTGATATACGATTGTTCATAATTGGGAACTTTTAATCGGTGGTAGGTACAATTTGTAATACAACACTCCAACTTTAAACATATAGATCCTTTATAGAAGCCATATTATTTACTCCAAACTAAACTATCAAATCAACAAAACTTACTTTAGCATTATCCGCTATATTAATTTTCGAGTTAATACCCAATTAATTGGTACATCTACGTAGAAAATGTAAGTTCGTCATGGTATACCGTGTTCGCTAACTAGATTTTAATTGAAACTACAACATTTACTCTTGTCTTTGACATGGTTTGGTTGGGCTTTTGTACACTTGCAAACTAATTAACTATTCAAAATCTCTCGGTTTCTGTATGTCAGCTCTGCAACTATGTACTCTCACGTTAAATGAACAAAGAAATGTTTTCCTAATGAAAATCATTTCGCGGACATTTGTGATAAATACAAACTTATTTGAGTTCATTTAAATAACTAAACACAAATATTATTCCATTCCCGTATAGGGGTTCCGCAACTTTAATTGAATGCAGAAATTAAATGAAAGGTGGTGGTTCGTTGCAGATGTAATTATTAGCTTTCCAAACCATGTGATAAAATACAGCGGTCGTTTCATAATTATTTCTTATATTACTTTTGGTTTTTTTATTCTTTATTTTCTAAGATTGGTCTTCACCACATAATCATAATTAAAGAACTTAATTTTTAGTCTTTTTTTAAAACAATAAAAAACTCAAAACTTTATACTGTCAATAAGCTCTATACATTGTAATGAATATTATGATTTCTAAGATTATTTATTGATTGATATTATTTATTTGATTGATTAATACTATTTAAATGTTCTAATAGTAGCAAGATCTTCTTTTTCTCAGTGCTTTGTTCTGCAAGTTTCTAGTTGGATTATTAGGTAGGAATTTGAATAAAATTTTATTAATTAAATAAATAATATCAATCAATAAATCATAATATTCATTACAAAATAGCGTCCCAACTATAGGGTCAGTTTCTGTTGGAAAATTAGGTTTTTATCTAAACAATTTCTGTTGAAAAATAGTAGACAATTTAATATTAAATACTAGGAAGGTTTCTTCATAAAAATACTACATTATTAGATATTTTATTAAGATCAATATACATCTTGCATTTTATTTTAACATAAGTACAATTTTCTTATATATCATAATAACACAACCAAATATTTAATAAAATAAATTATTAAACTAAATATTTCAACAATAAATAACCAAAATGGACTTGAAAAAACATTAAAAGAACTAAGCCTATCAGAACTTAAAAATGAATTAGGAGCCAGGAATCTGGATACTGAAGGATCAAGAGAAACATTAATAGAAAGACTACAGGAAGCACTAGTAGAAGAAGGAATACATCTGGAAGAACAGTTATTGCAAATTGAAGAACAACCATCAACTAGTACACAATCACAACATATTATTGCTGAAAGAGGTCATTTTGTCTGTGAGAGATGCATATAGAGTTCTTAGAAAATGGTTAATCTATTAAACATTCACGAAGTTTCTGGAAAGTTTCAAACCTATAAAAGGACTTGAGCTGATGTCGTTGGAAGGAAGTATATGATTGTCAACCATAGAAGATCAGTCAGAGTAAACAGTCAGTGAACAAACAGTTTTTAAAAGTTGTAAAAATAAAGTGTTAAATAGTGACTTTAAAAATACAAGTTAAAACAATCAAAAAGTTAAAAAAAGTGCTAAATAGTGACATTAAGAACATAAGTTTAAAATTAATACCAGAACTAATCAAAAGTGTAAATAAAACATTTTCGGTGCATAAAAAAAATAAGAAATTATAAGTGTACTTACTATTTATAATACAATTAAACAACTATATTCCAAGAATCACTGAACTATAATAATAAATCGATTTGGAGGAACAATTATATTACATAAAAAACCAAACGTTTTTCATAGAGCGACTACGGATTTTTTTCCACCAATCAGAAAGCAAGACTCTACATTAACGTCAGATAACATTGTAAACAATTTGAATTTTTGTAGTAGTTAGTTAAGTAGTAAGATAAAAGTAATTTTGAAATAGCTTTAACTAATAAAAAAAAATTTGTTTTCTTATCAAATAGTTTTTTGTGTTTCCCGAACACCGTTTGCACTTCTGCTTCACCAACATATACTTTTAACTGCCCGTTTAAATAACAAAGTTATCTTCAGATTCCAGGTTCTAGATTCAATATTAATTTTTTGTGTATTTTGTGTTCTCAATTTGTTCTTGTTATATTCTTTATATTTTTTTAAAAACGTTAATTTTTTTCACCATTTTTTCTTGGTAGATTGTTAAAGTTTTTTTTATTGAACAAACTATACACTTTTGACCATAGTAATATTGATTAGCTTTTACTTCAGGTGGTTTGAAAATCTGTTCTAGTTTGATTTTAAGTATCAATACAATATTTATTTCGTGAGGCGCGAACGAGCGTTTTAATATTAATTCGTTGGCAAACAGAGAAAGCGAATGCTCCCATTAAATGCAATTTTAGTACGTCTTTGTCCTTAACTGTGTAATGTTTGTGGGTAAATATGAGTTAATAAAATCTAGCTACTACCGTTCTACATCACATTATTCATAAATGTAACAGAATCTGCATTTTGACATTATTGCATTCAATCTTGAATGAAAGTTTTAAGTTTTAATTTTGGTTATGTTTCTTTAGGTTTTTTTAGCTTTAATATTTGATCTAACATAAATACTATATTTTATTGACATTAAATATTTATCTCATAAAACAAAACTGTCAATGAAACGATGCATATTGGAATCAGCCCATTCGCAAACATACTGTGTATTTATGTTCTTGTATTTATTTTGACTTACACATACCAAAATAAATTATTTTTATAAGTACAGATTATAAATTTAAACTTTTCATTTATTGATCATATTTTTAAAGTATTTTAATACATTTAATCAAAACATACAAATCTTTAGCGTAAAAATAAAATAAATAAATTACAAAATTATTATATACATATTTAAAATTTCTATCAGTTTTTAAACCAATTTTTAAAGCTTTTATACAGTGCGTCCATAAAGTAACGCATAAATTCATTATTGGCTAAATGAACAATAAAATTAGAAATTCCTAAAACTGGTCGATTTTTTATTTCAATTTACTATCGTTTCAAATCATAATCTAATATACAGGGTGAACCACTTTCATCTAATAATATCATCACCATTTTCTTCAAATGGAACCCCCATTTTTTTTCAATTCCTAAATTGCCTTTGCTGAGCTGATTCCAAGTATAATATGTTGCTTCAAATTGGTACAGGATGGGCAAAAATGCAAAAATTTACTTAAAAAGTAATGAAAATGACGAATAAACGTAATAAACACATTAAATGAAATAACTTATTGTTATACAACTACTTTGATAAATTATCAAGAACATCCAGCATTATTCTTAATAATTGTATCTTACAGCTTTTATTAGTGATCCAAGCCTGGACTATAAAAATCTTTTTGTTTAGCATTATTTTTTGCCATTCTTTTTATTTGACAAGTAAGTAAAAAACATTGAAGCACAGTTTCGTATTGTTAACGCTTTAGAGATACGTTCGTGAATTTTTTTACAAAATGCCTTTAACCCAAAGTGACAGGATTGAAATATTAATGATGATTGGTATTGGCGATAAGATGCGGACTCAACAAGAGGTATGCCGATTGTTCCATGAAATGCACCCAGATCGTGAACCTATTTCTCAATCTACGGTAAGTAGAATAGAGCGAAAATACAGAGAATTAGGATGCAGCAAAGCAAGGTAGACCAAAAAATGATGAAAACAAGACATAATTTTGTCGGCTGTAGAAAATCCATACTGTACAGTGCGAGGATTATCTAGGGATTTTGGTATTGGAAAGTATTCAGTATCAAACATTTTCAAAAAGGTAAAATACCATCCTTATAAAGTACGTCTTATCCATGAATTGGCTGAAGACGACTTTGACCGAACTGAAGAACTGAATTCTGCGGGTATATGATGAACCAAAATAACAATTTCATTAATAACGTTTTATTTTCGGACGAGGCAACGTTTTATTTGAACGCTCATGTTAACCGGCAAAACACCCGTTATTGGTCTGATGAAAATCGACACTGGATGTAAGAGGACCATACGCAAATACCACAAAAAACTAACGTATGGGCTGGTATTGTGAGAAATACAATTATTGGTCCATATTTTTTTGATGAAAACTTAACAGTAGCATTATATCTGAATTTCCTACAAAATACATTAATTCCTGATCTGATCCAGCTTTTCCCTGATATTCAAATACCCACTACTGTAGACCGCAGAATCTGGTTTTAACAGGATGGCGCACCGCTGGATTTCGCAGTAGCTGTGCGCGATTTTTTAAAAACAACTTTGGAAGGGAAGAGGACCAGTGGAATGTCCTGCTAGATCACCTGATCTAAGCCAATGAAGAACAATTTGAACATTTATTGTAAATTTTCGTTTGTTTGTTTGTTTTTGGAAGTGTATCACATTAATTGCATAACTACATAATTCCGTTTAATTTTTTTATTACATTCAGTAACGTATTACTTTCCATAAACAATTTTCATATTTTTTTTTGAATTTTTGCCCCTGTACCAATTTGAAGCAACACATAAAACATATAAAAAAACAAAAAAAAGCATTTATAAAAGAATCCCTACTGCTCATAGGTATTATTAGTTTCTTTTTTTTTGAATTAAATAGACGTACTTATCTCTTATATCAATTTGTTAATACCATACAAGTTTGTTGAGTGTGCTTACTAATTTTCCTTTTAGTAATCGCTAAACTAATAAAATTTAAACACACAAGTTATAACTTAATAGATAATTTTACATCAGCTGCTCCGCATTTCATAATTGCTTAATTTTATCGTCGAACAATGTCAAACACGAGATTAATGTCTAGGTTAGGAGCGCCAAAAAAACGCCATTAGCAAATATGCCATAAGAATTAGGTTTAAAGTGGGCGTTTTCCCAAAAAGTCAAACTAAAAGTGCAATTGTATTTTAGGAGAAAATTAAATTAAATATATTTCAGTGAATACTTTAACCATATAAAATTGAGTTAATAAAAAATAAATCGTAATTGCAAAAATTTTATTTTAACCATTAACTACCTGCTAGAATACTTGTTATTTACTAAAGAAAAGATAAAACAAACAAGGGAACTTCCACTAGCTATAGCTACAGCTAGTCTATAAAGTTGTATGGTATATCTTTTTTAAAAACTGTACATTTATTAGAAGTTACATCTGCCAGATCCCCTAATTGTTAGTCTTTTAAAGCCAAAAAAGTATTTTCTGATGTTTCAATTATTGATTGGGTAGCAAAAGTGTTCACTGATATAGTCTTTCCTTGTGTTTCCGATTTATAATTATTTGATGAATCAATTACCGTTTGAATATCTGCATCACATGTATCAGCATCTACATATACTTATAACTATTACATACAATTATTTCTTGAGCTTGGCAATCTTGTAAACATGTTGAATAAAATTTATAACAGTATTTATCATAAAATCCAATATTATATTATCACTTTAAAAGTCTCTTCAGTGGTATTTGTTGAAACTATTATTTCTTTTCTTTTAATAAAAACATGTGTATATTTGTAAAAAGTTAAAATATTATATTATATTAATTAATTGGATAGTACCTGCTTCTAGATATGTTTTGATTAAAATACTATTGGAAGCTTGGTTTGGACACACTTCCTCTTCTGACTTTTTATCTTTAATAAAATAATCACTACAGATGGTATCAATTGGTTTTGGAGTCCATGGTAATCCATTAACACTAAAACAGTATTTTGTTTCTTAAAATATCTGTTAACTTGTATATATTGTAATAAAAAGAAGTGACATTCAAGAAAGTAATAAAAAATTTCATATAAATGTAGATCATTCCAAGTATTTTTAAATATTTTCTGATATTTCTGCATTCCGTTCTGATGTATTTTGTAAATTTTACAATTGAAAAAGTGATAGTTTTCAATGTCAAGAACATGGAATAAGTAAAACATTTTTAGAACTGTTTTTTCATATATAACTCAAAAAAGATTTTCTTAAAACAAAATAATAATACAAGTGGAGTGTAAATAATTACCTTCTTATTCGTTTAATAAATAATAATATCTAATAAAAAATTTATAATAATTTTATGTACAAACCACAGAAAAAGTCGTTAAAGTTTCATGTTAAAAACAAATAAAATTTTAATAAATAAAAGAAAACAATTTAAAAAAACTAAAAGTAGCAATATTGCCCACATACCAAATATTACAATTTCTCCTTGCTTATTTATAAAAATAGTGATACCTGCTACAGAATAAGGTTTAACAATATTTACTTTTTTCTCCTAGCTGCATTTTATTAATTGTTGTACTAAATAGAATTAGTACAATATTGACAAGAAAACAATACAAAAATCGAAAATTTAAGAATAAATCAGATAATAGTCTTCCTTTTCTTGCTCCAAGAAACTGAAACCAGAGTGGCGACGAAGTGAGAGACATATTTTCGTGAGAACATTAAAAATAAAACTTTTTAACAAAACTTTTACATTTTATTAAAAAAAGAACCTTTTTTACATTTAAAAGCTTTAGATAGACTTTCCCAGAGTAAGAGTTAGTACAATAGATTTATATTTTACGGTATCATTGAATTATTTTCTTTAAATTTAGCTACGCTCCAGAGTGTCGAGAGACGCATTTTTCTAATCTGTTCCTTTATCATTCACGGGCGGCTTTATATATGGGGCTCATATTTGGTGGATATACTTAACCGAGTACTATTATTGTCAACAAAATGGCCTGAAAAGTTTTAACTAGGGTTGAAAGAACCTAAAATATTGTATGTTTTTAAATTATCGTAGTAAGTACTTTTTTGCGAAAATATTTTCCTTTTGAAACCAGAGCTGTAACTAATCGTTTTCAAAAAGAATTAAAAAATCATAAATCATTTGCTTCTTATGAAATGAGTAAAGTTAAAAATTTTAAATCATTTGCTTTCTGTTTTAAATCATAAATCTCTTGAGATTGAAATCTTTCTAAATGTTTTAAATATTTTAATATTTAAATTATTAAATAAATTAAATGTTAAAAAAATAAATAATTTAAAAAGGTCTGGTAGGTTTATATTCTCAATGTCTGATGTGGGCGGTAACATGGAATTTTTTTTAGGCATCGAAAACTTGCCTTAGTCATATAAGGCCACTGTTCTTGATGATGGTACAATATAGAGTGATTCATTACTAATTGAAAATAATTTATTACTAGATTCCTGACTTTAAATTATGAAGATTTAACCCAAAAAACCTAAATAAAATCTAGCTGCTTACTTAGTTACAGGGTATTTAAAAATTTAAAATTATTTGGGTTTAGTACTTTAAGACTGTTTTACGTATTTATTTCATATTTGGCAGAAAATGTAGACACTATATACACCCTACAAAATTATATTAAACAAACGTTTCTGGCTACCACCAGAGGCGTACGACAGGGGTAAGTGACAGGTTAATCGTTCCCAAATTCAACGCCACTGGCAGAATAGACACTTTAGCACAATTTTTCGATTCTCCAATACTTTTAACTCTTTTTTCATAAGGATAAAGTCAATATTTCTCGAGATATTTTAAGTTAAACATGAAACTGCCAATTTTAATATGTGATAAAACTATGTCGATGTTTTGGACCAGTGAAACTTTAATCCGTGTCAACAATAAAAAACACCACTATTAAATGAACGGATGAATTGAAAACAAATTGTGGTCCTGAACATTATAATCTAAATAAAAGTAGGTACCTAATCTAAATCGAAGTAGGTACCTGCAATTTTATTAACATATCGGAAATATTAGAAAGGATAGGTACCTAAAAACCTTTTATAACAAATGTTCTATGTGACCCTCGTTTACATCTATAAGCTTATTCATTCTTTGGATAAATGATCTTACCTTGAAAAATATGTTGGGATGATTGGCAATAAAATCACACGAATTTAAAATGTGCTGCCATAGTTCCTGACGAGTGTTTATTTTTTGTGAATATGCTAAATATTTCATATGACCCCAAAAATAAAAATCTAGGGGATTACCTTCGGGTGTTCTAGGCGGCCACGGAAATTCGCTACCTCTGCCAATCCAACGATAAGGAAATTGATTATCGAGATAATTCCTCACTATCTTCTGATAATGAGGTGGTGCTCCATCCTGCATGAACCACATATTGTTCTATTAAGTGGCAATTCCTCGAGATGATCGAATAAAGTTGTTTCTAAAAATTGTAAATATGAGTTACCATTCCATTTTGTTGATAACTCATATGGACCCAATAAAATATCTCCAAAGATACCGCACCATACATTTATTTATCTTGAATTCATGCTAAAAATGTGAATCTCGGAAAATATGAGGATTTGAAATATCCCAATTGTGACTGTTTTTCCGGTGTAAAACTCCTCTGCGAGAGAATGTGGCCTTGTCAGTAAAAAGAAATTTGTCACAAAAATTTCAATCTTTATTTATTTATTCATCATCCACTGAGCAAAGTTCATCCTTGAAGGATAATCTCTAAGCAATAATTTTTGGTACCGGTGTAAAATAGCAAGGTCGTAAATTTTCTGCTAAACACCGAGTACTTAGTTTCCTATTATTAGCAACTCGCACTAAAATATCTTCCTCCTGATTCACAGTTATTTTCGGCCGTGCCATACCACTATTATGCTTGAATTGTCCAGTTTAAATTTTACAACAATCACAATTTCAAGTGACATAAGCAACAACTGATTAAAAGCTATGACAGCAATTACAGCACCCCACTATATCGAAGCAATTTATTTAGACCAGAGCCAACTAATAATGCAAAATTTTTCATCAAATGCAACTTATCTGATTGTAATTAAAAATAGAGACCAGTTTATTTGTTTGAAAATATTTTAAAATCATTTCAAGTTTCTATTCCGCCAGTGGTGTAGAATTTGGGAACGATTCACTTGTCACTTGACCCTGTCGTACGCCTCTGGTGGCAGCCAAAAACGTTTGTTTGATATAATTTTGTAGGGTATATAGTGTCTATATTTTCTGCCAAATATGAAATGAATACGTAAAACAGTCTTAAAGTACATAACCCAAATAGTTCTTAAATTTTTAAACAAAACACCTTGTAACTAAGTAGGCAGCTACATTTTATTTAGGCGTTTTGGGTTAAATCTTTATAAAGTCAGGATTCTAGTATTAAATTATTTCCAATTAGTAATGAATCACGCTGTATATTCCCCTGTGCATTAATCTGCAAATACTAGCTTAAGGTATGGTCCAAAACAAAGGATACTGAAGGAAGCCTGTGTAATATAATCGGGTCATATAACACAAGTGATAATAGTTGTCATGGTATTTTTAAAGATTCTAACAAACTATTAAAAAGATTCGAAATGGTACTTACAAGGCAGGAAAAAATATTGCACCGGCTAATAAGGATTTGTTAAGGGTCCGTGCAAAATTTTGACGAGCAGGAAGCGTTCTAGCTCAACGTAAATGCTGCACTGGCCGTCCAGTTACCGTGACAACAAATTCGAATCAAGGAAGGTTATTTCAACAGGTGTTAGAATCATCAAAAGAAGTGTGGAGACTTCTCTAAAAATGAATTTGAATGAAACGTCAACCCAAAGAATGTTCGAGAAGATTGGTGGTTTTCCCCATAAAATATAGAACACCCATCAGCAACTATTGATTATCTCTCTGAAAAAATAAGAATGCAGCAGCCTATTTTTAATAACATGCTTATTAGTACTGCCTGTAACGCAATGGCGAGTAGTTTGAACAAATTTTGTATAAAAGCAAAACTTAAAATTTGCATTATTTGAAATGTGAATTTATTATGTTTAATAAAGCTTTAGTTTTTCAGTGTCGTTTGTTTTGGCGCATACTGTATTATATCTAATTTATGTTTTTTATCCTTTGGTTTATATTTTGAATTTTCTCAAATCTTTTTATAATCAAAATATCGTTGTTTTCCTAGCGTTGCTATTGTTATGGTGTTTATTAAAGTAAATAGTTTATGGACTTAATATATGATTTTACTTTAAGAAAGTGCTAAAACGTAATCGTTCCAATTTTTTCCTATATAGCAAGTCATTAAACCAAGTGAATCACCACTATGTCTTCATTATATCTTTCCTTTAATTTTTAAAAGTAGAATAGAGGTAACGCCTTTTATGAAGAACTTAAAAAGTTTATGGTCGATTTTTTGTAGCAAAACGTTTTCGCGGTGTAAATTAGGTCAGCGGAACTAACTGTTCTTTAACTATTTTTGCGTTAAAGGTAATATGGTTAAAAACACATTATATGATTGCTATATTTAAGTTTATAAGATTTTTTTAAAATTATGTCAGTGGTTTAAATAATTGACATCCATGTTTACAAAGTTTAGACATAAAAAACAATAATTCGCCGTGATCGCCGACAGACGTTGTCCAGTCTTAACGATGAATATTGAATTGAATTTGTGTAATTACTAAAAAAATGTGTTTATTATTTTAATGCTTTATGATATCCAATATTCATAGTTTATTTTCTTGCGTATAAAAAACAATTTTGTATTTCGACACGGAAACAGACGACATGTGAAAAACATGGATTTCAAAGATTTATTTTACTAAGTATTATATTTTTGTTAAAAAATACAATTTTGTTATCTACTAACTTCTTGATGTACCCTCCTATGTGTACAAATGTAGCACGGAAGAAAGAGCCTATAAACTTTAATAATGTTTGCAGTGCGCATTCTGTCAATTCTATGTCAAATGTCATATTGTTATATTAAGAAAGATTACATTGTCCAAAGCGTTAAGGTTAGATAGAAAAATTCTTAAATTAAAGTATAACCGATCTATTAATCAGTAGTCGACCGGCGAGGGCGGGAGATCAAAATAAATTTAAACCAAGACATAATTAAAAAAATTTAAAATTATAAATTCTGAATTAAAATTCATCGAACTTCAACTAAAACATTTGACTGCCGTCTTGCAACCTAATTGCGGATCTGTGTATAGAATAACAAAAATAAAAATCGGGATGGAAAAATAGAGGTTGTATAAAAGTAATATGAATTTTTTTATTAATATTCATGATAAAATAAAATAAAAAAATTGCAAAATATATACATTTTTTAATTAAAAAATTAAGAATAACGGTTGAACGTAGAGGTTTTAAAATTTGGGGCTGTATGTATTTTTGTATGCAGTATCATAAAAAAATAAATACAAAAAAAATTTGTCGAAAAAAGATTAAGAGAATAAATTAGAAAAGGCTTTATGTTGGACAAAAAAGAACTTTATCTAGAACTAAATTATTATTAAATATACAATGTTAAATTAAAGTTATCAACCAAAATGTATTATTTATTGAAAATCAAATAAATTTGATTAATTTGTTAATTATTTAACACTAAATATTTTACGTACACCCTATTATGCACTTTGATCACTTAGTCTTAGTAGGAATATTTTTAAAGACTATTGAAAGGTTTTTTCTGCCACTGATTGAAATTCTCGTAGCTGTCCGGTAGACCGCGAAGCATGATCACTGTCAATAAATCTTTATTTACCTCAATTTGTAAATGACGGAGTTTGTTGACAATATCCATGAATTTCTGCGTGCTTTTTCGAGCGTCTTCGCCTTCCTTCATTTTGTGTGACATCAATTCGATCAGCAGGGCTGCTTTGCGTATTGGACCCTTGGATTGATATATTTCCTCCAACGTACTCCAGACCTCGCGCGCTGTCTTATATTCAGTTACCTGTGTTATGAGAGATGAGCTGATAGCTAGGATCATGTCTGACTGCGCCTTGAGATCGACCCACGCCTTAATTCTGGCCTCTGCTGCTGCTTTCGTCGCATTTTTTGCCGTTGGTGCTGGTTTTGCAATCGCACCGTTCACATACCTCCAAGCGTAATTTTTTATCAAAACCGCTTTCATGGAAATTTTCCAGGTCTCCTAGTTGTCCGTCAATTGCTCGAATTTTGCGTTGAGGGAACTCATCTCGACACGTCAACCTCCAAACGTCATGAAATCCAAAGCAAGAAATCGACACACTACTCACTCGCAAAACTTTTTCGTTGACTGGTATTTTCACCGCGTGCCTCAAAATTTTCGTTTATACTCTGGGCCCATAACCTGTTGCAGAGTAAAAACACACAGGACACAGTTTATCGAACACAACAACAACATTTATTTTTTGTCCTTGACAGTTTTATAGACGATTGACAGATTTTTATTTAAACAAAACAAAAGACAGTTTCAGGTTAACTACATTGACATTCTATATTTTGAACTTAACCGTTCTCTAGAACATTTTTAGCCTTTAAACAAATTTTAATTTTTTTACCTTTCCTAAATCCTTTAAATTTTCAGATTGAATAGCGGCTGCTATATATGGTAGAGTATTCTAACCTTGCTTTTGGCATTTGGGTATTCCATATTTCTGTGATTGAGTTGCCAAATCTACTCAGATTCCACTTCAAATCTTAAAATATCCAATAACATCAAAAAATAATTAAAATAGTGTTTATGCATATTTTTCCTTGCCCCTAGTGTCTCCAAAGTCTTGAGCCTTAGTTATCGTACAAAATGGAAAGAAATATATAACTCATCAAGAATAATAAGAAACTCTTCGATTAAACGTAACTTCCAAGTTTATTTGAAAAAATTATGTTTTAAATTACAATGACGGCCGTTTCGCTGATTAGCATCGTCAGATTGATATTTAAATTACATTTTATTTGTTTGTAACTAGGGGTACCCGATGTTGTTTAGGTAGTATTAAGATACCTAATTTTTTCAAATAAACTTACGTTACGTTCAATCGAATAGTTTTTTTATTATTCTTAATAAGATGGACTTCCAAAAAGTAAGGGTTGGTACAATAAATTTAATATAACTCATCTCTAGCAAACCTTTGCTTTCAAACAGTCGATAAGATAGTTTGCTCCTGAGTCTGAAAACTTTTAATCAAATCTCTAGACGCAGCACCTTATTTCATTGATTGCAGTAAATATTAAAATTTATCCTCAGCATCAAAGTCTCCATCGTCGTTGGCTGACCCCACAAACCAAATCAGGTTTTTAAATTACCTTCTTTAACTTAAAATTTGGAAAATTCATTTTTCTCTTAATATGGTTGCTAGAATAGCTTTTTTCTTGATCTGTCTTGACGTCTTGAAACTTCTCAACAACTTGACCATTTTGATTATTATTCTGAAGCGAATTTACATTATCGCATATATGGTTTTATTTAATTTAATTTTATTTCTACCAGTTTTAATATTTTTTGGTACTAATTGTTAGCTAGTTATTTAATAGTAATAGAAGTTGGTTTGGATAAAAATTGTTTTTGAAATCTAACTTCTCACCATTCTCTTTTCTTTTGGTTTTAAAAAGTTAGTTATCTTTAAAAATTCGCTTAAACAAACGATTAAAAAATTGGGTTTCCTTAAAATCTTGTAGATAGAAAGAAATAGAAATATTATATTATGATTTTATTTAGTTTTTCTACATTTTAACATTGTTTTTCTAGTTAAAATGTTTTATTATAAACTATTCCTAAAATATTTTTTAACTAATTTGTTTTTTTATTTTAATTTTGTTAAACGAACTTGGAGTAACAACTTAAAATTTATTACGTGAAGCTAACGCACTATTAAATAAAATTATTTTTTGCCAAACTTCTATTTGATTTTCGTTACTTTTCGTTTGAATTCGAAATTGAAAACCTTCAAGTTAAACTTTCCTTTATGCTAAAGTTACCAAAGTTTTATTTCTCGGAATTTTACATCAAAATTAAGCGGCACTATTAACTCTTGAAATTCTCAAGCACGAACAGGGAAATTTAATTTAATCTTTATGACAGAACCGAACGTTAGCAACCTGTAGGTAAACTACAAAAAATTTTCATTAAATATATCACTTACAACATAAATCAGATCCAGCAAGCCGGAAAAACGGCAATTCAAATCGTAAAACAAAAAAAGGGTACTCGTAATAAATTATTTGTTTTACAACATACGTTTAATATACATTATAATTTTTCTTTTTTTCAAGCATAGAGTAATGTAATTGATTTCTACGTATATAATTAATATTATTTTGTTAATTAGTTAATTCCTTTCTTATTAAAACTAATGAATAGATAAATAATATAAAATGTATCTTTTGTAGGCAATTAAAGCTAAAGAAGTAGAATGAAAAATTTCACTAAAAAAACTGTAGGTATTTAAATATCTAAGTTTATCCTTGTAAAATTTGCAATAAAAAATGTAAACTAAAGTTTAAAAGTTATAGGGGTGTCATTGAAATTCCGCTATATTTGTTTCTGTAAAGAGTAAATACAACCCTGTAGTAAAATAATAGGCCAAGCAGGAATCCAGGAATTCTTTCATTATAATTTGTGAAGCCATCTTCATGTTAATATGACAAAGTCGAGAATATTCTAAAATAACAAAAGAGCAATTTTATTGAAATTCTATTCTTTCATATTTTTTTTATAGACAACAAAAACGTTAATTGTAAACAGATATATTAAATTGAAGAGTGATGAGAATATAATTAAAAAAGAAAACAGAATAATGACAATCCTGGAATGTTAAACATGTTATAATAACGTTTGTTCTTTTATTCGTACAACTACTTGAAATTGTAATAATCTTAAACTTAAATATGTTAATTTTAAATTAAGAATAATAAAAAACTCTTCGTTTGAACGTAACTTCCAAGTTAATTTGAAAAAATTATTTTTTAAATTACAATGGCGGCCGTTTTGCTAAGATAAGCATCGTCAGATTGACATTTAAGTTAAATTTTGTTTGTTTGTAGCTAGGTACTTGATGTTGATTAGGTAGTATTAAGGCTAGACCAAGTATGGAAGTAATAAGACATAACAGTATTAAAGCCTAGATGTTAATAGACCTAAGGGATTATCCTGGATGTACTAACCTCTGAGATCAGTATAACTGTGCAATGATATAGAAAAACCAGGAAAAAACTATATCATGCTGATCTTTACAATAACTTAATATATTTGTGTTTTACAATTACGTCTTATCTATGTATAAAATGTACCTAAACTCAATCAAAGTAAACAGTTTAATAGTGGAGAACTTTCAAGATTTATTTGTTCATTAAAAACTTTATATTGTGGATCTGCTAGATGTCGTTTTATTTCAAGTTCTTTAAGGAAATCTAAATTTTGTTTTTTATCACAAGTGTGTAGTATTTGGATGTCATTGGTGTGTAAGAGTGAGGTTAAATGTTCAAGTAGGTGTTTTGCATAATTTGACTTATTTGGTTGTTTTAATCTATATGCTCTTAAATGTTCATTGAATCTTATTTCAAAATTTCTTTGTGTTTGACCTATATATACAGCATTACATTTTGGACAATTAATTTTGTAAACACCAGATTTTTTTAATTTAGGTAATTTTGTTTTTACATTTAACAATTTTGTACCAACATTATTGTGTGATTTGAATGAAATTATTGCAGATGTTGCCGAAGATATTATTTTTGAAATTGTATTAGAAATATTTCCACAATATGTAATACTTTTATAACTTTTAATTTCTTTAGGATGTTGAGGGAATATTAGTTGTAGTGACACTTTCTGTTCTTTCTTATTAATTAATTTATTTATCAAATGTATTGGATAGCCATTAGATGTAGCTATTTGTTTTATAATACTAATTTCTTTATCAAAGTTAATTTTGTCCATTGGAATTGAAAATGCCCTATGTATCATAGAATTATAAGCTGCTAATTTATGCGTTATAGGATGATTTAAATTATCTGGTATGGTTACATCTGTTTGTGTTGGTTTTCTTTATATTGAATAATTTAGTAAATTATTAACTTTTTCAATTTTTAAATCTAGAAAATTAATTGAATTATTTTCTTCAATTCCTAAAGTAAAATTAATTTTGGGATGCAAGGTATTTATATAATTAAAAAATATATCTAACTGTCGTTCGCTACCTACAAATCCTACTAACACATCATCAACATATCTATACCAAAATACAATATTGTTTTTCTAAGTTATTCATAAAAATATTTCCTAAAATTGGAGAAATAGGACTTCCCATTGGAAGACCCTCATTTTGAATATATACTTTGTTATCAAAAGTATAACAATTTTGACTAATGCATACATTAAATAGGTCAATTATATCTTATATTACACCTGGATGAATATTTTTTTCATTTAATGGCTTTTTAACAAGAACTATACATTCTTTGGGAGGTATTTTTGAGAACATATTAGTTACATCAAACTATACTAATTTAGTGTTATTTTGTAATTTACAGTTATTTAATTTCTTTATCAAATCTAATGAATTTTGGACTGAATATTTAGATGTATAGGTATCCATAATTATTAAGAATAGTATTTCATTTTTTAGCTACTTTAGTATTAGAACATTAGGAGTGTTAACATACGAACCTACAGGTCTAATTGGTTTTGACTCTTTATGTAATTTAATAGTTCCATATAATTCTGGACATTAAGGATTTTTATTTACTAGGTATTTTTTATCACAGTCATTTAATAGATAATTTGAATCATCTTCATGTTCTCTTATTTGAATTAAAAATTTTTGAGTGGGATCTTTTTTTAGAATTTTGACATTACTTGACATTATGAAATCATTTACTTTAGATTTTATATTCTTCTTTTTTTAAAATTACTGTTGAGTAATGATTAGGTTATTATTATTATTAATAATTTGACTTTTACTTTTGAATTTATCCGGTTTAATGTCTTTAATAAGATTTGTTATTTGCATTTTTTCATAAATAAAATTATTTGAATTAGTTCTTAAAGCTATTTCAGTATCTGTGGCTAAAATTTCTTTCAAACGAAGAGTTTTTTATTATTCTCAATAAGATGGACTTCCAAAAAGTAAGGGTTAGTACAATAAATTTAATTAATTTTATATTTTTATTATCTATTTAATGCTTTATTTTAAAATAAAAATGAATTATTATCTTAGAATTTTTTGTTTTAAAGATTCTTCACAAAACAAAACCTTTTAAATGCAGATAATACAGCCTTACAAATTGATCTATTAGAATGGATACATTTTAAAATAAAAACACAGAACATGACAAAAAAGCAAGTTCTACAGTAAGTTCTAGTGTAAATTTTAATTTTGTACTGTCTTTATAGTTATAAAGGTGTTTTATATATGTTATGAAATTATTATATAAACTTCCGTTTTCTGTCGACGCAATTTAGTTTGTCAAACATAAAAAAACACCTTTTCAGCACCCATGAATTCGAAATACGCACATTTTAAACCAACAGTCGCGAGCTTTAATTTTCTCTATTTAGTCAGGCTTATAGTACACAAACACGCACGTACTTACTCGTAAATGCGCTCGCTGAAGGATCAGGAAGTATCATACGGCAAATCCGTTTTTAATGGTTGTACTTGAACAGAATAAATGTCATTTTAAGTTTGGAGCATTAAAGTTGTAGTTGAAGTTTTTCAAATAAAAACTCTTTTCTAAATCAGTATTTTAATGGTTTACTTATTTCATCTGTCAATATGACTTTTGTAAATGGTAAATTTTTTCGTAAAATACTTAATAACCTGTTTTTAATTTTGTACTCTACATATTTAAGAGTTAATCAAATAAATATTGAAATAATTACATATTAGCTTAATAGTGATAACTTGTATCAATGAGGTTAGATTAAACTAAATAAAGTTATTTTAACAGAAATTAGCTTATAATATAATTGACATAGGGGTCTATTCTGTAACCATTCCGTTAAATTTTAGAGGGCGTTAAGATTTTAACGGACGTTAATATTATTTAATATTTAATACAAAAAAATATATTTATTTAATTTATTTTTTCATTTGACCGATACCCAGGAAAAAAAAAACTTTAAATTGTTATTGTACGGTCAGCAAAATTTCCAATTTTAATGTTATTTCGGTATTCACTAACTAAATTTCCGTTAAAATTTTAAAGGATTCCGTTAAAACAATTCGTTAAAATTATATTATTTAGACGCATGTCAAAACAAAGCTTTAAAAAATAAATAAGTGTTTAAATGGCGTATTTTGATTGTTAGAGAAATTTTAAAAGATAATAGTGTTGAAAAAGAAACAGAAGATTTAGATGATCACAATGAGGATACAATATTCATAGAAACAACAATTGGCAAGCAAGATGTCAATAAATAAGGGATATATTTTATGAATAAATAATGCTAATATAATTATTAAAAAGTTCTTCACGAATTTATAAGAATTTTTGAAATAAAATGTTTGATTATTTATTATAATCATTGTATAATTATAACAAAACCTGTTACAACAAAATATTTATTAAAAAAAAAACATTACTAGATTTTAAAATAAACAACCATAAAATTCCTGACCGAAAAACAAAAACACTCTTCTGAAAGTAACAACATGAGTAACACTATTTTTGTATAGCTTATTTTTTTAAAGGTTTAAAAATCTGTATTTTAATTATGACACAGATTTTTTGTTTTGTTTTTGTTTTATTGTTTTAGGTGATTACAGGCTATTTAATTTCGTTGTAATTCATCTCCACAGTTCATTTAATATAAATAAATCCATAGGTTTTTTCTTGCTGTCCATCAAAATTTTCTTTTCTATTAGGAAACTTATAAAATATTCTTTTTGTTTTCTTGTTATTCTTTTAGCCTTAGACAAATTCAAATAATTGTTTGAACACAAAAATATTAAAATAAACTACAAATTTAACTATATTTTAATATTATAGGTTGGAATTTCTTCTGTTTTGCTTTCTTTGATTGACAAAGCTAACTTATACCAATGTTGCCAAATGTTGTACACTATTTCTATCGGCATCCTTTAAAATTGCATATTTTTAACGGCCTTTAAATAGTTACAGAATAAAGAGTTATGATGGTATCGGTTAGAATGAAAGTATTTATTTTAGTTTCTGAAAACAATCAAATAGTTAAAGATAGTTTTAAAATTTATTTTGTTGTAATGATTTGCCATAGGTATCATATAACCTATACTTTTAAGACAATTATAATATTACAATTTATTAATTAACAATATACAAAAGAATAAACTTATGGAAATCTTAATACATAAGTTTATTTATTTTGTAATATTACTGTATGTTTTGTTAAAATCATTTATTATACATTTATCATTTATAACATAGACAACTTAAAATGGAATATTCCAGAATTTGGTTTGGTTACCACGTCAATTTTGAATACTGTAAATTTTGGTTCTAGAACAGATTTTTATATTTGTTTCATTTTAACGAGTAAAATAAAAAAATGTTCTGGATGTTCAAGGGTATTTAAAAACAATGAATAGCCATAAATAGGTGGTGATCAGCTAGAGTAGAAGTCAGTTGAAGTTAAGTAATAAGATATTAAGGATTTAGTGAAATTTCAAGAAAGTAAGTAATGATCTTAAAAATGAAATTAAAATCAAAACAGCGGAAGTTACAGCAGTTTTAGTATGAACAAAGTATTATAGTCTAATAACAATTAAAATAAATAAAAATTTAAAAATTACATTCACAATCACTACACTACGCCACGATTTTATCGATATATTTGGGAAAACACTGCATTTTAATACAGAACCAACACTCATAAGGATACGTCAAATGTTATCTCATATATTAAGGCCATTTTTTAAACCTTTGGACAACTACATTTTTCTCAGAATGGAAGTCAAGTGTGGATATTCAACTACAACCAAGTTTTTTTTGCATATGAGTTCGAGTACAAATCGTTACAGTTAAGGCAACTAGCATTATCATCAAATTTCAGGATTTTCCAAAATTCCTCTAGAACGGATTCGTCTTCATCAGAATAGTCATTGTTAATGACAATTCGTTTTACTGTTCTGAGTTGTTGTTTTTTCGTCTTCACTTTTTTTTTCATGTCGAGAACTGAAGATGTAGACCAAATTTAGATGGCTCTTGCATGTGTAATTCAATTTTATTTATATATTCAGCATAGTGAATGAGCGTATCTATAGCTAAAGCAGATGCTAATTCAGTCTCCAAAGAAAATATAAGGATCAAAAGAATGCTATTTTGAATTGGGGTTCTGCCTTGCCCAGGTAAAATTATATCATAGCCCATGAAGGACAGAAATAAGTAGTCCATTATAAGCCACATTACGAATATTATATAATAGTTCTAACCTTAATTTTTGCTCGATAATTAATATACAGTAGTTCCTTCAACCTGCAGTAACAAAAGCAGATTCTAGTTGAACTTAAAACAAAAAATATCTAACATTATGCCAAGCTTCTTTTTTACTTTTACGATGCTTACTAATTTTAACTTATTTATATAATAAAAGAAACAGCTTTTATTTATGTGAGCACTTTTAAAAACCTAATTAAAAGCTTTAATCAATCCAACCAATATTTTTAATCAATTTGACAAATAATAGCAATTATTGATTAAACCTACTGCAATGAATTTGCTCTTCGCTACGGCTTGTTAAATTCCATGGTATTGTTTCTATAGTGGACATAAGGAACAGTGTCTTATAAAGCCAATGTGAGAACGGACGGATTACAGTTAGTTCATCTTCTTGCTCTTTGTTGCAGAGGGTTAGGATGCCCTACGGTACTGTTCATTACTTTATTGTTAACCGCATCCGACCCATCATTAAGAGAGAATCCCATATAAAACGACTATGATATGGAGGGATAAACACATGTCCCATTTAGAAATGTATATTAGTTTATAAGTAATATACGTTAAACTCGTATTAGGACATACCTTAAAGTCCTTTGTGATTTTAAAAACAATTATTTAATTATTGAGAATTCAATCGAGTTAGTTCAGTTTAAGATTGATAGATTGTCATAATAAAATAGTTTAGATTAGTGTTAAATAAGAGTGTTAATAATTTATATTTAGCCTTTTTTTCTTACATGGATGACCAACTGGGGTCAAGCCTGACCCCATTTGCTTTGGGGAATAAAATTTAGAGAATAAATACATTTTTAATTACAACTAAACAAAAACAAGAAGCCTAATTCTAAACTTAGAACTAAATAAAAAAATAAAAAATACTTTAATCGCTACTACCGGTATAAATTTTTTTTTACAATATATGAATTACAAACAAAATGTTTGCGTTTATCGCATTTTGGTGTAAATTTTCTATCAAATGATCAACTGTAAATTTTCAGTTGGCTCTTATACTTATTTTCAGTTGGCTCGACAATTTCATAAACCTATGATAAGTTTTTTAGCACCATATGCATGGCTGTTAGAATATGTTTATGTAAACCTTGACGTGGTAGTGATTGTGATTCTTCACCAGATACATATAGGTCAGAATGTGCTGAGCAGCAGAGCGCTTCTAATTTTTTTTGGTACATAGGAAGCTAAAATGGCACTACCCACAGCGTTAACTTTTCCTTATACCAAAGACTTCTTTTCGCAAGCTTAACTGCCAATATATAATTTTGTAAATTACACCAATTTTATTATTTTCTTGTATAAAGAATATTTAAACTGCTAAAGATTAATTGATTATATATACTTCTTAGATATTTTGTCTGTTTATATACAATTTTACTAATTTTTTCAATCATCATTTTAATACTATTTTCCACTTTAGTCGGACTGAATTAACTTGTTCTAAATGCTATTGGAGTTGGCAATAAAGATTAAGGGATACAAGTATTAGATGAAATTTAAACAAATAAATAAAAGCAACAGTTTTATTATTTGTTTATTAGAAATTTTTCAAACTCAATTGGAGAATTTTGTATAATATACTAAGTGACATAAAAATCCCGAACACCCAGTGTAAATGATTTTATTTTTATAAAATTTTGTATATAAGTACTTACTGAAGCATAATAAGTAAATGATAAAAATTTTAAAATTAGTGCATTGCTATAAAGCCCTTTTACTTTTAATAATGTGTGGATGCACCCCGATGTGTTACGCATTCTCCAACGTGCCTAGGCATGCTTCTGATCAGGTGGTCAATGTGGTATCTCCTGTGGTATCTCATTCCAAGCAATCACCAACTCCTCTCGAAGTTCTTCTAGAGTCTGAGGAGGACGTTGCAAATCGAGCAATCTCCTACCCATCATATCCCACACGTCAAGTCAGGAGATCTTGGTGGTCAAGGTACCAATGTGACATCATTACGTTGAAAGATGTCTATTGTGAATCTTGCGACATATATTCGGGCATTATCTTGTTGGAAAGTTGGATTTGCCAGGGTGTCAAGATAGGGTAAAAGATGGGGTTTTAAAACTTCTTGGATATAACGCTGCGCGTTCATGTTACCTCTGATGAAGATTAAAGGTGATCTCGAACCATCTATAGCACCCCAAATCATAACTTCAACAGTTTGATGAACATGCCTTTCAACAAAAAGCCATGGAATTCTCCTTAGACCACGACGTCTTCTAACCCTCGCTCGACCATCGTGCATGCCCAAACAAAATCGAGACTCGTCACTAATGATAATACTGTTCCATTTCTGATCCCAAAGTGACCGTTCTCTGCATCACTCAAGGCGATTACGTAGGTGTTTTGGAGTTAAAGGGAGGACCCAGTGTGGTTGGTATGAAAACAGGCCAAAACGTCTTATTCGTCGGTAAACACTTCGCATGCCAATAGGTCTTCCGTGTTCTGCAAACCATTCATTTGCAATGGACCTTGTAGTGGACAAACGGTCCCCTAAGGTCAATAATCTTAGGCGGCGATCTTCACGGTCTGTTGTTCTACGTCCAGAGCCCCTTGCTCTTTACGTATGGCCTTCTCGAAGCCATTCCTGCCAACACCTAACTACGATGTCTACACGTCTTTGCACTCTAACTGCAATTTCCCGAAAAGAAAATCCAGCTTCCCGAAGTCCCACTATACGACCCCTATCAAACTCACTAAGTTGACGAAATCGTACAGGTCTCCGTACCAATCGTAAAGAATGTCAAGAAACAAAATCTGCAAAATTTGGATCGTTACTACGGCTACAATATTCATTTTTGGAGTATTAGTGGATTTAAAAAAAAGCAGTATGAAAACCGGAATCTTTAACTGATAAGGCTAAAAATTGTATCAACTGTTTATTTCAGTAAAATAAATAAATTCACCAAATTTTAATATTACCATTTAAACTGGGTGTTCGAATTTTTATGTCACTTAGTATATTTTTCTACTAACTGTGTACCTGTGGTACTAATTATGTGTAAGTAAAAAGGTGTAGATTGGCATTATTGATATTTAATATAAAATGTATTTGGTTCAATGCTTTTTATTTAAATTTATCGGACTATAATGTTATTTTCAAATTAACGATTTCAGAATTTAAATGTATCAATGGCTCTTGTTGGAATTAAATACCCAGGTAATAAGTTAAAATTCAACTATTTCCTCACAAATCGAAAGCATTTACAATATGGATTGGACTTTGATGGGAATGATAAATACCTACACAGTTTAGTACCAACGATAACAGGTTCGTATAATTTGATATACACGATTAAATCAAATAGCTTAACAAACCGGTCAAAGATCAAAGGAATGCTAATTTAGATTGGAATTAACTATGGAATTTGAAATTGTCCTGTACATCTTAATAACACAAACAGATAATTAAAATTGTATCCGGATCGCCTTCAAACGAAATATTATTATTGATCATAACCTAACAATTTGAATTAATAAACATAAATTCCTTAAGTTGCCTTTCAGGGCTTTTGTCATACATGTTGGTCAAAAATGTTGTTTTAATCTAATTAAATTATATTAGTAATGATAAATTAAGCCAAATTAGTTTTAAAAATTGCTTGCTGCCTAAAGTTCAATGTTGCACAGCTCCATAAGATGTGTTAGGTACTGTTTTAGATTACTTGCTACCATTTATTATCGATTTCTTAATCCAGTAGTACAGCTTTCTTGCCACAAGTGTGTCCCATAAATGTTCTACTTTATGCTTGACCAGTACTGCTTTCTACTACTAACCATCAAAGTGAATATGATAAAATCACTCGTCCTATGCAAAATAAAAAGTTCGTGGAAACTAAAAATGTATCGGTAATATTTTTAAGATTGTTTTTTTTTGTCTGTCAAAGTATCACTGTTTTGTGATTTCTTCCAATGAAAATGGTTAATCTTTAATGATTTGTGCTAAATGATATCCAATCATTCCGTTTTATACTGATTATTTTTTTCACCTGTCAAAATATCACATTTTTGTGATTTCGTTCAATGAAAACGCTTAATCTTCAATGTTCTGTGCTAAATGCTAGCCAATCATTCCGTTTTATACTGATAAAACCACTAGTCGTTTTACCAGGATCGGTAAAATCATAGAACTGTCAAAAATTCAATAACAATATTGAACAATTAAACAGCGAAAATAGTGAAAAGTAAAATAGTAAAAATTGGTAAAAAGATAACGATAAATTATTAAATAAAGTGGTTTTTGTACAGAATGGTTCAAAAAATAATCTTCTCAAATACCATTCGTCCTGTAAAATTTTACTAGATAAATTTTTATTTTCTATACTCAAACTTTTTTATTTTAGGCAAAACTACTCAAACAAACTGAATAAAATAAAATTACTCTTTCTACGGACTCGTGATTTTATGACATTTCAGTTTGTTTTCATATTTTTGCCAAATAAAAAAGTTTTCGTCAAAACTAAAAATTTATAGATAAAATTTTAAGGACTTGTGGTATTATCTTTGATAAAACCCCTAGTCGTTTTATCAGTATTGATAGCTGTCAAAAATTATATAACAATATTAAACAAATAATTTTCTTACTTAGTTTTGGAGAATGGTTTTTGCTGGCAATGTTACTTCATGACCTGCTTGTTTTGCCAAACAGTCAAAGACATACTATTTTTTTTTATCGTTTTAGTACGTTTCTCTTCTAACAATTGTTTTTTTTTGTGTAGCACTGTTCATAGTAAAGATCATTCTATTCAAAAAAAAATCAGCTCATCTTTCGTAGAACTCGATGTAGGTACTCTTACCCACCCTTGAATGATAGGGCGCGTTTTCAATAACAATAAAGCTATTTTTCTTTAGTTTGGGAATTAAGGTTTCAGAAAACTATTTCTCAAAATAAGGGCTATCCATATCTTGATGGTAATCCAGAAAACAATTTTTTATGTTTTTAGCGCAGAGCGCTCCTTCAACCCAACCATCAGAACTTCCACAATGTAGAATGCCAATTCTTTTTCCTTTGTTTGAAGAAACGTCTACACTGCATGTTCACTGGTTTTGATCAGCCTATCCTTTCTTCACCATTGCATGTGTGTCGTACCAGGTTTCATCCTGATAATAAATTGGTCTGCCGCATTCTCTATATTTTGTGAGGTTTTGTAAATATTCGTTTCTCCATACAACCCAGTCTCTTGCTCTCCATAATAGACTGACGTTTATCGATAGTCTTACATTTAAATCCATTGTTCTTCAAAAATCACCACCAAGTTTTTCTCGCACAATCTATCACTTCTTTCCTTTTCAATTCGATTTGAATGCAAATAATATCTAATAAATAAAATAACAACACTAAATAAAAAGAATTCCTTGAAAATATTAAACACAAACCTGTAAAGGTCAAAATCAGGTAATATAATATAATGGAAGTGATAACCAGACTGTTGTTAATCCCTAATAAAAATAAGATAGTCAGTTCACAGGATCTTAAAATAAATAAAACCTACAGATAAATAATGTGGCCTTGTAGGTAAACTTCAATAGATATGCCTAAGAAATTTCATTTTGGCAATTTTTATCTTAATATAATGGGGTCCTGAATACTTTTTTTAGTATCGATAGATGATAGATGTTTAAGAGGTGGCCAGAAGCCTATTCCACTGCGACCTTTTCAGATCTATTGTGGTCCTCGAAAAACTAGATTTCATCCCCCAGTCCGACTCTCTTAACGAAGTCTATAATTTTTTTAGTGTACCTAAATATAGAAAGTAGAGGTGGAAAGAAGAAAGAATAATAAGTTTTTGCGTCTCAAATATGATCCAAATTTGAATTATTTAATTTTAAAAATTTTACAGCGCCATCTAATAGGCAAAAGTAAAACTGATGATGACTCATACCGTGTAAGGATTAGGTAAATTTATATTTAAACGTTGGCAACGCTTAACCTTTTAGTATTGGTATTGACAGATGGTTGACATGTATTCAAATTTAATTATTGTCAATATTGACGAACAAGAATTTTAATCAGCGAATTAACGTCAATAAAGATTAGGAAATGTACATGTTTTTAGTATCTTTCAAAATGTAAATACCCAAAAAATATTAAAATAAATCTAAATAAAAAATAATTTCACTTCAGAAAAATATAAAATGATTATTATTTCTCATATTGCAATTTTTATTTTGAATTAAAATTAAATTTTATTTTGGTATCTACCGTATGAGTCATCTCTTGGCGCCAAATTTTTTGTTTGCATTGTACTTACATTTTAAAATATAATGTTTTTATTATTATTGACTTCAAAATTATAATTATAATCCTTTCTGTCTTTGAATTATTAATGTTTTAATAAATTAGATAATAGGTAGGCAACATCAAATACACGTAATCGGATTTTAAATTTTCTATCATTTTTACTTTTTATGAATAAAAATGCAGTCTGACAGCGTTTTGGTAAAGAATAGTTTAAAAAATAATCGTCTCAAATACCACTCGTCCTCTAAAATTTTACTAGATAAATTTTAATTTCCAGACTCACTTTTTTATTTTAGGCAAAACTAGAGAATCAATCTGAATTTTCGTATTTTGCCAAATAAAAAAGTGAGTCTGGAAATTAAAATTTATCTTGAATACAGAATACATCGCTACCTCAAAACACTCAACATCCAAAACTTTTTCCCCCTACCTACCCTAAAAGTATTATCTACTTCAATCACTTACCTTGGACAAGAAAAGCTTTAAAAATTAACACCACACTAACATCACTGCAGAAAGATCAAACAAGCACCCAAATTATCCAGACAAGATTTAAGGAAATCCTGAATTCATACCTGGCACACGCACACATTTATACAGATGCCTCTAAAACCAAAGAAGGAGTAGGAGCTGCCTTTATAACTCAAAGCGATGTTAAATGGTTTACACTACCAAGGACATTTACTATCTTGTTAGCTGAACTATTTGCTATCCATGAAGCCATAACACATATAAAAAACCACTCAAACACCATAAAACACCTTATAGTCACGGACTCACTTAACTTTCTTTTATTTCTTAAGAAAATGTACAATAATCACCCTTTAGTGAATCTTATACAACAGGAACTACAAGCTCTCAATCATAAAAACAAAGTGGTCACTTTCATTTGGGTCCCTTCGCATGTTGGAATTCAAGGGAATGAAAAAGCTGATGAATACGCAAGACTAGCAGCCTCAAAAAAAATCGAGACTCTACACATATCTGTTGCCATTGATCTAAAGCAATACTTCACATTAAGGATAATAAAAAACTCTTCGTTTTAACAAAACTTCCAATATTTATTTAAAAAATTGCTTTTTTAAGATTCAATGACAGCTGTTTCGCTATGAAGCATCGTCAGATTTGTTAAAACGAAGAGTTTTTTATTATCCTTAATAAGATGGACTTCCAAAAAGTAAGGGTTAGTACAATCAATTCAATACTTCACACATAAAATTCTCACACTGTGAAACTCGTATTGGTATAACAAGCAGTCATTCCTAAAGAACGTGAAAAATAATTTCGGACCGTGGAACACAAACATTGCATCTAGAGAACATCAAGTAATCATCACCCGTCTACGGTTAGGACATACTAGATATACCCACCAGCATCTTATAACCAAAGAACCTCCACCAGTCTGCCATATTTGCGACGAACTCATAACAGTAAGCCATATATTAATAGACTGTCCCATATATGAGATAGAAAGAAGAACAAACAACATTGGAAAACAAATCGAGAACATCATAGGTGAAAACTCAAATACAGAAAATACTATAGCATTTCTCAACGCAATCAGCTTACTGTTAGTTATGGTTGAAATTTTAAGGACTAGTGGTATTTTCGAATTGTTCTGGAAAAACCGATTAGAATCGTCGATTTTTTAGCCTAAAAACTGTTAACTTCAATCTCGAATAACTTAAAAAATATTATTATTACAAAAAAAATGAATTACAATTTTTGCTTAGAATCACTTTATGAATTGATTCCTGTGGTTAAAATGTAGTTAAATATTTCCACCTCCAAGATGGGGTGGCAACCACCCCCAGAGCTTTTGCGCCTTTCTGTTCGATAAAAATGTTGATCATTGGGCTATTGCCCACCTTTTGTCAGAACTTCAAGTAAATCCATACAGGACCCAAGAATTGCGAGGTTTAACCTTTCTTCAAATTCATTTTCTGTACTAATAAGACTTTATTATCTCTGTCTTGTTCTTTTTTTTATATGTGTTAAAGGCATCTCCAACATTTCAATTTATTCCTCACATAGAAAGTTATAAACCAATTTCTAAATGTTTGCAGTTATTATATAAGATATATATCGTATTTACGAAAGTTCAAAAACGAAACCTAATAAAAGTTTGAGTGGCACCTATCACCGATACCTTTATTGCACTTTTACACTTCGTCAAAGGTGAACGAACATCTATACGTATGAAGGAGACGTCGCTCTGATTTTATTACTGTGAACCTTATAACCTTATCAGAAATGTATGAAATATGTAATAGACTACGAACGTAAGCGACAAACTCACGAACAAATTAAATAAATTGGATTAGAAAAAGGAGTATATTTATATACAAACATGGATATTCCCTAAAAAGGTTATAGCTCTTTCATGTATTTTCATTTACATCAAATGAGGTTATTTTATTTTAAAGATAATAATTGTTATTCTATTTTTTGTATTTTTTTATTAAGCTCAAGTAAAAAAACATTTTTGTTTTCTTTTTGCTTTAACAGACGTTATAATAATGTAACTTGAACAGAACAGGCAGTTCATATAGCAACCAAGAGAAACAGATACCTTATAAAATAGGACAGGTAAATTTTAAATTGAAATTTGATGTTCAAGTTATTGTTGAATGGAAGATTGAAAACTTTGTATGGGATCCAAATTGAGTAATCTAATGGAGAAAATAGTGCCTTGCAACTAAAATAATACAAACAATAGTAATTGTGCGCAAAGGTAAAAGAGTAATTTATTATTTTCGGGGTCTAACTATTACACTTTTCTACTATGGATCATATAGCATTTTTTCACTACTGGCATTCTATTTTTTTAAAATATTAGATAATAAACATTTTGGACGGGTCCAAATCAGTCATTCCCGTCTTACATAAAATGACAGTTGAGTACAACTAATAACGTATCTAATAATAACGTATTGTAAAAATCGCTATGAAAATTTTCATTACCAAACTCAAAGAATACATTTCAAGTTGTACTTATATAGTACCATATAAAAGTAGAAATTAGTCAAAACTTATACCCTGGATTACTAGTGGTATTATAATTTCTATTATTGAGAGAGATAAGATATTAAAAAATTATTCCGATGACCTTAAGCAAAAATATAAAGTTTATACAAATAAATTTACTGCTAAGAACAATAAAAAACTGAACGGTTAAACTAAACTTCCAGTATTTATTCGAAAAATTCGCTTTTACATTCAATTACAGCTGTTTCGCTATAACTAGCATCGTCAGATTGACAAATTGAAATTACATTTTTGTTTGTTTGTAACTAGGTACTTGATGTTGCTAAGTAGTTAAGGCTAGACCAAGTAAGGAAGTAATAAGACATAACAATATTAAAGCCTAGATGTTATTAGCCCTAAGGGATTATCCTGGATGTATTTCCCTCTAAGATCAGTATAACTGTGTAATGATATAGAAAAACCAGGAAAAAAAACTATATCATGCTGATCTTTACAATAACTTAATATATTTGTGTTATAATAATGTCTTATCTATGTATAAAATGCATACTCAATCAAAGTAAACAGTTTAATAGTGGAGAACTTCTAAGATTTATTTGTTCATTAACTACTTTAAACTGTTGATCTGCTAGATGTCTTTTAATTTCAAGTTCTTCTAGAAAATCTAAATTTTGTTTTTTATTACAAATGTGTAGTATATGAATGTCATTGGTTTGTATAAGTGAGTTTGGATGTTCCAGTAGGTGTTTTGCATAGTTCGACTTATCTGGTTGTTGTAATCTATATGCTCTTAAGTGTTCATTAAATCTTATAGCGAAACAGCTGTAATTGAATGTTAAAGCGAATTTTTCGAATAAATAGTGGAAGTTTAGTTTAACCGTTCAGTTTTTTATTGTTCTTAGTAAGATGAACTTTCACAAAGTAAAGGTTAACACAATCAAATTTACTGCTCTTATTAAAAAACTAAAAATGACCATTATAAAAACAAAATAATTGACGATGGTAAAAATTATAAAAAAATATGGAACATCGTAAACAATGTATCAGGTAGTAAACCAAAAAAAGACAATCGAAATTTTAAACATGGTACCTACTGGAAATGGAAGCAAAATAATAGATAATAAAGAAAAACCAGCAGGGTTCAACAATGTCTCAAATACAAAATTGAAAATTGGAAATGCAAGAGTTGAAAAAAACGTTCGTCCATAAGATACCTTGGTAAAATAATAGATCAATATTTAAAATGGACGGAACACATAACATATGTGTTGTGCTAAGGGAAATTATGTCATAAAAAACCCAATTATAATATATAATGCTTTTGCAGAGTCAATAATAAGATACTGCATAATAGCTTGGGGGGGAGCATTAAAGACTACAATTGGCATTTTGCAAACTGCCCAAAATTTACTTCTGAAAATAATCTTCAAAAAGAACAGATTACACTCTACTCTTCTGTTGTACCTAGAATCCAAAATTCCAAATATTCAAACTATGTATACATATCAATGCTTACTGCAATTATATCATGAAAAAAATAAACCACCTTTGGCCTATGTGGGTACTAGAAACAATACAAACTTAAACGTTAGAACTACATTAATTAAAAAATTTGTTGCAAAAAACTCATCTTTTATGTACCAAGATTACATAATCAATTGCCTTCATATTTAATAACAATAAAAAATATAAAGTATATAAAAAAGAAGTTAAACAGTATCTTGTCAGTCATCCTGAAACATTGAACATATAAATAATGGTTTCCTATGCTGAACATTCGATCGATGTCATTACCTTTGCATTTATTTCATATTTTTATTTCTGTTTTTTATTATTATTAATGACACACATTTGTTATATATATAATATAATTTTTTTTTGTTTACTTACAATTTTATGTAAAGTGCTTGAGTAAGTAGTGTGATATTACCGAACAAGCATTTGGTTGCTTAGGGTAATGTCAACTCCTCAGGTGCTTATTTATTATTGCTTTTTTTATGATAAATGTTATGTAATTATATATGAAAATAAAATTGAATTGAATTGGATAAGTCAATTGATTGATTTTTATTTTCGAATAGGAAGGTATGTATGACATTCTGTCAAATGGATTAAGATTTAATTCTCATCAACCATACTTTTTATTTTTTTACCTTGGTTAATAATGAACCACTTAAAGTCCTTTACAATAGTCAATAAGGTTTTTTTATTTTGTACTTCTTGAATTTTGGCGACGTAAATCTCAAAAGTTTATACGTTTATTTCTTTTACACGGCTTTTCCAAATTTACTACGGCATATTTAGCGGACGTTCTTTCAATAACCTGATGAAGGGCTTAGTGACAGGATTCTGTAAATTAGAATTTGAATGTACCCTACTTATGATGAAACGACAAGCGTTGAACGGGTTGATTGCACGAAACAGTAAATTCCAGAATGTTCAGTTTAGTGCATGCCAACTAAATATTTGTAGCTTGAAACTGCTTAGTATTGTGAGGCAGTGAAGAAATTAAACAATGAAACAAAAAATATTTTTAGGTAAATCTTTTCAAATATTAAAATACTGATAAAATAATTAAAGTAAAAATGTAATTACCAATTATCTTAACGACAAAGTCTTAAACTAAGATAATTCTAAATTGAAACAACTCATCCATTTAAGGGATTACTGTTCTGTTGTGCGGTTAATTAAAAATTGTTTATTTACTTTTAATTTAATAGTCAACATTATAATTTATGTTTATTTCCTTGATTTATGCTAATTAACCATTTGATTGTTAATACTTCATGTTTCCTTGGTGATTGCAATATTGTTGATTTGTTCTTATTTAGATTAGGTAGTAGTTTCCTACCACAGATACCACAGAATTTCTATTTTGTTTTCCTTGTCATTTTTACCTTACACCTTGTCATGTTAAACGTTCTATGAAGCTTTTTACTGTTCCATGTTTCTATCTCCATTATTATAAGTTACATGTGCATCTATACTGTAACAAATTCCAAGTGTTTGTGAAAAGAATTATTATTGTTTGGTTTACTTCCTCCTATGGACACTTTCTTCCTCGAATATGTTTCTTAAAATTAATTTATTAATTATTATCTTTTGCATTGAGTTTTCCATTTCTTCATGGATTACTGATTCTATCCCTTACTTCTGGTTGTCGGTTGTATTAACAATAACATCAGATAGATTGAACGTATTATTTTGGGGTTTAGGGTTCTATACAAAATGGATCCATAACTTTGATTTGAAATCCTCATTTTGTGTTTTTTTCTATAAAGTTTCTTCTTGATTGGGAAAGTTTTTCTATGGGGTGCTTCAACCCTTAGTTTATTATTTTGTTGAATTTCGCATAATTAAATTTTATTTCTGGGGCGTTATTTTCATTTTCCTTTATTTCTTTTTGTTTTTCGATATTCACAATCTAGTGCTTTAGTATTATCTTCACAAAAACCTTTTTTCTTTATGAACATCATTGCTCTTTCCCATGGTCTTTAACTATGGGTTTTTTAATGCTTCCTCTTATATAAAATATATAAATATATGTATATATAGTGTAATTAATGTAATGATTTTAATAGGTATATAATTGTTTTCCCAATTGATTCGTGGATACAGTTTGGTGATTTTGTATGTTATTGCAGTTCCATTTGTAATTTATTTTGAATGGTGAGTACACTTTACGTTTTAATACACTGTCACTATTAATACTCAGCACTAGAACTGTTTTAAGGGTTGTTTATTTTTCACTCTCTATTGATTGACTGCCTAAAATTGACTAGTAATGATGTACTGACTGCTTACAATGATAACCTGATCTCCCATGATATACTGATTACAACGACCTCTTCTTATACAATTCTAAGCTTCCAGAAGTTTCCTGGAGGTTCTAGGAAGCTAATCATGTTCTAGAACACTACCTGCATCTTTGTTTTCCCTACATACAACTAAATATACTAAATTTGTCTACTGTGGAATTTTCTAGAGCACATACAATACAAATATGTCTGTCTTCTTTATTCATATTACATAATTATTTTCTAGAACATTCCAGTAAGTTTAAGTAACTTGTTTATGTACAAAATATATTATTGATAAACGACCTGATGAAAACTAGGTTAAAATTTACTTAAAAATACACATTTATATCATTATTAAGTGTATGTCTAAGAATCTTCTAAATTTTTAATCAGAACAGTATGATATATTATGATTACGACATGTTTTTGGAACTAGATATAACTTTATAATTTTTTAATATCAGTTAATATTAAATAATTACAAATCAGTTTTAAACAATTTTATATGACTTATATTACTAAAATAATATATTGTCCTTAATATTATGGTAAAAGTAGCTTTTGTATTAAAATTGATTTATTTTTATTATGTAGAATTAAAATTATATTACTGTTCTTACAAATTATTTCCAGAATAGACATTTTTATATTAAAAGAAACAATATAGTGACCGTACACTTAAAATATATAATAACAGTTATTAGATTAAGATAGTATAAATCAAACTCTTATTTAATAATTTAAATAGATCTACTGTCAGTGCAACCTTCAGCTGCAATTTTTGCAAGCATTTTGGTACTTTTTAAGTTTTTGTGATTTGTATCCTTTATAGGTAATAATTTGTGTATGATTGCTTCTAGATTAGCTTGTAATGTCTGATGAGTAGTAGTAGCTTTTTTTACATCGTTATAACAATAAAAGTTTGTGACATTGACATTGGTGTTTCCTTTCTTTATTTAAGATAATTCTGCTAGGTATTTCCAATAAATGGCAATTTGTAGTATTAACCCCAATTCATTGTTTATTTCAAAAAATAAAGGAATATTTCATTTAAAATCTTGATTCCCCAAACATTGTTAAAGTGATTTTTACTGCTGAAAATGCCTTTGAAAATTTTTACAATATATTTCGATTGATTCTGTTAGGGTGGTATTGCGATTGCTATTGCCTTCAAGCTTTGATTTGCATCGAGAATAAATTAAACTCACTTATGGAAATCGCAATCAGTCGCTATTTTCTACCATGAGTTGTCTCCGTCGACACAGCAGATAGCTGCATATTTATGAATTAGACAAAGATAGAAACTACCACGCTTTTGCTTAAATTCAAGGAAAGTGCAATAATATTCAACTTTAAGCTAAGTAGGATTCTAGAATATTTTTCATATTTTTCAATTTTCAAACCTTTAATTTTGAATAATTAATCAAAACGCAAAATTTCAGGATAAATAATTATCTATACTTTAGAAAACGTTGGCTCTTGGCAATCAAAATCTTTTTCTTTGATACTTTAAATTCTAAGAATCGTAACAAAATTAATAATATCCTTAAATTAAGTCTTATTTATTCTCCTAATGCATTTTACAAAATTTTTAAAATAATTGTAAAAATTAAAAATTTTACGACGGCATAGATAGTTTGGATAACAAAGTAGATATTTAAAAATAATGGGTAAAATTTATTGATTTTTATACTAAAGTATGCTTTTGGGAGGTTATGTTGACAACAACAGTTAAGATTAATTTAAAATAAAGATAAACAACCTACTAAAATGTAACAAGCTAATTAGTCAAATTAGAAAGAAAGAAAACCAATTATTGAAGAAAGTGGACAACAGAAAACAAATAAAGGAAATATGGAAAACAGAGTAAAATATGTTACAAACAAATACAATTAAAAGGGAAGACTAAGAAATATGTAAGGGTCCTTTGGTCTCAGCTGTTCATTCAAACATACTACTGTACTGTCTATTGATGCTTCATCACACTTTTTCTAATTCCAACGTTTCGAGGTTACATAAATGTTTTAAAGGTCACAGGATGAATTTACTTGGGTTTTTCATTTGGTAATAAAATATTTGTTAAAAATAAAAGCAATTTTGTTAAGTATAACTTTACTTATATTGGGTTTCCCTACTGGTGTTTCTCTTGTCCATACTTGGACACGCTACCAAATGGATGGAGAAAGAACAAGCATTTAATTAATTTTTGATTTGGAACCAGCGACCTTGTTTACTCCGTAATTTTTCCTACACCAATTATTATCAAATTAGTTATGGCAAACAACTACTAAGAGCAACACCACTTACAATATGCAATATAACAAATTTTCTATTTGTGTAACAAATATGTCTTTATTTCCCCACATTTCAAGTAGTTAAACTTCACCATGAACCTTTGTCTGTATCAGTTATATTTTTGCTTAAAAGCAATTTAAATACATTAAATCACACAAATCATAGTAGTAACTAACAATTTGCTAACCTAACGATGCCGACGTTCTGATGTATCAATTTTGGTGTGTAAAAATATGAAATCTAATCTTTTAACGAAAATTCGAATCATTCAACAACGACCAGCGTTGTCAATTTATTTTTAAAATGTTAGCAATTCAAAGGACGGAATTAAATGTTAATAAAAAAAGGAGCAGTATTGAGCTTTTGTGCAATTGAGTATATTTATGCATTTCCTTTGATCTTTGACGTTCGCTATACCAATACTGTCGGATTTATTAACAAAATATCGGATATTTCGTCTATTTGATATAAAGTTCATTAAAATGTCAATGCTACATATTAAGCGTTTTCTGTTTGATCGTCTGTAATACAAAATGTAAAAGATTAAATCTAATAATAATATTTGAAGGGGGGAATGTTTGTAAATGTTTAATAATAATAATTTGCATTTTGTTTTTCATTCCAAATCAAATTTTTATCTAAATAATTTTTACTGATTCCCTACTATAGCTTCTATTTGAAGAAAATTTGCAATCAAACGAAGCTCTCCTTTTGGACATACCGTAATATATCCGGTAAGTTATGGGGAATGACTGGTGTGAGTTTAGCGGCCAATTTCTAGCAGCCGTTTTTAATCCAGCCGCCAAATGACCAGTGGCGTCGGAAGTATATATTTAATATATAAAAATAAAAAAAAAATTGATTAAATGAATTCCTCGTATAATTTTGTGTAAAAATTTTTAATAAAGAAAGGTTTATGAACTAAAATATCATAAAAAGCCATCTGTGTTAATATGTAAGACGAAGTGAGAAAAGCGGAAAAAAGTTAAATGACCAAAGAATATTTAGCCAACTTAATATTTTCACCATAACTTCATCTTGTTCTTAAAAACCTCCTCCATGAATTTTATGGAATCGCAAGCCGTCTAAGGGGTAGAGTGGGGTCATTAATATAGAGGAATTTTGAAAAACATAGATTAGATTCCCTAGAAAATATTTAGCCAAATAATATTTTGACCATAACTTCATCTTGTTCTTAAAAACCTCCTCCATGAATTTTATGGAATCGCAAGCCGTCTAAGGGGTAGAGTGGGTCATTAATATAGAGGAATTTTGAAAAACATAGATTAGATTCCCTAGAAAATATTTAGCCAAATTAATATTTTGACCATAACTTCATCTTGTTCTTAAAAACCTCCTCCATTAATTTTATGGAATCGCAAGCCGTCTAAAGGGCAGAGTGGGGTCATTAATCTAGAAAAATTTTGAAAAACATAGATTAGAGTCCCTAGAAGATAGTAAGCCAACCTTATATTTTCATCACAGCTTCATCTTGTTTTTAAAAACCTCCTCCATGAATTTTATGAAATCGCAAGCCGTCTAAGGGGTAAAGTGGGGTCATTAATATAGAGAAATTTTGAAAAACATAGATTAGAGTCCCTAGAAAATATTTAGCAAACTTAATATTTTTATCGTATCTTCATCTTGTTTTTAAAAACCTTCTTTATGAATTTTATGAAATCGCAAGCCGTCTAAGGGGTAAAGTGGGGTCATTAATATAGAGAAATTTTGAAAAACATAGATTAGAGTCCCTAGGAAATATTTAGCCAACTTGATATTTTCATCATAGCTTCATCTTGTTCTAAAAAACCTCCTCCATGAATTTTATGAAATCGCAAGCCGTCTAAGGGGTAGAGTGGGGTCAT
Organism: Ophraella communa; assembly: GCA_035357415.1. Classification (NCBI taxonomy): domain Eukaryota; kingdom Metazoa; phylum Arthropoda; class Insecta; order Coleoptera; family Chrysomelidae; genus Ophraella; species Ophraella communa. The sequence goes on along the minus strand of CM068995.1, from coordinate 15,024,391 downwards.
TAATATAGAGAAATTTTGAAAAACATAGATTAGAGTCAGGTGGGGTCAGATCAGGTGAATGAGAAATTATTCTATTATCGAAATGCTGACGGAGTAAGTCTAAGGTGCGCACAGCCGGTCTTGTATGTTACTTAAAGGAAATTTAAGCGGCTTCTCTTAACTAGTTGGACCTAGTTGGGTACCTAAAAGCTTTATTTTTTACTTACAACGTATAAAAATAAACTTAAAAACCGTTACAATATAAATTGAATGAAAGTTCAACTGTTAACATCTACAGCAGAATTACTTTATTGTAAAAGAATAAACTCCCGAATCTCTGTAAAACTCGGATACAAAGCTAAAAGCGTTTCCATGAAAAAAAAATTATTATCGAATATCGATTTTCCATTCCGTAAGAGACAGAATCCTCGTTTAAGCCCCTTGATTTAGTAGACCGCTGACTTTGGCTAAGAGAGGAACTTACTAAGGGTTTTATTACCCTAAGAACTTTCGTTTAGAACAAATGGATTTTTACACTTTTCAGAGGAAATAAACTAATTCAATTTCGGTGTTTTTTAGAATCATAGGACAAGATTACTGACACATAAATACACAATTTGTTTATTTGATCCACTAGAATATTTTTAAGTGTATATCAAAATTTTGTAATAAAAACAGTCGACAAATAATTCTGTAACAAAAATGTTTTTTAAATACTCAATATTTTAGGCAATGACTACCTGTGTAATTATGTTGTGTAAATTGTGTTTGGTTTTGTTTGGTGGTGATTATAAAAAACGCTGGGTCCCAATAACTTTAAAATTTATGAGCTTTTTAAACATACATTTAAATGTGCAAGGTGATACACACAAGTCTGGCATCGTCCATGATCTATAGTTTTAATGAAACACCCTGTATATTTTTATGATTTTCAAAGCTCCTTAATAATACGATCTCAACGAATTATACCAAGTAGGGTCTATTGTGAATCGTTGGCAATAACACAGTCTCCTATAAAAGTCGTCCTGAACTTTGTTGTTGTCTGTAGTTATCCTTTCTTTGAGGTCTGCAATGCTAGTTGGCTGTGTTGCATATATGCTTTGTTCCTGAGATAACCCCACAGAAAAAAAATCAAGGGCCTAAGGTCCGGCGATCTAGCTGGCCACTCAATAGTACCTCTTAGTACAATCCATTTATTGGGGAAAATTTCATTCAAGTAATTTGTTACAATTAAAGCATAATGGGGTGTTGCTCTATTCTGCTGGAACCAGATTTTTTTATCCGGTAGGTTCGGATCTATTGCATTGGGATATAATTTGGCCAACTCAGGAACAACTTCGTCTCCAATCATGCTTAAATATTATTCGGCTGTCAAGTTTCCTTCTACAAAAAAGGACCATTAATATGATCACCTTTGATACCTGCCCAAACGTTCAACTTTTGAGGATACTGAGTAAGTGTCTCACGCATCCAATGTGGATTCTCCTCTGACCAATATCTAAAGTTTTGTCTGTTTACTTCCCCATTCAAATTGAATGTTGATTCATCGGAAAAAATAATTGTACCAACAGCTATTTCATTTCTGTTCAATTTATTCTTTCTATTATTCTATTATACGATCTGTATCGTCTTCTACTAGTTCTTGCCCAAAATTCAATTTATAAGTAACTATTAAATTACATAAAGAGTCAAAACCAATTAGACCAGTAGTTTCCTTGGTTATTACTCTTAATACTTAAGTAGCTAAAAAATTAAATAATATTCTAAGAAATTAAGGTTACAGTTTTAAATATTCACTACAAATTCATTATATTTAATAAAGAAAATAAATAATTTACAATAATTTAGTATCGTTTGCTGAAACTAATGTTTTCTAAAATACATCCTAATGAATGTAATGATCTAGTTAAAAAGCTATTAGATAAAAGAAATATCCATCTAGGTATTGTATCAAAAATAATGAATCTATTTAATGTAGGTATGGATTAGTCAAAATTATTTTACTTTTGATAAGTTAATATTAAAAATAAGGGGTCTTCTAAAGTTTTAGAAAATATTTTTATGGAGAATTGCAAAATTAAAATCTATAATTCTAGTTATAAAACTATTATTGTAATTTGGTTTAAAAATGATGTGTTAGCAGAAAAAGTTAATAATTCACTAAATTATTTAACAGAAAGTGTTACTATATTTAATTTTTTCTAAACAAAGTAAAGAAATTAGAACTTATCAACATTTTCGAAGCGGTGGACACTCTATGCGCTGCATGATTTTTGTGGGACAAGTTGACCACAATTTTTAAACGTAATTTTATGAAACAATTTTAAAAAATCACACTTATACGTACGGGGAGTCATAGTGACATCACATCGACATTTTGAGGGTGGTGGACACCCCATACGCAGCATGGTTTTTGTCGGACAAGTTGACCACAATTATTAATATCGACAATTTCGAGAATCAGGCATTCAAAAACGAAGGAGCGCAGAAAGTTTTCGCAGAGGAAAAGTTTGTTCGACGCGAAGAAAGCACTCACAAAGTATGAAATTTGTATGTGTCAAAAAAATTAGAGGTCCTTATACTGAGGACTAATATCATTGCCAAGTTAAATTGATCTTATAGGGAAATACTTCCAGGATAATTCCTTAGGGCTAATAACATCTAGGTTTTAATTTTTTATATCTTACTACTTCCATACTTGGTCTAGTCTTATCACTACTTTATCAATATTCCGGTAGTTGCCTTGAATAAACAAAATTTAACTTAAATATTATGTCTATCTGACGGGACTATTTTAGCGAATCAGCTGTTATTTTATTCTAAAAGCTATTTTTTTTTAATTCAACGCGTAAAGTTCAAATAAATAGTTGTTTATTATTTAGAGTAAGGGTTGGTACAATAAATTTAATAATAAAAATTATTTAATTAGGAGAAAAGTGGGAAATACTTGTACAATAAAAAGTGATGGGATAATTTTAACCATTGATTTTAATATCCAAAGTGTGTTAATTTTAAAATTATTCTTACTCTGATCGACTTTAAAAATGTAGAACTCTAGAATTTTAATTATATTTTTTGCTTTTAATCAATAAAAATTAACAAATAAATTATCGTCAAGTTAAAAAATTATTTTATAGCAAAGAAACGAAATGCCATATTCGTAGAAAATTGTCCTCGCTAGCAGATGGAAATTCCTGAATCGAAAGGCACTCAATTAGAATCGCCGCCGTGCACAAACACAAGGGGCGTCTAATGGATCAGATGGAGCGGTCATGATTGCCCGTAATTAGTTGCTCGTTCTGTTTACAGCAGAGAGATCTTCATTGACCGGTATTCGCCGTACGAATCCAGATTAAAGATGAAGGTATATCTAGGGGACCTTGTCCATTTAGGTGAATATTTCAGAATCGCTTATCGGTTATTGTTGCCGTTTGATAATTTTATACTAAAACATCAATTTATTTAAAATATTAAACTGGTCCTATTATCGTTATAATATATACTAACTGACATTAAACACTCACTTTAAATGATTTTATTTTAATAAAATTTGGTGAATTTTTTTATCTTACTGAAATAATTGATAAAATTTTCAGCAGTTGAAGATTCCGGTTTTTATACTGCTTTTTTTAAAATCCACTAACAATCCAAAAATGAATATTGTAGCCGTAATAAACATCCAAATTTTGTAGATTTTGGTTCTTTACATTCTTTACGATTGGTTCCGATGCCTAAGGTGCGGAGACCTGTACGATTTCGTCAACTTAGTAAGTTTGATAGGGGTTGTATAGCGGGACTTCAGGAAGCTGGATTTTCTTTTCGGAAAATTGCAGTTAGAGTGCAAAGAAGTGTAGACACCGTGGTTAGGTGTTGTCAGGCATGGCTTCTAGAAGACCGTACGTAAGGAGCAAGGGGCTTTGGACGCCCCCGTAGAACAACAGACCGTGAAGATCACCGCCTAAGATTATTGGCCTTAGGGGACCGCTTCTCCACTACCAGGTCCATTGCAAATAAATGGTTTGCAGAACACGGATGACCTATTGGCATGCGAAGTGTTTACCGACGAATAAGACGTTTTGGCCTGTTTTTATACCGACCACACTGGTTCCTCCCTTTAACTCCAGAACACCGACGTAATCGCCTTGAGTGGTGCAGAGAACGGTCACTCTGGGATCAGGAATGGAACACTATTGTCTTTAGTGACGAGTCTCGATTTTGATTAGACATGCACGATGGTCGAGCGAGGATTAGAGGACGACGTGGTAAAAGGAAAAATCCATGGTTTTTTGTAGAAAGGCATGTTCATCAAACTGTTGAAGTTATGGTTTGGGGTGCTATAGCTTATGGTTCGAGATCACCTTTAATCTTCATCAGACGTAACATGAACGCGCAGGGTTATATCCAAGAAGTTTTAGAACCCAATCTTTTACCCTATCTTGACACCCTGGCAAATTCAACAAGATAATACCCGACCACATGTTGCAAGAGTCACAATATACTTCTTTCATCAAAATCTTCCGGCAAGATTCGAAATGTGTGCTACAGCAGGTGGACTACAATTCGAAAACCTAATATAAATATATAATATCAACTAGTTAATTATTTTTTTTTAATACATTGATTTTTATTGTTCCTTTTTAGCTTTAAGGCTTCTTGATTAATTTAACAAAAATAAAAAATAAACTATTTTCTTAATTAACTAAGAACCCATTTTATTTTTGAAAATTCCCATTTCAGAATTTTTATTCATTTAAGAGATATAGCCTGGATAATTTAGTCTGGGACACCCGGTATGTTTTGTAATTTAAACGAACTTCGTCGCTTATGTTTTTTTACTGAACTAACTTACTTAACATAATGATATTTAAAGAGATATTTTAAATTATTTTACCGGTTTATTGGTTTTCATCCTTTAAGTAAATAACAGTTAGTTCATCAAAATTACAGATCACTATCTATATAATTTGAATATCGAAAACAAACCTCTTTCTTTCCATTTTTAATACAGTTTTTTAATTACCCATGTATATATTCTGGTAGTATATATATTTTATTCATTTGAAACCATATTAAAAAATTAAAATCACAGTTTAGATGAAAACTAGAGGATCATTTACTATTTATACATTTTGGCATTAAAATTTATAAGTATTGTAGTTCGTTTATAAAAAATTAAATAAACTTAAATCAAACTATTCGGTTTAGTAAAAAAATTATTAAAATTGGCAATACCGCACCATCAACTTCATCTAAAGATCAATAAATAGTATGAAATACTCGCGCACGCGCTATCCTTACACATACACTTGTCAAAACTTAACAAATTGTTAGCTAACAGAGCTTTGACAAGCATTTAAGCAACGGGCCCTCATTATATAATTTCGTTTCATCAATTTAAATTGTGGTGACAAAGTGAATAGCACAGTAACGTACATTTCCTATTAGCAGAGTATTATGAAAGCCATTATGATAATAACCATGAGCGTAGAATTTCATTGAATACATTTGATTTCGCTATCAAGTAATTTGTCACCTGCTATTTTGAACTGTAATGTTTGTATACGTTGTTACCTTTGTCGAGCACATTACGTAAATCAAAGCCGCAGTAAGTCCTAGGTTATCTTATCATCCCCGATTAATCTAATGAAGTATTCCGTAGATATTTGGACGTACACAGAAGTATAAAATAGCAGTAATTAGTATTTAGTTAAATGTTTATGATTAACAAAGTTCTATAACTGATATTTTACTGATGTTATACAATTAAAATAAAAAGCTCTTACCAAAGTCATTAATTTTCACATAATTTACAATTTATACTAACATTTTACAAATGATTATGTTAACTAACTAATAATTATAGCAAATCAACTGTAAAAGAAAAACATTGGATAGTTACTTAATGCCTATTTAAACTAAATACAACATAGTATAAATTTATTAGAGAATCCTTTAACATTCCACATTAGCAAGCAAATTTAAAGTAATTTAAGAATAATAAAAAACTTTTTTTAAGAAAAACTTCCACTATTTATTTAAAAAATTGCTTTTTTAACTTCAATGACAGCCGTTTCGCTGATTAGCATCGTCGAAGTAAATAGTTTAATAGTGGAGAACTTCCAAGATTTATTTGTTCATTAACAACTTTAAATTGTGGATCTGCTAGATGTCTTTTTATTTCAAGTTGTTAATGAACAAATATAAAACTGTTTACTTTTATTGAGTTTACATTTTATACATAGATAGGACGTAATTGTAACACACAAATATATTAAGTTATTGTAAAGATCAGCATGATATAGTTTTTTCCTGGTTTTTCTATATCATTGCACAGTTATACTGATCTCAGTGGGAAGTACATCCAGGATAGGGCTATTAACATCTAGGCTTTAATATTGTTATGTCTTATTACTTCCATACTTGGTCTAGCCTTAATACTACCTAAATAATATCAGGTACCTAGCTACAAACAAAATGTAACTTATTCTGGATAATATGGACTTCCAAAAAGTAAGGGTTAGTACAATAAATTTAATTAAAGTAATTTATTTATAATTTAAATTAAATAGTACAGTTCATTTTTTATTTACAAATTTGTTGTGATGATGAATATTACACTGTTTTTGAGTTTGTAGATCTTTGAAATTTATTGAAAAATTTAAGTCTTAATAAATGTTTGACAGGCAGACTTAATTACTTGTTTCTTTTGGTAATAGGTAAAAGAAAGTTAATTATATGACATTAAATTAATTATGATGTTGATATATTGAACTAATCTGACACCCTTATAATAATATTCTATTATCAATTAAGAAGAGTCTTGCTACTTTTCTTAACTTTCTAATATCATTATAATAATATTGTTTTTTTAATGTCAAATGTACAAAACGACAATCACGCATAAAATTTAATTCGAAAGAGTTTTAGTATGGTTCTTTTAAAAAGAAATCGGTTTGTGTTAGTTTTAGTTTATAAAATAATAAAAATATTTTTAAAATTTAATTCAAAGTCTTCAGACTTTTTTATTTGTTCTTTATCACGATGAAATAATAGCCGCTATGTTTTTACGTCATTCGGCTGTGTAAACTAAAATTACAGTGACAGGCCAATTTCATATATAGAGAAAGTAACATTTGAAATTACTTTACTTGATTTTTATAGCCTCTAAATGTCATCTTTATTCGAAGAAAATATACTTTTTCATAGTAGTTATGGCGAAAAAATATTATAGATGGGTACTTATATAGGTACTTACATCAAAATGGTCTGCACAAAAATACAAACGGGTTTTATTGTGTAGTAGTTCGAAATCTCTTTTTGCATTTTTTTTAATTTAAATCACTTGGCACTTGAATCCACAGTTTGTCCGGTGTTTTTAGGCTAGTGTTAGAGCGCATTTATTTACACTTTGTGACATCACTTCCACAGAGTACATAAAAAAATATCAATTTTAAAAGCATTTTTAGGGTTTTCAGCGAGTAAATAAAAATTTTGTTGTTTTTACTAGTTTGTTATTATTGTAGGATCTAATTGAGTCACTTTTCTAAAATGAGTATAGTACCCTATTCTAGAATACTTTAAATACCTTATAAAACCTTCTTTGAAAATTAATGAAGAATGAAAACAGAAATAAATTACAAAGAAAAACAAAAATAAATCTGAGAAATCCTGGTATAGTTATATAAGAAATTTGGGACTAAGTTTTATAAGCATCGGATCACAAATGTTAATAAAATAATTAAATTATAAAAAAAAACAATAATAATAAAAAGAATTATTAGAAACAATTTATTTTATCACACAAAACAAGATAAAAATAAAAAAAATCCAGTTAAAAAAACCTCCAGTGGCTTTTCGGATAATATGCAAAACATTTTTGAATGTGTGTAAATTTGGATAGGTACTTCAATTCATATAATTTAACAAATAATTTGAAATTTTTAATTTCATCTTGTTGATCGGGATGAAATAATAGTTATAGTTATAGTTTTAACTAATGCAAATTTAAGTTTTAACATATCTGCGTTTGGGCTTAATCAATTTCCTAATAACGCGTGTACATTTAATGGTATGCCGAGCCCTTCGTGATGATTCATTAACGTTCTACCCATATCATGTAGAGTTCGGAAACAAAGTTTGAATTACCATAAAGGCAATTTTGTGCACTATCGTGTAACGTGTGTAACAACTATTATGTAATTAGATTTTCTGTTCATTGACATCATGTAAAGTTTTTCACAATTAGATTTTGCGGTCATTATTGGTCTTAAAGCAAAATAGTAATAATAGATAATAATAGTAGTAATAGATAATAGTAATGTGCATGAATACAACGATAACGATGAATATTTGAAGCATTTTAGAAATTTTTTGATTTTTGATAGATTATTAAGATTGTGAAGATATTTTAAACTAGGATTCGTAGACCTTTTTTTGGCAAGCCGATTTTTTATAGTTTTGTTATAATTTTTTTCAGATTGTTTATTATCGATTATATACAGTGCTGTTCAGATAAAAGTATCCACCTTTAATAACTTTTGTAGTACTGGTATTTAGGAAAAATCCAAAAACACGTCAATTTATGTTGGAAGGGGCAAGCATTATGGCTTATTTAAACTTACTGGAAAAGCCACCCCCTCACTCCTAGCAGCACCCTTTTTTTTAATTAATTCTCATATGTTTTATGTAAAATTTGGATACCTACTCTTTTTTGAGCTGATTTCAAAAATGTATAATATTTGTGGGTTAAAGTGGTTAGTTTATGAGATAAACAATTGTTCTTTAAATAGAATAAATTTTACTTATTTTTTACTTTTACCGTATTTGCCTGTAATAAAATGGGTTTTACAACAGTTCAAACTCTTTAATATTTTTAACTGTGCACTTTACAAATCCAAACAACAAAAAACTTTACTTTTTATTAAAGTTTGACATTGTTAACTAGAATTTGTAGTCATCATTGATAGTGTACTTTAATACATTATTTTGTTTCGCTGAAATGGTTTACTCTTTGCAAGAAAGAGTTGCAATTGTAGGTTTATACTACCAAAATAATAATTGTGCAAGAGCTGCTGCTAAAATATTTAACAAATTAAATGACGGAAGACATGCAACTCATAAGTATGTCATTCAACTGATGGAGAAATTTATCACAACAGGGTCTGTTTGCAATAAAGTGCATAAGCGAGAGGGACTCGTAAATAACCAAAGATCTATTTTTGGCCGAACTTGATCGTATAATTGAGATTGAATTTCCTACAGGTAAGTCATTTAATCTCTAATTAATATTAAAATTATGTCAAAACTTTAATATTAAAGGTTTATATTGAAATAAATTTATATTTAATTGATAAACAAATTCAAAGCAAATACACGTACGAAGTTGTCTTGACGCTTATGCAATGTTATATTTTTAATAGTGACTTCCCTTGGCCTCTGCGAAGACGACCGGTCGGTCGTAGCAGTTCGTTCAATCTCGATGTTTGCTCAGACCTTCGGCGAAACTATCGGCTTCAGCTGGGTGTTGAGCCTAAGCCGAAGGTTTGACCAAACATGGTTTTTTTGGCCGAAGGTGACCAATGCCGAAGCTTCGGTCGGACACTACCTGTCAGCGTCTCTGGTATGTGAATTATTGGAATACGATGACCATGCACAATGTCATAAGGTTGTGACTTTTCAATTCAAATCGAGACTCATCTGAAAAAACCCCCATTGAGGTAAAAGCCAGTTCCTGTAAATATGGCCCATACTAAGCGGCCAGCTTCATAATATGCTCTAGTAAGCCTCGACAATCTTAAAGGTCCTCTTGATTGCAAATTGGCATCAGCCGCCTTCGTCGAAGCCTAGAAATGAATCTTCCGTACGTTCTTCTGAAATGCGTTCTTACCGCTGTGACTGTGATATTCCGATTCCGTGGAACAAAATTAGCTAAATATTGATTCTGTCTTTTGTCTGTAATACGATGACACCTACTACCAGGTCTCCTATTCACACCTCCAATTTCTTAAAACAGTTGCAGTCTGATATGTAAGATGTCAAGACTTGCAGCAATCCTGTGATTTGATTAGTTTTGTTGATATAGAGTAGTCTAGCTCTACCAAAACCTAAAATTTGATGGCCAGGTATTCTAAAACAATTGGAAACAAATTATTAATTTCGAGACTTATCCTGATAATTTTTAACAAATAATCCTGTAGTTAAGGCAAGTGATAAAGTTTTATGGCGTTTTTATTAGAAATAAAAAACAAAAACTTTTACAAAATTATTTCTGAATAAACAAATATTTAATAAAAGTTGTTTTAGATTTTGTAAAGTTGTTTGCCGATGTGTGGAAACTAAATAATACATATTCAACTTTTCTTAATTTTAGTATTAATCTTGAAATTGTTAAATAGAAATTGTTCTCACTAAATTAATATTTCAACTTGAATTTTTAATTTAGAAATTAACAATATTGCGTAAAACACATACTATTTTTAACACAATATAAAACATTTTTGTTTGTGGCACATTTCATTTATAGGAAGTATCTATTCTTTCTTTTCACATATCGAATGTCAATTATGACGTTCTCCCTTGTAAGACAATGAATATTTTATTAAAAAACCAATCTACTTAGTGTTCAGGGGAATAAACATCAGCGTCCATGGTTAAACCAGCAGGTGTGGTTGGTAATACCGACGCCATTATGAAAATGTCACAGGAACGTGATGGATATGACCGTTATTGACGACCGAAAACCACGAATATATCTGTCTATAATTACAGGACAGGAACAGTGAAGCATTTCGAAAGGTTGGAAAGCAGACTATTAAAAAACGTTTTATTATTTTATTGTTTATTAATTTTTATTGTTATTAATAATTATCTTAAAATACTATGAAAAGATTGGTGAATCGCAATTTACAGGATAAAAATATGTAACACTCTATAATACTTATATTAAAATTTATTGTACCATTTGGCTGTGAAAGCCAAATATATTAAGAGTATTCTTACTCTACATATATTATTTCAGATTTGATTAGGGTCAATGGAATTGTCTAAATGGTAGTTATTGTTAAGGTAACCTATTCATCTTTGGTTTCGTGACCAAAAATGAAAGTCTTAGCTAAGACCAAAATAAATAAGATACAAAGACTTGCCTGTATTGGATTAACTGGGGCATTGAGAACTACACCTACGTCAGCTTTAGAAACACTGGACCTTTCTTCGCTTCATTGTATAATAATAAGCGAAGGAAGGATAGCTCTAACCCAGCTGGAAAGATCACCAGACCACAAGCAACTTATGGGAAGGGACACTCAGAAATCAGGAATGTGGATAATGACATCTTAAAAATGAGAAGAGACCACATGCTAGTGAAAAACAACTTCAACAGAAATTTCGAAATTGTCGTTAAAGATCGAAAGGTACTAGAGAATGTCAAAACATCCCCTCGAATTAGAACGCGTGAATTAATCTGGTAAACAACATGGGTACTGGGGCGGGAATATACATCAAGTCAGGAAGATGTGAAGGTAGCTTCTCACTTGGTAAACACACCTCTGTCTTTCAAGCAGGAGTCTACGCTGTACAAGGAGAAAATAATATGAGAGCTTATATCAGAAGACCTATCAGAATCTACAGCGGTAGCCAGGCAGTCCTTACCTTAGAAAGCTTTAAGGAGTATTCCAAGTTGACATGGAATTTCGCAAGAACTTAAAAGACTAAGGACCCACAACAAGGTTATTTTGAAATGGGTATCAGGACATCAGGCAATGAGAAAGCTGACGAACTAGCAAAGGCGAAGATTGTTTAAAGGGTGCACTGATGAAATTTTGAATCCTCTGTAATTCGTTTTTCAAAATATTCGTTGGATCTTAAAATACACCAAAATTAAAACAAAAAGCGTTGCATGTCATAATATTGTGATAATTACGAGATTCGATTGATGGGATATCGATGATGATATTTGTGTCGGTTCAATTAGTGGTCCTGTGTCATTTCGGCATTAAGGCTAAAAATACAAATTTAGTATAAATATAAAAATGGACTGCAAGACTGAAATAAAATAGAATAAAAGCAGTTAACGAGTTAAAATATGTAGGTATTAAAGCTATTTTGAACAGCTGAAATAAGATAAAATAAAAAATTATATAATTTCATTATATTTTTTTGTAGGAATACACATGTTTTTTTTATTTTTTATTGTTTATTATATTGTAATGTAAGCATTGAATTTTAGGTATCTCGTAAAATAACAAAGAAATAAACTTTATTGTACTAACCTTTACTTTTTGAAAGTCCATCTTATTAAAAGTGATAAAAAACTTATGTTACGTTACGTTCAAACGAAGAGTTTTTTTATTATTCTTAACAAAGAGTTAATTAAATTTATTGTACTAACCCTTACTTTTTGTCCATCTTCCAAGTTCCATTGGAAGTTTTGTTAAAACGAAGAGTTTTTTATTATTATAACAAACAAAATAAATATGGATTACAAAAGTAAGCTACGCAGATTTGTTTTACAGAATTAATAATGATAATTTAATTGAGACAATTTTTCTTTTTATAAAAACCGATTATTTAATAACTAAATATTTAACAACTAAATTTTAAATGAGAGAAATTTTTATTTTTTAAATATTGTGTTGTTATTACTGACAAAGGAAGACATTGACATCTATGACGTGTAACACTTTTTGTTTTAATGGGACTGTAACTTATAGAATTGCTTTGTAATGGTATTTATGAAAGGTTCAAAATGTTCTTAAAATTAATATACATATTAAAAAATTGGCATCGGTATCTTATATGATAAATTAATTACATAGGATTTTTTTTTACTTTAATTAAACCACTGTTTTCCTACTAAAGCTGCAGAAATTATTTATCAATCATTTACTTTCCCGTATACAGGGTGTTTCAAAAACGTATGTCATAAATAAAATCACGAATTCCCGGGACAAAAATAACTAATAAATACAAAATAAAAATTATTTTTTTGCATTATATCCTTAACTGTTTGGCATTTTCTTATACAAATGGACACGTTAATTTCTTGTTTTGAGAGCATTTTTTATTAAAGGAAACAATAAAATACTTATTTGCCTCTTATCACTTTTTGGAAAATCTAGTTTTTATAAAAATTATATACAAATAGAAATAGATGGCCTTCAATGAATTTATGTTGAAAATGACCTCTATTTTCTTTAATATCGTTTTTTTTAATTTTTTTTATTTTATTCTGACGAAATTTTTAAATATTAATGAAAATGGCATTTATTGTGATTAAAAACCTATTTTTTTCAAATAAACTTGGAAGTGAAAACCAGTTTTTTTATTATTCTTAATTTTTATCGTATTATTCCTAAACATCAGTGTCAATTTAGTTTAGGAAATCCTGGGTTTCGGTCAATAATGGATTAATGTAATGTAATGACGTTTCGATTTATATAAAAATCATTATGAGACATTAGTCCTACAATGTTTTGAAAAATTCTAAATTAATTTACATATAAAACAAAAAGAAAAACATTTCAAAAACTTAATTTAAAATTTTTTAAATATAATTAATTAAAATTTAATTTTAATGTTAAATTAAAATTTATTATAAAGAATAATTAACAACCTACCTAATACAAAAAAGGTGGTTTTGCTACTGGATAATATTATGCACTGGTCTTAACCAGGTAAGCACATTAAGGTTTTATGTATATTTATATTGTTTTTTCATGAAATAAGGTTGCATTAAAGCTTGGCTTGGTCTGTTGTTTTAAATATATGTAAAGTAGGTCTTTGTTCTTGTTCAAATAAAAGTGTTAAAAAATATTTGTTAAAAATTTTAAATTATGTTCTTTGAAATGTTTTTTTTTTGTTTTATACGTAAATTCATGTAGAATTTTTCAAAACATTGTAGGACTAATGTCTGATGATGATTTTTAAATGAATCGAAACGTCACAACAAGCAGTTTTATTTGATATTTTTTAAACCATTATTGACCGAAACCCAGGACTTTCTAAACTAGATTATTCTTAATGTTTTAAAAATAATGTGTTAAACTAATGGTGCTTCAAAATTCATTTAGTTTGAACGTACACAAAAGTTTGCGGGATAAAGTGGGGCACACCCCCCTTATATTTTTTAGGATGCTTACGGGGTGAGTATCCAACACTGTAGTAAATAAAGGTTTTAATTTTTCACAACCATCCTTATGTTGCATCATTAAAGTAAAAGAATAATAAAAAACTCTTCGTTTTAATAAAACTTCCACTATTTATTTAAAAAACTGCTTTTTTAAATAAATAGTGAAAGTTTTGTTAAACCGAAGAGTTTTTTTTATTATTCTTAATAAGATGGACTTCCAAAAAGTAAGGGTTAGTACAATCAATTTAATTAAAGTAAAAAATATTTTCTTAAAATAACTGGTTTTATCCAATATTAAAACACATTTTTAACATATTGATACTGTTTAAAATCACCAGGCCGATTCTGTTTTCATTAAATGGAAATGTCCTGTTATTATGTTCATAATTTTGTAATAGTATCATCAAACTTTAACTCGTACTTCAGTGTCAGAGCTTTTTGTGGGCATTATAATCATTACTAGATTACTGTACTTTAGTTAGAGGGAAAGTGCAATTATGGTATGGGTGCATTGTCAGGTGTTGGAAAATAATCAATGAATTTAAATGAGTTTATTTTAGTATTTTTTCGATAAAATTATTGTTTAATTAGTAGAACGTGGCTTGAACAACGCGTTAAACATACACAACGGAGGTTCAAAAACAAATTATACAGCCGTTAAAATAATTTAATTAATAACATTGTTAAATTTATACGTAAAATTAATAAAAAAAGTATTAAAATAATAATTGGATCATATTTCGATAATAAAAATAAACGGGACCATTCTAATTTGTGTTTTGATTAAACCGCTAGGGAAAAAATAATATTTCAAATAACTATTATGCTACAATTTCATATAAAACATAAAATAGAAATGTATTTATTTTATAAAAATTGTTAGATTTCTATTTACATTTTAAAAATTGGGGCTAAAAAAGTAGTTTAGGTTATTATTAGAAAATACCCAATTGATATATAACATTAAGAGTGTTTAATACATTCTAATACATATTATTTATTGTTATTCATACAAACTATTTTCCAACTTTCAAAGAATAAGGTTAAGATAAAATATTAAGCTCTCATAAGTAGTTGTTTGGCATATGCCAGAGATACGGTAGTGTCAAATATGTATATATATTGTAATGAATCAAAACTTTAGACTAAAATACCTTACCTTATTAAGTTAGGTTAGGTTCTATGTGAGTGGTCGTTTAACGTCCCTTCCACTGCGACCTGAAAGATCTATTGTGGCTCACCCCTAGGTTATAGTCGTTCTATCAGCCCTATGCCTCTAATGAATCTCATCAGGGTCGTTGGCGACACTTCCATGAAGTCATTGGGCTCGAGTTGATGTTTGAGTTGAGCTCTCGACAGTTACACAAGATATGCTCCATCGTTTCATCCTCAGCCTGACAGATTCTGCAGCACTCTCTGCCAGTCCAATTGTTTTCATATGCCTAATAAGGCGACTGTGTCCAGTCAGTATTCCTATTATTATTTTTAGGTCCTGTCTGCTTATATTTAGCAGCTTTTGAGACCTCTTCTTAGAGAGATCTCCTGCAAATGCCTTTGAGTGCCTTAAACCCTCTAGCTCGAACCTGTAAGAACGTCTCCTCCGATCTACCCAGTTTGATATTGTTCCTCTGGCTACGCTACTCGCTATGCCTAGGAATGACTCCGGGCGTATAAATATTCCTTTAGCACCTTTCTTGGCTAGAAGGTCCGCTTTTTCGTTACCTTCCTTGCCGGTATGCCCAGGTGCCCAAAGCTTACTTTGTTATTTTCCCCTAGGCGTATTAGATCCTGAAGGCACTTCCAAACTAACTTGGAGTCGATCCGATTTGATTCCAGTGACTTTAGTGCCGCCTGGCTATCGGAATTGATTTTTATAGTTTTTTTCCTGCAGTCGCGCTTAAGCATCTCCTGCAGGCACATCTCCATTGCGAAAACCTCCGCTTGGAAAGTTGTGGATAGGTTACCCAAGTTCTGGCTCAGATCCACTTTTGGTTTCCCTCCATGTACCCCAGCTCCAACACCTCTCTCGGTCTTAGAGCCTTATTAGTTAAAACAGTCTCTGTTTTATTAGAAAAAAAGGATATGTTATTGTAATAAACTTTTCAGAGTTGAATTTCAAAACTTCTTTAATTGAACTTATACATAATTAACTATGAACACTTAATAAAGTTGATTCCAATAATAATTTGAACAAGATAACGATTCAACTACGAGTTAATGAGTATGCAGCTGATGCTCTCATTGCCACTGGTAGCTCAGTTAGCTTAATTAACGGTAAAATTGCGAACCTGATTAAATTATTCTTAACCAATCTGTAACCTTAGCATCGCTTAACCAACCTGTCTATGAATAAGCATAAATACACTAAAGTACCACTTTTTATCATTGACAATTTGTGTGGTGACGTAGTAATTGGACACCATTTAGTAGAAGAACATTCCAAAATTGAATTTGAACTGGGAGGTCCTAGCGTGATGCAAGCATCGATATCGTCAAATTACTCCAGGATGTTGTCACCAAAATGAGTATTTATCCTTGGAGAGCTCAGGTGCTGATTGCTGTAGATGAAACTAGATGTAGATGAAGACGTATGGTAATAGAATATTCAATGACTATAAATAAATTCCCCGAACGAAGGATTTCCGCTTCCAAACATGGAAACCGTCCAATGTGTCAAAATATAAGGTCCCTATCCCTGACAATGATAGAATTTACATAGCTTTGGTAAATTATATCAGTTTATAAGCGTGACTAACGAAGTGGAGGCGCTTCAAAGAAAGCTAGACTTTAATATAAGGAAAGAAAAACTTGAAGGTACCTCCGCGTACTTACATGTCATCACGGTGTGTGGCAAAAATGAACCGAAACGTGAACTTAACCTTAAGAGATTTGACATTAAATGAACAATACGCTACTTTTAGCAAAACAAAAATTAATTTTCTTAGGTACACGGTTGAAAACAATGTAATCAGACCAGACATTAAACGGGTGAAACCCATTTTAGAGCTCTTCCCACCAACTACAAACTCCGAGCTGAAACGAGCCTTAGTAATGTTCACACAATATGCTAAATGGGTAGAAACATTTTTTGAAAAGATTAAACCTCTTACATCTGTCACCAGTTTTTCCTTTACTTTGCGATGTTTTGAGAGAATCAAATCTGAAATCAAAAAAGCTACTCTTCTAGCAAATGACGAAAAAAAAACTGTAACTGTTGAGAACGACGCATCAAACTTTGCTATTTTAGCTACACTCACTCAATTCAGTGGCCTTTTTTCTCGAACTATCTTTTTTCAAATACGATGTTATATATAGAGCATTATGATGCGCTTTTCCATCCAGGCATGGCTAGAATGTTTCAATGGGTGCCTTCGACAAATCTACCTTACTCAGTCGAAGACATAAGACGACTGCTTCGTGCCAAATATGCACAGAACTAAAGCCAATATTCTTGAAAGTAAAAGGCTAACTTGTTAAGGCTACATCACCACGATTATCGAAAAATATAGTAGGTCGCCTTTTGCCTAACCATGTAAAGATCTGTCGTCCTCTACAGTTATATTTTTTTCTTATATTCGGTATGTATGTACATACATAGTAAGAGAGGCACTTCGTTCATGTCAAAGGAAATTAAAACCTTTATTAGAAAATCAAATTTCGCTTTATCAAGAACAACTCTCTACAACCCGCAGGGCGATGGCCAGATTGAACATCTAGATTAAATAATCTGGTATACGATTCAAATAATCCTTTATTCAAAGGGTTTATCCACTTAAAACTGTGAAAAATTCCTAAAAGATGCTCTCCAGGACATCCGTTCTTTTCTGTGTACTGCGATTAATACTAGCCCTCACGAGAAACTTTTTTCTTATCCACGGTCACCAAATGGAAATGACATGTTCAGCATTCGAAAACAGATCCTCTGGTGAAAGAAACTAATCTACTAGAGAGCAACTCTTTTATAAGATGACCTGACGGAAGCACGTCGACGTTATTCAATCAACATCTCGCGCCTTACCTTAATAATATCAAAAATAGTGAAAATCTCAAGAATTTGGATCATCAATGCCAGAGCCCACAACTTCGCAACAAATGGGACAGGATTCTCATACAACTCCCCAACAAATGGGACAGGATTCAGATGAATCTCCACCTATTCATATTCCTGAAGAAGAAACCCTAACAAACCAACATTCAGAAGAAGAACCGCATCACTTGATAATAAAAGTGCCTTAGGAAAACCAATTCAAGCTATTAGACAGCAATCTCGTTTTACATATTTTATCCTAGAATGGAAAAACTCAACAGGGGAAGAATGAGATAAAATATCAAGCTCTTATTGGTAGTTATCAAAGAAAGGGGAGTGTAAATTTATTTTTATATACTTATTACATTTGTAGCAGTTGTTTAAGTTATTAATAGCAATATTTCAGTGGTTTATTATTGATTTCTTTTATATATTTATCAAAGGTTATAATAAAGACTAAAGTACCCATGAGTTACGTAATAAATAACTAACCAAATTAATTCCAGAAATATACAATTCCAAATAGTATTGTTTAAAAGTTGGGCTTTCAAAATATATTCATTAACATTTATTTCTTCTCACGTACTTACACATGCTGCATTACAGGCATAAATTTTTATAATTAAATTTTACAGAAATTATATTACTACAAAATATTACATGTTTGCCTTGTTAATTTAGTTAGTACAAGAGGTGGAAAATATATTGTAGATGTTTAATCAGCTCGAACGTTACAACGCAAAACGTGATTTTTAAAAAGACGAGGACGAGAGCTTTACATAAGAAAAATAAGATTAAAAAATAATTAGATTTAATATAAAAAAGAAATTGGAACAAGGAGTTTCATTAATATTAAATAACGTATTATGATCTAATACACAGTTTATTATGACAAATTATTTCATTTTTGGACAGACACTACTTACACCCTTTTTTTAAATCTTTACTGATTTGCAAGGGTGGCCATTTTCTAATGAAGAAAATAAAATGATTTTTGGGCTATATGTCACATCGGATATTGAATTACATTTCAATAAAAAACGTGACGGCGCGGCGATCGAACTGTGTTCAAACTTAGGACCTTCTTTATTGTTTCGCAAATGAAAGGAAAGTCATACTACTGGCAGATCGGTTTCGACTTTATTTTATCGTCATCAGTACCATGTAAATACAAAAATAAGATTTTTAAACCAGAGGGTGTAGGTAGAAAACCTATCCCATTTAAATATGTTTATTTTTGTACTAAAAATATTAACAATACTTTTTATTTTTCAGGCGGGTTTTCTGTTTCTTAATTTGCACTATTAAATAAAAAAAAAGGGATAAAAACATTGGAAGTACTAACCAAATGAAAAACCCAAAAACGATGTCACAGACTTTTGTTGATTTTGATGGGCAAACAATATATGCAACTAGTTTCGGCCTAATGTTGAGGCCAACATCAGGCTATTAATTTTTTTTATATTTAATAGTGAAAATTAAGAAAGAGAAAACCAGCCTTAGTGAAAAATAAAAATAAATACATATATAAAGTTGACACAATTAACTCTAAGTAATCGAATCACACTTGGAAGCATTGTTAAAGAGGTAAGTACAAACAGGTAAAACAGGAAATATGAACAACGTAAAATAACAAACATTTTAAAACCGACAGATTAAAATTGAATAAAAATATGTGTAATTCTTTAAAAACTTAAAATAATATTTGAAATCGAGAAAAATAGGGATTATTCCTCGCTCATTTGCTATAAGAACGTCAGAACTAAAAAATGTTATTTTCACAGAGCAATAGAACATACTAATGTTAAAACAATTTAATGTTAAAATTTAAATTTGGCCTGTCTCCATCGAGTAACCGTTATTAATACTAGAAAAAGGCATTAAATAAAAAAATATTTATAATAACAATAACCCCTACTTACCCCCTATTTATTAGATATGTCCTTATTACTTATAAAATTAGTATATTTATGTGTTACAAGTAAAATATGTCGTTCTCGTTTTAAACATAAATTCTTTTTATGTCATATCTTTTTTTGAACAAATTTTTTTTTTATTTTTTATAAAAATTAAACAACTTATATAATATAATCTTATAGTTTATTTTTCACTTAAAATTGAAATAAAAAATTAACAAAAAATGTAAACTCTACCAAAATGAAGGCCAACAGAGAAAATCTCATAAAATTATATTATGTCGAACTGCTAAAACAAAATTAAACTTACAAAGTTAAAATGTAGACATAATTAAGATTGAATAAAATAAATAAAGATTTGCTCTATAATTAATGTATTAGAATTAATATTTCGTGTCACTCATAAATTAATTACTTTATCAAAGACATTTAAATCCTCTATAATAAAAAATATGTAAACTGATAAACAAAAATAGTTCTAAGTGAAAACCTGTGCGAAAGATTCAATATTTATTTAAATTTGTAGAACAAACACAAACTCGGATTTCTCAGCATCTTTCTCTGGCTGTACTTTATGTGCTAAATACACAAAGCGGCACGTATATCGACCAAAATTTCAATACGGCGCCCGAAAACCTGAAAACTATCATGAAAATCGTAGAAACTCCAAAAGGTATTTGCGATGCGGTCTCTCCGATTTCATATGATTTTTACTTTTCGTTTGCGAACATTATAGATAAACACAAGAAATTCGATGATTCTTTGACATCTTTGAATAAATTGACGTTCCATTACATAAACATTCAATGAAAACGAATAACTCAAACGGGCACCGAACACTGCATTGTCTACATTGTACATTTTAGACGTCCACTTGAATAATGTAGTTTATTCAAACAAGATGAAATTCGTTCAACAAACTCGCCTACATTTTTAAAAAGTTTACGCATTTGAAAAGATGAAAAGTTTATACAAAATGTCAGTTTGAAATTTTTTGTTAATAGGCACCAATGAAATTTTACCAATACTGCTCTATAAGAATAGTTAAACTTTTTTTTGTTTATTTCTTCTGCAATTGCAAATGTTCTTTTCATTTATTTTTTAATTTTTTTATTTGGTACGTAGAAAAGAAAAGGTACAAAAATGTGCAGATGGCAATGGGATGTTATGTCACAAGGACAGAAAGTAAGCATTAGCAGCCGGCGGCTCGTTACACTCGGGCAGCAAATACCAGCTAACTCGAGACCTCTGCGTGAGAGGTAAGCAAGTATTCCACTGTGCCACGATCAGGTTGATATCATAAAATTTATTAACTATTATGTAATTTGATCGCCTTCATCATGAGATATTCAGAATCGGACGCTTCTTTTAAAAATCTGTTAGAACGATACAAAGAAAGACCGATGAGCAACCTAATTCTTATACAGAACTTTTCAAACGTTCTAACACTACCCCTCGAGTAGGTTGCTCATGTTCATTCCAGTTAGTTCGACGCAATGTAGATGTTTCTCTCTGGGCAAACTCTTCATTAGAAAATCAGCTACTTCGTTTTCGATCGATACATTTTGCAAATGAAACTCTTTTTTTACGAACAAAATGAAGCCGTATGTCGACGTGTTTGCTTCTGGAATGATACCTTGGATTCTCCGCTAGACTCAATACGTCACGATTGTCTCCAAAAACGTTCATCTCGTAGTCACCGATGTTGATCTCAGCCAAGAATCTCTTCAGAAAAATAGCCTCCTTGGAACACTCAGGCAAAGCCATGTACTCAGCTTTGAGTGCAGACAATGCAACGGTCCGCTGCTTATGAGAATCCCAGGAGATTGGCCCGTTATTGAGCAAAAACTGTAACCGATCAATGGTACAATTTCCCCAGTCAGCATCATGTAGCCTTTGAGAGAACCTGGATCAGAACTATAAGCTAGACTAAAATCAGCAGTTTCTTGAAAATATTATAGGGCACGTTTGGCTGAAGACTAATGATCCAAACTGCAACAATTGTTAAACTGTCCTAGATATCTAGCTGCAAAAGCTATGGCTGGACGAGTAGAGGTAGCCAAATACGTTAAAGCACCAAAGACTTCACGGCACGGTAGCTTCAATTCTTCCGTAGATTGCTTCTCCTTCTTCAGTAATTTGGTGCCCAAGTTCATATGTGTGGAGGACATTCTGATCGCATCAAAAGATGGACGGAAGATTAAAGGGATCGTCAGTGGGTTTGCTTCGTTTTTCACTATCAAGGACCTGGGAAAGGCAAAGTACTGTCTTGGTATTGAGTTCGAGCAACGGAAAGATTTGGTATTGCTACACCAGCGGGGCTACATCCGTGATTTAGTCTCGAGCTTTGGAATGAGCGACTGCAAATACAGTCTCTAATAATGTAGCCTTTCGGGCTGGACCTATTGAATGATAAATTTCTTCCAGTTTCCTCCACATATCCCCCGAAGTAGCGCAGTTTTTGATTTGTTTGAGTTCACTTGGTAAAATCGATTAAATTATGTCCGAGCATGCCTTAGAAACACTCTTTTCCCAGTCACGTACGGCTTGAGCAATTGCGTTATTCGCCGCTAAGACGTGTTTTACCTAAGCATCGCTCACGAACTCCCAAAGGTAATAATTTGTCAATATAGCTTGCATTTGTAATTTCCAAGTGTCATAATTTTCCTTTCCAAAAGGTTCAATTCTTGACATGCTTGAATTCATTTTTTCACCGTAACATCAATCACGCCGATTAAGGATTCCACTTTTGAATTCACGTGTTCTGGGCCATAACCTGTTAGAACGACGATACAAAGAAAGATCGACGAACAGACATAAACTTACAATGACACAATTTTATTTAAAGATTGACAGTTTTCGAATAAATAAAACAAACAATGACATTTATTAATAATATGAATATTGACACGTAATCTAAGCAACCTAATTCATACAGAACCTTTCAAACGTTCTAACACTCCCCCTTGAGTGATTTTTCTTGTGAAAGTGTTTTAGATTTTTTTGCTTTATAATTTAAAGAATTATGTTTGAAAAACCTCTCACTTTGTAGAATTGTTCAAAAATTATACTGATTCTGATTTAAAAATGTCAAAAGGCACACTTTTTCATTGCTACTATAAAAATTCGTGGAGTTATGAAGTTTCCGCCCTTGGATAAATTAACAATACTTTTCGCATTCCACGTGTGACGGCCAACGAAGAAGGTTCTCCGTTGTTTGCTATCGTGTTAATTATCTTTTAAGTTTTTTATTACTTATTTCGAGTGCCAAGTTTTTGTGATACTACTGGTATGTGAGTTTTTTAATTAATAGATACTTTCATTTTTGTTGAAATATAAAATAGGCCAGTACCTGGCGGCCTAAGTGTGACAATATTTTGGTTTCCAAAATATTACACTACTCACAATGTCCTCAACACAACCGAATATTCAACCCAGCTTCTCCACAGTTACCAAAAGCAACATAAAAAAACCTCAACCGCCACCAGCATCTTTTCCTAGCAGAAATCAGGCCATTGTTATGAACGCACTTCCAGATGTCGTCCTTTTTGAGTACATTAAGGCGATCGGCGAAATAGTTACACCAAAAAAAATTATTTTCGCTTCACGCATATCTAACCATCGTATATGCATCTACCTCTCATCGTTAGCTCTCGTTGACGAAATAATAAAAAACCATCCAACCGTTACCATCAACCAGCAATCTACCATAATACGAAGACTTATTACCCCCGCAAAAAGACTGTTATTATCGAATGTATCTCCCTCCATTCCTCACACCGTCATCGAGCAAGCGCTTAACAATCAGCTAGGACTTCAACTCGCCTCTCCCATTTCCTTCATCCCATGTGGTACCCCAGAAGATGAATATGCTCATATTATGAGCTTCCGACGATCTGTTTACGTCATTCCTCATGAAGAAAACTTCGAACTACAAACCTCAGTTGAAATCTGCCACGAGAACACGAAATTTAGAATTTTCGTCACATCTGATAAACTAGAATGCTTCCTCTGCAAGCAAACTGGACACACTGCAGATTCTTGCCCAAATCCAACACAAAACCTCTCCATCCCTTCCACATCAAACAATATTGGCCATAAATCCAATAATATCCCTACCGACAAAAACCCTGCCTCACCCACGGCAACTCATGAACTTCTGCCAGATGATTCTAACAATCCATCTCTTGTCACAGAGGAATCTCAACCTTTAACCCCCCTACCCATAATCACTGGTATAAAAAGAACCCATTCAACTGACACCAGTCTTGAATCTCCTCCCGTTATCACTACACCTCCTATTCCTCCCCTTAATAATGACAACTCAACTTCCTCCTCAACTGCAGTCTTCCAAATCCCCAAAGCCACCCCCAAAAAAAAACCAGAACTGCTGAAAAAGATCCATGTAAAATAAGTACTAACTCACGAATAGCCATCGAGAAATTAATCAAAACTGACCCAAATGCCTTCTCAGTAACATCCATACAGTTAATCGCATTTCTGGAGAACTCTTTCGGTAGCAGTGACCCCTTGTCTGACGTTCAAATACACAACAAACGTAAAAGCCCTTTTAGAAGACCTATCACAAATCTACCCATCTATACATGACAGATCACTAAAAAACCGAATTACGAGGCTGCAAAAAAATGAAACTTACTTTACAACCTAATGATACAGCTGACATTGTAAGTCTACATTCCATCTGTTCAAACGACAGTGATTCCAACTTTGATGAATCCGAATCATCTCAATAAGGTATACCTATATCATATTTCATAAATAAAATTCACCATAATTCAATGGAACTGCGACGGATACTATCCGCGCCTTGAACGACTCCAAAATTTGAACTCCATCTACCGCCCCGATTTCCTTTGCTTACAAGAAACCAATTTCAAAACAACCAATATCCCCCACCCAAAAGAATTTGAAGGTTACCATCATATTAGAACAAATTGCATTAGAGCCAGCGGTGGTACGTCAATATTCGCTTCCAGAGAACTTTACTCTACTCTTCTCCCTTTGACCACCAATCTCGAAGCAATTGCCATCACAGCTTACTGTCCTAATAAATTAACCATTTGCTCCCTATACATTCCCCCTGATTATGCTCTAAAAGAAGAAGAACTATTCGATCTCATTTATCAGCTCCCCCTCCCCTTCATACTTACAGGGTGATTTTAATGCCCATAACTGTATGTGGGGCTCATCGCGCACATTAGGACGAGGTAAAGTTGTAGAAAATATACTCAACTACACTAACTCATGCCTACTCAACACTGGATCCAATACACACTTCAACATCTCGTCTGGCACCTTTTCTGCCATTGATTTAAGCATATGTGACCCCAAAACTGCCCCTTCTCTAACATGGCAAACATCAGACGATCTTCACGACAGCAATCACTACCCTATTATAATATCTAACAACCTCAATGAACAAGCAATATACAGAAGTTACTGGCGCCTCAATAAAGCCAAATGGCCTGAGTTTCGTTTAGAGGTCGACACACTTCTACAAAATATTCCCTTCTCGAACAATACACCCGCCGAATCTGTGAAAGTATTTGCTGACTCCATTCTCACAGCAGCTAAAACCCACATCGGCAAAACTACCATCTCCCCCAATCATAAAACTGTTCCTTGGTGGAACTCTTCCTGCGAAAATGCAATTCGTCAATCAAAAGCAGCTCTAAAGCACTATCTAAAGCACAAGCTCCCTGAAAACTTAATTCTATACAAAAGACTAAAAGCCAAAGCCAAATATACTGTCAAACAGAGCAAAAAAACCTCTTGGCAAAATTATGTATCGACCCTAAATGACAACTCCACCCCCTCCCAAACCTGGAAAAAAATTCGGCAAATCCAAGGCCAAAAAACAAATCTCAAAATCACACGTCTTTTCTCTGAGGGATCTGAAACTAGCAACAACCAAATCATTGCAAATACACTTGCCCGTCATTTTGAACAAAAGTTTAAAAATAAAAACAAGCCCACAACACTTGCCACCAGCCAAATTCCGTCACTTCTAAACCTTCATCCGTCACTTAAACAAGATATCGAATACATTAATTTGCCATTCACCATTACTGAACTTATGTCTTCCCTCTCCTCCTGCAAAAATACCGCTGCTGGCCCTGATGATCTCCCGTATATTTTCTTAAAACATCTGTCCGACTATAGTCTCTCAAGACTTTTAGACATATTTAACGCCATCTGGCTCTCCGAGACATTCCCTACTCAATGGCGCAATTCGATAATCATCCCAATCCTCAAACCCGAGCAACCAACAAAACGTCCTCAATCTTATCGACCAATTGCTCTTACATGCACCATGTGTAAATTAATGGAGAAGATGATTAATAGGCGACTGCTATGGTACTTTGAAAAATACAATATTATTCCGAAAGAACAATCTGGATTTAGACGTGAAAGATCCACTAAAGATAATCTCGTGCTCTTACAAACTCATATCGCGAACACAATTAACAACAAACAGGACGTAATAGCTGCTGTTTTTGACATAGAAGGAGCATTTGATACATTACCCAGACAAACTATCCTTGATAAGCTCAGACAATATAATCTTAGCGGCAACATATACTCTTTTATTAAAAATTTTCTCTCAATAAGGTCGTATAGAGTATCTGTTAATAGCAGTCTTTCTCCGCCTCATGTCCAACATGATGGGGTACCCCAAGGCTCTGTGCTGAGCCCCACTCTGTTCATCCTTACCATCAATAATCTATGCAATAACCTTCCTGCCCCAGTGAAATACACTTTATACGCAGACGACCTCGTAGTGTACTGTCATGGCAAATCCACTATCACTACCTGCAACATTCTGCAAACTGCGGTAAACACTATACAAAATAGAATAACAACACATCCAAGAAATTAAAGGCATTTGTATAAAAAGATTAAATATTATTAAAACTCTTTCACATCATAATTGGGGAGCTGATGAGAACACCCTACTAAAAGTGTATAGGTCACTCATCCGCTCCAAACTAGACTATGGAAGCTTTATATATATGTCTGCATGTAAATCCGATCTTAATAGCCTCAATTCAGTACACAACACGGCCATCCGACTTTGCTTAGGAGCTTTTCGCTCAAGTCCGGCTGAGAGCCTTTATCGAGAAGCCAATGAACCTCCTCTTTGGCTAAGACGCCAATATCTACTCCTTTCGTATGCAACCTCGATATCCTCTAATCCTAGTAACCCAGTACATCCTTTAATTACATCACTACCACACACCCCTAATACCCCCCACCAAGATCAATCATACATTCAATTCCTCTCCTTCTTTCACCACTACTTAAAAATATAAATCTCTCCCAAACTAGCCCCCGCCCTCACTCTCATACTCCTCTATGGTTCAAAACTCTCCCTAAAGTAAATCTGTTCCTCAGTAAATTCAACAAACAAGAAACTAGTAAGGAACTTATAAGGAACACCTTCCTTGAAATCATCAATAAAAATCGTTACGAAATGGTTCTCTACACGGGTGCCTCCAAAAGCGAAACTGGAGTTGGATGCGCTGTTGCTACATCTCAAGTGCCCATCGGATCATTCAAAATTCCCCTTTCCTGCAGCGTCCACACTGGCGAGCTATATGCTATCCTTCATGCCTTTAAATACATCTCCCAACCTAATGCACATCTTGCTATATGCACAGACTCACTAGCCTCTGTACAATCTATCAATGACATATTTACTAATCACCCCCTTGTACAAGCTATCCACGACAAGTACCAACTTCTTATATCCCAGAATACAACAGTCACTATTATATGGGTCCCCTCACACATAGGGATTACTGGTAACGAACAAGCCGATCGCCTTGCTAAAGAAGCTGCAACTATGCCCACTACCAAGTTGCATATACAAGTTTGCAAAGATCTTAAAATTGCCGTTAAGAGGTTAACTAGAGACACTTGGCAAGAAAACTGGGACCAAGTAACTTCAACGCTATATGGCATCGAACCGACTATAGAACCGTTCAACATCCCTGGTCTACCAAGAAATGAAATGGTCAAGGTAAGAAGACTACGCATTGGTCACACCCGTCTCACTCATGGCCACCTCATGTCGGCGTTATCTCACCCTAGCTGTCAATATTGTCATAATAGACTACATGTCAAACACATCCTCGTAGAATGCCCACATTATGATACTCGACGACATCAACTCGGCCTGAAACCCAACATGAAGGATATCCTCAGCAGCCCAGACCAAATATCTAAAGTGCTCCTGTTTCTCAAAGAAGAGCAGCTTCTCCATAAACTGTAAACAGCATATATATCACAGACTTTATTTTATTTACTAAGTATATAGTTTTAATTATTATATTTACGTAATACTTTATAAATAACTGTAACTCGTGCAAATGGCCATAGCTGTCTTACGCACGTAAAATTAAATAAAAAAAAAAAAAAAAAAATACTTTTCGCGCATTTTTTGGTGTTTATATGTTTGGTTTTCCGGTAAGGTAGGCTAAAAAATAATTTAAAACTTACTAATTAAAAAGAAGTTTTGCATGTGGAATAAATATTTTAACTAAAATTTATTAAAGAACAGTTACTTATAAATTGATTTAGGTAAGCTTGGAATCTCCAAAGCGATATCAAAAATTCCTTGACGTTGGTTATTTTACTCTTCAACCACCCTGGTTGATTAAACAAAGTACGCCTCTGAGGTCGACGATTTTCCTCGCTTTTGCGAACAGAGACCTATGTAAATTTCATTTGCCAGTAATCCGTTCACTGAGATTGGTCTCGATTGATGGACGCAAATTGGAAAGTGGAGAGGGCGTCGTTGCCACGTTACTGACATTTCTGTTATACTCCCCTTCCAGTCAAAACAATCGCCCCGAATATTTCGATTATGATTACACCGTTAATTGGTGTCTTATACTCCTGTCGTCGTACAAAATAACCCAATTATTAAGTCAAACAATTATTGAATTCCTCGTTGTAAATAATTTAATGACAAAGTATTCATAGTTACATAATAAATAGTTTTGATCTCCTAGAAATTAATTATTTGGAGTTATGTTCGTTAAATAATTTTGTAATTTTAAAATAAATAAGCTTATTGGTTTTGATTATTTAGAGTTTCATCCGATAGAAAAATATACTAGTACCAACTCAACTTATAGCTTATTTCTAGTAGTTCTGGATCATCTCTTCAAGAGGTCAGTTTTAACAGCCTGCCATTTCTCTGCAGAAAAATCAAAAACCACCAAATTCTCAAGAAATCCAACCAGTACATTAGTTCCCAATTATAATAATAATGTTTATTTACCATCCAAATAATGATAATAAATTACAAAAAAATATGTTACAATATGAAAACTTGTACAGAAATCAGATATATCATTAGAGTAATTGGTAAGTAAACAACATGCGGCAAAGATTACAGTGGGCAAGAGATCACGTGAATTGGGTCAATGAATGGACGTCTGTGCTTTTTACAGATAAATCCAGATAAGCCAGATTTTCGAATAGTCGAAGAGTTATAGTATGGGCTCTACCTAGAACACCTAGAAATCGACGACCTGTTCAACGTGTCTACTCTTTCCGAAGAGGTCCAATAATGATGTGGGGTGGCACTGACCTTTACAAATGCGATGGAAACATAAACGCAGAACAATACAGGCGGAACGTCAATGATAACATTGTACCACAATTTCATGCTGCTATCAGTCCAAGTTTCCTTTTTTTAGATGATAATGCCAGAGCTCACAGGGCTAGAGCTGTTATTGATGCGATAGAAACCAATGGAATTCCGCATCTTTCACTTCCTCCGTTATCTTCAGACCTAACCTAATTAATTAATAAATTAATTAATTAATTTTGTAAACACCAGATTTTTTTAGTTTGGGTTATTTTGTTTTTACATTTAGCAATTTTGTACCAATATTATTTTAAGTTTTAAATGATATTAATGCTGATGTTGCCGAAGATATTATTTTTGAAATTGTATTGGAAATATTTCCACAATATGTAATATTTTTATAACTTTTAATTTCTTTAGTTTGTTTAGGAAATATTAGTTGTAGTGACACTTTCTGTTCTTTCTTATTAATTAATTTATTTATTAAATGAATTGGATAGCCATTAGACGTAGCTATTTGTTTTATGATACTAATTTCTTTATATAATTGTCCAGAATGTAATGCTGTATATATAGGTTAAACACAAAGAAATTTTGAAGTAAGATTTAATGAACACTTAAGAGCATATAGATTAAAACAACCAGAAAAGTCAAATTAAACAAAACACCTACTTGAACATCCAACCTCACTCTTACACACTAATGACATCCAAATACTACACACTTGTGATAAAAAACAAAATTTAGATTTCCTTGAAGAATTTGAAATAAAAAGACATCTAGCAGATCCACAATTTAAAGTTGTTAATGAACAAATAAATCTTGGAAGTTCTCCACTATTAAACTGTTTACTTTGATTAAGTTTACATTTTATACATAGATAAGACATAAATGTAAAACACAAATATTTTAAGTTATTGTAAAGATCAGCAGGATATAGTTTTCTCCTGGTTTTTCTATATCATTGCACAGTTATACTGATCTTAGAGGGAATTACATCCAGGATAATCCCTAAGGGCTACTAACATCTAGGCTTTAATATTGTTATGTCTTTCCATACTTGGTCTAGCCTTATTACTACCTAAACATCAGGTACCTAGCTACAAACAAACAAAATGTAACTTAAATGTCAATCTGACGATGCTTCATAGCGAACGGCCGTCATTGTGATTTAAAACATATTTTTTTAAATAAAAGTTACGTTGAAACGAAGAGTTTTTTTATTATTCTTAATAAGATGGACTTTCAAAAAGTAAGAGTACAATAAATTTAATTCATAAATAATTAACTTAATTTTATCTTTATTCTTCTACTTTGTGTCTCCCACACTATTCATTGTATGTTGCATTATGTATTATTTACATGAGTTTACAGCGTTGGGTATAACGTAATAAATTGAGGATGACTAGTTATACGATTTATTGTGGCCTCCCGTCACTCTACATATAAATAACACAATTAGCAGACTATATACTTCAGCACGATTGTGAATAAGAATGGTATATGAGAAGCCGAGTTACAATAAAGAATACAAGAAGATAGAAGAACAATCGGTTGTGTAACCTTCTTGTAGTGGAACAAATGAATTTCTAATAAGGCCCAAAACTCATAGACAATCAATGAAAATATCAACTCGTTGATGAAACTAAAATGCAGACGAAATAGCATACTCGCGATGAAATGCTAATTTATAATTATGAATAAATCTATAATAGACCAAATCAAATATAGAAGTAAGAAATGGTTAGGAATCTTAATGGGAATATCTGAACATCAGCGGCCAAATTGTATATTTTAATAGGTCACAGCAGAATAGCAGAAACGAAAAATGCCGAGACGTCTATGGAATAAGGGAATACATCAATATGTGGAGCAGAGGCAGCTAGTTTAATTGGGAGTATGAATGCAGATTGCGTCTTCCATAGGTTTTATTATTTCAATTAGTATAGCAAGTAATTATTCTTATAATAATTAGAAATTTATTTGGGAAGCCGTTGTAGAAAATTATTTTGATTAAAGGCATTCTCAACAAAATTATCAGGATTAAAAGATGATCCCTTGATGTATTGAGTTGGTTAATTATTCCAACTCCAATTAATACAATACCAAATCAAAGCAAATATTATAACAAACTGTTAAACTGCTGAATTACATATTATATAGGGCATTGTACTTCATTGTTCTATACGCTATTGTTAAACAAAAACGACGGAAACATAAGAAAAAGAATGTATATTTAAAATCCGGGTACATCCCACTCGGGAGAATATTAATTAAATTCAAATAAGCTGCCAAAGTTTGAAAAGTCGGTTTTGCAATTCATTAATAATTTATTTTGTTTTAAATTCTTTAAAAGTCGCAGAAGCATGTCTGATACATCGTTCGAAACGATTTCGAGCTTTTGTACTGTAGTAATTTCGTAAAAAGATTCTCCATCGTTGTTGCTTGCGTTGTTAAGTTGAAAATATTTTTGCTCTCCTTTTATACATTCCCTATCTCCCAATTGAACAATAGAAACATTCGCCTGACTAAATACATTCTCGAAAATAAACACAAAACAATGGCTTATTTCTTTCAAATTAATTAGTTGCTCGAATTTTACAGTGAGCAGTCAAAGAAATAAATGCAATTGTTGATGGTATTGTTCTGCTTTTTATTATTATATTATAAACAAGTTTTAAATAGAAAATTTTGTAAAGGCACAACCATATATGTTTTATTTATTTTTGTTACTAAGGTGAAAATTGCTTATACTTTAAAATTTGTGGGTACAATATATTTGATCATATTTTTTAAATATTCACTACTTAAAATACTTGAATAAGTTATATTAATATATTTTTTTAATTTACTGTTCCAACCCTGTGAAAGTTATACTACTAATAACAATACACAATAAACATTTAAACAAAAATTTCAGGTTTATTTAAATAAATTAGCCTTTTTAATTTAATCTTACAATGATAGATTTATCCAAACAGCTGTCAATGAATTAAAAAAATTAGTTTTTTTTTAACGTTTCCTTATTTATAGCTCTTAATTTTTTTGTTAATACTTAAGCTTTATTTTGAGCTATACAGAGTGTCCCGAAAAGAATGGTCATAAATTATACCACAGACTCTGGGGTCAAAAATATGTTGATTGAACTCCACTTATGTATATACAATAGTGCGCACAAAATAAGTTACAGGGTGCTGAAGTGAAAAATTTTATTATTTTTTTTAACATTACTCTAAAACGGTTTAACGTTAATTTATGAAAATTTGTAGGAAATACTAGTAGAGAATACCCAATAAATTGAAAATAGTTGCATTCAATTATTTTGATTTATTATGGATTTTCAGAGGAAATCAACACCCCTTTCACCCCCCAACTTTTTTTAGGGCTATAATTTAACAAAATATGGACCGCCACTGGAATCAAACGTCTATTCTTAAACTTTTGTATTTCTCTGTATTTCTTTATAAATATTTTATTATGGAAGATAGAGCCATCCTTTAAAATGCCAATTTCAATATTAAAACGTTGAATGACAGTACAGATACCTAAAAACTTGTTAAAAATGACACAACTATTTTTTAACAAATTGTTCATTGGAATGAGAAGTTAGACCTAGAAAGTTTTAAGAAATTAAAAATATATACCTATATATTTTTGTTACTTTTAGAGTATTTTGAAATTGACGTCGATAGATGTCTTGTCAATTTTTAGGTAGATTTTTTGTTGTAAATTGGCACAACGCCGATATACGTCTAGATATAAAAAGAAAAATTTATGATATTTGTATTCAAATAAAACCAAAAACATACAAAAATAATGTTTTAATCTAATACAAAAAAATTTTCAAAAAAGTTATTACAAAAAATAAAATCCTTGCTTAGGTAATAACTAAAAATATTTTATTCCTGGCTCGTGTGCCATGTAACGAAAAACGACGCCGTCTTACGGCGTCTTGCATGTGTTGGATGGTGAAAAAGGCTTCCGTAAAGGGCGGGGGTTTTACAGCGATGCAATACCCTATAAATGTGGCAGTAACCAAATGCAACCCAGGCTAAATGCGATAGTAACAACCCGTCTTTAACAATTGTTATAGGCATAGGAACGTCTATAAACGTTCTGCCTTTTACTAACAGTTTCTGGCTCCACGTCGTACGACGTTCTGCCGGATTTGACAACATCGAGGAGAACGCCGATAGACGTTACTGTTCTTGTGTCTAGTTTCTTCTAAAAGCCAATTACAGAATCCCATTCGTTTAGCATAGTCTTCGGGAAGTAATTCTTGATCTTCTGTGATATGGAAGGGGTGAAGTAACTGGTCCCTAACTGTTCTCCATACGAGGTACTCTTAATTCAGCCGCTCATGCTCGTGTCCGGGTGTTCGTCAACAATTTCTATTATATCATCTGCACTCGCAAGGTTTTTTGGACGACCACTATTACCGAGAACTTGTTTTTTTAAAGTGCCTGTTTCTCCTAAATTTCGGTCAATAGTCAGGAAAATTCGCCTATTTGGTACATTTCTATTAGGGAACTTATCAGCATAGCGCCTTGCAGCCGCCGCACCATACCCTTCACATTCACCTAATTAGAAAATGAAAGTGATACATACAACCGCTATTTTCATAATGAAATCTTTACCTAATACTAACTGCATATCAGCTATTTCTGAGAAACTGTCATTTTGAGTTATTAACTAGAAAAAATTTTCTACTTGTGTCAAAAAAGCAACAACAAATAATC
The DNA here is from genome assembly GCA_035357415.1 of Ophraella communa. Lineage (NCBI taxonomy): Eukaryota > Metazoa > Arthropoda > Insecta > Coleoptera > Chrysomelidae > Ophraella > Ophraella communa. The sequence goes on along the minus strand of CM068995.1, from coordinate 14,989,980 downwards.
AATTAGAGACTACTCAATTATTACATGTAATAATTATTAATAGGTAGTGTATTTTACATACGTAGCAGATTTGAAATAATATTAATTAGAATTATGTATTAAATTAGATTTTTATTATTTTACTCCCTAACTATACCAACTATAAATAGTAATTTAATAATAAATATGTTTATAAAATTTGTAAATATGTAGTTTAAATATTCAATATTAAAAATTGGCATTTTAAAGGGTGGCTGTATCTTCCATAATAAAATATTTACAAAGAAATACAGAGAGACACCAAAGTTTAAGAATAGACCTTTGATTCCAGTGACGGTCCATATTTTGTTAAATTATAGCCCTAAGAAAAGTTGGGGGGTGAAAGAGGTGTTGATCCCCTCTGAAAATCCATTATAAATTAAAATAATTAAATGCAACTGTTTCCAATTTATTGCGTATTCGCTACTAGTATTTCCTATAAATTTTCATATATTAACGTTAAACCGTTTTAGAGTTTAAAAAAAGTAATTAAACTTTTCACTTTAGCACCCTGTAGCTTTTTTGTGTGCACTATTGTATATGGGTAAGTGGGGTTCAATCAACATATTTTTGACCCTAGAATCTGTGGTATAACCATTCTTTTTGGAACTGTATATTTTTAACCGCCTTTTGAGTAGAAAAAATATTTTAATCAAATCGAATATACAGAAAAGAAAAGAACAATGAAATTGATTGTATAAACTTTTAATTGTGAAAGTCCATCTTACTAAGAAAGTTAAAAGTAAAACTTTGTAAAACAAAACTTTCACTAAGTATTTATTCAAAAAATTGCTTTTTAAATTGTTTCGCTAAAAACTGACATCATCAGATTAACATATTTGATGTTACACGACCAAAAATTTAAGGAACTTTTTATACAAAATCAGGGTCACCATTAACCCACTGATTTTTTTACGTTTAATCCTATACAAAATATTATGAAATACATAAATTTTGGTTATGGCAGGTATATTATGTTATACAGTATGTTAGGAGAATTTACAAAAGAAAAAAAACTAAATGCATTATGTAAGCAAAATGTAACTTCAATATGTCAATTTGACGATGCTAGTTTCTAGCGAAACAGCTGTCCTTTTAAAAAAGCAATATTTTAAATGAATAATGTTTTTATTTTTAAAACTTTTATTTTTAATATTTTTGTTAAGAACAATGTTAATAAAAGAATTCCAGCTAACTAAATGGTATCTAATAGTGTAAATTAGTAAATTACGTTAGAAGTTACTATGAAATCGTCAACAATGCTATGTAGTTATTCAATTAAGAGCTTCGGTTAAGGGTATCAGGAGCAGGTTAAATTCACGAGGAGTTAAATTCTATTCAAAATAGCTGTCAGTGACACTACTCTTGCAACAAAGCATCGTAGCTAAAGCAGACACAAAATGCCGATCGCAAGGACAAAATTGAAGTATTTGGGTCATTTGACAATATAATTTAATGTTGGCAGACCTTCTCAATTTTTCATAAAATTTAAATCCACAGCAAGCAAAATATCCGCAAACATTTTCCTATACGTGACGCTTTAAAATTTTAAAAGGTAAACAGAAATAAATAAATATTTTTTCTTCATAGTTCGGTCAAAAGTACATACTTTCTTCCCTAATAGTAGAGATAAAAGTTTAACTTTTACTGTCTGTAAGATGTACAGTCGGCTTTAGAAGAGCATATACATGTTAAATGTGAATTTTCTTTACCTACAGAAGTTATAAAAACACCCTGCTTCAACAAGATAGGAGTGGCAATTTTTAAAACGCCTACAATTACTTACTTCACTAAGGAATAAAAAATAATGATAAGAAAAAAACCTTGGAAGAGGTTGTGGCGTAACCAGTTCTGTGGTGTTGTTACGAAATAATTGTTTTAAAAAAAAGAAATAGATATCAGATTTAAACAAAAATTGGCAAAAACATTTATAAGATCAATCCTTTTTATTTTTTAATATATTAAACTTATTGGTTTATGTTAAGGGGGTTTTTAGAGGTTTTAATACATCATTAAAAATAAAGAACTAAACTAAGGTCTGCGGAGTGCAACTTAAAGAAAAAAAAATTATAACAAAATGGATCATGAAAAATTTGCTGGAAATATTTGGCAAGTTTGAAAGTCGTCCGCTACGGGGTGCAACGAACACTCAAAAACATAATATTGTGATTATCTTCGAAAGAGATGTATTAAAGGTATACTAAAAATACAATTTTTAAAATCTTGATGAGATTATGAAAAATGTTGCTCAGGGACTTTTTGCCAATACTTTTCAATAGGAGGGTGAGGAAAGGTTCAAACTTCTTATAAACAAATATCATATAACTTTTTTCTTGTTTTTTAACCGATTTTAATTATTTTGGCGTCATTTAAAATAGTTTCTTCTGTTTAATCAGATGCATAATAAAAATACCAAAATTAAACAATTTTGTCTCCGCTAGGGAGTTCTACGTAAAAAATTCGATTATTTTTTTATTTTTCCCGGAATTTTCAAATGTAATGATGCTGTCTTCTTTAATTTAGGTGAAAGGAGGATAAAAAAATAAAGAAATTAGTGAAAAGCGCAAGTCTAAATCTTAATATTTTATTTGACATCTTAAAATTAAAATATCACAATAGTTAACTAGAAAACCAAAATCCGTGCCAATGTCGTCGTAGAATAAGAAAATCCAGTAAATAGTCACAATCAAAAAACAAAATTCTAAATCCGTGTCAATAGCCAAAGTTCGTCGTAATGAAAAATCACTAAACAAAATTCAAAATCCATGTAAATAGCCAACGTTGTCACAAAAAAGAAATCAGTAAAGAGGTTGCCATCAAAAACAAGTAAAACCGTACTGTATAATACACAGGCAATTTGTCAATTTGTCTCTGTGTAACATTAAAGATGTGGGCGTGGACAACTGTTTGACTGAATTCAAATTTATTATTATTTAAACCGTGATTGGTTATACACAATAAATAGGTAATCCTTAAAATAAATTCAATGCAAGCCATTTGAGTTTGAAAATGTATAGGCTATTCTGAAGCCGATAGTACAAACGCACACTGGCCAAAAGTTGAAATTTCGGTCCTGCGCTGGCAAAAAATCAACTATTTAACGCCATTATCTACATAAAAATAAATTTCTTACGAAGTAAAGCATCCATATCCGAATTGTGACTAATGGGAAAAAAACCAAATGAAAATCCAAAGTAGGTATGCGATATATCTTCTGATATCTTCTATAAAGACCTTTTTAAATTACTTTAGATATTTTAATATGTATTAAAGGTTATTTTAAGACTGAAAGTTTCATACTCCTTCTTTTTTTGTGTATTTTTGTATAGAATTCTCTACATATTCTGCTCTGTATCTTTATTTTGTATTTATTTATTTATGTTTAATATCCCATTATACTTTTTCTATAATATTTTATTTTAAAAAAGCTTATGCATGACACGTTTCTATAAGATCGAAGAATTGTATTGAGCTAGTTATTAAAAGTTGTTTAAATGTATCAAATAACGATTGATTGTGTTAACCTTTACTTTTTGGAAGTTCATATTACTAAGAACAATAAATAACTGAACAGTTAAACTAAACTTCCACTATTTATTCGCAAAATACGTTTATTAATGCAATGACAGTTGTTTCCCTAAAAACTAGCATGTTTTCCTAAAAACTAGCATCGTCAGATTGACATTTAAAAACGTTTTTTGTGAATAAATAGTGGAAGTTTGGTTCAACCGTTTAATTGTTTATTGTTCCTAGTATCAAATAACCTTTACCCGACTAAAATAAAAACTTTTCTTATCAAATCAGGGTCACCATAAACCCACAGATTTTTTTAGGTTTAATCTTACAAAAAATATTGTAAAATACATACATTTTTGGTTATTTTATATTATGTTATACAGTATTTTAGGAGAATTTACAAAAGGAAAAGAAACTAAATGCATTATCTATCAAAATATAAGTAAAAAAAGTTAAATTTTGGGTCAAAGCATAAACAGGCGAAACAATGCTTGTTTAAGTTTTCCATTATCAACTAACCCTTTTAAGCAATACTCGATATAAAACAATTTCTCTTGGAAAGTGAGTAAAGTGAATTTATTAAAGGAATTATCAATTATAATAGAGAACACCTGTTGGTAGAAGAATATTATACGCTGTGTGATTTCATTCATTGACTACACTACCAGCGAACAGTGATTTATAGTGCTGCCTACCCATCCGGAAATTAGGAAGATTAATGGAAAATATTTGACGCTGATTCAAGCGCCACCTAAATTGATTGTGTTCGTAGACTCATACAAACCTAAGTATATAAAAATGCTATTTCTCACAATAACTTTTAAAACTTGTAATTTTCATACAGTAAAATATATTTTAATGGAAATAGGTAAGTATAAATTGACTTCCTTAAAGGTGATTATTTTTTACAACTGTTAAAATATCACAGTTTTGTTATTTCGTCCAATGAAGACGCTTAATCTTCAATATTTTGTGCTAAATGCTAGCCAATCATTCTACTTTATACTGATAAAAATACTAGTCTTGTTACAGTATTGATAAAATCATAGAATTAAATTATTTAATAACAATATTAAACACTTAATTTTATTTTTTTCAAGGAACTGGAAACATTATAGTATTCTACAATATATTTTGTTAGTATTATCATAATTCAATATATCTAAGCGACAATAAAAATTCAAATAAGTAGGTACATTAAAACTAATGAATTAATTTAAAACATTTACATAAGTACGTACATATAAGTGTGGTCTTGTAGGTAAACTTATTTTGACAATTTTCTCTTAATATAATTAAGTGAATGGGTATAACTATAAATATTTTTCAAATTATAACTGTGTTTTTACGGTGCTCATGACAACTGACAACTCTGTCAATAATATCTAGTGTACAGGTTAAATCAAAAGGAGAGGTAACGGCATTGATTACATTAATAAAGTAGCTCCTGTTTAAAGAATGAGATAGATTTATAAAACTGTCATAAAAAGAAAAAAGAAATCCATTTGCAGGTTGCTTTGACTTTTTCATTTCCCTCGCCTCAGTTGCCCTCTTCTCCATAATACCACCGAATGTCCCATCTACACCCACGACGCTCCCACTCCACGGAACCCCCACACCCACATCCAGCTCTACGCAGACGACACTGCAATCTTCACTTCCGCTCCCAACCGAGACCGCCTCCAAACCCGCCCTCAAGAATTCCTTAAAACTTTTTCCGATTGATGTCGCAAATGGAGGTTTACCCTTAGCTCAAACAAATTCCAACTTTTTTAAACACTCCGACACTCTAAATCAAAAACTTCCTCCCGGAAACTTCCGAATAATGCTTTGGGGGGAGAGGCTCGAACTCCGGAACAAAGCCGTCTACCTGGGGGTAAGATACACTCGCACCATCTGTTGGACGGTAGACGTAAAGTCCATCCTGGACTCAGTCCGGAGACGAGCCAATCTTATCAAGGCATTAGGAGCAAAATTCGGTAGAACTCACCCCTCCATTCTTCTGAACACCTACAAAACATTTATTCGCCCACTCTTAGACTACAAAGCTATTCTATACAGCACCGCCTCCACCAGCATCACAAGCACCATCCAATCTTGTGAACTAGCCAGCAAATACTAAAAACCGACTCACCCCCAGCATTGTAGTCTATCAAAAAACCAACATCACCCCAAACTTGGAGCGATTCCAAAAATTACAATCGCGCTATGTCCAGCGCACCCTTCTCTTTGACAACACACTAGCCAAAAACTGCCTAAAACTCCCCTGGCAAATCAACCGCCACTCCCGAAAACCCAAGAGAAAACCCCATATCTACCACTTCGCTTACTTAAACACCCCGAGATACCCTCCCCTAGGAATACGCTGTATTCCTCGAAACATCATCCCTAGCGATTCGCTAAAACCCACCCTGTGGACCATCCCGAAATCTCATCCCGCGCTGCAACGAAACATCTCTCTCCTCCAACAAAACCCGGGTAACTCCTTCGAGGAATCTTCACAATTCGTCGAACTACCCCGTTAGCCTAGCTAACCCCTCCCCGGCGCTCTGTCAGGTTATAGGTTTTCTGTGGTTTTCCTATAACACTTACCGAATAGCTGACAGGAAGGGAACAATGCAGCCACAGCTCTGTACCCGATTCCTCACGATTTCCAACACACCGCCCAAATTTGGGCCCGTTTACGAATTCTTCGAAGTCACGCCCCACAGACCTCGTGACCTCCAACTGGCACTCTTCTGCCACTCTGAGCCATATATCTCCCAACCTTAATTCAAAATTCACCCAGGACAATACGACTTCCACATAAAAACAACGCCACCCCAGCTCTGTACAAGATCTTAAATCCTAATCTGGGCTCATTTATTTTTTATTCTCTAACCCTTTGTAGAAAAAATAATCTAAATCTTCACCAAATTGAAAAATCAAAAGATTTTGAGTATTTTCTCTAAAAAAACAATGTATTTTTTAAATATTATTTTGGATAAACCCACATTTCTGTCTCTTGAATATTAATGTTTTAATAAATTAAATCATATAGGTAGGAAATAAAAAATACACGTAATTTGAATTTCAATATTTTGTAATCTTTACTTTTAATACATACAATTGCACTCTAATAGCGAAAATATAGTTAGTGAAACGATATCGATGAATGATTAAATAAAGTGGTTTTGTCAATCAGAATGGTTCAAAAATCTTCTCAAATGTCACTCGTCCTATAAAATTTTACTAGATAAATTTTAAAGACTCCTGGTATTACCTTTAATAAAATAATTACCTCCCAGTAATAGCTACAATGTCTTTTGTTAAACCTTTTTACCTTTATTTGGTGCCTTGGACATTTAAATTACGCAAAAACAGGTCATCAAGAATCTTGTGTGCGTACTAAGTTTTTATACTTGAAAATTAATTAGAGTTTAACCTCTTTCCAAGCAGCTCAAATCGTAGCTTTGATTAAAAATAAGCGATCACAAGCACATGTCGATAAAATTATAAGAAGATGTAGAGCAAGTGGGAGTTTAATAAACTAGTTTTTTGTTGAACTAGACTTATAAGCGACCATCTTCACAAACCTAGACACCGTTGTCTTTAACAATGTTAAAAAAATGTCAGAAATTTAAAATTTATTATGGTTACAATAATTCCACTTTAAAGTTTGTAAGAAAACAAACGAATTAGGATATCGACCATTTAACCAATATTATTTTTAGTTTCTAGTTTTACTGTTTGAATATGACAAAAATATGTTACAGCGTAACAGTCATAAAAATTTATTCACATGTTTTTTTTTAAACTCAATAACATTAAAGACATCCATTTGAAGGAAGTTTGCTTTAAACTTATTCTTATTTTTTTTATTTGGCTTAAACACGTTTAAAATATACCGGGAATATTAAATCTGAATCTCAATTAAACTAACTTGAGTCTGTTTACTACATATAAGTTCGAATAGACCAAAACCTAAATCATTGGTTCTGTTTAAATCTCCTGTGATCAAGACATACAGATTCAATTATAGAATCGAAACGGAAACTAAACCAGAAATGTAAATATTTCCCCATTAATAAGAAACTGTTTGGTCAAGGCAATTTCCCTTTGAGGACATTGATTGAAACTCGCCAGTCAGATGTTAATAAGTAAGTCACACTAATGTATAGCCTCCTCTCTGCTCGTCCGCCTATCTCTGGCAGTCTTCCTTTCTGAGAGTTAAACTGTTCTGATCATACAGATCCGGACTGTTCTTATAAATCACACTAACCGTCATAGACTCTTTATTTAAGCAAATTGCTATAAGGAACTGTAGAAATTATTTATTCGATAGCATATTTAAATATTTGCTTTGTTTATCACAGATTGCGAATGCAAATTGCAAAAAATACAAATTTGTAACGATTTCTTTATAAAATAGTAAAAGTGTATTTATTTACCAATTTTTATATTAAACAGGTAACTATTTTATAGGTTTCCTTTCAGGGGTCTTAAAAATATTTCATTAAATATATAAATATATTATTTAATTCTATCATTACATGTTTCATTTATTGTTTTTATCAAATTTGTTTATTTAGATTAAAATGTTTGTGTACCATGATTGACTTGAGTCTTCTCATCGGACACCGCCCCTTGAGATATCTAATATAATCTAATATAGTAACTGGAAGTGGTAACAAGCAACTTAGGACACAAACCTCCATATAGATGAATCTCATTTCAAACTTTGTACCGATATCGGATAATCTACCCCATCCACTCTACAGAAAATGTTCGAAGTAAGCTAGCCGAGACCCCATTTGGATCCATTGTATCAACCCAGGTATCTTTAGAGGATCTTACTTATAATTTGGGAAGAAAATGACCAAGAAAAGTATAATTCAATAAGTAATTCTACAAAGAATAATGTTTGTAAAAATGGCCTGAAACAAACAAGATTAAATAAATTTTGTTTACAAAACAGCAATCACAATCACTAAAGACACTAAAATAGTTGACATGTCCATCTAAGTTATATTTTTATTTGCATCTGTAGTGTAAAAAATTTCTTTAAGCGTCTAAAGTAAAAGTTATTATGTGATTTAGTTATATATTACCTCCTTTATTATAATATAATCAGCATAAATTGTATATGATTATTTTTATTATTATTACAAAAATGGTGCTTGGCAGCCAAGGCCACTCGTAGTTATAATACAGAAGCTACCGTTACATGTTATTAAACAATGATGGGTTCTTTGGGAATCTCATTAGTTCAAACACTTGAATTGTTAAGACTTTGCTGCTGTGAGAGAAGTTGAAGCTCTAGTCGCTTGGAGCTATAGAGGAAACACCCCATTAGGATTTGCTTAACCATAACTGGGCGTTTACAATTATATAGGATAAAGGGACGAAGACCTATAAGGTTGTTGTGCACTTCGACTTCGACACTTCGCATAACTCACATCTCCTGGAAAGTTCAGTAACTTTGTTTCGCAAGTGAGGGCTTGATTTATTCGAATGGTATTACTATAAAGATATACAGAACAGATCCTTTGAGCTTCAGCTTTGACATCTTTGGAGATATGTACCTAAATGTTTTGTTATAGTAGTGTTGGTCCGTGAATTCATTGCCAGGTATACTAATGTGTGAGGGAATTTCTATGATAGTGATTTTGCTGATTATAGTAGATAGATGATAGCAAAGTTATGGATTTTTTGGACAAGGGGTTAAATAGTTCTTCTATAGAGAAAATGGAAGCAAATAGGGTTGTTTTCTGTGTCCGCGTAACCGATACCTTCCAATATCACTTTTGGATGCATTATTATAAAGCATCAAGTCAAAAATATTTGAGGAAATCATTTCTAGAAATGCTTTTACAATTTACAAATTTCACCTCAGAACAATGCACTAGGTCTGAGATAGGTAAGTAACAAATTCAAATTTCTAGAATGGTATTTACAATTATTTCCTCTTCGTATTTATTTAATTTGCTCAGAACTGTTTTAATTTAAGGAGGGTACATGGTCCAAGGAGGAATAAAGGCGAGAGGATTGAGGTAGGTAAGTGAGAACTTCTAGTTGTTTGTAAGCGAGGCCCAATTAAATTCTACATGTTTTGTTATTTGTGGGGAAGAGGTGGATGGGTAGTAATGAATTGATAAAAATAGGGGATAAAAGGAGTTGTTTGGGTTAGAGTAAACTAAAGTTGCATAAGAGCAATAGCAATAGTTTGCAGTAGAAGCTTTCTGCAGGACTGGACCGAAAAGCCCCTAAACAGAGTAGAAGGGATGTATAATAGATGGAGTTTAAGGATTTTAATAAAAAAAATAATATTATTTCCAGTTAGATACCGATTATGAAAGAAGTATTTTTTATTTATAACTATTTAATTATTTATTAAAGTTTTTTAAAAAAGTGTTAATACACTACAAACTTTTTTTTTAATTAATTTTATTATGCCTACCCTTTTTAGGTAAATTGTCTACAATGTAAGCTATTAGCTATTTTTGTTGTTTGTTTAATTTATTAGTTTGTAGCTTTAATTCCCCTTGGAATAAACTACTCTGGACTTGTGGACGAATACGCGATTTAAAATTTTCCAGATTTTGTTTTTGGCTTAGTTGAGATTCACAGGTTGAATTCTCTTGAATCCGATTACAAACACTCCTTACGATCCTTGCATACTGTACGTGATGAGAAATCGCAAAATTCTCTATTTCCCTCAGGTTTGTGTTCCCTGCAACAGGTTTTTCGTTTACCGGTTTGTTTATACCTTGACGAATTTGTTGTTTTTCAATAAAATTTCTCTTTACTTAATCGATCAACAACAAATGAAGTTTTTTTGTTGCTAAATTTGTGGTGCTTACCCCTTATATACTCCAATATAATTTAATTTAAAGATTTTTAAAGGTACAACAAAATAGTATAAATCAGTTGATGATAAGTTTTTCAGGATAAAATAACCTAATAAATTACATTTGTCCATGGAAAAGTAACAAAACTCCACTTCTTATTTTCTTAAGAAATAAGAACGTCATATCAAAATTCCTTTTCGCAATCAAAGAACCGGAATTCATGTTCGAATAGTCTCAAAGTGCAATACGAAGCAGAAAAAACTCATTACAGGAAAGTCCTCCCATTTTTTAATGACGTTGAAATACCTCTATCCTTGTAGTAATTTAATCAGGATTTTATATCCAGTTGCGACAGTGCCCGACCTATTAAAGTGAAGGAGAGCAAAGCTTTATTTAGGAATTTTGGGAAAGCTCTGCTTGTTCTGGATTACGAATAATAGACCAGTTAGAGCTGCAAAAATACTGAAACGTTTTTTTTGGTAATTAGTCTAAGGTTTCGTATATAATAGTAATTAAGAATTTGTTTTCCAGATCATATAAAACACTAATAACATACCATATTAAAAAATTGTATTAATTAAGTTACAAGAAATATTTTTAAATGGAATCTACATTTTTTTAATACACACTACTATTAAACTAAAAAATACCTTACACTTATTATGGGCAAATGGGAAGACATGAGGTTCCATAGCATTATGGATCCTCCTTCTTGAACACAGTCATCCAAATATCTTTCATCGACACGTCTCCATACCCGTACACGTTCATCATTATTAAATAACATGATTTTTGTTTTTCATCTGTAAACATTACATTGGCCCACTGCTGTAAAGTCCAATTAAGATGATGTTGACAAAAGTTTCTTCGGTTTATTCGATGAACTGGAATTAATCTAGGGGCTCTAGCGGGTCGTCTTGTACGGATTTGTTCTTCTTGAAGTCTGTTACGTATTGTTTGGTCCTAAATTCGCATTCCTGTAGCTTGTACATGGCGATTTTGTAGTGTTCTAGCAGTAGCTGTACGAACCCCAATTGCCCAAAGTCATAAAAAAAATCTTCTCTCTGGGTTGTTGCCCTTTGTCGATTAGGATAAGGGGCTGTTCATACCACGCCGTAAATTTGGTCGCGATTCCAAGCTCTGGAAATCGCAGAATGACATTAAGTATTTGGGCCACACGACGCCTGGAATACCCCTCTTCGATTAATGCCACTGCTCTAGCAACTTGACATTCATTAAGGTACACCCTACGTATCCGCCTTCTACCCAATACATCAACATTAATTGTTTAAATTTTAAAATTTAATACATACCTCAACTTAAATTAAAGTGAAACTAAAAAATAATGAATTTATCATATGAATGATATAATTGGTAGAGGGTACGCACCAACAGTTTTTACCATAAAATATTTCTCACGATAAAAAAAATTATAATTTGTAATAATGTCTTCTTTTCCAATTTGAGTAGTTTATTTAATTTAATAGTTTTTAAGTAATTTATTATTATGTCAAGTATTGACTTTTTATTGACTGCTATTACTGTGGTATTGTTAGCAGGTAGTTGATAACCACTTTTAGTTAAATCATCTAAAAATTGCTTGATTTATGGGTCATGATTTGTACACTGAAAGAAGAGATAATTGAGATCAGCTGTTTTATTATTATCGAATGGATAAAAAGGCGAGGAAACTATGCCAAGTCTGTAAAGGTGTGACGGGTTGATGCTTGGTCGTCACTTATATATTCTGAAAATATAATAATTACAGTTAATTTATGTTTAAAATATTGAATTCGATTAATAAAATTTATATTAGTTTATCTAATATTATGGAAAGTTATAATACAAAATACACTTTGATGTGTATCAGTTCAATACACCCATATTATCCATATCAATAAATTGAATATTTTATGAATTGGCATAGTAAGATCTACCACCAACGCCATATTGACATTAGTTAACATCGCACAGTAAAAAAGTTCCAACTAATAACTAATTTTATGAAAAATAGACATTAGCATACTACTGATATGAATTCCGAACAATTAATCATTTTTGTGATTTGAACTTTCGCAAAATTTTAAAAATTCCTGAGAAATAGCTAAACTAAAGAAATACCTTTGTTGGTAAAATTAAATTTATTGTGCTGACTACCTTTATTAGTGGTAAATGTATGTTAATACTTACTAGTTTTGATGGGATACTTAGGCCACGTTTCAGACGGCCCTACATTAAGTTCCATCCACTTTTTCACCTCGTCATCATTTTTTTTTGGTGGCCATAAACACATGTTTTCATTATCTGTAACCCAACTGATCGACACCAACTCTACCACCTTTTTATTATTTCTTATTTCATCAAATTCAACCACATCGTAATGTTTACTAGTTTCCGGCATATTAAATTTAATAGAAAGAAAAGGCAAATAAAATTAAAAATGTTAACCAAAACACCTAGCAAATGGCAATCTTGCATGCATAGACAAAACACAAAATGTTGCATGTACGATGTATACGAACGACAATCCATTGCAACCGATAGCATTCGTCTCGGGCCTCGGAATTAGATTGCGCAACCAATCAACTAAGCGCGGGAAATTTAATTTTATTTAAATGACTACTTTATTAGTTTAGATTTATTTTTTGCATTTGTGTAAAATGATTATTTTAATTGTCTTTTAGAGTGTTGTGTGAGTTAAAATAATTTTAGTTAAATATTAGCATCTGTATCCTAGCAAGTTTATTTATAAATGGCAAAAGCTTGGGTAATCAATGGCATGGCCCAGGCTGGGTTATCCAGTCCTGGCCCAGGCTTGGGTTACCATTGAACGGCCAAGGTTGGTTTATCCAGTCTTGGCACAAACTTGGGCTCCCATTGAACGGCCGGAACTGAGTTATCCAGTCTTGACTTAAGCTTGGATAATCATTCGCATAGCCAAGGCTAGGCTACCAACTTTTGGTCCAAGCTTGGGTTTCCACTGAACGGCCAAGGCTGGAATAGCCAGTCCTGGCACAAGCTTGAGTAATCAATGGCATAGCCAAGGCTGGGTTATCCAGTCCTGGCCTTTGCTTGGGTTACCATTGAACGGCCAACGCTGGTCTATCCAGTCTTGGCGCAAGCTTGGGTAATCAATGCCATGGCCAAGGCTGGGTTATTCACTCCTGGCCCAGGCTTGGGTTAACATTGAACGGCCAAGGTTGGTTTATCCAGTCTTGGCACAAGCTTGGGTAATCAATGCCATGGCCAGGCTGGGTTATCCACTCCTGGCCCAGGCTTGGGTTACCTTTGAACGGCTAAGGCTGGTTTATCCAGTCTTGACCCGAGCTTGGGTAATCAATGGCATGGCCAAGGCTGGGCGAGCCAGTGTTGGGCCAAGCTTGAGTAATCATTGGCAAGACCGAGGTTGGGCTAAACAACCTGGCCCATGCGTGGGCCAATACAGGTGCGCCGAAGCTAGGTTTCCCGGGACTGGCCCAGGCCTGGCTCCATTGTCAACTCTGGGGACTTCCTACATGGGGCTTCTTTGACTGATTTAGCACCAGATATGACAACAATACCCGTAGGTAACATTTTGTTTTAACAACCACGTAAAAGCTTTTTATTATCGCCAGTGCTTCTGCAGTAGCTAACGAACAATATAGTCGAAAAAATTGTCCTTTAATCTGACGTCATACCTAAAAACCTCGCGAAATAAGTCGCTATCAAAAATGCCTACTATTACTTTGTCGTGAGCGTGTCGTGTTTAAAGTTAATTTTGTACTTACTATAAAATAAAAATAGTAAATAAGAAGTCTTGAAAAAATAAAACGATTTTATAGAATTGATTTAAATTGATAAAACGCTTTGAAGAATACTCGATGCACCAAAATAATGACAGCTGTCATAAGAGGTCAACTAATTTTTATGAATACATCCATTTAAATGTTTTTGGCGCTATCTCTTTCTAATATCCTAAGGTCATAATAAGAGTTGAAAAGAACGTACGTCATAGCTTGATAGGCGGGTTTACATAATGAGTTGAGTATTTTTACTAACAGTAGAAAAGGATGAGATACATAAAGTTTTTGTTTACTACTGTTCGGAGCCAGTGCCCGTCAGGGTAAAGGTCATTTTTTTCTAATATAATTGCTTCATTCAAAATATATCGCTGTATAAAAATTTAGGAAACAGAAATAGTCGTCCGTTATTAAAGTAATTGAATATAATTCGTAAAGCCTTAAATATTAACATTTATACAATGATTAGAAAACTTAAATCAATTTTCAAATATTTACTACAATTTTCCTGGTCTATTTTTGAAAATCCCCTGGATTCAGTAAAATTTCCGGTAACTCTTACTGCACAACCCTATTTTTTGATATTAACATGTGTACCATTGTTGTTTTATTATCTTGTACAGTGTACGCCATACAATTTTATGTTTACAATTCATCGTACGCAGGATTTTTTTTTCATTTTCGATTTTGGTACAAAAAGCACACACTGTTTAAAAAATTTGTATATATAATTTCATAAAATATTAAATAAGTTATATGTAAACCTTCTGCTGCTCAATGACTGGTTAAATCCAAAGAAAATAGTCAGTATCTAATTACTTGACTAACAGTACAATAATAGTTAGTTACGTTACAAGTCCGGGAAGTGACTTATTACGATACGAGATAGATGTTTATCGACGAGGCGACGAAGGAGCCGAGTCAAGAATATCTAATCGAGTACCGACGTGTATCGTACTATATTTTTTTCATACTGACTTTGGTTTTAAACGCAATAAAATATAAAACTGAAATGACATATTTGATCATTTTATTAGGAAGTCATGTAGACTGATGTGAAAAAAGTATGTTACTTTATTTATTCTTAACATGGTTGATTTGCTATATAAATAAAAAATGCGTTTACCAAGTAACAATGTAAATAAAGACATATTGAATTTTTCTGCACACACGAAATATCTGTGGATAAAATAGATCTGAAATTAGATGAAATTGCTGCGGAAGCGATAGGGCAAATCATTACAGTTAAGTAAGTCTGCGAAAAGATATGCAACTGGCGTGAAAAACACAATTTAAAAAGTAGTGCTGATGAAAATGTGATATTGACTTACTTTTTGGATGTGGTTAGAACAGTTTTTTAAAAGAATATTCTTTCCAACAGTCTAAACGTTTAGTCAGAACATTCAACCCTTCTTAATTATTATGGTCCAAATACTCGATGGTAAAATCAATAGTTATGGTTAATGAGAATATCAACATATCAAGTTTTCAAAAGTTGAAAATGTAGACCATCAGCCAAACCAGTCGAAGGTGCTGACAAAGGAACAAATTGAAAGCTTCATGAGGGACGCTTCAGATAAAGAATATCTATTACTCAAAGTGATAGCATTACTTGAAGTTGCTGGAGGTTGCCGAAGAGAAGAAATCAATAATTTAGAAATTAGTGATATGGAGGATACGGGTACTTAGCTAGAATTGAAGAGTACTGCGATGTAAAGTGCAAGTGTACCGCAAAGTGCCATTTCCCGGACCCGTTTGAGTACAGTTTAAGTACAGTATAAAAAAAGCATATACAGTGTGGAAAAGCCAAATGGAATAAATTCATTATTGCAATTACTGTATATATTTATAGAAAATCCTGAAACACGACAAATTTAAATTATAACTTGACATCCTTTAAAGTAAAAATTTGATCCTTACTTTCAACCCCCATTGAGTGATAGTTACAACCCTTAATTTTTTAAGTGGGAAGTATAGGCTTGTGATATATCGTTTAAAAGGTATCTTCATTCTCTCTCCAAAAATGTTACTGTTTTTAAATTTATTGATATAGATATAGATATGAATAAAAAATATAAAATATCTGATATGTAATTTTTAATGGTCCATAATGTTGAACATATAAAGGTTAGTTTGCAATATTATTGTAGTTATCGACGTATCTTTTAATAAAAAACGGGGTTGACAGCAGCATCAGCATTATGATGATAAGAAGTATGTCATCGAAAATTTAAAAAAATTCACATCTCCTTATTGGCTTAAATTAAATTCATAAAAATCCTAATAGGTTGGATGAGTTGGCACATAATGCCCCATATGTGTAACAGCTGATAACATCTTTTACTATCTGCCGATGTTTCGTTGCTTGAATTGTATAATATAGTATTTTTTCTTAAAAAATAAAAATACCACTAAATTCCTTTTGACAAATAAGTGTAAACATGTATTGCCTAAAAGGTATAACGTATAGTTTTTATAGGATCGTTAAACAATGATTATTATTGTATTCTCCATTTACACTTTGCCTCCTAGTAATTTTAAAGTAAATTCAAACAAAACGAGGCCTTCACAGATTTTCAATTAAAATTGAACATTGTGTTTATTTGGAAACAACACAAATTATCGATAATGCTATAATTGGAGAAGAACAACCATCAAAACCACAACTTTACTTACCGTTACCTGGGGCACTATTAATCCATGTTGGCTGTAGGCCATTCGATAAACAGTCATAGAAGCGATGGTGCTACAATACCGGAAAATTGATTCACAGAAATTACTAATAGTTTACGCGTACGTTGTAAATGGATAATCAATGTGTTTTTACCCATATTAAAAATTTTTCGTGAGCTCTTATAATGTCAATATAGGTTTGACAGTTTTTCAATGAGTTGCTAATTTTTGTCAATTAGTTTTACTTTTTTGTAAATAAAAATAAGTTTAATTCATAAAATATTCTGCCACTAAAGTTTTGTTGGTATAATGATATGACTATTTTACTAAACTATTTTTTGAAGTTCCAAGGGGTGAGAAATTTTATACTTGAAAAATGTACTACCATAACGAAACTAGCAAAAATTCTCGAGGATTAAGCCTTTAATATGAAAAAAAAAGCAATAGCAAAGACTATAAAGAGTCCTCTGTAAAGTCAATATGGAATACAACAGCAAAAATAGTACAAGAAAATAAATAAAAATAAATATTTTACGGAATACGGCATAAAAATCGACCCTTTTACGGATATATCTTTCAAATGTGCAAGATTGGCCAGAGCCACCAAGCGAAGGCAGCTTCAAAGCTGTCCAGAAAAAAGAAAACTCAGTTTAAAAACATTATCCACCGAAGAACTATTAAAGATGATCAAAAGCTATGACGAAGAAACCCCCGATGGAGCACAAAAAAAGTTTTTTCACTTTTGCTCATTTGAACTTGCTTGGAGAGGTAATGAGGCCGTAAACTGCAAGATTAACTTTTTCCAGAAGAAAAATGATATTATGGGAGAATTTACGGGCCGAATTGGATACAACAGCATTTTTTCGAAAACAACTCAAGGCGGGTCAAAAAGTTTGGAAAGCAGCAAATGGTTAGTAAGAAATTCATCAAACGAACATATTTATGCCCATTTAGACTATTCTTAATATTAATGGAAAAAATATTTTATCCGACTGACTCTTTCTTACCGTTCACCCCAATTGGAAGAATGGATCTTGGTTCAAAAACTGTCCACTTGGAATAAACACCGTCTCTAAGTGGACAAAAATATCAGCTGAAAAAATTGGAATAGACATAAAAAACGTAAAATAACAAACCTTTCTCATCGATCTTCAGCTGTGATAGCCTTGTTTAAACAAAGTGTTGCTGAACAGGAGTTAATTAAATTAAACCTTATCTGCAGCTGGATTCCAGTCACCACGAGAAGTTGATCGAGATTCTCAGGACACCAAATGTTAATATAGCTTATAATAATTGTACATTTAATAAATAAACAAAGATTATGTTTCGTTGATATTGTCTTGTTTTTCTCGTGAAATAGTCTTGTCGAATACCATTCGAGAGGAAATTTTTTCCCGGCCAAATTTTCTTCTGGTTTTATTCAAGTTTTTTGCTTTTTTGCAATTTTCACTCATGAAAGTTTAACAAAATTTCATTCGCGTAAATTGCCAAGCAACAATACCTAATATCTCAGCGACGAAATTATGACAGATCCGTTACTAAGGTGTCTGGTATTTTTATAGTTGTTATTTTTACAAACGCCTTTGCAAATCAATCTTTAGTAGAAAAGAACGGGCAAACTACTATAACCTATAATAATTGTACATTTAATATTGTTAACAAATAAACAAAGATTATGTTTTGTTGATATTTTCTTGTTTTTCTCGTGAAATAGTCTCGAATACCATTCGAGAGAAAAATTTATTGAATATCACAAATATATTGCATGAACTATCGTAACTGTGTCAATGACCTCAGCAGTCGAGAAACAATTAAAATAAAAAATAATATAAAAAAACCCGTCATTATAAGTACAAGGTACTGCACAATACAATGCTGAACCTAAAATATAGTTGGTTTTCTTTTGCGGATAATGTCAAATGTATTAGAATATTAATAATAATTAGCCTTTACTCCTTCCTTTAACAATATAAATATTCACACAAGAGATGTGTTGTTTTTCATTGGTAAATAATATGAACTTCTAATTATTGTATTCTTTTGGAAATATATATGACGTTTATTATTTTAATTAAAGGTTTAAACCATATCTAATAAAAAATAAATTTCTTATAACCTTCGAGGCTTCAGTTAAATTTCGTTAACGGGCAAAGGTACTCCAATATATACCTTTATTTGCAGACCACTAGGGTTTAATATTTAAATTTCCATTACTTCTATGAATATTTTGATGAAGATACTGGGGAAAATGAAGGACAAACTCTAGAGGAATTTGCATGGAAAACGGTTTTAACAATTGAGTATTTGTGGATTATTATTGTCTACGTAAAAAATACTTTATTTTAATTGGAATTATTATAAAAAACGTTCATTAGGCATAAATACTTTGCATCTTATAAATATAAATCAGCAATATTATTATTAAAAAACGAAGTGTTTTTCACAATTTGCTGAGTATTGTTAAGGTAAGTTTACATGCTTGCCATCGCTTGGAAAACTTCCACAAACATATGCTTGTTTGTCTTGGCTTGTGTAAGTTTTTCAGAACCGAAGTCGGTTTTTCTAGGAAAATCAGAGACATCTCGAAACATTAAAGCGTCAAACGAATGACAAAAATATAATGCATCAAACAGACAAAAAAACATCATAGATAGTGTGCACTAGTATTAGGTTACTTAACTAAATGTTAAAAAAACATAGAGTAATACATGTTTAAAAGTTTACTATAAAATTTATTTCATAAATAAATTAATTAATTAGAAATAACAGAAAATGTCAATAGTACTAATGTTTTCTAATCAAACTAAAGAAATTAAAAGGTACAAAACTATAACATATTGTGGATGTTGGTACAAATGTGAAGACAAAATTACCTAAATTAAAAAAAATCTGGTGTTCACAAAATTAATTGTCCAGAATGTAATGCTGTATATATAAGTCAAACACAAAGAAATTTTAAAGTTAGATTCAATGAAGACTTAAGAGCATAAAGATTAAAACAACCAGATAAGTCAAACTTTGCAAAAAACCTACTTGAACATCCAATCTCAATCATACACACCAATGACATTCAAATACTCCACATACATAAAGCAGATCCAAAAAGTTGTTAATGAATAAATAACTCTTGGAAGTTCTCCACTTATAAATTTCTATACTGGGTCTCAACACTACTTAATCCACAACAGGTAGCTACCTTATAAAAACAAAATGTAACTTCAGTATGTCAATTTGACGATGCTAGTTTTTATCGAAACATCTTCAGTTAAAATTTAATATTTTGAATTAAAGGTGTTTTGTTTTATGTTAAATGTTTTTAATTATACTGTTATGTATTTATACAAAAACATTGTGAAACGTCCATAGCAATTTTGTCGTTCATGGAATTTACCCTTTGTATTCTTGATGTTTATTATATATAAATATACACACAAGAATAAAGCTAGTTTAAATCGGAACTTGATTTAAATTTTAAATACACAAGTAAATATAAATAATTATTTATTTGTATAATTTTAAAATACTTAATTATAAATCCCAAAAATATTAAATAAACTTAATTGGGGAATTTGAGTAGTCAAATTTTTTAGGTACTAATATTGGGATGTCCGTTATTAACAAAGTCAATTACTTAATTAATTTATATTTACCGTGCTCCCATGAAAATTTGCCACTTTTTCAAATAGCTTCTTTCTTTTAAACTTTTACTCCCATGTCACTTATATTTTGGTATGGAATTATATTATTATTATAGGCTCGTCTCAAAAAGTATCGTAATTTGGAATTATGTTTCAAAGTAGTTTATTTAATTAAAATTAAAAATTAAAACATAATGGGCATAAACAATGAAAATAACAATTATTCTAGAAAAATCAAATAATACAAAGTAAAAGAATAAATAATTTAAAAGACAAATTTAAGACGAAGTGCTCTGGTTAACAATAGAGCAGTAACAGGCATTCTGGTTCTGATTCCAAAAATCCCTATCCTGAATTCTTAAATAACGGTCATCTTCAGGATTAGTACACCTGGGAGCTGGTCTTCTATTATAATTTCTAGTTTCTCTAAACCCTCTTAAGATTCTAGAAACGCTGGATTGGCTGGGATCTTCCATATTCAACTAAAGGCATGAATTGAGCTGCTTGTTCTGGGGTTAACTTACTTATTTTTACTCAAAATGTTTCTAGACACTTCCAAATGAAAAGTTCAACAAGTATACTGCACACAAGAAACTTTAAAATGTAAATAATATCAATAGAATTTACCAAAATTTATTCATTTTTTGTTCTTCAACAAAAAGGCATTTTACACTACTATTAAAACATTCTGAAAAACGTGATATTTTATTTTACAGCATAATTAAATTTTTAAAATTATACTTTTTGCGACTAGTGTATATCTACTCACTCAAAAGTTCATCAGGGTTAAAGTTGGGTAATTCTTAAATTTAGCCTTAACCATTTAAGTATATATAAGTTTAAGTTAGTACATATGCAATCTGCATCACATATTGTTTTTTACCTTTACTTCTAGCTATAACAGACAATATAACAGCTGTTTTTACCTGCATTTTTTATAAATTTGTTTAACTATTTGGCAATGTTTATCTGCAGAAAATTTGTACCAATATTAAACCCTATGTAATAAATTGTAAAGAATATAAATTTACAAAACAATCATCCTTATCGCCATGCTACCTTTCCTTAATTTAGTCCCTTTTATGGAGAAACATAGCCCATAGTAGCAGTCCTTTTTATGGAGAAATATAGTCCACAGTAGCAGTCTCTTTAATGAAGAACCAACCACCAACAGCCAATACTCCAACTACAACATCAGTGGATTAACCGAGCCCACCGGATCACCGAAATACCAAAGATAAGTCAAGTCCGTTTATACATTTCCACTTATAATTCCGGTGGCAATTTACAATTTTTTATCAATAAACAAATATTCTTTACTCACAGTTTGATTTATATACCCATGGACTATAAGTCTTAAGGGTGCAGCGTGTTCGGTTGATATTAAATGTAGTTTATTTTCTTGCTATCAAATTCAGTCTAATTACAAGGTGTTTCTATCTTTTTCACTTTAGTTTTTGTGTATTTTCTGTTGTTTATTTGTAACTTTTAAAAGATAGTGGTGTCCTTAACCCTTATATACCACCAATCCTTTATATAGTGAGGATTAACTTGCAGTCGACCCACTCCTTGAGAGAGTCTCTTAGCCGGGATCTCTTTTTGGAACTAGTAGTGTTACAAATTGGCGCCCTGCCTCTTTGGAAGGTTATTGTTACAAATTGGCGCCTTTGAGGAACAATATTGTTATAAGCGGCATATGGAACATGATCAAAAATCTACGTAACATACTATGACACATCGGTTAAAAATACTAGGTATTTGTATTGAAAAGTATGACACTATACCGGTCGGTGACGGAACGGTCTAGTGGGCATAGTCTCATGCTTTTCGATACAAATGATATTTTTTTCCTAGCACGGCCATAGTATGATATATTGTATAGATTTTTAAAATTTTGCGCTTAAATTATTTCTAATATCTCCGAAAATATATATATTTTTAAACTATAAATAGCTGTAAATATACGTAGATCATGATTTATATTATCGTTAAATCATTACAAAAATATCTTTTCTTAGATTCCCTAAAGTTTTCGTATGAAAAAAGTGGTTATCAAAATATTGAGTAAAAGGAAAGGCTTCTTTAAAAGCATACTCATTAGCGATCTCAAGGGCACGATACACTGCTTATAACTCAAACGAGAAAACGTTAAAACAAGAAAGTAATTTAAAGAGAATTTTGTCATTACAGTTAATAAGTAACCTTCTTTTTTTCCGATTTTCTTACGCTAGTATCTAATGATCGTTGATGTGAAAGTTATTATGAAGAAAAAGGTAATTTTGGCTTATAAAAAAGCGCTAAAAAAGGTGAAATAATACTTTTTAGATCATCCCAAGCGTCTAAAACAAGTCTTCAATACGTCTTTTTTAGTGTTTGGCTTCATTATAAAATAATTAAATAGGTACACGCATTCTGTAAATATTTTCAACTATGTGTATAAACAAAAAGTCAGTAGAAATAGTATTCAGTAACGTTTTCTTTAGATGTTTCATCTATATTATTATATTTATATTTCATTTATATCATTTTTCTCATCCATAAATTGAATAAAAAAAAATTCAAACCTTTCTTACTCTATCATACACACTCCTGCAATAACCCGAAATTACACGAGATGCATTATATATTTACCGGATAAAAAAGACTCTAAGACTTCCACTAGTTATATCAGAGTTTTAGTTACTAGTAGGCTGCGAGGGTTTTCTCCAGAGGCTCTCATGCCGTAATATAAAATGACAGATCCCATTATTTACTGAAAAACAACACCGCTAAAGTAAGAAACCCTGTAAAAGGAGAAAAGAAAGTGCCGTTATCTGTTTTTCAAAACTCTGCCCTGTCTTATAATGCCATTTATTACAAAAACTTTGTTGGCCCCATATTTATCTTTTTTCATACCTACCCAATTAGAATTTACCCTAAATAAATAGAAGCGCTATAATTCTATATCGTAGGCGCAGCCAGATTTTATTTAAGATCAATAAAAATGGTGACAAGATATAAATTACGTAGAAGACATTTTACAAAATCCAAATGGTTTTTTCTGAGACATTACTAGATTTATGTAGAGAAGTTCCTGATGTTTTACTTATAATGTCAGATGAGGCTGGATTTCATTTAAACGGGAGATGTAATAAACATAATTGTCGCATATGGCGGTCTGAAAATCCAAGGATAATTTAGGAATACGAAAGAGATTCACCAAAGTTGAACGTTTTTTGAGGTGTTTCCAAAGAAAAAATGTATAGAACGTTCTTCTTTCAAGAAACTACAATTGCTGGTAATGACTACACAGACATGTTACTAAATTACCTATATCCACAACTGGAACAAGATTGGCATCATATATTCAGTTTACTTTCAGCAAGATGGTGCACCACCACACTACTCACTCGTGGCTAGAAATTCGTTAACAGAAACATTTGGAGATAGGTGGATTGGAAGAGCTGGACCAATTTAGTGGCCTGCTCACTCACCAGACTTGACGATTCCAGACTTTTAAAAGGATAGGTGTTATAATCCTATTCCAGAGACTCTAGAACAACTGAGATATAACATTGTTCGAGCATTCCAAGAAATTACCCCAGAAATGTTGCGAAATTATTTTCAGAACTTTTTACAAAAATGTATAGACCAATGGACAACACTTTGAACATCTTGAGGCTTTTTAGTAAATTAGATAATTCATAAAGTTAATTTTTAATAAAATTTGGCACATATCTTTGAATTTTTTGTTGTTATTTTATTTTGTAATTTTTTGTATAGACATCTCTATCTAATAAACAATTATCATTAAAATCCAAATAACTCATTTATTTTTTATCTTAATTTTAACAAAATATACATTTCCTCAAAGGAAAGATTTCGTCTTTTAGATAGAATAAAAATATATAGGGTGTTTTATTAAAAATATCGACATTTGCATTTAAAAACCTTTTATACCCTATATAAGATTTAACTAATTAAACATGTACACTGAAAAGAACTTTATATAAAAAGAAATTGTTCCTCGAAAACCGCACCTCTCTGTGGTTTTTAAGTTTCGATATATTTGCAGTTCAGAAACTTCTGAGACACCTGGTATAGTAATAATGATATTAAGTAAACCAAAAATTTAAATTTTTCTTTGCACTCTTAACGCTTTGCTGGATTGCGTTTTTAATTTGGATTAACTTGTTTACTGAATAACCATTAAACAATAATCCGAAAGCCTACAAACATTTTTTTCAAACTAGTCCTTTCCAGAATTCATTCCTCAAGGAGCAATGCATTTCGGGAATAACTTTCATTGCCCCTCCCATCTCATCCAATAGGTGCAGAAGTCCTCGGGTTCTTGCTGGTCCTTTTCACCATCATGGTTTACAGATAGTTTTTAGGTATCCTCTTCTTGCTCGGAATGGTGTGTTTTTCGCTAGGGCTAGAGGTGGAGAAGTATCGATAGTCGTGACTATCGATTTTTACAAAACATCAAAATGAAAAAACATCTGGAAAAGTGCATGTCGTAACTGTTGTTACCTACTGTAATCACAAATTTTTCCATTTTTCAACACGATTTCACATTTATGTATATCAAACTATCAAACATAACATTAACATAACATAAAACATAACCTTACATAAAACATAACCCATAACATATTCTTCTTGTTAGAAGAACTCGTACAATTTTCGACAGAACTTGTGTATTCTAATACTTCAATATGGAAATAGTTGAAAAAAGACAGAACTACACTGGCTCGGCACGAGTTCTACCAAAAGAAGTCGCCATTACAGTTCACTAGTTGGAATAGAACCTGCGCGTGTGCCGTGTACCTTCTTTTTAAAGAAAAATTACCTTAGTTACACAAAATTGTGAGAAAGCTTAAAAATTTATCTATAAAAACGCAGAAATAAAGAAACGATAGTCAATACTGTCGATGGTTATCGATAGTGCTATCGATATTTCTCCACCTCTATTTTTTGCTGCCTCTAGAAAGTAGCATTCTTAGCCGACGGACTGCGACTAAAATGATTTTGAAGAATGAATTCAATTGGTAAAGCTGTCCCTACTAGGATACCTCCCATCTCTTTTTTGTTACGTTTGTGTAACTTTGTCCTAGTTCCCTTGCGGCTAATGTTGGATTCTTTTTTGGGACTTTTTGGGGCATCTTCTGTAGCTGGCAGGCTATGTTTCGTGGCAGTTGGCGCATGCTGGGGGTTGATTTTTCAGTCTATCGCATACGCCTCCGCATCTGACACATCTCGTTTCCATATGACAGGATGACTGTCCGTGGATATATACTTGGTAGTTGAAATATTGTGTTGGCGTTCTGCTTCCTCGTAGATTTTTTTTTGTATTCTTGCACTGAGTATGTATTCAATATTCTTCATGTGAACTTGGTCTTCTTTGCGATACTCTAAGATGAATATCGCGAGCTTTCTTTTATCTCCAAATCTGGGAATTTTCATTACCCTTACTTCTCGTCCAATTAGGTTTTCTTTGATATCCTCTATGTCTTATCTGTTGTTTATGCCCTGTCTGTTCAGTTCTTCAAGGTACTTTCTCGGTGTCCATATTTGTTTCTGGTTTTAAGATTTACTTTTACTAATTCATTTTTCATTGAATTTATAAGTCATATTAATTTCTCTCGCTTGTGCTTCCTTTCTAATTCTGCTGATTCTGGAAAATTCCTTCGTCGTTTTTATGAAAATGGGAGGTGGCCTTCTTCCTATTTTTGGTTATAAATTTGCTTCGGTATTATTTTTGTTCTCGTTTCTTTGTTGTTTACCTGCGTCGTTTTCGAGTGGGGGTTTTTTCCTGTTAATTTTATTGGACTTCTAGGGCTTCTTGATCTTGTTTCTTCGTCTTCCCGTTTTTTCTTTTGATTTGATTTTTCGTCTCTCAGTTATTTTCTAAGGTTTTAAATTGTTTTCTTTATTTTCTTTCCCTTAATTTTTTCCCATAGTTTCTTTTTTCTTCTCGAATTCGGCTTAAAAATCCTTTAAGTCTTTGTACTCTTTCAGTTAACTATTAAGGACGATCTCTGTTTCCAACTCTGAGTCGGTAGTTTCATCGACGTCTGTCTCCATCATTATTTCTATCGCTTCTTTCTTTTTCTTCGGTTTTGGTTTTGTCATTGCTTTCTGTTCCTCCTCAGGTTCTAAAATTAAAAAATAGTTATGCGTTTCCACTTCTCTCAATTAGTAGTTTAGTGGATCTCATATATATTAATCCTAAATATAATTTATTAGGTAAATTTATAAATTCATCGTTTGGGACTCGCTGCTAACCCACAAAAGATTGGGGGAATTTGGGTGTACTACCTAAAACAAAGCACCTCCAGAGTTTAGGCTTACATTCTACCATTTTCCAAGCAGAAATGTACGCCATTTGAAAATGTGCGCAATTCAACATTGAAAAGAAATAGAACATAACTATTATATCTGACAGTCAAGCAGCAAATAAAGGACTCATCTCCAGCGGTATAACATCCAACTTAGTCTTGGAGTGTCTAGAAAAACTATACGAACGTGGCATGAATAACACAGTGACACTTCTATGGCTCCCTGGACACTCGGGAATAGAAGGAAATGAAATGGCAGATACGCTTGCCAGAAGAGCAGAGAAGAAGACAGAAGACTAATGGGACCTGAATCATTCTGTGGCCTAGCCTACAGTTCCATCCTCAAAGAGGCATTAAAAATATGGAAAAGATCGAACGTTGGGAGAACCTACCAGGGATAAGGCAGGAAAAGCCTTGCTAGGTAGTTACAATCCCCCCCAAAAAAAATTCCAGTCTTGAGCTGAGCAAAAATAACCTTAAAATTCTTACAGGTATCTTAATGGGACACTGTAAACTAAAAGAACACCTACACAGACTGGGGAGGAAAACTGAATACACATACTCACAGTATGTCCTACTCTAGGAAATTCAAGAGCTTTATTATTATTATTATTACAACTTGGAGCACACGAAAAAGTAGAGGATGACTTACCTAAATTGATGCCGATCGACATCCTAACCATCATAAAGAACATAGGATTAGAGGCGGTGCTTTAAATACAGAAAACCCACTGTCTAAGCAAGCAAGGGGGCACAATAGATCTCACAGGTCGCAGTGTACAACCTCTACATTACATTCCATTGGGGGTGCTTAGATTTTTTATATATAGAAAACAATGCTCTCAGAACAAGAAAGTAGTACAAAATGTCAAAAGATAATGCAAAAAACAATGTTTGTACCAAGGTAAGTTAGTTTCATTCAAGTTATTTTTGTTGAAACATATAAAACATTCACAATCAATTCGCTAACTTTCATTTTTTACAGTTTAATTAACTGTAATAAACTTTTAATTTTCCGCTGTAATCAAAAAGACAGATATAATAATGGAGGAACTTTTTATTTGTATTCTTTGAGAGACTATAAGCTGCTTTGTATTAGTTTCTTCTTTTTAGATTTCATCCAATTGGATTATGCTTAGTCGAAATGACATCTGAATATATTTTTTAGGTAACCTCTTTTTTACCAAATTAAATCTTTACGGGCAAAATTTGTTTCTGAACGATTAATATATAAAAACATGTAATTTTCACCTGTACAGGTCAATTGGAACAAAAACAATATCTATGTAGTCTAAAGTGGTTAAATTTGATGTTAATAGAAATGCATTGTTAAAAAGGAGAAAAAATAGATTTTATATAATATAAGTGCTTTTTTACATTATTTGAATAAAAAAAAATTTATTTAAAGCAATATACCGAGCAGAATTCTTTTCTTTAGAATTTTTCAGTCACAGAAATTTGAACAGAAACAAATTTTAATAAGAATAATGTATTACATTCACCTTAATATATTTTTTTCAAACCTAAGCCAAAGTAAAATAAAATCCGTCACCAAAGCAACACTCAGAAAAAACAAACCTTATACGAACTGGAAGTTTCACTAATTAATACGACGGGAAAATCTGTCTAGCTCGCAGCTATAAACTAAGTTAAGTAAGCAAGACATGGAGCTACAAAAGCAATCATGGTCGCCAAAACAAAATTTTAAAAAGGAAAAAAGGTTCAATTTTAATATAAAAAACGTAAAAACCTGTTAACTTACAATAAAAAGAATTTTAATAAACAATAATAGGTTTTCGATGCGGTATAGTTTACAAAATTTATTTATTGTACCAACCGTTATTCTGTGGAAGTCCATCATACTAAGAATATTAAACAACTATTCGTTTTAACTTAATTTTTAATAAGCTAATTTTTTAATTAAACGTGGAAGTTAAGTTCAAACAAATAGTTGTTTATTATTCTTAGTAAATGTAGGTATACAATTAAATTTGGGTTCACTTAATTTTAATCCACCTACGACATATTAAGACATGCGCTTTGTACATAATAAATTGGTGTTGTGAAATCAGATCAAATAACTTATTTTTATTATTACTACAGTCTACTTAGGCATGGCATCAATAAACTGACTTTCGAATAATTATTCCATAACTTTGAATTAAACAGAAAAGTGTGAACACGTATTAAAATAAAATCAATACAAAAGTACCTCAAGAAAATGTACCTATTGTAGTTTAGGTAATAACTTGTACTTCAGTGTTTAATACTTTTAATGAATAAATAAATAATACTACTGATTTATAATGAATAGAATTAGTTACTTTAATATGACACTTTTTTAACGTCAATTTCGTTGAATTAACGTAAAAAATAACGTAAAATTATTTATTTTCATAACTGTTATATACCTGCCACTTGAAGTAGAATACCATAGCCACTTTTGAAGACAATACTCGCATCCTAGAAGTGGTGATTACAATAATTGTAATCAGTGACATTCAAATAATCAGACATAACGAGTCACAATCAATAACTCAGCTCTATAAAAAAATATTTTTTGTATTGCCTTGGATATCTTTGCAAATTTTTATACGTAATCACGAATATATTCATAAAAGGAGTTAATGTGCTCATTTTTAGGATTTTCACGTATCTTGTATTTTGAACCAGTTTGGGCCTGTTAATAATAAAATTTATTTTCTGCCATGATTAGGCTTCTGCTTAACTTTTTCGCACATACAACCATCACGTTATCCCTACTCTCAGATTCCTTGCTCCGCAAAACAGCTGAGAACTCAGTTATTTGATAATATTGAAGTACTTACACGTGAATATGTCAATATTTTTTTCAATTGCTGATTCTAATTTATTTATATTTTCGTTTTAAACATAAGTTCATCATGAAGAAACTGTAAATATAGTAGTGATTCCTTTTAATGAAATTGATTGTGTTAACCTCTACTTTTTGGAAGTTCATCTTACTAATTGATTTTAAAGCGAATTTTTCAAATAAATAGTGGAAGTTTAGTTTAACTGTGCAGTTATTAATTGTTCTTAGTGATTCCTTTTGTTATATTTGCGGTATTTATATATTAAAAAACAGAAAAGAAATATCACATACTTTGTTAAGGAGACTTATGCTGAATATTTCGGTTTTAAAATGGAAAAACTTGATAAAGCATGGGTTCCTCATAAAGTTTGTAAGTCCTGTGTTGAGTCTTTGCGGTTTTGGAAAAAAGAAGAACGTTCTGGATTAGACTTTGGTTTTCCTATGATCTGGATAGAGCCTAAGAATCATTTCGATGATTGTTATTTTTGCGTAGTAGATGCCAATCAATCAAATGTGGAGATATCCAGACTGACAATCCACAAAATGTCCTGTTTTACACAGCAATTTCATTGGGAACAAGATGTTTGGCTGGAAGAAATTCTTTAACTGTCAGTAAAGTCAATGTAATAAAGGAGCCGTTAGTGAGCATAGACAAAATCATACTTCCTCTATTACATATTAAGCTAGGAATATTAAAATAATTTGTAAAAGCTTTGGACAATGAAGGAGATTGTTTTAAATTCATTTGTAGAGAATTTCCGAAGCTAAGTATGGAAAAGTTAAAAGGTGAAATATTTGATGCCCCTCAAATACGGCAATTGATAAAAGACACAGATTTTACTAAACTTATGATTGTTCCGAAAAGTAAAGTTTGGAAAAACTT
The DNA here is from genome assembly GCA_035357415.1 of Ophraella communa. Classification (NCBI taxonomy): domain Eukaryota; kingdom Metazoa; phylum Arthropoda; class Insecta; order Coleoptera; family Chrysomelidae; genus Ophraella; species Ophraella communa. Next base: position 14,959,490 of record CM068995.1, on the reverse strand, counting down.
TGTGTTGGTAGTCGAAAATTTTCTTGGTAACCATAAAGCGCCAAATTATGAAGAAATTGTACAAAATATGCTAACAAATTTCCAGACTATATGAGCAAATATGAGTATCAAGTTACACTATCTCCGCAATCATTTGTATAATTTTCCGGATAATTTAGGAAATTATGGTAAGGATCTAAAGATGATGGAGAAAGGATATCAAGGACGATGGGATTGTCACATGATGGCAGATTATTGCTGGTCTTTAAAAAGAGATTGTCCCCTGAAAAATTATAAAAGGAAAGCTTTTAAAAGGCGTTTTATGGAAATATAGTTTGGAAACAAATTAGAAACTAGAAACCATTTTACTTACCTATAGCAAAATACTAAGGAATAACACTTTTGATCAAAGACTTTGGTGTATATTCTATATTAATGAAACTAGTTATCTTTTACAAGAAAATATATTTGCTGTTGTATGACCGTCAACTGGGGGGTTGTGTACAAAACTATTTGTAAGTGTACAGTGTTAACTAGTGTAAAAACACATAGTGTAAAAAGTCATCTGTAATTTTTGAAAGATGAGTCGCCCCAAAATCACCTAGACCACATTCAGTCCATTGTACCTCCTGAGATTGAGCTTACCTATTTGCACCTATTCAAGTAGGTAGTTGGCTTGTATTAAACAGTTCTCACCGAAAACATAGTTAAATAGAGTATCTGAAATTCACAAAAAAAGTGTTCAACTGTCTCTCACTTTCTTGTTAACATCCTTTAGATACATATGTTACTTTTGTCATAAATTCATGAAATAGACCTGATCTTATATGGGCTACTACTACTTGTCTGCTGTTCCTAATAATACGGATAGTGCTACCATTGATTTCTCTTTTGGTAATTTCTTTTTCAGCTATAAAGATACCGGTGATCTGTGTTTGAGCTACACTGGAATTTCAACCCATTTTCCATTTTATATTTAAATTCAGGGGTCTGTAATAAAATTCACATCCTAAACCTTCTTTTTTTTTAGATCCATCTCTGTAGGTTCAAATAGTACCTGCCGCCAGAGCATCTTGATCGTTGTTATTAATGATGCTCTTGTATGGCCTGTGAAAGGCACATCTTGGTGCAATCGATTCTGTGTTTGCTTGTAGCAAATCGTCGTATAATAATCATTGTATAAAATGCATATTTTGCGAAAAATTAAAAATATTGAAATATTAATATTTTAGCAATTTTATAGGAATTTTGTCTATCTATTTTCAATTATATAAGAGAGTAAATTTCTGATTAAATATTAAATTATTTTAACCAAAATAATAGGAACGTCAATGAAGTCGCGGGAGGTAGAAAGAAAAAGAGAAATTGGTGCAAACGTAATTTCAAGATTAATTTTGGAAGTGCGTTAGCCTGAGGACGTAGAAAACGGAAAGTACAAAGATCTGAAGTGCAAACTTTCTAGATTTCGTTCGATTTCACTTTCACGAACAGCTATGGAGTAAAAAATGGAGATTTGTTAAAAAAACAGTCGAGAAGTTATTGTAGAGGGTGGAAGTTTAAAAGTTATTGTAGAGGGTGGTATTTCGAATATGTATTCATTATTCAAAATAAAGTTTTTAAACCACGTAGTTTAGGCGGCGTGAGGAAGGAAGTGTATCATAATACTAAAGTTTCTTTTGTAAGTGTGTAGGGAGAAAGCTTTAAATCTTTATATAGGTAACAATATTTTTAATATTGAAATATATTTTTCTACTACGTCCATTTTAAACCAATAGTTATTACAAATTTCACTGCAGGTAGGTAAAGGCTCTCATAAATATGTTCTCATAAATACATTTAATTGTACAAAAGCCAAAATTAGTGAATTTTCCCCAAAAATTCTTTGTAAAATCGAGGAGTTGCTAAAGCAATATAAATATCCCCTACACTAAGTGTAAACTATCTTTTTTTACAGCTGTAGTCTGGTTAAAAGTATTTTTTTTTATTTTTATCAGTAAAATATGTTTGAAATATATGTTTAAATAAGGTTAATAAGTGTATTTACTTTGCTGTTAGTTTGTAAAATATTTTTTAATGCGGTGGTGGAGCGGCGGCGGAAAACTAATCTCATTTTATTTACTCTCGAATTTTAAGTTTTCAATTTACTTTCAGCAATATAAGCTCAATATCATTGGAGAGAAACATTCAAAACAGTTTGATCACGTCTGTGTATTTACGAAAAAGGAAATGACTAATCCCAAATTTATCCAGGCCGTGCCAAGTAAAAAATAACTCAATTTTGAACGTATAATCACTTTCAAATCGCTTCGGAATCGAATCTCGTCTCCAGAAGAAAGTTTGGAAACGCATTTGCAGATCGGGAATTTTTCTTATATCCCTCTCAATTTCCTCGCACTTTATAGACTTGTAATTGACTGGCAGTTCAAGAAAAGAAAATTCGATGTTACAGCTACAGCCTCAGAGATAAAAAGTTTCACTATTTCGAGGATGAGAGACCATCCCTATTCAAAGGGTTTTTCGCGTCTTTCCACTCGATGGGATGGAATCAATTCGTAGAAATTTTCCTGCTCCATTGAAAATTGCGATGACAGTTCTTATTCGCAAACCAAAAAAAAATGATTAGATCTCTTTTTGGGATGTACAAATTTGGATAAAAAATTGCAATTTTATTAAAAAAAATAAAAAACAGTATATAATTCTTTAAATTTTAAAACATTGTTTTAAAATATTGATATTTTTTCTAAATATCTACTTAAATATTTTGGTTTTATTAAATTTAAGTAATATGGTTCAAAATGTCGGGCATCCTATCGTAAATTTTTTAGGCCCAAGTCTGTCGTCAAAAATCGCACTGTCGACTTTTCATTTAAGTTACAGTTAAGTTTAACAACAACTTTATTTGGTCTATTTATATACTTTTAGTCAACTGAAAATTAAAAGCTTTTAGTATTAGTGAAATACTTTTTAGATTAAAAAAGTAATGCCCCTAGTCTTGTTTTCTTAGCAAGTTATGGATATAAAAGTCAAGTCATTTATACCCAATTTTTGTAACAAAATCTAGTAAATGAACGGACATGTTCTAATTTTACCTACAAATATATCTGTTAGTAGTAAAAATGCGTAATGGAATACTTACAACTCTTGTTATGTAAGGTAATATGTAAATACAGACAAACTCTCAATATTTAAAAGCTTGTAAAAATTACTGTCCATCGTAAATAAATAATTCTGTGATATTGACTTTGGGTTTTTAATTTGGTTGTTAAATATTTAAATGTTTAACTGTCAAAATTGACATTTACTTATTAGTTTAGTTTTAACTCAACGCAAAAGCTGTACTGGTCGTCCAGTTGTTTATTGTGCTTTAGTCTTGGCAATAGTTTATGAACAACCCCTATGACATCCATCTGAATGGATTTATCAATCGACAGACAAACGGTTTTTTTGGTTTTGAATGTAGAGAAACCTCTTCATAGCGATTTGGTGCGCAGTTTCATGTAATGGATTATTGGGCTCTTACTTCGTGGAAGACGAGCGTAAAAGACCCTGTTACAGGTTTATTTTAATTGCTTAATGTAATATAATTATTCAATAAATAAATCTACTTACAGTATAAGTCCATAACATTTTCTAAAATTATTTTTAATAAATATCATTGTTTATATCTTGCACTACAAATATTTGACCATGAACTTAATTCTTCTTTATTATAAATCACACACAAATTAACAAACATTGACCTTGAACTCTATTCTTCTAATTAATAACAAACTAAATTGTAGTGTATGCCTACTATAGTTAGCTATTGTCACCCAAAGGTTGCCTAGTTATAAAAAGGAAATAACGTTGTCTTTCTCATTTCGTTATGCTGTCACTTTTTTCTTTCTCGCTGGAACTCAAGCCAGGAGGTTTCCATTACGTATTTTATACGGGTACTGAAAAAAAATTACAATTACCCATTTAAGATCAGATTAAGTAATCATCTTAAGTCGAAGTAGACTATATACACCCATTGTGGATAACAAAATTACTTAACTCTTAAGGCCGCTGCCATATACTATTTTCTTTGTCGAAGCTTCTTTTAATAGGTTATATTTTGATTTTAGGCCAATTACCATATTAATTTACATCTGTGATTAACCAAGTACAGACTTCCATCAATCAGTATAGTTGCCATTCATTGTCTTGTTTCTGTGGGGAAGTTTCAGGATTGGTACCTTGTTCCAGAGGTTGCTCACCTGGTAACTAAACAAAATTGTATTTTGCCAAAAGCCAATGCAATAGCTGGTCTATTTAAAAACATTTTGTCTATTAATATAATTCATATTTTCTACTTAGAAGTCAATCAAAAATAACAAAACTTATAATACTTACCTACATAAATGAAAATATGTTAATTCGGTGTTTTCATTAGAAATAAATCAATGAAATCCCTTTGTAATCATATAGTAAATTGTAAGTATTTAATCCTAAACTCATTACAACGCAACAATTCTGGTTATTTTTTATATAATATCAAATTGAAAGTAAGTTCAAATCAATAAATTCAAATAGAATTCGAAACGCACCTTCATTGGTCGTGACGTCAAAACTCATATCGATGACACTTGTTTACATTTAATGTGTGGTAATTGAGAGAGTTGGACTTTTATTTTTGATTTTATTGTGAATTATTGGTTTTATTTGTGTTATGCAATCATAAAATATCGTCAGTAGGGTTAGTGAAAGCATTGTCAAACAATTTACCATCCTTAGACATTTTCATAGTTAGGTTAGGTTGGGTTAGGATAGGTTTCAATGCAGCTGAATTTCGAAATGTAAAAGCAACAGCGTAAATACTTATTTTGTGCTTTTTGCATTAAAAAATGTCTAACTGACTTATTTTTATAAAAATCAACAAAAAATAAAGAAAAGAGATGAATAAATATAAATAAAAAACTTCGCAGACACACTGTTTACAATAAAATAATGGCGCTTTCAATGACACATATGAGTAGTGACGTAGGCCACCCGTTACACGGCAAATTTCTGAATTTGAATTTGAGGATGGAATAACTATGCTACAAAATTTTTTTAATTTAAGTTTTTTTGGTTTTTGGGGTAATTGATTGCTGCTCTGTCTTCCTGCATGATTTTGAAAAAAATGGAAAACACCGAATTGATTGCCACATAGTACTACGTGGGTCCCACAGCAATCATTGTAATTATTTAAATATCGCTTATATAATTTCACCTTGTTATAATAAAATATAAATCAAATTTTGTTGTTTTTTTTTGTGTTTCCACGACCACTGTACTAGACACCAACTCTGAGTTAGTCGAGTCAATTTATAGATTAGTAACTGATTGTCCTTAAAATGACTTGGGACAACCAGTAACCGTATCAACCCGTTAGACCATTTTTTATTGATCTTAGACAATTCTGTCGTGCCAGATACATACAGTGAAATACCCAATGGTTCCAACAGAATGGGACTACTTGTCATACCCCGACAGCATTATTAGATCTGATTCAAGAAAATTCTGAAGACCGCGTAATTTCTCGTAACACGAATTTTCCTTACCCTTCTCATTTACATGATCCAAAAACTCTTGATGCTTACGTATGGGGTATGTTGAAACATACAGAAAACCCACTGGTACTAATGAACTCCGTGAAAAAATTGTAACCTTTTTCAGAAGAATGCAACAGCCTGTTTTTAATAACAAACTAGGCAATCTTGTTAAGCTTTATGTGTACTGCTTGCAACGCAATTGCGAGCACTTTGAACACATTTTGTATAGAAGCAAAACTTAAAATATTTTTTTTAATGTTCATGTTTAATAAGGCTTTAGTTTTTCACTCACGTTTGTTTTGGCGCATACTGTGCTTCTTATAGAGTTTCATTTTATTTCATAAATATGCTGTATTACTTATATTTGAAATGAAATTGATTGTGGTAACCTCTACTTTTTGGAAGTTCATCTTACTAAGAACAATTAATAACTGCACAGTTAAACTAAACTTCCACTATTTATTTGAAAAATTCGCTTTAAAATCAATTACAGCTGTTTCGCTATCACTAGCTAGTGATAGCGAAACAGCTGTAATTGATTTTAAAGCGAATTTTTCAAATAAATAGTGGAAGTTTAGTTTAACTGTGCAGTTATTAATTGTTCTTATATATGAAATTATTTTCCAACAGATCCCTGCTTCGCCAATCTCAATGATCACGTCACCTAGAATAAAAAGTTATTCCTTCGTCAAGTTTCCCAAAATTTCTATTTTGTACGGTTCTGATTTAAAAGGGGGTAGAGATTTTAGAGCCGCACTGTTTAATACCTGTACAGTACAATCGATGTCTGCTATCTGTAGTTTTCTACACAAAGTTTAAACTTTTTCTAACAGCTTTAGGTAAATACTCGACTAAACAACATCATTTTCAGTTCAAACCGTTTGTGAATTGAATATTTACCGAAGGTTTTAGTTTGCATGGCTGGTCTTCAGATTAATACAACTCCACAAATACACTGTTACAGAGTTAGGTGAATAGTGACTTTTAACCAAAATGTTTGCAGCTTGGAAAGGGTTCAATGCACGAATAAATAACAGGATTTCGGAAACACAATTAGGCCAGGCTCGAACCAAATAAATTATTCCTTATTGTGGTATTGGCACTCTGAACTATTCTAATGGTGAACTTTTAAAACAATTTAAATAATTTTAATTATTTTATGTGTTATTTTAAGGATATTACAGGTCATGTAAAATATAAAAGCCAAATGTTATTTGGTTTATCCCTATTGTTTTTTTTTTAATTTTGTCATTTAAAATACTGACTGGCAGTTGCTAATGTAAGTTTTCATTGCTGTTGCTCAAATGTTAAAATTTTTAAGTTTCAATGATCTAAATTTAAAAAAATTTGATTGTATTGAATATTATATTATAGATATAGGCTTATTGATTTTATTCAATCTCTTCTGGACTTAAGGGTCAATTACCTAATTCTTAATAGTTTTTCTGTGTTGCTTCTTCCAAAATGGCAAACGTTTTAGTCCAACCTAGATATTCTAGTAAAACTTTTGAAGTTGTATTTGACTTTTAATCTAGTATTATTTTTTCTAAAATCTATTTACTCCTAAAATTTTATTAGTTATCTCCTTTGGTATTACATTGACATATTTCTCCATGCTCATTTGATTTTCATTCATAGCGTATCAGATTGGGCACACCTTTTCTTGATAATATTCTTTTTAACCTAGAGGGCCTAGGACGGGCCTAGTTTTTACCTGTTCGGTTGTGCAGATATTTAATTTCACCTAACCATATACTCAAAAACAAGTAGAAATTCCGAATTGATAGACTTCACCCCTGCTGATTGACTTCACCTCGTTTGACGGTACCATACTTTGTTTAGTGACATAATCCAGGGTCTTTTAAATACAAATTTGGGCATAACGCTGTTCACATTCTCCTACTGTTGTGGGGTTAGACTTACTGCCCTTTCCTACAGAACAGTATCTTTGTGATCTGCATTGGATTCTACACCGACCATGTGGAAACATAGTTATGTTACTTGTGTGGAGTATTCTTATAACGAAGGTTAGGTTAGGTTAGGTTAGGTTAGGTTAGGTTAGGTTAGGTTAAGTTAGGTTCTATGTGAGTGGTCGTTTAACGTCCCTTCCAATGCGACCTGAAAGATCTATTGTGGCTCACCCCTAGGTTATAGTCGTTCTATGAGCCCTATGCCTCTAATGAAGCTCATCAGTCTCGTTGGCGACACTTCCATGAAGTCATTGGGCTCGAGTTGATGCTTGAGTTGAGCCCTTGGCAGTTGCACAAGATATGCTCAACCGTTTCAACCTTGGCCTGACAGGCTTGTGGTAGTTTTATTTAGGTTGCATTGCATCTATTACCATCTCCAGTATCGAAGGATTTTTTATTATCTTTTCAGCCCTGGCTCTGACACTGCTCTGTCCTGCATCCTGACATTTCACTAGTCTTCTGTATGCACCAGCAATCGCCTTCCTTTTCATTCAGATGTAAAGTGGGGGAAGATCTATTAAAATTTCTATTGCAGCGGTGGGAGTGGTAGACATAGTTCCCGTTATGATTAATCATGCTTGCCGGTGAAGCTTATTCAGCTTCTCCCTGGTATTTTGCTGACATTTAGCACACCAAACCGGAGCACCATACGTTCATACTTTCCTCTTACCAATATCACCAGATTGTCTGCGTAGGCTTGTACCTCTATCCCCTGGTTGTCGGGGTCCGAGATCAGGTCGTCCACCAGTAGCGACCACAGGAGAGGGGCAGCCCCTAGCAGCCTTTGCTCTCATCTCCTCGCCTTCTAGTGATGTTAAACGAAGGTCGTATTCACCTTAATGGTTACATCAACCGACAAACAAGTCGATTCCTTGGGTTTCAACGTCCTGATGCCATTACAGAAAATCCTCTCCATATTGATCGAGTAACCATTTGGATTGCTGTGTCGTTGAAAACGAGAATAAGCAGTCAGTTACTGGCAATCAATGGTACAAACATAATATTGTGACATCTTTTGTCAGAGATGGTAATTAAAAATTCGTAAGCTATGTTTTCAACAGGAGCATAAGTTATGCTCCTTTAACATTTTGGTAACAGCATAATTTCTCGTCGTACAGATTTTGAATATCCACCTCATTCACGAGATATAACATCTACTTGGGGGATGATGAAGAATTTCTTATTTCGCTTGAAATAAGAAATTCCAATGAACAAAAATAATTTTAATAAAGAAATTGAGATTATAAAACAAATAGCAATATCTAATGGCTATCCAATACATTTGATAAATAAATTAATTAATAAGAAAGAACAGAAAGTGTCACTACAACTAATATTCCCTCAACACCCTAAAGAAATTAAAAGTTATAAAAGTATTACATATTGTGGAAATATTTCTAATACAATTTCAAAAATAATATCTTCGGCAACATCTGCAATAATTTCATTCAAATCACACAATAATGTTGGTACAAAATTGTTAAATGAAAAAACAAAATTACCTAAATTAAAAAAATCTGGTGTTTACAAAATTAATTGTCCAAAATGTAATGCTGTATATATAGGTCAAACACAAAGAAATTTTGAAATAAGATTCAATGAACATTTAAGAGCATATAGATTACAACAACCAGATAAGTCAAACTATGCAAAACATGTTCTTGAACATCCACATTCACTCATACACACCAATGACATTCAAATATTACACACCTGTGATAAAAAACAAAATTTAGATTTCCTCGAAGAACTTGAAATCAAAAGACATCTAGCAGATCAACAATATAAAGTACTTAATGAACAAATAAATCTTGAAAGTTCACCACTATTAAACTGTTTACTTTGATTGAGTCTTCATTTTATACATAGATAAGACGTAATTACAACACAAATATATTAAGTTATTGTAAAGATCAGCAGGATATATTTTTTTCCTGGTTTTTCTATATCATTGCACAGTTATACTGATTTTAGAGGGAAATACATCCAGGATAATCCCTTAGGGCTAATAACATCTAGGCTTTAATATTGTTATGTCTTATTACTTCCTTACTTGGTCTAGCCTTAACTACTTATCAACATCAAGTACCTAGTTACAAACAAACAAAATGTAACTTCAATATGTCAATCTGACGATGCTATTCCGATAGCGAAACGGCTGTCATTGCATTTAAAGTATTTATAGAATAAATAGTGGAAGTTAATTCAACCTTTTAGTTGTTTATTGTTCTGAATAAGATGAACTTTCACACAGTAAGGGTTACACATCTAAATATTCAGTACAAAATTCGTTAGATTTGATAAATAAATTAAATAAAAGTAATTTACAAAATGATACTAAATTAGTATCGTTTGATGTAACTAATATGTTCTCTAAAATACCTCCTAAAGAATGTATAGTTCTAGTTAAAAAGTTATTAGATGAAAGAAATATCCATCCAGGTATAATATCAGATATAATTGACCTATTTAATGTATGCATTAGCCAAAATTATTTTACTTTTGATAAGAAACTATATATTCAAAATGAAGGTCTTCCAATGGGAAGTCCCATTTCTCCAATTTTAGCAAATATTTTTATGGATAATTTAGAAAGCAAAATCTTTAATTCTAGTTATAAAAACAATATTGAATTTTGGTATAGATATGTTGATGATGTGTTAGCAGGTTTTGTAGGTAGCGAACGACAATTAGATATTTTTTTTAATTATATTAATACCTTACATCCTAAAATTAATTTCACCTTAGAAGTTGAAGTAAATAATTCAATTAATTTTCTAGATTTGAGAATTGAAAAAGTTAATAATTCATTAAACTATTCAATATACAGAAAACCAACACAAACAGATGTAACCATACCATATTATTCAAATCATCCTATATCACATAAATTAGCAGCTTATAATTCTATGATACATAGAGCATTTTCAATTCCAATGAACAAAAATAATTTTAATAAAGAAATTGAGATTATAAAACAAATAGCAATACCTATCTAATGGCTATCCAATACATTTGATAAATAAATTAATTAATAAGAAAGAACAGAAAGTGTCACTACAACTTATATTCCCTCAACACCCTAAAGAAATTAAAAGTTATAAAAGTATTACATATTGTGGAAATATTTCTAATACAATTTCAAAAATAATATCTTCGGCAACATCTGCAATAATTTCATTCAAATCACACAATAATGTTGGTACAAAATTGTTAAATGTAAAAACAAAATTACCTAAATTAAAAAAATCTGGTGTTTACAAAATTAATTGTCCAAAATGTAATGCTGTATATATAGGTCAAACACAAAGAAATTTTGAAATAAGATTCAATGAACATTTAAGACCATATAGATTACAACAACCAGATAAGTCAAACTATGCAAAACATGTTCTTGAACATCCACATTCACTCATACACACTAATGACATTCAAATATTACACACCTGTGATAAAAAACAAAATTTAGATTTCCTCGAAGAACTTGAAATCAAAAGACATCTAGCAGATCAACAATATAAAGTAGTTAATGAACAAATAAATCTTGGAAGTTCACCACTATTAAACTGTTTACTTTGATTGAGTCTTCATTTTATACATAGATAAGACGTAATTACAACACAAATATATTAAGTTATTGTAAAGATCAGCAGGATATAGTTTTTTCCTGGTTTTTCTATATCATTGCACAGTTATACTGATCTTAGAGGGAAATACATCCAGGATAATCCCTTAGGGCTAATAACATCTAGGCTTTAATATTGTTATGTCTTATTACTTCCTTACTTGGTCTAGCCTTAACTACTTATCAACATCAAGTACCTAGTTACAAACAAACAAAATGTAACTTCAATATGTCAATCTGACGATGCTATTCCGATAGCGAAACGGCTGTCATTGCATTTAAAGTATTTATAGAATAAATAGTGGAAGTTAATTCAACCTTTTAGTTGTTTATTGTTCTGAATAAGATGAACTTTTACACAGTAAGGGTTAGTACCATAAATTTCATTAAGTCATTTTCGAGAGAAGAATTAACCCGATTGTATAAGAAGTTACATGAGAAAAGGTGTAAGGCATCCCAAAACATCTGGTTTAACCAAAAATGTCTCAAGAAAAATGTAATACCAAAATATGTAAATATAAAATGTAAAACTCAATCAAAGGAAGCACAAAAAGTAATTAAAAAGGCCCAACAAATGTGGATTAAAGAGGAAAGTAGAAAGTGGTTTAAAATAAGAGATGCTCTAGACATTTACATTAAAACTGTTCATTCAGAATTAACGTTTGCAATGCATTCAGTAGAATTTGACTGCTTAGATGATAAAATTAGAGAACAGATCAGTATTTTGAAACACGATAAATATCAAAAACAGATAGGTAAATTGGAAAAATTAATGAATTCACAACACACTAAAACACAATTTACACAACATAATAACACAGTAAATACTCACGTACCAATACATTTTGCTCCTCGGTTTGTAAATTTATCAGACACAATTTTTTCAAATAATGAAAATAAGTTTTTAGATAAGGGTTTAAAATATTGCATACCACCCAAATTTACTAATAATATAAAAGAAATTTTAGCTGCCAGAGACTGTTAGAGGACTAAGGCAAAGAATAATAATTTATTTACTTCTTATTAAATTATCTTCTTTGCAACGCCATGGTGCAAATTTTGAACATATGTATTGTAAAAATTAATTCATAAATTTATTTAGAGGATACTGTAGTTTTTAATAAAAAAGTACCAAATAAAATTGAAAATCATGAATTTTTTTTAACAGATTTATAAAATTAAGCAGCTTATTAAATTCAATCAATCTTTTTTTTAAATTTATTTTATTTAAATACATTATTTATTTTACTAAATTTTTATAGTAACACTGCATTTGCCACAGTTTATGGCTTTGATTTTTATTTCATTGAAAATACTAATCTACATAATGTATAAATTTTAAATGCAAAATTGTATAACCGTTTAAAACTAATCGGTTTATTTGTGTTAAATCCCATGAATAATAAGCATTGACATTCATTAAGCATATAAAAAAGTATTTTAATTGAATATATTGAATCAAAGGCATTAGAGAAGTAGTAATTCCAGCTAAATATGGTATTTAGTACAGCATTAAATTAAACATTTGCCAAATAATAATAAATTCTAGAGTTTATCCATAACTCAAATGTGAATGATATAAATAGTAGCAATAAAATTCTAAGTCAATGGAAAATATAATAATAATAAAAATATTATCTTTATCCAAAACTATTAATTAATATATCTGTTAAATATACAATTTTTATCAAGTAATGCCATGCATTACCATATAGAATTGAATAATAATGACTGTTCGATGGAATAATATTACTTAATCGTTACGTCAAATTTGACAATTTGTGAATTTACTTGTCATTGTATTTGTAGATATACTGTTAATTAGTTTGTGAGTTATTTGGTGTGTACATTCTCTGGTATTTTAGAAAAATGTCTTATAGTGAATCAGATTTAGACGATATGTCTAAATGTACACCGCTAGACATTTTAAAGTTAACGGCTAGCGCTGCAGAAAATCCCCTACGTAACAAGTCAAAAGGTAAATCTGATGCGGTGTACAAAAGTTTTATGAATTAGCTACTGTCACAAAAAATATCGTCTTTTTCTGAAAATGTTTTCTTAGTGTATTTTGTTGAACAGGCAAAATAATACAAGTCATCATCTTTGTGGGAATATTATTCTATGCTGAAAAGTACATTGAATATTTACCATAGTATCCACCTAGTACATGAAGTTACAGGCATTTTTAAAACATTAGTCCAAAAAAATCTAGAACTTTTACCCCCGAAGAAATCAGTAAATTTATTAAAGAAGCGCCAGATAATACCTATCTAAAGGTATTCTTACAATAACATAATTTTCAGCTTAGAACTTTCCAATTTAATCAAATTATTTTTAGGTAACATTAATCATGGGGCTAATGGGAGCTTGCCGATCTAATGAATAATATTCTATAAAAACTGAAGATATAACAGATTACAATGGAACTCTTATAGTGAAAATACTTTTCATAAAAAAAAAGATTTCTAGATCATTTACTGTATCAGGTGAATTTCTTCGATATTTGCAAAAAGTATATAAATCTTCGCCCATCTTATGCTAAATGCCTATCAGTATTTTTAAATTATCAGAATGGCAAGTGTACTATTCAGAGAGTACGTATTAATAAATTAGCTTCTATGGAAAAGCACATTGCTACGTTTTTAAAATTAAATAATATGGAATTGTACACAGGACAATCGTTCCGAAGATCATCTGCAACCATTTGCGTTAGCGCAGGTGGTGACATTACAGCAGTAAAGCAGTTATGGGGATGGAAATCAACCACAGTTGCCGAAGGTTATATAGATGACAAAATAACCAATAAAATAAAAAGAGAAAATCAGATTTCAAACAAAATTAAGAAACATATTAGCTCTAATTACAATAAAAAACCTTGTACTAGCTCCAGTGCCAGTCCAAGCCCCATGATTTTCAATCAAACTCAGATGGCAGACAAATTTATCCCTGGCATGAATTATAACAATTGTAGTGTAACTATTAATAATTATTATGTAAGTAAATAAACATAAATTTATTGGGAAGTAATAACGTTACCTTTTGATATTATTAAGTGACTTGTTTTGATGCTTTCTTCTTCTGTTTCTTGATTGACTGGATGTTGTTGTTAATTAGTCCATTACGCGCAAATTAGTTCTGTTGTATATTTTGATTACTTCATGTTGTAGTGCTCATAGAATTACTCTCTATATTCTAAAAATTATGTATAAATTTATCCTTCCCTGTTTCATTCCTTAATTTTTTATTTTTTCTTATTTCTTTTTTCGATGTTCCTACATTGTTTAGGTATAACAATGTTACAATCCTTTCATTTTCTTTTGGACTTTTAGTTGTCCCCCTATATTCCCTATATGTTTATTTTAACTTAATAAATTATTTATTTTATTTAACCCCGTAATTTATTATATATTTTATATTTTATTTACCTACATATTCATATATTTTGACTGATGTAACTTTTAATATTGTACAAATACATTGATGTTTACATGATAGGTAAGCTTTTCTTTATTACTTTTGTTCCTCACTCATTTTACTATGTTGACCAACTTTATATTTATTATTGTTATAGTTCCTGTCTTAATCCTTACCTTACTTTTATTTTTAGCCTGATAATGGTCTAAGGCCGAAACTAGTTGCATTTTTATAGTTTTAACAATAAATTTATTGTGGTTTGACTTAGCGTTTTATTGATATTTGATATCAGCCACATTTGAGTTATGGATCATTCCTTCGATTAAAATAAATTGTGGGTTGATTTTGAGTGTTTTTACTACTAATAATAAATTCGTTTTAAATTATATTTAATTTAAATTTTATTTTGTTTCAGGTAAGTTGCTGCATCTTTTTAAACAAGAAAATTGGTGAGTGACAGACAATTTTTTAAATTTGGTTGACACACTGTGTACCTATTTTCGTGTATTTTTGTAATTATTTATTCAATATTTATTTTAAACAAAATATAGTTTACCTTTAAATATAACGAATAAAAGACAAGAGAGAATTTTAGTGGAAATTCGTTTTGCAGCGGACGTTTCTCGATAATATAAGGGGGAATATTCGATGTCAAGTAAGGCGTATAGGGGCACCATGGGAGGCGGACAAACTCTTCTTGTTAGGAATTTAATTACTATGAATAGGGCATGAGATTACTGATCTCTGTTCCACGTCGAAAAAGATGTGCAAAGGTTTAATATTTCTACTCTGTCTCTACTACGCCTACTGTCTCAGTAAAATAAATGGGATTTTTAAAATTTTTTCGTTTACGATTCAAGTTATCGTTCGAAATAATTTTTTATATTAATGAAATTGTTAAGGTCATAATATATGGAAACCTTGGTTTAGATATTAACATCAATTTTAATTTTGTAGTTATTTTATTTATGGTTATTTATTGTCTTAATATTTAAGAAATAATTTTAAAGCTTTTCATTTTATTGAACTCGATTTAAAATGTTTAAGTTTGCAGGACACATGTGTCATGTCTCACGAACGAAAAAGAATCGATTACTTCACAAACAAAGTTGGCAGTTTGTCTTAAGTATCCCAAACACATTTTGTAACATAATCGACTTAAAAACCGACGATAGCCGAACACAAATAATTTAAGAAGGTGAAGGTATTAAATATTTCCAACCGGATAGGTTTTGAGTAAAGTTAGTTTTCGCAGTGTTAAAATATCTAAATCTTTTATAAATTAAATTTGAAGTGGAGATATAAAGTTTTTACCGTTTTTTCTGATTTTAAAACAATTTATAACTTTGTTGTAAATTCTTAAATCGTTTTATTTCTCGGAAGCAATGGGAAAAATCTGGCAGTACCAAAATGAAGAGTAACATTTTTAGTATCTAGGTACTTATATCATTTCAATTTAAAATAGATATTTCACAAGCTTTTTTGTTGGATTAGAACCGTTTTAGATGCCAAAGAATTATACTGAAAATTGCTCCAAAAATTTTACACCTCTACTTTATAACCTATAAAATGTCTTGATTTTCTCTTGTTGCTCAGGTAACTAACGAATTCTCGTAAATGTGTTAGTGGCGCCTCTATATTTAAGTGAAATTTTTTTGACAGTATAAACTATACAGACGTATATATAAGATTTTTCTATGGTACAGACGTTTAAACTAGTCATTATTAAACTTTGTGAATGTCAGATTGGAATAATAATTTTTTCCAAATTATTGCGTGAAATTTTCAAGCTTAAATTATTCCAGGAGATTTTCTTTTCGGTACGAATTTTTTAAGAAAATTTTTAAAAGATTCTTGCGCAAAAAAATTCCGGAAATAATTTAAGCTTGAGTGGTATTCGGAAAATTTCACGCCATAATTTGGAAAAAAAATAATAAAATAATATAATAAATAATAAAATGTTTTTTTGTGCTTTGCGCGGTCAATTCCTACGAAAAATTTCGGAATAAAGTGTGCGAAAATTGGTGTATTGTTTTTCTTAACTGTCAATAATATTTTGTGATCTGTAACCTACAGAACAATAATATAATATGTTTATACCACTAAACATATTTAGTTTTGTATATGGAAACGTCATAAATTATTTCTCTCAGGTCAAAAATAAAAATAAAATGTATTAATTTAGAATGAAAATTACAAAAAATATTTTAATTTACTATAGTCTATATAAATATTGTGATAAAATTTTTACAAAAATTTGCACTTACAATATCACAAGCACTTAAATTATTTCCGGAAATTGTTTTGAGGGCACAAAAATTTTGAAAATATTTTTTTTAAATATTCGTACCCTAAAGAATATTTCCTGAAACAATTTAAGCTTGAGTGGTATTCGGTAAGAAAATTTCACCCCATAATTAAAAAAAATCTGACATCTGACACAAAGCTTATTAATTACTAGTTTAAAAATCTGTATCATAGAGAAATATTATATATTTTTATTTGTGTATGTACGTTGAGGTGTCAGCGTTCTCTATGGTGTCAGCTGTCAAAAAATTGCCACTTAAATCGAGGTGCCACGAAAATATTTTCGGAAAAGGCATGTTATTGTAGAGGTGTGAAATTTTCGGCATAATTATTTGCTGTGTAAAACGGCTTTTACACAATATATCGCTGGTATAAAAAGAATGCAATAATGATCCTAGATTGATCTTCGACGAATTACAAATCCTTAAAAATTATAAATTGTAATAAACAACTTATTTTAATTAAAACAAGCCTTCAAAAGTATTATTCTAACCACAATATTAAACTAAATGATCAAAGTGCTCACCGTTAACATTATCTCAATACCGAATTCCATAACAGATGGATTGGAAGAGGGGGGCCCAAATGATTGGCCAGCCTGGTATCTCGATTTAGCTTATTTAGATTTCTACTAGACACGACATGAAAGAAAGAATCACAGCGGCATTTCAATCTGTTGAAATGCTGAAAAATGTTAGTCAATTATTTGAACTTAGACTGCAGCATTGCATTGATGTTAACGGTGAACACTTTAAACATTTAGTTTAATATTATGTTTAGAATTATACTTTTGAAGACTTGTTTTATTTAAAATAAATTGTTAATTAAAACTTATTATATTTAAGGATTATTTGTTACATAAAACGTTTATTCCTTTCACATAATAGGTTAATAATTATGGTTTACAATAAATATTACAAAATAACTCTGTTTTCATAAATTTTGGGTATAGGGAATGCTTAAAAAAATTAAAGTTACATAATCAAAGATTCTATTTATGATATAAAATACAGTGTACCATTTGAAAGAAGAGAGAAAGTGAAAGGTTCAATTTATGGTCCACCCTGCATACAAAAGGGAAAATAATTAATATTTAATAGAATACTGTGATATTGTTTCATATTACGAAACTCTGTTAGACAAAATACTTTTTTTTTTCTTCAACGTTCAATAAGATACAGAGCGTTGATTTTCCTACGATTTTCACACAACCTTGTCCATAACTTCTAAAGGACTCTGTATAACGTATCAAAACCTTATATCAAAATCTTAAAAAAAATGTGAGCAGTCCGAATTTGGTATAATATACAGGGGTTCCCATTTAAAAAATAATATGTTTGGTTTGTAACGGAGTTGAACTCTGTATAGTTTAAAGAAATTTCAAAATATGGACCCTAAAGACATCTACTATTTTTGTTTATAACATTTTTTAATATCTTCTAAAACAACCCATATACCGAACTTTGTCATAAGGTTGGTTCACCCTGTAGATGATCCCTATTCAGTGCCAGAAGCAATTGGCATCAATAATAAAAATTGTATTCCTGCCGGAGCCCGGCTAAGACACTCTTCCCAAGGAGTTGTTCGACTCCAAGTTAATGAAGCTGATAGGAAAAAGAATAATTGTTTATTGAAATAAGTTATTAAATTAATCTGCAGTTTAAACGAAACTTGTACTTTGTGAACTAAACTTTAGTTTTTGGTTTTTACGGTGGGCTCGGTTAGTTCTCTAGGGCTAATTGCATCAGTGGTATTTGCATCAGGAAGACCTGCTTGCAAAGGCGATAAAGAGACCTTTAAAATGAGCTGTCACGTGACTTCGGTTTGTATTTAAACGTCGATGACGTAATTACGCCATCACTAATGACGTAATGTACAACACATCTATAGCAGTTAATGGCCATTCAAAAATTAAAATTGACTTGTTTTAAGATTTTTTTAAAGGTCTTCTGTTTCTGAAATAATGAATTTATTCCATACATTTGCATCATACTGTAGAAATATTAGAAAGCTTCCAGATACAAATACTTAATTAACGAATGCTCCTGCCTGTTATGTTCCAAATCACCAATAAAATATATTGTACCAACCCTTACTCTATGGAAGTCCGTTCAGTTAAGAATATTAAACCCACTTATGAACAAAACTATTTAAAAGTTACTTGTTTAATGTTCTTAAAAGGATAAACAAATGTCAATATTTCAAAAAGAAATTACTAAATATGTCCACACATGACTTGACTTGATTGCAAATCATTCTTACGATATATTGTAAAGCTAAATGACACAACCTGTGTAACGAAGATTAAAGGAAAATATGACGGACCTGCTAAATTGATTTTAGTGCAGACTTCTTTTTAAGTTTAGAAACTAATCCCAGGTTGCGTTGTAACAATTTTATTGAACGTTTTGTCTTCGTGTTACATATGTATGTATTATCTACAAAACATACTAATTATATCTCTGAAAATAATAAAATAATTAGTTGATTTGATGAGGTAAGGTGACTTCAAGCTCTTGAAAAATAATATTCCCTCATCTTCACTCCATTGCTGAACACAAAAATGTAAAGAAAAATTTATACTATTCTTCTATGGATCTTTAATAACGTAGATACGGTACGCACCTACCTACCAATGGATAACGAACATTTCATTCCAAACTCCAAACTAACCCAATTTTCGAATCCCCCTTTTATACATTCTTCCACACGAAAATATCTCCGAAGTGGGAATGAGAAAGTACAACGCGAATATGAAAAACTTTCCCCCCTTTCCAATAAATTCTAATAACAGAGACGTATATAGGTACGAAATAAGCAACTCAATATTTACTTTTTATGAACTGCCTAGAATTTAACTACCCAGTTTATTGAACAATAAATACTACGACAGTAAAAGATTCCCATGTTTCCTAGCAATATTATTGAGTCGAAAATAAATCTTATCGTTATCGCAGAAAATTCAATTACATATTTTTAGTATATGTCGTATTCGAATCTCAAAACTACGCATTGTGCAAATTTTGCCGTGATCAATTTTGTTATTATGCTGGTATTATCAAAAATGTTCTGTTATTTGAATACAAACAAAATTCGTTGAAAAAAACAACGTATAAATATGATGGCCAAACAAAATAATTATATTGTGCTTGTATGTTCCTAATAATTACTCCAATTACATAAACGCATTTAAAATTATACATTAACGAGTAGTTTTTTTTTAAACAGTAAAAATTATTTATTTTGTATTACATTAGTCCGGTTACAATTAATTATCAAGTAAATATAATTTGATAATTCAATTGTAGTTGCAGGTGCACCTAGTAAGCTGATAATAAAAGTATTCTAGTTTCATATGTTTTGGAATAAATAATAAATTTACTTTGGTTATTTTACTAATTTATAAATTTTTTTGATAAAAGCAGTTTCTGAGGATCCCCAAACATTAAAGAAAAGTTTGTCTCCGATGAATTGTTTTTACAGTTTATTTATTCATTTTACTTTTTTATTTAAAAATTTATTTATGGACTATTAGTAATTTACTTAATCATTCAATATACAGAAAACCAACTCAAACATAGAGCTATACCATGTCTTTTTAGGTTAGGTTAGGATAGGTTATGTAAGGTTAGGTTAGGTTAGGTTAGGTTAGGTTAGGTTAGGTTAGGTTAGGTTAGGTTAGGTTAGGTTAGGTTAGATTTCAAGTAAATGGTCGAATAACGTCTTTTCCACTGCGACCCGGTGTGTCCATGGGTCCATGGACTCGACTTGCAGACAAAAGTTTATTGATCTCTTTCGGCAGCTCCACAAAATATCCTCCTCTGTTTCATCCTCAGCCTGAGAGAATCTGCAGTCCACACTCTCTGTGTCGTATGGTTACTTTGTTACTTTCAATTTATCCATAAACCATGAAGTGGACTACTTCTTCCAGCGTCGTTTCTATTAATTTATTGATATGTGTCCTAGTTTAGTACTGAGAGGATATTTCCTTAGTGGTCCCTGTTTAATATGCTTATCAAGATTTTTTTTAGTAATTTCAACAGAAATTAGATGAGGCTAACTGGTCGAAAGGAATTACATAGGGCGCTAGCGTATAGCTACATATCCTACCTTGTTAATATAAACAACCCTCACAGTGGAACAGGCTTGGGATCTTATATTAGAGAAGGAAAAACAACATCCTTTCCTGGAAATTTATACGGATAGAAGTGGTTTTAGCCCCTTTTACAATCTCCGGTTTTAAAATTTCCTTTGATATTTTCCTACTTTCCTTCCTAGGTCGAGTCAACCGTCCTAGATATGAAGTTCGTCTCTGCGTCTAAATAATTGTTGATCTTTGAAAGTGGTTTTGAAACAAGATCTCGTGTTTCCAATTTAGATTCGGTATAGGTTCAATCCTGTTTCTAATCTTTTTATTATATTCTGTAAGAGTCCTTCCACATTTTTTCCCGTTCCCCAATGTCTTAATATCTTCTGGGTGTTCCTTGTAGTGTATTCATTTTAGTTTGTTAATTTGTTTGGGAAATTAAGCCTCATTCCTTTTTTATGTTTTTAATACAATATCTTATTTAAATTATATTAAGTCAAAAACAATATTTGGATAGTCTTGAAGAGAATTAAAGCGAATTAAGAATTAGGAGTCAATACACAGAGAAACATGGGAATGGAGTCACTGTTGAACTGCATGCATTGATTGCAGCATTGACGATTACGATACAATTAGGATTTATAGATAAAGCAATTGTTTCCTTTTATTCGATTATTGAGCTTGTAATCTTCTGTAACTATTGCTGTACAAAAGGAAGGGTCACAGTTTGTTAATTGTGAAAGATATTACCGACTGGACTGCATAGATACGACATAAATGTAACTTAAATATACTAAGTTATTGTAAAGATAAACCTGAAGTTTTTTCCTTGTTTTTCTATATTATTTCATAGCTATACTGATCTTAAAGGGAAATATATCCATAATAATCTCTTAGAGCTAATAGCATCTAGACTTTAATATTTTTTTTATCTTATTATTTCCATACTTGGTTAAGCCTTAGCCTTAATACTACTTACTCAACATTAGGTAGCTACAAACAACAAAAATGTAACTTCAATATGTCAATCTGACGATCCTAGATTTTAGTTTAAAAGAGCAATTTTTTCGATAAATAGTATGAGTTTTCTTAAAAAGTTCTATTTTTAATGTTCTTAGTAAACATTTACAATAAAAAAACCATTCAAATCAGGAAATCAACATGTAGGCTCTGTTAAGTTTTAAAGAACTATTAACTTCACTAAATAGTTTCAAATAGTTTTATAATATGCGGATGGTTTTCTGGTCTTATTATAAATGAAAATATTTACTCTGGATAAATAAGCTCTAATAGTAGATATCTTTATTACGGTATCCGCAGTACTACACAGTAAACATTACCGAAACAGAGAGTGCTGTGGAGTTGTTTATGTAATATGGATTTGTCATATTTGACTTAATTGTCATTAGTTGATATATTAATAGTACGCTGCAATTAAATTTGATTTAAAAATGCATCTAACAACGAAAGAAAAAGTGTTTTTGGTAGAGCATTAGTTTCGTTCACACGGAAAAGGTCGTAACGATGGTCCAAGCTTAGAACAGGTGTCAATAAAATATCAACAAAAATTTAATAAATCAGCTCCTAGTAAAAGTGTGATGTTAGCTGTTGTTGAAAAATTTGGTCGCACTGGTAGTGTATTGTGTCAACGTAAAGGTTCTTCAGGTTGTCGAAAAACAGTATGCACTAATGAAAATGAAGGACGTGTTTTTAACCAAGTTGTGCAATCACCTCAAAGAAGTCTTGTAAGAACTGCATGTAAACTTAACATTAGTGAAACGTCTTTACGTCGCATGTTCAAATCAATTGGTGTTTATCCATACCGTATTCAAGTTAGACAACGACTAAATGCTGCGGACAAACGTTCAAGAAAAATTTACTGTTGTCGCATGTTGAGTTTAATTTACGAAGATCCCGAATTTTTTAAAAACATACGGTTTTCAGACGAGAGTCACGTTCATCTTAGCGGCTATATTAATCGACAAACAACCAGATTCCTTGGATTTGAACGTCCTGATGTCATTGTAGAGAAACCACTCCACAGTCTTCGAGTTACCGTTTGGTGGTCGGTATCTGGTAATGGAATGATTGGTCCTTATTTCGTTGAAGAATCCACTTACTGTCAACCAAGAACGTTATAGAGAAAAAATTATTATACCTGTTGTGAGAGATCTTAATAACTTTTGCCGTGCACGAAATCTACAGTTTCGCACACAATGGTTTTAACAAGATGGTGCAATGAGCCATACAGCTATGCGCACCTTAGACTTACTCTGTTAGCATTTCGATAATAGAATAATTTCTCGGGGAACAGACTTCGAATATCCTTCTCATTCACCTGATCTGACGCCACCTGACGCATACATTTGGGACATAATGAAGGAAAAAATATTTCATTCGGAAAATCCGCCGGCGAATATTGCCGAACTACGGAAAAGAATACAAAATATTTTTCGGCAGTTCCATAAACCACTTTTTATAAATATGTTTATTGACTTACAAAATCGATATGAAGCTTGTTTGCGTCGAAATGGTGAACATTTTGAACACTTGCATTACAGAAATTAAAAATTAATTTTTATTTTTATTTGCGGTACTATTTATTTTGGCGGATACTGTATTAACCTATTAAAATATGTTGCACGATCATTTAGGATCAATTAACAATATATCTTTTGTAATGCAGGTTTATATTATAAACGTCATTGTGATTATTTCCCATTATACAAATCGCGACCTTTTGTTTTTAAATACTTTAATTTTTACCCTTTTACAATTTTTATCTTTATTGCAATACCTTCTGGCTCCTCTTTCTCAATTCGACGCATGTTTAAGGGTATGTGTTTAGGATTTTCTATTCAATATGTCGTGACATTTGTTGCCGATTTTTATTCTTCGCCCGATTTCTTATCGGAAAATGAAATTAAGGAAATGATGTTTTTTGAAATACCCACGATCTATTTTTGCTTGCGTTTAAAGATAAATAACATTCATAAAAAGAACTGTTCAGAATATTTTTTTAATGTAGTTTAAAAGTTTAAAAAATCTCTTCATATTTCGTTAAGAAAAAGTACAGGTACCATCTCTAGCAATTTATGTGAGTGCATTTTACCAACCCTTACTTTCTGGACGTTATTTATATTGAAAATACTAAATAAATAACTTCGCTTAATAACTAAGTATGTATTATTTTGATATAAAACGAAGACCCTAAGCAAAGCAAAACTTATTATTAAATATTTATCTGCTCATTTGAAACTTATAATTGCTGATCGGCTAGATGTCTTTCCATTTCAGTTCTTCAGAAAAATGTAAATTTTGGTTCTCGTGAGTTGGTGTATTCAAGTAGGTGTATTGTAAAATTTGACTTCCGCTTGTTGCAATCTATAAAGGCTGTCCCCTTCACCTAGAAGTTTATGAACTAAATTTGGTATACAGGGGTTTTCGATACTTCTGAATTTAAGTAAAATGTTTTTTAATATATAGCACTTCCAGTTATACTGAAAATTAACATTAAATTTTCTTTTTTAAATGGAAAACTACATTTTTTTCTTTTCTTTTGGTTAGACGATTAAATTTAAGGGTCACTTTATGTAGAGTACCAGGTACCTACAATTTACAGTTTTAGAGACAATTTTTTTTAAATTCCAAAAAGTCACTTAAAATGATAAGTATATCAATTAATTAATTGATAAAATTAAAAAATTATTACATAATTTTGCACCTCATGGCCTAAATTATAAGTAAGGGAATTAGGTTTTTTTGAGTATCAAAATTTGGATTTCCTTCCTTTTAATTCTATTCTTTATTAGTTTAATGCACAACATAAAATGATATACTTTCTTTGTCATTCTTAATAAATTTGTTACAATAAATACTAAACACAACTTAATACAAATATCATAACGAGAAAGGTCTAATGCACTTTATTCGATATAGACAAATAATAAAATTTATTTGTATTTAATTGTGTTTAGTATTTATTGTAAAATATGTATTAAAACATAAGAAAGTATTTTATTTTATGCTGTGTAATAAATAAAATGTAGAAAATGAAACAAAAATCAACAATAATGAAGAAAGGAAATCGTAATTACAATTTTTTTACCCAAAAAAAAACTAATTTCTGCCATATCTTACAAAACGCATAAAAATTGATATAGGAAAGTAAATACAAACCCATCTAATTTTTCTATGAGGAATCAATTAAAATTATAAAAAATGGGGGTTGCAGTTTCAAAAACAAAAGAAGAAATTGTCGTTGACACCACCCTGTATAATGAATTTCTTATTTAAACACTATAACTCATTTAGGTCATTAGGTGCAAAATTATTTGCACCTAATGCACCTTATTTTATTAATTAATTAATTGAAATAGTTAACATTTTGATAAGCATCTTTTTGGCTTTTAAAAAAAAAATTTCTAAAACTGTGAATTTAAGATACCTAGTATTTTTAATTTAAGTGGCCCTTAAACTAAATCGTATAACCAAAAAAATGATATAAATGTAGTATTCCATTGAAGTTGGCGTGAATTTCCGGTATATCCGGAACTGTTATAAATTTAAAAATATTTTATTTGAATTCAGAAGTATCGACTACCCCTGTATACCAAATTTCATTCGTCTATAATTATTCGTTCTTCATAAACTCTCTTTACATACGACAAATAAATAGTAAATAATTATTCTTTTTGTTGTATTGTTTTGACTAATAGTAATAGTATTAAAGAAAATTAAATAAACTAAACAAAGTACAGATTTAAAATTTGCCGATAAAACAGTTTCTCAACATAGTATTTTAAATATCTAAATATCGAGAAAACCGCAAAAGTGAAAAATGAAAACCGCGACAAATAACAACTAAGACATATTACCGGGAACACAATTAGGGAAAGAAGGCTGAAAGAGAGAAAAGTAAGGTTGAGAAGACATTACTAGCGAGACAGTTCGCAAAAAATTGCTTTTTGAGCGCGCCTGATGAAGTCTAGTTGATCTCGTGCTCGGTAGCTGGCGCGCCCGATTTACAAACGAATTACAAAAAAAACGAAGTTCTCTCTTATGAAAGAAAATAATTTTGTGAGGATTTTTCCCCAAAAAGAACCGATGACGTGAGGGAGAAAATTCTTTACAGTCTCGTTAATGATAAAAGGAAGTTAGTTGAAGTGACTTAATATAAAACCACTTTTGCACAAAAATAATATTTTTAGAGATGTTTGTCCTGAACAAAATATATATTTATGGTGTGAAATTAAACTACTAAAATTTTTATGATTAATGTAAAGGTTAACAAAATATAATAAAATGTGTACGTGAGGTTAAATCTAGCGGTTTCGATAATTATCGCAATTCTTTGCAGGCATTTGCATGAAAAACTGTACTAAAGTCATTTCTGCATTAATCAAAAAGTAATGATTATGTTTTAAATTCGAGTGTACTACTTTGCCCTCCTTTTCTCTACAAAAACAGTTTTATTATTTGGCAGATAGTATCTTCCTTATCAAACTTATATTACAGCGGGTTAGAGTCACAAGATAGAATATTTTTAAGCTAAAGGCGATCCACTGCCGAATGAACCCGATAATACATTTTGAATTCGGAGCTGATTTTATTAAAGGTGGATAGAAATATTTAATATTAAATTTAATGTATAATTAATAAATATATAATATAATATAATATAACATCTTTGGAATAGGAGTCTATTCTGTAACCATTCCGTTAAACTTTTAAAGAATACCGTTAGAACAATTCGTTAAAATTGTATTATTTAGAGACATGTTAAAACAAAGCTTTAAAAAATAAAGGAGTGTTAAAATGGTGTATTTTGATATTGTTAGAGTAATTTTAAAAGATAATAGTGTTGAAGAAGAAACAGTAGATTAAGATGATCACAATAAGGATAATATTATTCATAGAAAAAATAATTAGCAAAATATTTATTTAAAAACATTACTAGATTTTAAAACAAACAACCATAAAATTCCTGACAGAAAAACAAAAACACTGATCTGAAAGTAAGAATATGAGTAACACTATTTTTGTCTCTTTTTTACTTATTTTTAGCCAATTGGCTTCTCTTGATACATTTTCAACAGGGAGAGGCAAGGTTACTTTTTCCAATGGAGGTGCTTCCTTGAGTCCTTGATATAATATTAAATGAATAAATATTAATTAGTTTTAAAAAAGAGTTTAAAAATTACTAGGTATGAATATTTTTTAATAGGTACCTACTTACTATGTTTGCAGTCTCATTGTGTATAGGTGCATTGCCAGCTTCATTATTTGAAGGTGTATTATGGGTCTCATTATAAGTAGGTATAGTTTCAGACTCCATATTTATAAATATAATCTGTCTGGTATTTCTTCATCTGAATTATTTAAATTTTGAGAGATTGCAGCCTTCCCTAAATCTACTCCTTCTGCACTAATAGTTAAAATAAGGGCCAGTAATCTTTCTTCTAAGTCAAAGATTTACTGGACCTCCTCCTCCTGTGCCTTGGGGACCATATTTGATGTCCCTTGTTCGTCTTTTAATATTTGCCTTCTTTCACTAAAATAATATTTAACTTATAAATTGGTCCTTAAAATTATTATAGTATTTTATATAATGATAGCCATTAACACAGATAGCTTATTTTTTTTTAAATTTAAAAATCTGTTTTTTAGTGTGATGTATTTCATTATAATACAGATTTTTCGCCTTGATTAAGTGTAATATAAAACAGAAGTATAGTGTTTTTTTTAATACCGTTTTATAGTTTTAGGTGAACACAGACCATTTAATTTCGTTGTAATTCATCTCCACTGTTCATTTAATTTAAATAAATCCATAGATTTTATTTTGCTGCCCATTCTTTTCTATTAGGAAATATTCTTTTTGTTATCTTGATATTCTTTAAGCTCTAGACCCATTCAATTAATTGGTTGAACACAAAAATATTAAAATAAACCACAAATTTAACTATATTTCACTATTATAGGTTGGAATTTTTTTTATTGACAAAGCTAACTTAAAATTACATATTTTTAACGGTCCTCTAAAAACTGTGCCTGCAGAATATATATTCCGATATTATTATTTAATTTTAATGACCTTTAAAATTTAACGGAATAGTTACAGAATAGACCCCATAATCGGCATTAAAATCATTTAAAACACAAAATAAGGACATTCAAATACTACAGATATGTGACACAAAACAAAGTTTATCAGCATGATATAGTTTTTTTCTGGTTTTTCTATATTACTACACAGTTATTCGGATCTTAGAGGGTAGTACATACATCCAGGATAATACCTTAGGGCTAATCAAATCTAGGATTTAATATTGTTACGTCTTAATACTTCCATACTTGGTTTAACCTTAACACTACTTAATCAATATTAGGCAGTAACAAATAAACAAAATTTAACTTCAATATGTCAATCTGATATGGTAATTTTAGCGAAAAAGCTGTAATTGCATTTTAAAAACCTATTTTTTAAATAAAAATGGGAAGTTTCTTTCAACCGGTTAGTTGTTTATCATTCTTAGTAATTAGGACTTCTCCAGAGTAAGGGTAAGTACAATAAATTTGATGATGTTTCACTTTGAAAGAAACATATTTCTTATCTGGATAGATATTGTTAATAACAAAATAGGCAGCGAAGGGGAGAAAAGCCTTCTAGTTTAAAATTTTAGTCACATTATTGTTTGGCATAAATAATGGTAAAGTTTTTTAGAAGATAAATATTTATTCTTGACCGCATTGACGACCAAATAAGCCCTTCGTAGGCATATTTATTATACAGTATTGTAAATTTATCAAAATCAGTAAATCCTTCAATTTTAAGACTGCGATAAAAAAGATTAGAACTTAAACTGAGCCTTAAGGGGTACATCTGTTTAAAGTTAAATTGCTGAAATAATTTCTTATTGGCGTTTACTCCCTACATTCTATTTTTTAGGAAATGTTTACAGAACCCCACAAATGCCATACAATTTTAGTTTACTTAATGGAATATTCGGATTAACAGAATTAAAGGATTAAAGTCGAATAGAATTGATCATCACTGCATCACCAGAGTATTTTTTTTTTTCGTAGAAAGTTGCATTCAAATAATTTTAACTATTTTCCAATTTGATATATTGATTGCATATTAGGAATATCTTAATGATAGGGATATGGAATTTACTCAAATAAGTACAATATACATAATTTTACCACGAAAAGGTAGTTTCCATAGTAAGAATAATTAAAACTACAATATTTTCTTTAATGAACAAGAGATTAATTTTTTATGGTTAGGTTAGATTAATTTTTTATGTAGATAATACAATGTAATTCAATATTTCACCTTCAAGTCACGTGACAAACAAGAATTTTCACTGTCAAGTACTACAAGTTGATATTTGGATAATATTTTTATTGTAATTTTGGTAAAAAGTCTTCGAAATTTGCTCAATAATCGTTTTAAATAAATTTTTAAAGGTTTTTCCATAATGGAAAATGGATATATTAAGAATTTATTGCTTAATGGTGGCTAATTTCTTCGCAACAAACAGTTTGTGCTCTGCATGTGAAGACCTCCATGTTAAATAATATACTTAATAGTAATCGTAAGTATTTACAAAAAAATATTATGATTTTGAGGTTATGTTTTATCTTAAAAAAATTGCTTCATTTCTTTTTAGTTCCTCAAGGCAGTCATATTAAAAATTGTCTTAATACAAGGAAATCTAACAAATTAATATTATTAAACTTACATCAAAATAATCCTCACGGGCTAGTTGAAGCCACATTTTCCGGATCGTTTTTGTACCTACGTGGAACGAATAAATAGTTTTTTATATTTTGCACTTATAAAAATCTTCATTATAAAACGCATTTGCGTATCGTAATGTAACTTTTACGTACGCAAATTTTTGTTTTAAATGGTTGGCGACATGAGTGAAGTATCTAATGACAAGACTATTGACAATGACATTTGTGGTTAATAGCAATTTATTAATTTTATATTGTTCTTTAAAAAAGTATTTGTGAATATGAATATCATCTTTTACTTATTAAATATATTATTATTGGTATATTATTCATTTTAAAATATTTTAAAACATTAACATTTCATAATTTAAATGTCAAAACTGTCAAATGTTATAAATTACACAGTGCTACCGACATACTTTTTAAAATCAAAATTATCGTAATTTTCATAAAAATAATAAATTAATTTAAAAAATGATAAAATGGCAAAATATTAAAAATATTATAAACAACTTGTTTCATATGTCTGTTGTGACACTTGAACTCGTGTCATAACAGAATTCCATATGAAATGCGTTGTTTAATATACTATTTCAGGTGTTTTAGTAGTGGTACTGTCACACTGCGGCACCACACAGCATTTATTATATGTAGAATCCATCTTATTGACACATAATTACGAAATAACTTTCTAGTACATACAACTTCGATAATGTTTAGGAACAAGTGACGTCACAGTGGGCGTTTGACAGGAATCCACGTTTTGGCACGAAATTTAAAATGGAATTTTAAATAACTTATTTTATAGTTATAAGTTGCAATAAAAAAATAATACATAGTTTGGGCTATATTTGTTACTTAGGCATGGTTTTAAACACTGTCCCAAAAATATACAGCCCGTAAATTATTAAAAATATTGAGATTGGGTTAAATTTTTAAAATTCTATTTTAAATTCTGCTGAATTTATTGCGTTCCAGAATCATTTGCAATTTTAATTTCTTAATAATTGTATTTCGCAAAAATAACGCATCACAAGATTGATGACACACAACTTGCGATGAGCCTATTATAAATGTACTGTCGTCTACGTCAGACCAAACTAAAGAATGTGTGTGTGGCGCAGAGAATGATTGATTGTATGAGAAGTGAAA
The DNA here is from genome assembly GCA_035357415.1 of Ophraella communa. Classification (NCBI taxonomy): domain Eukaryota; kingdom Metazoa; phylum Arthropoda; class Insecta; order Coleoptera; family Chrysomelidae; genus Ophraella; species Ophraella communa. The sequence continues at coordinate 14,928,653 of CM068995.1, read as the reverse complement.
CCATTTCCGAAGGTGTCCGGTATATACTAATCAGTTAAGAGACAAACAAAAATGAAACTCCAAAAGATGGATATTTTAGAGAATTTTTATGGTAATCCAAATTTGTTTTATAAATTGTTTACTTGAAATTACAGATTGATTGGGGTTTTGAAGGTATTGTTTGTCTAAAAATAAAAAATAAAAGTTAGAAAATAGTGTTCAATGTAAAAATTTACTAAAGGTATAACTGAACCTAAAAACTAAATGTAAAAACTACTGTAGTATATTGTTTGCCTTGTTCTGTTTTCGACCAAAAATAAATAGTTAAAATTTTCCAAAGATTAAAAAAACGTTTTTCATTGCGTAATAGTGATACAAGGTTATATCCTGAAAGATGTGAATTTGCTATACATTCAATAACTAATGACCATCTTATCGATTATGCTTTTGTTAGTATTTGAGATATACAAATTAACAATAAAAAAACACTTTTTTTGGAAATGGCATCTATTTTATTTTTTAAATGACATTTTCGAAGCTTAATTCAAAATTATAAGAATGTAAATTAAACAGAAACAATATCATATAGCAATATATAGCAACAAAGAAAACTGTTGAAAAATGGACATTTAGAAACATTAAAAGACATGCTTAATAATAAAAATTTCAAATAAATGATAAATTAATTTCAAATACTTTATTTAAATTGTAACGCTTTGTTTAAGATTTGCACCAAGTAAAATGTACAAGTTAAAACAAATAATAAATGGAGAATGAAGTTATAGCGTAAAAGAGAAAACTTTAATATTTCATAATGAAGTAAAAATAAATTAACCACTAAAAGCATTTCTCTTTTACTGGAAGTCTTATTAAGGTCATATAGATATAAAGCGAAATTAAAAGACTAGTTTTAATAAAGCTTAAAGGAAAAAGGGAATCTATTTCAAAGAAAACAGAGGCGTTCTTAGGTTAGCTTTGAATAAAATCATGCGGTTACTTCTGGAATATGTAATTGTATTTGAAACTATTAAATACACAAATGTAATGAAGGATATACATGTTAATAATAAAGGCAACATTTTACATAAGTACTGTTTTTACCAGCTGTCATCAAAATTATTATTTTAATCATAGGTACACGTGTAAATATTCTCTTTATACAATATTTTAATTATAATTTTTTATAGTTTCTTTCATAAAAAAATAGTTCATAGTACAAAACCAAGAGTATAAATCTGATCAACTACCTTTTGTTTCTTATTAATATAATGTATAAAATATCGACCATCCATTTTGCACTACTTAGATTTTTGAGAAGAAACTCGCCGTTAACCAGGAGGTACCTACCTAATATGTTGTATGTAGACTTGAGAAAAGCTGGGAAGTGTGGTGGGTTTGATGGAAAGGGTTTGGGAGGGCAAATGGAGAAACAAGACTAGCATTACTATTGTTATTCGATGTGGGAACGTTTAATAGTGTTGTTGAGGCTGGGAGTGGGTGAGGGGTTGGTTAATTTGATTGAAGATTACCTAACGGCTCGATTTGTAGTCGATTTAAGGGGGAGGAAATACAGAAAGTGGTGGGAGTGCCCCAGGGGTAGGAACTGGAACCGACTATCTGGAAGTGTGTGTTTCATGAGGTCTGTGTATGCGGATGATGTGTGTCTAATGTGTATGGCAAAGGAAGAGCCAGAAATAGATAGAAAGGCAGAGAGAGGAAGATAGAGCAATCCGGATTGAAAGTAGTGGAAACGGTGGGATTGCTAGTAAAGGGATGAAGTAAGAAAAAGGAGGTGGGAGTAATAGTGAAGGGTAAGAAACTTCGTATGAAGGAGGCGGTTAAATACATAGTTGAGTGGTTGGATAACCAAGCATGCCTTTCGCCAACTTTATTTAAAATCTATCTCGTAAAACCCCTCCAACTTTGGAAACTTAAATGCAAAAACGTGGCCTATTAAAGAGAATACAATATCCACATTGTCATTTCAGGCGACCAACTTGTACTAGTCCAAGAATACGATATTATCGAATTTATGACAGGGAAATGAATTTAGGAGTACAAAAAGGGGATATTGGAAATAAATATAAAAAAGACCGAGTATATTTGTATCGGTGGGACACGGCAGGACCTTGTATTGAACAATAGAATAGAAAATTCAAGATTGGAAAGGGTAACCAATAGCAGAATAAGAGAAATAATGATGGTGAAACATATAATAGTAGATGATACTACCAAACAACTTAGATGGTACGTTCATGTGCAAAAAACGTCAGAAGAACGACTACCGAAACAATTACTAACTTTGACCCCTCGTAGAAGACGAAAATGAGGAACATCCCGACTTATTTGGGGAAATGGTATAAATCGGGAAATGAGAGAAAGAGAATTGGCTGGAAAACTTCGTCGGACTGAAATGAATGTTGACTAGGTATCGGAAGACGTGGGAAAGGTTTTAAAACCGATATGTATATATAAATTAATAAAAAATGTACTAAATAATTATTCTAACAATATAAATACATATGATCAAAATAATAAAGAATTAGAAATTTCACCTAAATTAACTAGAATTTTTAAACCATTAAATAATATTAAAATTATTATTAATTATTTTTAAAACATGTCCTACTATAAATAAAATTTTCAGCAAAGTAAAAGATACAACTTCAATTTTAAAATTATCTACTGTAGTATATAGTATGCCTTGTTCTGTTTGCGACCAATACATAGGCTAAACTGTCCAAAGATTAAAACAACGTTTTTCATTGCGTAATAGTGATAAAAGGTTATATCCCGAAAGATGTGAATTGGCTAAACATTCAATACCTTATGACCATCTTATCATTATCCTTCTGTTAGAATTTTAGATATACAAATTAACAATAAAAAAACATTTTTTTTGGAAATGGCATCTATTTTCTTTTTTAAATGACATTTTCGAAGCTTAATTCAAAATTATAATAAAACCTTATTTTTTTATCATAAAACAGTAAAATATTTATGTTCATTTGTTTGGAGTTGGCATCACAGTGAATTCAATATAAATCCAAATCCTTCAAATACCAAGCAAGGGTGGTCATGAAAAAGAATTAAAAGTAGTATACATTTCTATTGAAACATAGTAATAGTTGTTATTTCCCAAGGAATCCACCCTGTAATTAGGGATTAACCAACCAAAATACAATAGAAACCCTAGATAATATTGTCACAACAGGTAGCTGAATAGATCCCATGACCGTATAACCATGGAAGTTTTTTTAAAGCATATTTCAAATTAAAATAAAAATATGCTAGATATAAAAAAGTAAGAACTAAATATAAATTTGTGCAACAAGCACTTACTCCTTTGTCGGCTTCCATGTCGTCGTATTCATGCAACGATGATTCAGATTCGTTGCCTGGTCCGATAGGAATTACAATCGGTTCGAACAGTTCTTCAATATTAACACTCCACAATCGTTCTTATTCCCTCTTCACATGGTTTATGTCATTGGTCCAATTTTCCCTTGTTACGTTTCCAAAGGAATTGTATTGTTTCTTATTACCTCACCTTTTACCTATGCCCATAATAATTCTATGGGGTAAAATTGACAGTTATTCTTTTTTCATTCGCCATTTCGTCAATTACATATCTTTTATATTGTAATTTTTTGTGCTTTGAAATTTGCAGTCATTCCGTTTTCAGCATGGTGTCGTCAAAAGAAATATTCTTGCTCAGGAGGCACTTTTTAATATCTCCTTTTTTCGATGACGTCGTTGGTAACTTTTCTACCTGTTTTGAATGATAACTGGCGTTATCTAAGACAACCACTGCAGCACTGGGCAAAAAGTCCAATAGATGGGAAAAATAATCTTTAAAAACATTAGAGTTAATTTCCTCATGGTAATCTTTGGTTGCCTAAAGTCTAATAACCCAAATTAAAATTTAAATTAGTTTTTTATGTTTACCAATTTTTTAACACAAATATAGTTTATACTCGCACTTATTGCTTGAAAATGAAATAAATACATTTCGAAAGCTTGGAATACAAGTAAAAGAGTTTTCTTGAAAACATTGCAATTTACCCAATTAATTATGGTATATATGCTACATAGATAAAATTTACTCTATTAACCCTTACTTTATGAAAGTCTATTTTACTTATACAATGAAACGTTTGAACAAAACAAGTTTATTTCAGAAAATTGGCTTTTTAATTCAATTTTCATTTTTGTAGATAGATCTGACGATGTTGGTCTATCAAAACAGCTGTTTTTGAATTAAAAAACCTATTTCTTGTTCTGGTGGATAATCTTTATACACATTGCCTATTTAATTTTTACAAAAAAGTTTTTTTTTATTCATAAAATAATTAAAACTCTTATAATATTTTAATTGTGGGAAACGCCTCTGTCATACTAGATTTCAACGGACACATCAGAATAAGCAGAATAGATCCCGTAACTGAATTCCATAGAAAAAGAGACGACTACTACACCATCGTCAAGCTCGAATGCACTAATATCATTAGAGATAGTACACTTTCAGTTAATAGGGGTTGCGAGGAAACGCGCGTTTTATAATGGACTTTACTGATGGTCCGCTCGACCATGTTCGCCGAAATCATCTTAGACATTATAATAATAGGTTTAAAAGCATTTTTTGACTTTGCGCAGTTGGTACTGATAAACCAGTTACAACAGCAAATGAATGCTAAAAGCCAAGTGGGAAGAATTTAACAAAATTATACACTTAGCGATCTTTTAGCAAAAACTAATTGCGTAGGCCTCTCAGTTTCTGCTAAATATCTCACAATTGTTTAATTAAAGCATTCGTTTTGTTTTGCCATTCTGTGCAATAAGTGCTTGAAAATACATTTTGGTCGGCGTACATATTTTGTTAACAAAACAACTAGAATACATTTACTAATGGATATACAAATTGTAAAGTATATTATTATGTTAGAGAAATGTTAATTTTAAAACTGGTTTTGTTTTTGAGCTAAACATGTTTTAAATGGAAATTTATTAAAAGTAATAACACAAACAATGTAGGTATACAGTATGGAAAAGCCAAATGAAATAAATTCATTATTTTGGTTACGGTACATATTTAAAAAAAAATTCCCAAAAATTTCAAATATAAATCAGGCTCGTGATATATCGTTTGAAAGTTTTCTTCATTCTCTATCCAAAAATGTTATTGCTTTTAAATGTAGTGCAAAAATTAACAAAAAATAAAATCATCTTATTATTGTAAAATGAAGTGAAATTGTGCCACATTTTAAGGTTTTCTTAAAGTACTAAAAAAATAGTAGTATTTCTATAGTATGTACAAAAAGTACGAGGAGTAATAAACCCTAATTAAGTATGCAAAACCTTTACAGGGAGCACCATGAAATTTTTGATAAATCTCTTACTTTAAATAACATTTCTTCCGTAAATCTAAAAACCAGGTAGATCGACCCCGTATTTGTTTCAGTTGTAGCAAAGTTTAGGGTTTCTTCATTGTTAAAAGATTAGCAGATAAGCAATAACGCAATGCAGTGGTGTGTATTTTGGGAAAAAAATACGTTTTAAATTATAATATAATAAAAAATGAAAAGAAATAATTATTGGAATACATTTATTACTTACATTTTATTCTATATCCGACTCGGAAGAGAAAGAATCGTTGTTGACATTAATAATAATAATTGGGTCGATTAAATCATCACAAATATTGTCAATTTTCCACATATTTGCCTCTACTTTGATAACATACTCGAGACAGTTTGTCCAATTTTCCTTACTAACATGACTTACAGCACTCTCAAACAATTTCACAACATCGTTTATTTTAACAGTAGTATTTTTTTCCAACTTCCCCCCTAAACCTGAGTCCATATTAATTCTATGGGATTAAATTCACAATTATAAGGGGGAAGTCGAAGAACTGATATATGACGAGAAGAAGCCATTTCTTTTACAATGTAGGTTTTGTATTTATTCTTGTTCATTTTTGCAATTCTGTAAAGTTCCTTCCTTAGTGGATCTTTTGGAAACTTAATATTTTTCGAAATAAGCCACTCCAAAAGCTCTGCTTTACTCCAACGACTTGTAGGCAATGCTTCTCGTAACCGTGAATGGTAACTTGCGTTGTCCATAACAATAAAAGCCCCTTTTGAAATCAGATCCAACATTTGAACAAACCATTCCTCGAAGACATCCCCATTCATATCTTCGTGATAGTCCCCCGTGCGTTTTGAAATAAAAGTTAATAATCCATCATCAACAAAACCTTCAGAACTTCCAATATGGACAATGATAAGTCTTTTTCCTTTTCCAGATGGTAGCTGCAAACCTAACGATAAACCTTCCACGAATGCCTGCCTTCCGCTTTTAATGTTTTCATCTTGCCAAAATTTGGAAACTGTATATCCAGCTTCTTACAAAAAGAACAAAAATATATAAAATAATTATTGTTTCAGAATGGTTTGTTTTCTATTATGAATAAACTGTGTTGCCTTTCTTCATCAAACTTACTAAAATGTATGTACCTCTATTACTTTTTTTTATTAAAATTAGTACATCCCGTTACCTCTGACCTAAATCGTATATTCTTTAGCATAGCTGCGGCTCATTCGTTCAATACAAAATGTACCTTACGGTATACCCACTTAAAATATATTTTGGTACGTCTACTTAAATGAATGATTTATTACTCCTTGTCCTTTCTATATAGACTATAATTACGTACATGGAATAAATAAAAGGTAGTATACTTTCTGTGTGTAATATTGTTTCAGAATTTTAATTAAAGTTAACTTAAATGTCAATCTGACTATGCTAATCAGCGAAACGGCCGTCATTTAGGTTAAAAAAGTAATTTTTTAAATAAATAGTGGAAGTTTTGTTAAAACGAAGAGTTTTTTATTATTCTTAACAATTACAACTGTTTCCAATTACATTCTTCATGTCGTTGTTATCCAGTCTGTTGTGAGGCGGGTTCTGTGTACCTACAAACAAAATTTTATCATTAATTAGTATTGGTTTATGTTTGATTAATGTGTCTAATTTAATGATAAATTTAAATTATTAGTTATTTTTGTAACCAGTACTAGTAACCTGCCTCCAGAGTCATCCCTATCCTCCCGATGAAAAAGGTAATTCGTTAAATTCGTAAAATGGTCTGTCAGTTTCAGCATTATCTCGGCTAGAAATATTAAGTCCGGTTTATTCTTATTAATAAAGAATTTAAGTTGCACTTTCTTCTACTTAATGCCTGAAATATTAAAATTATTACGTTTAAAATAGATTTGAACTATAACCTTGTTTCAATATTCGCCATTTAAAAATTGTACTTATCTATAACTTGTATAAATCGATTTAATTTCGATTTGCCTGCTGAGTGTTTTGGCTTGGCCAAAAATTCTAAACCTTTTAAGAAAACTGGACAAATTGTTGAATTGGTAGGGTATGTTCTGCACAGTTAGCGTATTTTGCTGGTGTGTTTGGATATTTTGTGCAAATCACAGGTCTCACTGCACATTTAAGCCATTACGGAACCTCCAAAATTTGAGGTTGCATGTCCCTAAAGCTGGCAGTTAGGGCATTAAATTATGGGCAGTTGTTGCCTTCTAAGCTCCCATGTAACCTTAATTGATTCGATAATTCTTCCTTGTCTCTTGATAAAGTTCAGTTTGACGTATTAGACAAGTTCAACGACTATTTCGCCCCATGATTAAACATCTTCGTCTGTTATTTACAAAATATCGTACATGTTATCAAACTTGTTTTGTTTTAATATGATGTTCTCTATCTACTATGCAGTTATTAACTATATGACCGCGAAATATAACCTTTATTTATATGCTTAGTGTTTTTTTGGGTTTGATTTATATTATTTTATATTGAATAACTTAATAAATGAAGAAATCCTTAAAGAGATTAAAAAAGTCAGGTAAGCAATTAAAGTACTTCTTTTTCCAATAGATATTTTAATTTATGTTTACATAAAGGAAAAAATTAATTTAGAAATAGCTAAGGGATTGTTGTAATGCATTTAATAAATCGAAAGAGAGAATACTCTTGCACTTTTAGAATTAATTAATATGAACTTACATAAATACAATTGATTGTTCACTGGACTATAATTGAGTCTTTTTAATTATGCTACAAGATTTTTAATGAACGTCTTTACACCCGAGGGTATAAAAAGCAGGCGTAATCATTATGGTGGTATTTTACGAGATTGTTTAAATGAATACTAATTTTTTTTTATAAAAAGCTCTAATGTATTACTTCGTTATGTTTAATTTGCAAATAATAAAGTACTAAGCTGCAAAAAGTGTACCTTTTTTGTTTCTTAACAAAGAACGGCAGTAAAAAAACTTTCCCCAGGACAGGGATGCAAACGCCAGTACTGAGGCAAGCTTGAAGGTTTGTAAAACAATCAACTTAAGAGCATGAAGGGTCTCCTCGAACAAAAAAAACACAAAACTGATGTAATATTTTTATAGGGCATTACTTTGTCAAGTATCATCAAAAACAGAGACCTCTTGTTTCTGTAAAAGCACCAAGAAAGCGGCTGAAACTTTCTCTGAAAACCAGCTTAACTTTTAATTGGCATTCTAGAGCTTATGCAGATATCAAAGTTTTCAGTTGATTCACTTACTTATATAGCTTGTAGAACCCAAGGGTAGCTTTTTTAATATACAGTTTTATTGAAAATGTGTAATAACCTATTATTTTCACAATGACCTTTTTGACAACCATGGATTTTTGTAATTACCGACAGTGTGTCCACGGATGGAATATCCTGTAGGTGAAAAATGTTTAAATATTAGTTTTAGAGAAAAATGTAATTTTTGATAAAAAAATTAGCGTGTTCTAAAACCCCAACAAATGAAATAAAATTCAAGTTTTTCAAAACCCGTATCATTTTATACAGAGTTTTATGAAAATCCTGTGAAATTTTGCACCAAGTTCGAAAAGAATGTATTAATATAGTGAGTGCCGTTACGACGTACCCAGTAACTGTCATCTATTATAATTAATTTTCAAATTGTCATTCTTTAATAAATACGTGACAACTATGTTAACTCTTCAACAGAGTATATCTTGTGTTATGGTATTGGTACTAGTATCCAATTGAAAAATTTTACGTAAAATATCCAGATGTGCTAATAACGCGGTGTGAATTAAAAAGAATATATACCTAAAGAAGCTGGATAAAACAGGATCTGTTGAAGACAAAAAGAAATTAAAAAAGGTTTACTTTTAGGAGGATGACGCAGCTGGTATACTAGCTATGCTTCGTTAATTAACATATACGTTAGATCAGTCCTAGAATATGATTTCACAATTTGGTTTCTCTACTACTCTGTACATGTCCGCAGGCTGGAAGCCGTACAAAATCTTTTTTTGAGAACTTGCGCATGTAGACTAGGGAATGTTCAGGGTATGTATAACTATATAACTATCTTGGAAAGAGTGAACCTAGAAACCTTAGAATTTCGGAGATGCACTAACGATTTGTTTGTTATTACTACATAAAATAATATCTGGTAACGTTAACTGCGCTGAACTTCTTATGTTGATTCCCTTTCGAGTCCCTACCAGGAACACTCGAAATGACTCGCTCTTTGAGGTTCCGCTGCATCGGACTAAGTATGGATTTTTTAATCCTATATCACGAATGATGCGCCTTTGCAATTTAATCAAGTGTGATATTTGTGGTAGGTCAGTTTCTTTCCTAAAGGCACAGTTATTAAAATTGCACCCAACGTTAAATATGTAGAGATTTATATTTTACTTATGTAAAATGTTTGTTTGTTTTAAAGTTAGATTTAGTATCTTTTTATGTATCTTTATTGTTTTATAAAAAGTTTTATCCCGTATAAATAAATCAATAAAATAATTTCATTTCATTTAATGGGGGTCAGAACAAGCATATTATATCATTTTATCAAAATCACATTTTTCACCAGAATACTCCATCTGTAGTAACGCTGTACAAAATAATTAATAGTAAACTCAACTTCCTGAAAGAAGTTAACATTATAGAAAAATATTTTAAAGAATTTATTTTGTTTCTAAATTAGTTTTTTTTAAAACAAATCAAAGTTGCATTAATATGTACCTATCGCAGCTGCTGGGGTAACTCATTCGTTATAAATTATTATGAGAAGGTTTTCTTTATGGGCAAAGTATCACTTCAGGGTCATCAAGAGACCACGAAAATATACCTGGAGGGGTTCGCATCATGGAACGCCATCACTTATGCATCACCTTCTACCGCCTCCAAAATAGTCTCCAGAGGTAGGCAATAGTTTTCAACCTGTTGCATAATGCAGGGGCGTTCTTAACTTTCTATAAACTTAAACGTAAATTAAATTGAAATATTTAATAATTTCTGCGGAAGCCAGACTGGTGTATACTGTGATCGTTTAAAGTCACCTGCATCTTTAAAAACTTTGAAAGGTCGATAAGAAATAAAATATTAACCGTAGAATTTTTTATATATTTTTTATGGGGAAAATTGGCGTTTTGATCATTTTTAAAGCTAGAGATTAATAATTGAGACAGTTAATAGAATTAAAAGAAGTCTAATAAATATAATATTAACAAAAGTTGTTTTATACTATCACATTCTAATAACTTTATATTTTGAGTCACTATTATGTATCGGTTAACGTAAAAGTGTCTATTCTGACAGTTATTTATACAAACAGTCAAATAATTTCTATTGTAGATAATGAACAAACAATGAATCAATTTTAATACAAAAGCAGCTTTTACCATAATAACTGATCAAAGAAAATTATTTAAATTATATTTAGTTCAATCAACATGTAGTAACCATAGCTTTGTTCTGGTTTACTTGATTACTGTTTTCAAACTGTCAGGATTCTGCGCATTAAAAAATCCTGTGTTTGGGTTTTATGTCTGACTGTTTTCGGACGATTTGAAAACTGTCAAATCAGTCCAAGGTTAAAAGTAAGAATTTTTCGTGGACTAATTGACGCATGCGCTTGGTCATTTGTCAGTCATTGTTTGTAGTGTGCATTTTAAATTCAAATTATTCTTGATATTTTAATTTATTGAGTATATTATTATGGATTTATTGGCAGAATTCTCGTCAGATTCATCCTCATCTTTTTCATCATCAAGTGATGATGGATTGGAGATGGTAGCAAATCTTTTTTTACCCGAATTATTACAGAAAAAAGAAAAAAATGAGAATTATGCCGAAGAAACAGTACCCCTATATAGTGATGAACAGTTTATCCAACATTTTAGGTTTGTGGACAAAGTAATTTACTTTTTGTATTAGATATTAAAAAATAAGGCGTTCGGGTTTTTTCATTTGTTGGTAGTTTTCAAACCGTACATAAATAGTCCTTGGATTTAGTCTACTGCACATCCAGTTGTGCGCAGTCAGCAAATCGTTCTCAAACCGTCCGAAAAACGAAACCCGAATAAAGCTCATAATATCTTACACGGTTTCAATCAAAGATTTAAGTTATTATTAGATATAGATATAATAAAATAAGCTTGATTTATCTATGTGTAAGTAAATTTTTGCCTAGAAATAATTTTTATTGTGTAATTTTATCAATGTTATTTATTTGGTATTTAAACAATATAATATAAACTTACAGTCTGTTCGGTGTATCTTTGCACATCATAGTTGTACGAAATAAATCAAAGCATTTAAATCAAATGTAAGTGTTTTCTAGATTTATAAAATAATTAGGAAATGTTAAATATCCCGATAAACGTATTTATAGTGATTGTTTTTGTTTATTTATTGTAATGGATGTTAAAAACTCATTATAGAAATGTTTTGAACGTAATTTTGAGTTTTCTACATATTCAATGTTAATATGATTATTGGAAGAAATTACTCTATTTGAAATACTGTAGTCGAGAAAGATGGGCCCAAGATCAAACAGCTTAAATTCTCATATTTATTTATTTATTTTGTTACGTGTAATAAAGTACACAAATATTCCATAAAATAAAAGGATACAGTAATATAGCAAAATATATTAAGTAATTTAATTTTTCAAGTACTTTAAAAGTAATAATTTTTGCGCTTTTAACTTGGTTGCTTCAAACTCAGAACCCGGTCTCTTTCCGCAAATCCATCACTGGAATTATCACACGTCTATCTAAAGCAAAAAAAAAGAAATAATTATAATATTATTAAAAGCAAAATATAAACGTACCTTTATAATTACAATTACCAGTTTACAATATTATATTTGATTTATTATCAACATAATAATATAACCTAAGTGTTAAAACTTCAGTAGGATGTTCACTCTTACCCTGTGTGGCTATACAGAAAAGTCGACACTGCTTCAAAACTACTTTTATCTTTTACAAAGAATAAATGTGACGTTCACAGAAAAATGTAATTTATTGGCAACTCTCAATTTGACATGACATTAAGTATTAAATAATCAAAATAGTGCTAGATTTCTTACACTAAGCATAATTAACCATGTCAGTGTCAAAAATTATCTTCTTCTTGTTTTTAAATTTTTAAATTTATTCAAAAAGGACTACTTAACATGTAGTTAGAGACTTACACCTTCAAGGTTGTCATCGGTCGTTAAGGTATTTATTAGAAAAAGCAAAAAGGTCACTTTTTGTTGACTGGTTTTGCTTTTCTTTCGAAAAGAGCACATGGTTCCTTGTGGAAGGTGCATCGCAATTTGTCGGATTTTAAAAAGAAATTCTTAAGCAAATTCTTTTAAGAAAATTATTTTGTGGAAAAATAATCACTATTGTATTTAATCAATAGAATTTACCAAAGACTTTCGTCTACAATAACTCCTCTTTATTGAGGGTACTTTTTAGAGCCCACGCCACCAGAGGTGAGTTCTCTAACAGAAAACAATACTATATAAGTGAATAAGTAAAAAGAACACAAGTACTTACCTGGATGTTTCATTTTTGGGCCTTTAATTTTTTTCTTGACGTTTATTTTTTTCCTTGTGGATTGTTTTAACATCTTTATTCCTACACCACTTCTGGAGATTGTATCAAGACGTGTTGTGCTGACTGATGTGATAATTCCAAGGAGGACTGCCCTGTATCCAGATTTTCCAGGGTTGCAGATAAGATATTTTAGTTATTATTGTGACACTTTCCAGAGAGTAATTAGACAAATTGAACATTTCACAACTTCAACCAATCTTAAATAAGATATTACATAGTACATTTCACATAAATATAGAATATTGTAAGTCTTCTGCATATGCAAAAGGTCCATTTATTTCATAATTATTTTATTTTACTTTTGAGTAAACATCAAAACTAAATAACCTCTTTTTAAGATCAAAAATAAAAGAATTACTAATAAGGACAAAGAAACTAACCTAGTATTATTTACCGAACCCAGATTAAAATCAAAGTGAGAACCTGAGATGGAAATCTTAAACTTTTAAAGAGATCGAATAGAAAGAAAATATGAAACAATTTATACACCAGAGCATCCAACACCACTTTTGAATAATTTCATGAGTATGTATTTCCTCTTTTTCCCCAAATGTCTTCATTATATTGATCAAGCGCCTCTTTCCACATATTTATAACAGCACTATCCGAATAGCCGTCCCTACCAATATGCTTATTGTAATATGACTTGCAATTTGCCCAAATTAATGCAATAGTGTTGAATTCAAAATGATAAGGAGGTAGTCTCAACACATCATGGCCATACTCTCTTAGTAAATCATCAATAACATACACATTTTCTTTTTTGTTAACTTTTACAACTTGTATTAATTCAAGTTTTGTAAATTTTGGGTCAAATTTGATGTTATTTGTTGTCAGTCAGGTAACAATTTCATCTTTATTTGAAGCAGTGGTAGGTTGCTTTTCGTAAAGAACACTGTGGTATGGAGCGTTTTCCATCACAATTAACGATGGTTCTTCTAGATTGGGAATTATTATCCACTTAGTAAAAATGTCGTTGTTCATTTCTCCATGGTAATCAATTTGTTTAGACTTAGAACAAAACAATAAACTTGCTTTAGAAACAAATCCGTTAGAAGAACCAGCGTATTTCCTTTCGAATAAATCCATGTTTCATCTAAAAAACAAGTTCTCTTGGATGCACACTTTCCAGATTTTCAATGCATTTACGAAAGAATTTTGCTCTTAAACCAGCAATATTGGTTCGTTCGAATAATGCTTTTCGATTTTCATCCTTTTTATATTTATATCCTATATTTTTTAGTACAATGCTCAAGGATGTTGTTCCAATAGTAACAACTTCTTTTTCTTCTAATTCACATTTTAAACTTTGTAGACTAACAAGCTTTTCTAAAAGAAATAAAAACAAGTAATAATAGTGAAACTTTATATTAGAAGTGTTCATTTTGATGTAAAATATCTATTGGCTGGGGTATAAACTAGATCGTTTTTATTTTGTACAATATCAACTTACACTTACTTTGTATGTACGTATCGTACACAGTGTTTCGATCTGCCATTTTAGTTCCTTCAGGCAGATCAGTTGTATTGAAAGGACAGGATTGCTTTCTTTTCGTTTTTTAATCGTACATACTGTACGCCGTGATATTTTCAAGGCAGCAGCTACCCTCTTAAATTAAAAACAATATCATGATCGGTAAATTATTAAACAGCATACAATTCATTACAATACCTCTTGACACAAACCACATGTTCCAAGGGTCCTCCGTTCCTTTTTTCCAACTCAAAATATTCATACAAATTCAGCACGAGTTGCTGGGATTTAGAATTTAATATTTTTTGTTGGAAAATCGATTTAATAATATTCATTTTGATTGAGTTTTCCATGGAAATAATAAAGGATCGTTGTGATGATTTAGTATAAATAAGAATTGTAGTTGTCAGAAAAAAATTATTAAAAACTGTCAAGTTTTCTGAATAAAATATAATTTTCGTTATAAACTTTTTCTGAAGTATCTGTTCAGTTTAAATACTGAAATTAATCCACTGTGTAACAGGTTATGGGCCCAGTAGTCATACAGTACTGAATATTAAAATTAATATGGCTTCTGGAGGACAAGATAGACAATACAGAGTATTATTGGATAGTTATGGAAGGAACTATGCTGCATGGAAGTTCCAGCAATCAGTTGTGTTCAGGAAGAAAAGAATTTATGATATTGTGGAAGGTGAAAGATCACTTAGTTCAACAGATACAGAAGAGGACAAGAAAAAGTTTGATAAAGATGATTTAGAAGCGCAAGAAATAATTGTGTCAACAGTTGATGAAAAACTTATCATGCATTTAATGTCCTGTAAAACTTCGAGAGATATGTGGGTACGTCTACAATCTCTATATGCCAAAGCTGATGAAGCAAGTGTACACACTCTCCAACAACAGTTTCATACATATAAATATGAAAATAAAGGTATTGCTTATCATATTGCTCACCTGGAAAATGTAACGCACAATTTGAAAAACTGTGGTGAACCTGTTAGTGACAATATGTTGGTGAATAAAATATTGATGACACTACCTCCGGAATATAAACATTTTTATTCAGCCTGGGATAGTTCTTCAGAGAAATCACTGAATAGCCTCACATCTAGACTTCTCATCGAAGAAGAAAGGCTGAATTTCAAAACACCAAATACTGGTGTAGCAGAAGAAATTCGATAGAAGATATCAGTCATCGACGAGTCAGTATCAAGGAAGAAACTTTGAAAGACATTCGGAAAATAATAATTGTAATTACTGCAAGAAACCTGGACACTGGAAAAATGAATGTTGGCTGAGAAATAGAAATAACCAGACTGTTCACAAACCAAATGTTTCAAGAAATCTTCCTCGTCATCAAGAGAATCGATACAATCCATCAAGAAATAACCAACCCAGAGAAAATCATCCAGCTCGAGATCGTCACGCTTTGATTACAGAAACTGGAGATACAAATCTAATAGAATGGTATTTGGACAGCGGCGCAAGTCATCATATGTCACCAAATCTGTCATGGTTCGGAAAGTACGAAAAATTCAGAAATGCAAAAGAAGTCACTATAGGGGATGGAACTAAAATTCATGCTATTGGAACCGGTGATATACCTGTTGAAATTTGGACTGAAGAAAATGGTTGGAATGCTGCAGATATAACAAATGTTCTTTATGTACCACAACTGAAATGTAATTTATTTTCTGCTTCATCTGTAGTCGATAAAGGCTATTACATAATAACAGATAAAGAAGAATGCAAAATCAAGAAGAATTCAGAAACAATTGTATCGGGATTTCGACATGAAAATTTGTTCAAACTAAAGCTGAAACTAAAAACTGAAGAAAACATTCAAGCAAATTTCAATAAAATTGAATCTTTGCAAGTATGGCATGAACGATTAGCTCACCAGAACAAGAACAATGTTCAAAGTTCCTGGCAAACTATAATATAACATTTCCTGAAGAAGACAGAAAGAATTTCCAGTGTGAAGATTGTATATACGGGAAGCAGCACCGAGAACCTTTTGGCAAATCAAAAACAGTAACAAAACAACCTGGAGAAATCATCCATATGGATGTATGTGGACCAATGGAAGAGACATCAATAGGAGGATCAAGATTTTTCTTACTTCTCAAGGACGATTTAAAAACTGAAGGAATATATCCCAAAATTCAGGAGGGAAACTGGAAATTTTATCAAAATAATCAGGTCAGATAATGGTTTGGAGGTAAACAACTCTTCCATCAGAGATATAACAAGTAAATATGGAATAAAACATCAGTTGACCGTATGCTACACACCAGAACAGAATGGAAAATCAGAAAGGGAAATGAGAACGATTGTTAAATCTGCAAGAACATTACTACACAGCAAGAATCTCGATAAAATGTATTGGGCAGAAGCAGTGAACACAGCAGTTTACGTTATCAACCGCACTGGCACAAGTTCAGAGCCAAACAAAACGCCCTATGAACAATATTTTGGAAAAATATGCTCAATAGATCATTTTCAAATATTTGGATCAGAAGTTTTTGTACATATACCTAAAGAAAGAAGACAGAAATGGGACAGAAAAAGTGAAAAAGGTATTTTTGTTGCATATGATGAAAATATCAAGGGATACAGGGTATATTTTCCTAATCAACGAAAATTAGCCACATACAGAGACGTAATTTTCAAAAAGGAGTCAAAATCAGTTATTATCGCTTCAGAAGAAAATGACAGGAGAATTACAGAAATAATACCAAATGCAGTGGAAACTGAAGAAAGTATTCAAGAAGAAATAGCACAAGAAGATGAAACAGATCAGGAAAACGAAAGAATAATAGACAATACGGAAGATACGCAATTAGAAGAGCCATCACAATATAGCGGAGGACCTGTTTTGAGAGATAGAAGATTTGTAAATAAACCAACCAGATTTGATGATTATGTATCGCTTTTGACCATCAACGAAGAAATTAGTTATGAAGAAGCTCTGCAGGATGCTGAATGGAGACAAGCAATGGAGCAAGAAATGGATTCTCTCATCAAGAATGGTTAACTGGACCATGGTTAACTTACCAGAGAACAGGAAAACCGTGAAAAACAAATGGGTATTTACAATCAAATCAAATGGCCGTAAAAAGGCAAGACTAGTTGCAAAAGGCTACACTCAGAAGTATGGAAAAGATTATACAGAAATATTTAGCCCTGTAGCACAGTACAGATCCATCAGACTGATTTTTGGTATCGCCGCAGTTAATCATCTTCACATAGAACAATTTGACGTGAAAACAGCATTTTTGAATGGCATCTTGAGAGAAGAAATTTACATGGACCAACCACCTGGCTATGAAGATGATTCAGGAAAAGTATGTTTACTAAGCAGAAGCATTTATGGACTGAATCTGCTAAATGTTGGAATGAAACATTCACAACTGTATTGAAAGCTTTTCAACTCACACCACTAGAAAATGACCCCTGTATATTTGTTAGATTTGAAAGAAGTATTCTGATAGTAGTTATTTATGTGGACTATGGACTAATTTTATCAAAAGACAAGAAAGAGATTGAGGACTTATTAAGCATGCTAGAAAGCAATTTTGAAATACAGAGAATGAAACTGGAAAACTATTTGGGAATAGAAATCAGCAAAACAGAGAAAGGAATTCATATCAAACAAGAAAAGTATGTCATGAAGATACTGAGAAAATTTGGAATGGAAAATTGTAACGCTGTGGCAACACCTGCATCTTCGACGATAAATCCGAATGAAATGAAAAATATTTCAATAGATGTACCATACCGGGAGGCCATAGGAAGTCTTTTATTTTTGTCAATGGTTTCTAGACCAGACATTGCATTTATGAAGAATATTCTCAGTAGATATATGGAAAATCCAATGAAAACACACTAGGAAAGTATAAAAAGAATATTTAGATATTTACAAGGAACAAAAACAGAAGGTTTATGGTTTCATTCAGTTTCGGAGGGAAAAGATATTTTGAAATGCTACACAGATGCAGATTTTGCTGGTGATGAAATGACAAGAAGATCTACATCAGGATATGTTTTAACATTCAATGGAACTGTGGTAGATTGGTTTACAAGAAAACAGTCGGTTGTTGCGTTGTCAACTGCTGAGGCAGAATACATTGCAGCTTCAGAAGGTTTGAAAGAAGTTTTGAGTATTCTGAAAATCGCCGAAGAGTTGGAGATATTCGAGAGACCAATCAAAATGTTTGTAGACAATCAGAGTGCAATCAAAATGATGACTAATGAAAATGCAATGAGAAGAACAAAACATATTGATGTAAAATTTAATTTTGTGAAAGAAAAGATTAACCAAGATATCAGTATTGAATATGTACAGAGTGAAGACCAGTTAGCAGACCTCTTGACGAAAAACCTGTCAAGAGAGAAGCTTCATAGGATGAAAGAAAAAATGAATATTATTGGAGGGAATGTTGGAAAATCGATTTAATAATATTCATTTTGATTGAGTTTTCCATGGAAATAATAAAGGATCGTTGTGATGATTTAGTATAAATAAGAATTGTAGTTGTCAGAAAAAAATTATTAAAAACTGTCAAGTTTTCTGAATAAAATATAATTTTCGTTATAAACTTTTTCTGAAGTATCTGTTCAGTTTAAATACTGAAATTAATCCACTGTGTAACATTTTTCCAGGCATATTCTAAAAATAAAAACCTTGAAAAAATATTCTGTTCTAAATTTGTTTGATATTTATGACAACAAATAATGTTTTATATCGATCCGTTTGACAGAGTTTTAGCCAGATTCAAAAATTTTACGTCAAATTAAAGGTTAGAAAACTTCAAAAATTAATACTTGCTTCAAGGAATCCAACACTAAGTAAACAGTTAGTCGTTACCACTCTTTTTGAGAAAATCTTAAAACTCAAGGCACGAAAATGTAATGGAAAATTAAACAATATGAATATAATTTTTGTAAACACCAAAACGCTGTCAAGTTGACAACTAAGCAGGTTCAATGATGACAATTAATCACAGACTGTTGTTATATTACTGTTTTTGTCTAATGTATTAGTAAATGTTGAACATGCGGCTAAATTTCAACATTTTATATTCTGTGAGTAGAAATGAGACGAAATTTAAAAATAGTTCGTGAATATTTTCATACATGTGCAAAGATACACCGAACAGACTGTACTAGAATGTTCTAGACATTAATAATGTAAAATGATAAAGGAATACAGATATATTAGTATTGAATTTTTTATAGGCATCTGAAAATAAGATTGCAGCGCCAATGTGGGCAGTCGTAGAACTATAAATATTGAATATTGAAATATTTACCTTGTATATGTTGTGTGTCTGAACAATAACGATTCGAACGACTCATAGCTCTGAATGCTTTCAAATAATAAATATATGTTAAATAATCACATAAAAACAAACAAAAAACAAAGGGGAACCTGAGAACTATGTCAAGATTTTTAGTTATTCTGATTGTCACCAGGCGGCGTAGCGCTTATTTTGATTCGTCTATAGAAACTTCCAAATATTTAATTTTAGCAAGGCTAGTTGTATGTAGATAAGACATAGAAGCAAATAATGTGCTATTATTAGCTACCCAGAACCTACAGGAGGTTTCTGGAAGCAGTCAGTGATAGTCAGTTGAAATCAAGGACTAAGTGATTACGTTCAAATCATCAGTTAGTGATGAAAAACAGTCTTCAAATATAATTCCTAGTGAATTAAAGGAATAAGAACTTCTAACCCACCAACAATAATCTAATTTAAACAATAACCACAACCAATCACTGAACTGTATCCAGTAAATCCGTTGAAAATGACAAGTGTTTCAGTGTGGGGATAATATAAACTACACCAAATTATAGATCAACTACATTGTGGTCCGGTACGAAGAACATTCATTCTACAAGTTAAGGTCAGTATTTTAAATTCCTATATTAGCTAGTTCAAGTTAAATAAATAAAAAAAAAGAATTTTAATTTGATTTTTAACAATAATTAAACTTCAATAACAAGCTATTATTATTCATTGTATAATAAACAATAATTTATTTGACATATTTCCAATTCAAATCAATTCCATAAAAGTCCTTTTCTTATTTTCCCTATTATTTATCATTCATTAAATATATCAGATAAGCAATTACTGTTTTAAGCTTGCCTTTTATAATAAATTTATAATTTAATTAATCAATTGTTCACTTAAATACCTAACAACCCAACCAGAAACTTGCAGAACATAAGCCCCCTGAGAAGTAGTAGAAGCTTATGCTAAATTAAAAACATTTGAACCATATCAAATATTTATTAATTAAAATTCATCAATACAAGCTTGTTAAGCAATAAAAAATGTCAAAATAATTTCCCTTACATAATATAATTGATTGATCAATCGACTTACCTGTAAGGAAGGTTGATCATAATTATATGAGCAGTCTCGTCGAAATATTACAAAACACCCTGTAGTAGCAGCTTGCTGCATGAACCGATACGACGTTAAAAGCTGAAAGAAAAAGATAACACACAAGTTCCGAATTCGTCACCTATCACCTCGATATAGGCCTCTATCGTCACTAGTTGAAAGTATAGTCAGGTTGACCCTGAGGGTTGGGTAAAACATAATTCATAAATCCAGATACAAGGGTGGGGTTTTGTAATATTTCGACGAGACTGCTCATATAATTATGATCAACCTTCCTTACAGGTAAGTCGATTGATCAATCAATTATATTTCGCAGTCTCGTCTCATATTACAAAACACCCTGTAGATGTTTAAAAAACATTGTGGGTCAACCTAGACCTAAATTAATAGAGGTAATTAGGCAAATAATTAAGATATATATTTGAATTATTTTATTTTCCTCTTAAATAACAAGAAAATTTCTTACATTTTATGAAACCACCAACAACTTTAATAAACAATAAAATGAACAATTTTTTATAAACACAAAAACAGTTTTAATATTCTAATTTCTAATCAAAATTTACTCCTGCCCCCTTAAAGACTGCCTTAGCAAAGGTGTCCGGTGGAGTCTGAATGGGCCTTTTATAAAATGAGCAAAAAACGCTGGATCTATCTGACCAGCCGGCCGCTTTCCTAATTACTTCAATATTTACCCCAGCCCTGTCTGCTGATGATACAGCTGCATGTTTAATACTATAACCTGAATATAAGTTTGTATTTATACCACTTTGATTTAACACCGTTTTAATCCAACGACTAATTGTCTGAGAGGATGCTGCCCGAAAAGGCTTCTTAGTTGTCATAATAAGTGTGTTTAACCCTACAGGTCGAATGGATTCAGTTTTATTAATATATAATTCAATTGTCGATGCAAGGCATAGGGCTGGTTTCTCTAAAAAATATGGAATGTATAACACTGGCTGTAAACCATTTTTATTAGATGTTTTAATTTTGTCTTCTATAAAGATCTCTAGATATTTTTCCCGTTTAACAATATTACTGATTTTGATTTTTGCCAATGTCTGCATTCTATGCGCAGTGGTTAGTGCTAACAACACTACTAACTTCAAAGTCAGATTCTCCAAACTTAAAGAATATGAAGGATAAAGGGTTTCCAAATAATTTATTACTGGGTGAGGGTCCCATGTGCATACATAGCTTTAGGAGGCCTTAAATTTTTAAGTCCTTTTAAAAATCTATTCACCATCTTTTTATTATGTTTTGATAATTGTAATACTAAAGCTAATGCCGACTTATAACTATTAACTACTGAAAACGAACATCCTCTTTCAAAGGTTAATTTCAAAAACACAATAATATTATCTAAGGAACTAACATATGGATCAACATTTTTATTTGAACAAAAAAGCCACCATGCCTTATAGGCGGAATTATATTGTTTAAGCGTCTGTTCACTTATTGAGGCCAGAATTCCTGTTATTCCCTCTTCTGGAAATGTCCTTCTTACGAATGCCTCCCTGATATAATCCCTGCAACCAGGGTAAGCGATTTCCACATAGGATGGGGTTGCCTAGAAGGGGAATTTAATAAATATTTATCTGGTCCCATCAGAAACATTTTTGAAACGATCATTTGCTGAAATACTGGATACCACGGCTGGCTCGGCCAGTCTGGTATAACTAAAATTCCTTGTGCATTGTCATCTCTAACTTTCTTTAATACCTTTGATATTAATGGAAAAGGCGGGAATGCGTAAAATGACAAGTTTTTCCAAGACAAAGTAAAAGCATCTACCAAAACTGAATCTGAATCTGGCTTCCAAGATACAAATTTCTGACATTTTGAGTTTTGTTTCGATGCAAATAAATCTATAGAAGGTTGATAAAAAAATTGAATCATTTTTTTAAAATATTCCTGGGATAATTCATATTCAGTTTCAGTGTAACCTCGTCTTGATTCTTGATCAGCTATCACGTTTTCTTTCGTATTGATGTAAGATGCAAAAACATATAAATTTTTCTTTTCGCAATAATCCCAAAACTTTTTTGTGATCGTATTAAGATTATCAAATCTAACACCTCCCATGCGGTTTATATAACTAACTGCTGTAGTGTTGTCTACCCGTAAAATAACATTAATTCCAGTTTCCGCTTGGGTAAAATGTTTTAAACATTGGAAAGCTCCTAATAATTCCAAATAATTTATATGATTTTGCATCTCGTCATATCCCCAAAGGCCGTTAACTCGTTCATTTTTACATACTCCACCCCATCCTCGCAACGAAGCATCCGAGAAAATTTCTAAATCATATTTTGTTTGTTTTATGGAGCAACTACTATTTCTTAAACTGGACAGCCACCATTTAATTTCAGAAACTACATTGGTTGTAAGTTCTAATTTCTTATTGTAGCTGCCCTTAGACTTTAAGAGAGCCAGAAATTTAGCTCTTTCTAATATTTTTGTATGAGCCCAACCGTATTTTATGGCTGGACATGCAGCTACTAACATGCCCAAAACTTGTGCAAATAATTTTATAACACAATGTTTCTTATTTAAAATTTTTAAACAAGCATTTTCTATCTTAAGAATTCTTTCTACAGGCAATGACATTTCCATTTTTATTGTATTAAAATTAAAGCCTAAATATTTACAACAACGCGAAGGGTCTAAAACACTTTTTTTATAATTTATTACAAAACCTAAATAATCTAACATGATTAAAACCCTAGTAACATTTTCTTGGCATTCTAATTTTTCTTTAGCAATTACTAGCAAATCATCTAAATAATTTATAATCATAATTCCTTCCGATCTTAGTTTTGTTATTATTGGCTTTAATAATTTTGTAAAAATAAAAGGTGCCGTGCATAGACCCATTGGCATGCAATTAAATTCATAAAGAATTTTTTTATATTTAAACCTTAAAAATTTTCTCGAGTTTTCATCTATTCTTATTAAAAAGTACGCATCTTTTAAATCAATTTTGGCCATATAATAATAGTCAAATAATAAACTTTTTACGCTCCTATAGTCCTCTAACTTAAAATGTGTAGGAGTTATATATTTATTTAATCTCTTTAGATTAAGAATGAATCTGCTTGAACCATCACTTTTCTTTATTAAAAAATACGATGATAAAAATTCATTTTTCTTAGGCTTACATTGAGAGATAACTCCTTTAAGTAACATTTCTTTAATTTTGTTATACATCTCAAACTTGTCTTGTTCCCTAACTTTAAGTTTTGGAGGATGTTTCTGACAAGGAGTTTTATTAAATTTAATTTTAACACCTCTGACCCAATTAATAATAATTTGGTTAGAAGTTATTGCCATCCAATTATGAATGAATGTAGACAGCCTACCCGCAAAACCTACCTCGATGTTTATTTGTGAAGATTGTATTTGCTCCTCCATTGTCCTGTTGTCTTGCTCCTCCACCCCTCCTCTTTTTTCTTCTTCTTGATGTTGGCAGCCTGGCGCTTCCAGTTTAAATGGTTGGAAGTAGCCGGTCGTGTCTTAGCTTGACTTTTATTTGTATAGCTTGTACTGGCCAGTTGATTCATTTGTGGGAAATTTCTAAATGCCGATTTTTTAAGCTGAATTCCAAACTTCTGTAATTCTTGTGAATTCTTCACTGATTGGGAGAAATTCTCTCCGAAAAGTTTTGTATCAATTGTACAATTTTCAGAAATCTTTTTAATTGCGGGAGTTAAAGAGTTTGCTAACACAAATCTTCGATGTACCGAAATGGTGTGGTGCAAGTCAGTAATTAACTTAGTCAGATCTATCATTTTTTGCAACAATTCTTTGTTGGTATCTGCTTGACTTATGAAGTGCTCAATTGGGGCGACAGCAGCCCCCACACTAGCTCTGATTTGCTCTTGGATATGACAGAAAAAATTATCCTGTCTGATTAAAAAGTCTTGTAAACCAACTGAAACTTCTTCGTTAAGTTTCGGAGGACGTAACGCCAAACAATTTTCTACCGTTGGGTATTTCTCTAAAAGTTCCTTTCTTAATTCTTTATTTAGACCATTCCTTAGAATAGAAGTCCAATGTAAGGCAGTATCATTATTAACTGCCGGACCTGTCTTAACTGAATCCACCGGATCATCTCCTAAGATCTCCCTGATATTAGTCATAATACTTTTACTTATATGTCCATCCGGGATATTATTTTGTTGATTCTGGAGGTCTCCCTGGTCTTCAACTTCCATGTGCTCTTCTGAACCCGATTCAGTGGATGAACCTAATAGGGAAAAATTCCATATGCATACAAAATACAACAAAACAAAAAATATATGTATATATATATATATACATGTATTGTTTATTTAATCATTAGCCAAACTTTATCACAATGAGTGACATCTCAATTTAATAAAGGATCCACAATGAGTGGTTAAACATTGCACACAATAAGTGGCTAGATACTGATGCACACAATAAGTGGCTAGATATTGCACAACATAATTGGCCAGATTTTGCACACAATAAGTGGCTAGTTTATATACGCAATAAGCGGCTAGTTCTTAAACGTAATAAGCGACTAATTGTACACAATAAGTGTAGTAAATTTCCATTTATATATTTTTATACCTGTAATTAGTTTAAAAATCTTATTAATTACTTACTTGAAGAACTACTACTATCGTCTATTTCTTTTAACATTGAATTTAACAATTTTTTCATTTTCCTGACTTTCCTAACGTTTTTAGTATGTCTTCCCATTTTTTTTTCCTTCCAGCACACACTATTTAAAATTTATTCACAGCGAATGTCTATACCGGTTCATACGACAAACAATAGTGACGATAGAGGCCTATATCGAGGTGATAGGTGACGAATTCGGAACTTGTGTGTTATCTTTTTTTTTTCAGCTTTTAATGTCGTATCGGTTCATGCAGCAAGCTGCTACTACAGGGTGTTTTGTAATATGAGACGAGACTGCGAAATATAATCATTAATAGCATGTTTTAATTTTAAAGAAGAGGTATACACAAATTATATTGGGTAAGAACGATTCAACCAAAACCAATTAAATATAAATACTATTAAATTCTTAATTGGAATACAGTAAATACACAAAATGTAAGTACGAGTTAAAAGAAATAAATGCGTAGGCAGTAATCTTGATAAAGCAAAAAAATTATCTGCAAAATTTAATTGAAAAAATTTATTCCGGAAATGAAAATGGTAATCTATTAAATTTAAAAGAAATAATGAAAAAAAATTCTTTAGGCTTACGCAGCAAAGAAAATCTTCTGCTGTAAATTTTTGTACATTAAAACTTGCTATACTGTATGTATACAACAATCTTCTCAATCAGTTGTTAAATCTAACAAATAATTAATTTAATTAAAGTGTGATATCCCTTTTCGTATAGACCAATGTTAATTAATCGAATTATCAATTGCTAACTTAATCATATGTAGTGTGGGTAACGTTATTTTTTGTTTAATATTTTAGCTGTTTTGTGTAGTTTAAAATGAAAGATTCAACACAGAACTTGAAAAACGCATACGAGGTCTGGCTATTAAATAACGAGACTGCTTATGAAAAAGATTTTTATTTTAAAAATAAAATCGAATGATCCCCTTCAATATACTCTTCTTCCCTCGCCACACACCGTTCCATTCGTTTTTTTCATTGGTCAAAGCAATGCTGGAAGTTTTCTTTGGTAAAAATATTTAGGAGCTC
The DNA here is from genome assembly GCA_035357415.1 of Ophraella communa. Classification (NCBI taxonomy): domain Eukaryota; kingdom Metazoa; phylum Arthropoda; class Insecta; order Coleoptera; family Chrysomelidae; genus Ophraella; species Ophraella communa. The sequence continues at coordinate 14,902,106 of CM068995.1, read as the reverse complement.
CGCCGATTTTCGCCTCACCTCTTCCATTGACTCGAACCAGATTCCTTTTAAGGCAGATTTGATCTTCGCAAACGGGAAAAGGTCACAGGGTGCTAAATCAGGCGAGTACGGCGCGTGTTTGAGCACTGGAATGCCTTTAACGGCTAAATAACGCTTCACAGATAGCGCGTTATGGGCAGGTGCGTTGGCTTGGTGCAAGATCCACGATTTTTTTCCCCCAACTCAGGCCGTTTCTTACGAACTCGCTCTCGCAGCGTTGCCAAAACTTTCAAATAGTAAGTTTGGTTTACAGTTTGACCCTCTGGAACCCATTCAGTCATTATGATGCCGTTGATGTAGAAAAAAACGAGCATGGCTCGACATGTAATGATGTTTTCCATTAATTCAGGCTCTTCATCTAACCTCTGGAAAAAATCTGAGCAGATCTGTTGACGGACGAGCTTTTGGTCAGGGGTCAAATGTTTTGGAACCAACTTCGCACAGACTTCATTTTCAATTCGTCATGTAAAATTTTTCTGACAGTTTCTTTGTCGGCGTTTACAGTCTGTCTTACAGACAGGTCGACTTGGACGTTGGTCATTAGACCAACTACTACTAACATTAAAAATAGAAGTTTTTAAACAAAACTATTTATTTAAAAAAATTTTTCGCTAAAAACTAGCATTGTCAGCTTTAAAAAAAGCAGCTTATTAAATAAGTAGTGGAAGTTTTGTTTATAAAGTTCTATTTTTAATGTTCTTAGTAAGATGGACTTCCACAAAGTAAAGGTTACTAGAATCAAGATAAACTCTTCCTATGGACTTCTGATTTTATCACATTTCAGTTTGTTTTCGTAATTTTACCAAACTAAAAAAACATCGACGAAATTTTAAGGATTTGTTGTATTACCTTTGACTATTTCACCAATGATTAGAGTCATTTTTCCTGGGTGCTTACGAGTTTTGATAATTAATTAGTTTAACAAATTATTAAACTGACATTATTATTATTGGCCAATACATGATTAACCTAACTTGTTACCTAGGCAACTATACTTAATTTATTATTTATGAAGAAATGGTGTATGTGGCTGTTAAACTACTAATCTTGGCGATTACACAAAAGATAATAATTTTACCCTTTTTTCCTTGTAAATTTCAATAAACTTTTTTCATTTACAGAAAAAAAAGGCATTTTTCAACAACGGTAAGGTAGATCTATATAAATATATATACCAAGATCAATAGCCAGATAGATGAGTTCAATCGCTCCTTTTAAGAATAAAAATATCCCGTAGTTATATAAATTGTAGTCTCAATTAAAATAGGTGGATATTTTATCACTACTATAAAGTAATTTCGCGTAACTTCCCTTCCAAACAATTTATCTTGCTTGATTAGTTTTTCTTGGATTAATTGCTTCAATTGTTTTTCTCATTTTACCTCGTGCATATTCGTCTTGGCCAAATTTCACTTTGAAAGCACTTTTACTTACAGCGACTTTTATACGAGCAATTTTCTTCTAGATTGTTTTCTTATCTCACTCTCACTCCTCTCTTTCTGTCTTGAGGATTTTCCAGCCCTACCTTTTGTAATTAAATACAGAACAAACAAAACTATGTTAAATTCAATTTATTATGAAAATAACTGGTTTTACTTTGTCAAAACTTTACGGAGGATATGCCACTCTAAATATTGCTTTTTTACTTCTTTAACTTATTTAGTTTTTCTTTGTCGAAGTAACCTAAGGCATGTAAAAGTCATTTGTATTACCTGCGAAATGTTGTGTTATTTTTAAGGTACAGGTTATTTTGAAATTTATAATACCTACTCTACTGGATAATATGGAACATGAACCAGAGAGGCAGTGTTTATATATTTAAACATAGGGAAACAGTACCTATGTTAAAACACTCAGCTAATGAAATGTTAGTTAATCCAAAACATGCAAATGTTTAAACAACAAAGATATCCTATTATGAATATTTATCTTCAATGTGAGAATCGACAAAGTTCTAAGTAATGAAGTAATGATGGAAAATCAGATTAACAAAAAGTAGCGAAGAAAATTAAAAACAAAAATAATACGGTTACAAAAATAATGTATATACGAGTACCTAAATAAAAATATTGTGAAGTAGTTTTTTGGCAGTAAATTTTTAATATTGCCTTAAAAGTATGACGTCAAAAATATAGTACACCAATCGTTCATAGTCTCGTGATTTTTTTAAATTTTAGCAATTCTTAATTGCTTATAATTATTATTTAATTTACATTTTGTTGATTTGATTCAGCGTGAAAACGCAGTTCTTCTTGCCGTTTCCAAAAAGGAATCCGAAGCCTGGCTAGAAGCTTTAACTTCATCTTAACTTCATCTCTTTTTTTTTCCTAGGGGCTTGTCTTACCTCAGCCTCTTGGGCTTATTATGGATTCTCCTGTACAGGGTGTGGCACGACAAGTTTTGATTAAAAGTAATGGCGGATACAGTTATGATAAAAAAATGAAATTACGAAGCTGTAGGTTTTGGATGACGCTGAGTTCAAATATAATGTTGTCCTTAATGTGGCACATAATAAAAAAAGGTATATCTCCTTCATTTTTATCTAAAATTTCATGCAGAATTCACAAATGAGATAAAAAATATTATGTTCTATTTAAAATAACAAAGTTGACGTCTATTTCCGGTATAACCGGAAGAGCCACATTCAGGACAACATTATATTTGAACTCAGCGTCATTCAAAACCTACAGCTTCGTAATTATAGAGTTTTAACATAACTGTATCCGCCATTACTTTTATTTAAAACTTGTCGGGCCAAACCCTTGATTATGACCTGTCCAGAAATTCAATCCCCCGTATGAGCTCATACAGGTTCCTTGCTGGTTGGTGATAGAAGTCTTCTGGGATTATTTGGGGTTTCCCCTTCTGTAATCCAGGCTCTTGCAGTGGCATAGTACTTTTTTGCACCTTCTGCAAGTTAGTTCTCCGTTATAAACCCCTAATTTATGCAGGTCTTTTCTAATGGGGAAGTGTCTAGTAAGTAATCCTGCAATGATGCGTAGTGTACTCCTGTTCATTGAGAGCAGTTCTTTTTGAGACCTTACTAGATAAACAATGGATTATTTTTAGTACTCAATGTCAGCTTAGATACTGAATGAGCTGTTCTGTCTCTATCTAATAAAGTTGATGCAACTGCCAAAGCGATGCCGGTTTCATGAAAAAAGTCTTACTCTTAATCCCGCCTAAATGCCCAAATTGTCATTAGGTCATAATTTAATTTTATTCAGTATTTACTAACAGATCATCGCCAGTAAGGATTGATAGCATTTCTACATGTATTCTTTATAATTAATATACCCTTCGATTTGTTAAACTTACATCAAAATTACTGATTGGTAATATGACAATGCAAAGATTCGCAATGGAAATCAATGCTTTATTGTACATTGTATCAGTAAATGATATCATTAGATCAGTGCACATATTATATTGATACTGTAATTCAATCGAATTATATCACAATATTTGTGTTTGGATCTGAAAACATGTAGTAAGTAAATAGTGGACGAATTTTTTTTCTTGTACCACTGATTCAGCAAACACAATTTATATTTTAACTTTTTCTTCATCATGCTAAAAAATATTATCGTAATTAAATTATTAAATACAATAGTTGTCATTTTTATTGTTGAGATTATAAAAGAGATATTTTTCAATATGTAATAAGTAAAAATCTTAAATTTAAAATTAAATGATTTTGCACCTTGTTAACAGAATTTTTTTTGGCCAATAGGAAGTCAATACTGCAAATATCTTTCTAATAGATATTTAAAGGTTAAATTAAATAAAAAAAAAGATATCATCAAGAGCATTACCACCATTAAAAGCTTATGAATATTTATATTTTCGTAATAACTATTTTTCGATGCAACAGCACCTCTATCAATACTTTTTAGATTATATTTCTTAAATTTTTTATTAAATAAGTTAACGTTGATCGATATTTTTCTAAATTCATAAGGTTAAAGAGTTAACTACTCAATTAAAGTAAACAGTTTAATCGTGAAGATCTTCCAAGATTTATTTGTTTATTAACAACTTTAAATTGTTGATTTGCTAGATGTCTTTTTATTTCTAGTTCTTCAAGTTTTATTTTTTATAACAAATGTATAGTATTTGAATGTCATTGGTATGTATGAATGAGTCTGGATGTTTAAGTAGGTGTCTTGCATAATTCGACTTATCTGTTTGTTTTAATCTATATTCTCTTAAGTGTATATTGAATCTTACTTTAAAATTTCTTTCTAACTTAACCTATATAGACATATTTCAACAATATGTAATATTTTTATAACTTTTAATTTCCTTAGTTTGTTTAGGATATATTAGTCTAGTGACACTTTCTGTTCTTTCTTAGTAATTAATTTATTTATTAAATGAATTGGATAGCCATTAGATGTAGCTATTTGTTTTATGATATCAATTTCTTTATCAATGTTATTTTTGTCCAGTGGAACTGAAAATGCCCTACGTATTATAGAATTATTTGCTGCTAATTTATGTGTTATAGGATGATTTGTATTATATAGTATGGTTCCATTTGTTTGTATTGGTTTTCTGTATATTGAATAATTTAGTGAATAATTAACTTTTTCAATTCAATTGATTGAATTAAAAAATTATCAATTCACTAAATTATTCAATGTACAAAATGCAATTGGCATGACCAGCTTTGATTATCATTTAAAAAGAAAAAACTGATTAAGAATATTTACACATTCCAAATACTTTTTTTGATGCGACGAAATAAGCTTAAGTTCGGGCCCTTCTTTAGCTATCAGCAGTGAAGCCTTTAATGAAAATGGCTATTGCGTGAGATCCGGCTAAAAGAGATACCATCACGCATTTGAAAATCTCTAAAGTCCTAAAAGTGTTTTTATGTCTGAATTGTCAAACTTGTCTCATTTAAATTTTTGGCGTGTTTCAGGGACGTACCTTAAGAAAGGTTTCATAATCAAGGAGTATGAAATATAAAATAATTAAATTTTTTCAACCATGAGGGTATTGTAATACATAGTTTATTATTCAACATTGTAAAAATTGTTATATACATTTTTTATGTAAAAGATAGTTTTGTAAATACTTCAGAAATTATTGGTTCCAATTTCTAATATATTTATTAATAAATTGTCACATTCAGTTTTGTAAATAACATTTACAAACTTTTAAAGTAAAGGGCTATTAGTTAGTATGAATTATAATAACTTTTGGTGAATAAATATGCTGCATTATAGATCTCTAATTTGTTAAAAAAAAATAATTAATTTATTATGTTCTGCTGTGGAATGTTTATGTTCATTAAAAAGTAAAAGTTTAAATTACTGCTATATTTTATTATCAATATTTTGCTCCCACTTTTTTAAAAATTCTGTGTTATTTTTTAGATTTAGCACCAAAGTTTTTGTATAAAATACACAAATGTATATTTTGAAAATTGGTTATGTAAATTCATTGAGTTAATACATATTAATACAAAGTTTAAGATAATTAAAAATATTTTTTTAAATATAACAATCCCTTTAAAACGAATAGACTATGGAATCCTTCAGCAAGGACTGTCACGTCATTAGGTTTTACTAGGTTAAATCTTATATTTTTGTCGAAGGAAGAAATGTAATGGACTGGTGGGTAGTACGCTAAATAAAATTCCAGTTTATCTCTCTTATTACATCAAAAAACGCCGTAGTCGACTTATTTGCAAATTGCTTCTCGTTATTTGCTGTTGCCACGAAAAAAAATATATTTAAAATCCAATTTTATATACGTAATGGATACAAAGATCACAAAGTTATTTTAAATAATTTAAAACTAAACCAACAATTGCTTTTTCTAATTGCTAAAAAAATTTATGTTAATTATTATAAAACAATTATAGTTGGTACCGACTTTCCTATGGCATCATTTACTGACTCTTTATACCTTATATTACGTTTACATAGGAGTTGACATATTTTAGTGACTTTTGAAAAATTCAGAAATATATTTATATGTTGGCAACACTTCCCCTCTACTGTTTCGCTCATGTGGCCGATGGTTGTTTTTAGTACGAGTTGATAGATTATCTTGTTGAACTTAACTGGTATTTTTGTTGGTTTTTCAATGTGAAGAATATTGAGCGGTCGCGAGAGCGAATTTAAAATTTTATTAAACCCTATCTTATAAATATAAAATATATATAATATAATAATATAATATGTATTTGTTCTAAAAGTTTATATTTTTTATTCATTTGAAACCATATTAAAAAACTAAAATCATAGACTACCATCAAAACAAGAGAATCATTTATTATTTATAGATTTTAGCAGTAAAATCTCATTAATTTATAAATATTATGTTTGTTTTGTCATAAACAAACCAAATAAACTAAAATCTAACTATTCGGTTTAAGGAAAAATTATTTACGCCGACAAAACTGTACCGGCAAAAGATAACTCGTTGTTAAGTAACAGAGATTTAACAAGCGTTTATGTTTAAGCATTTATGCCTTTACATATTCAGAATACAACCAATTTATTTGGATTATTTTTATACAGATTTCGATACTTAAAAAATATTATAATTCTAACTCATATCAAAATATAAATATAATAAATTGATCATATTAAAGAAAATTATCAAAATAGTCTATTTTCCTTTGGTATAATCTCGTATATACGATATGCTATTCATAGTTGGGGGGCGCTACATCAAAGCATTGGATGTCCTGCAAAATTATAAAAATTATATTTAACAAAAATCGGACTTCTTCGTCTGAATTATTATTCCAAGAGACTGGTATACTTGACATAAAGCAAATATTTATATTATCACATCATAATTTATATCCCATCGAACATGAGTTTCCTGTCTCAGCACGAAGAAAAAACGTAAACTATCTACCAACAAATTGTCTTTAGCTATATATATTTAACTATATATATTTAAACACTAATAAATTAGTTTAATGGTCATAAACAGTATCAATAAGGTTAGATTTAATTAAATGAAGTTGTTTAAATAGAAATTCTGTAATATTCTATAATATAATTCACATAAAGAATTGTACTACATAAACATATGCACTACTATGTTTATGGTTACTCAGTGATAACGGTTAGCATTAAGGTACCTATTTTAATTTTTTTTTAATATCACTTAATTGAATTAATTAAATAATTTTAATTATAAATAAACAAAAATCATCTTTAATTTCATTTTTAATATACCATAATAGTATATGTATTAAAAAAAGTTTAATTAAAAAAGTAGATACATTTAATTTTTCGAATCGAATAGATTATCGATTCTTTTCCTATACTTATTCTCTTGTAGAAAAATCGAATTACTACGCCTGAGACATAAGAGCTTGTGCAAATTACAAACAATGATTAATTCAAAATAATTTTTAATTCGTATAAATAATTGATTAAATTTATTGAACTTTATAATTCATTTCAATATACTTACAAATTATGAAAATAAAACTATAGAATAATTTAAAAATAAAACAGTTTTAGCTAATGCTTACTGAGAATTCCTTTTTTACTGTGGGCTTAGAAATGTTTGTAACATAAATGCAAGTTCGATTTTTCAGCTGCTTTTAAAATAACCTTAATACTTACAGCAAATATTAATAATTCAAGTAAATCGTTGTTACTAATGGACTTTTTAAGTAAAAAGTTACATTTTTTATGATCTGTCTAAAAATTTTATACCATAAATACGCTTCTTTCTCTCCTCGTAAAATTATTATTGACAAACTTTTAAACATTACACGATTTACATAATAAATTAATTTACCTAAATTAAATATTTAATTTTGATGGTGTATTAATAAACTGCATAATACTGTTTTCAATTTACGAATAAACGTTTAATTGTTTTGATATCAATTATTTATCATTAATAATTTAATGTATTGTACGATGTAATTTTAGCTATTTTGCCGTTTGGTTAACTCTAATTTAAATATATGACCACCACGTGTATTAGGAATTGATTCAGTTATCAGAGCTAAAGAATATAGGTACGTACAAAACTATACTTTTTTTATTTTCTTTTAATTACTTTAATGTATATAATGTTATACGAGGGTTGCCTTTTATATTTAGGGATTTGGCAACCCTGGTGTTGCAATCTGACAACTGACATCTCTATCGTAAAGTTTGACATTTTTGAGGTTATACGTACTCAGAACGTTTTGACATACGAGCGCTTTTTGTGTTGTTTACAGTAACTTAAAAGATTTATCTTGGCCCAAAATAAGAATTAAATCTTGAACATTTTCGTGCGATTATTTTTTACAAATTTCGACGTAGTTTAATTCAGCACCAGTGCATGGATGAACTTAATTCAATTTTTGCCGATGAAGCTCCATCAAGGACCATTGTATATCGATGGTATGGTGAATTCAATCGTAGCCGTAGTTCACTTCAAGACGAATTTCGTGCAGGTTGTTCAACATTAGTTGTTGTTACGAAAATCATTGACGCTGAGCGCGAACTGATATTGTAAGATCGTTATGTGACCTATCGTGAGATTGAGACAATGAGACAACCTTAGGCATTGACGGTCAAAAAAATTTGTTCGCGTTGGATGTCACACAATTTGTCAATCGCTCAAAATCAGGCTCGTGTCGATTGGTCGAAGGAAATGCTCAAAGAATACGATCGCTGTGCTTCGAAACACGTCTATGACATCGTGACAGGTGATAAATGGTGGATTTACGCGTATTAGCGCGAAAGTAAAAAGCAGTTGACTGTATGGGTGTTTCAAGATTAGCCCAATCCAACAATAGTTGTTCGAGCACAAAACACTTCCAAGCAAATGGTCGCCTATTTTTTCGGAAAAACTAGACATGTCGCAACCGTACCACTAGAATAACGCAGAACAGTCAAGTTTGATTGGTATACAACCATTTGTTTGCCAGTTGTCTTTCTAGAAATCAGGAAAACCAACCGCCGAAGACGGATCACTCATCACCAGGACAATACGAGCTCCCACACATCGGCTCAAACAACTACATTTTTGAGCACCCAAAACATCGAGTTGATGAGTCATCCGCCGTATGACATGGTACTGAAAGACTTCTTTTTACCCCCGTACGTAAAAAACAAACTGAGACTGGCAAAAGTGCTTCGACAATTGATTCAAACGCATGCAAAATTGTATAGATCTTCATGGGGAATATTTTGAAAAACAATAAAGTGATTTTCGATGATTAATATTTGTTTTTTTTTCTCTAATCCCGAAATATAAAAGGCAACCGTACCTATATGGATATGTCTATTCTGTGATTTTATTTAGTTATAGTTAATATTGATTTTAATTCTAATCAGAATTTTGGATTAGCAATTTGTGGTTTCTTTAAAAGGAATTTATTTAATTAATAACTATTATGTGATAAATATTACTGTAGTATTATAATTAAGAATAATGTAGCAAACAGTTTTCCAGACCTGTTACTAACCACATTAAATGCACTAATTTCTGGGTACAAGATCATCTGATCCAATAATTAGCTCATGTTATTAATAACACTGCTATAAATTCATATCATTAAAGACAAACATTCACTTAAAAAAATAAATAAATGAACTGCAGATTTGACCTTACATATATCTGAAAAGTTACCTTTCGAACTATCAACCAATGACAAAATTTACCTACTATCACCCCTGTAAGCGGACAACACACAGTCCTCAATCAATGTAAGATGACTTATAATGTACGGTAAAGAAAACGCACAGTTGCAAAGTAAATCACACGGCTTCCCTAGCAACCACTTAGTAAATGTCAATAGACGTCGGCATTTTATACAAAATCTCTTATATGCATATTTAAAGTTCAATTAAATACTATATATAAATGGCAAATAACATTTATTAGATATAAGATTGGACTTAATATTTATGTATTTAATTACGTTTTCCACTTTAATTAAACGTTATTTTTATATAATAAAGTTTAATATTTAAACATTTAAAATATTTTTTTAACCCAGATACTTTTTAACAATACTTACGATGCTGTTTCAACTTGTAGATACAGTCTTAAGGTGTAAGAAAATACTTTTTAATTGTTCTGTAACTTTAAATTCACTTCAGTTAATTTACAAAACCCATTTGAATATATAGAATATTTTTATATTAAGCGATAAATCGATCAGTAACACTAAATTAATTACTAAAATACAACGAATATGTGTCTCACTACACTATGGCATTTATTCCAAACCGACAAATTTGAAATATTTTTTGTAGATTAGACCATGTGTTTAAAGGTATGCACGTACGTTATTAAAAGCAAAATAACCAAATTACGATTAATATTTAATTGCTCTGCTGTTACTATAAACAATAATTATAATAACTAATATGAATTAATTATATGTAATACAATAAAATCATCAAAAATATCAATTGTTGCTGTTGTACAAGCAGTACAACAGTACAAGTAGGTCGTAGGTAAATTATTGGACGAAACTAGTGCTCTAAAGCATTTTGCGCACTTTTTTTAAGTGATATGAGGGAATAATTGTATATACCATTTTACCCCTTTTGCAATTGTTTGAATGTGTGTCCAAATAAAAAAAAAATTACTTATTCAATTCATTCATATAATTGTTATTTTTTAATTTAAATTAAAAACTCCAATGCTTATAATAATTAAATTTAAATTTGAAAAATTCTTTTAACTAAATTGTGAAAGTCTTGTTCATAAGTTATTTGTTTAGTTTTCTTTATACGATGGACTTTCAAGTAGGAGTTCATAGAATAAATTTAATCAGAACTAATTGTAATTATCATTATATTAAACTAATAAAAAAGATAAAGAAAGCGTAAGTAATTTTAAACTCTTTTATAACGCACCCTCAATTAATTTACGCGTATAACCTTATTTTCCAATTTTATTTCTTCCTACTCAGGACGAAGAATTTCATAATAAGGTGTAACGTGATTAGCGGTGACTTCATTCGGAACAATTGCTAGTGGAGAAGAGAGGTTTTCTCAATTCCCTTCATAACGCCGTAGTTATCGTTGGTGGAATAGTTAGTTGTGGTTCTCCCGGTGAAAACTTTTCAATCGGAACTAAATTATAATGAAGTAACTTCAAAGACCTTCAAGGCGAAAGCATGCAGAAACACAGAAGCTAGTTAATGAAATATCAAGGACAGTGACGATACAATAATGGTTTTTCCAGGTTAATGTACAAGAATTAAATGTCTTCTTAATAGTCTAGGTCTTTTTATACTCTTTATTTACATGATATTAATTTATTATCAGTAGTAATATTCGAAGGAAATAATTTTATTAGTTTCCGAAAGCACGTTGCTTTTGTTACCTAAAGAAACGTGCTTAAGGAAACTAATAAAATTATGAGTATTTATCACTGGCCGAGTAATTTTTGGCATTTTCGATTAACTTATTTATTAATATCAAGGCTAGGTCTTCTACACTTCTATTTCCGTCTAGAACATATTTTCTCGAATTACAGAATTACATAAAAAACTTCCAATTTGTATTCTTTCCCGTAGTTCGGCAATATTCGCCGGCGGATTTTCCGAATGAAATATCCTTTTCTTCATTATGCCCCAAATGTATGCGTCAGGTGGCGTCAGATCAGCTGAATAAGAAGGATATTCGAAGCCTGTTCCCCGAGAAATTATTCTATTATCGAAATGCTGTCGGAGTAAGTCTAAGGTGCGCACAGCTGTATGGCTCGTTGCACCATCTTGTTGGAACCGTTGTGTGCGAAACTGTAGATTTCGTGCACGGCAAAAGTTATTTAGATCTCTCACAAAAGGTATAATAAGTGGATTCTGATTATTATCTTCAACGAAATAAGGACTAATCATTCCATTACCAGATACCGCGCACCAAACGTTAACTCGAAGACTGTGGAGTGGTTTCTCTACAATGACATCAGGACGTTCAAATTCAATGAATCTGGTTGTTTGTCGATTAATATAGCCGCTAAGATGAACGTGACACTCGTCTGAAAACCATATGTTTTTCAAAAATTTGGGATCTTCGTAAATTAAACTCAACATGCGACCATAGTAAATTTCTCTTGCACGTTTGTCCGCAGTATTTAGTCGTTGTCCAACTTGATTACGGTATTGATAACCACCAATTGATTTGAACATGCGACGTAAAGACGTTTCACTAATGTTGAGTTTACATGCAGTACTTACAAGACTTCTTTAAGGTGATTGCACAACTTGGTTAAAAACACGTCCTTTATTTTCATTAGTGCATACTGTTTTTCGAGGACCTGAAGAACCTTTACGTTGACACAATACACTACCAGTGCGACGAAATTTTTCAACAACAGCTAACATCACACTTTTACTAGGAGCTGCTTTATTAAATTTTTGTTGATATTTAATTGACACCTGTTCTAAGCTTGGACCATCATTACGAACTTTTCCGTATGAACGAAAATAATGCTCTACCAAAAACACTTTTTCTTCCGTTGTTAGAATCATTTTTAAATCAAATGTTACTACAGCGTACTATTAATATATCAACTAATGACAATTAATTCAAATATGACAAATCCATATTACATAAACAACTGCACAACACTCTCTGTTTCGGTACTTTTTTTTTAGCGGATACCGTATTTATTGCTTCTTATGGTATTTTGCAAAATTTCAAACTGTCATAATTTTGACATTTTACATTAAGCCAGATTTACCGTTCGAATTAATTGTTCTTAAATTATGAAATGTGGAAAAACAGATTTTTTTTTAATAAATCATTAATGTTGTATTATATTATAAAGTATTTAATAATATATAACCTCACATTTGATTTATCCTTCTTAAAAGATAAAAATTAAGCGAAATAGTTTTTAAAATTGTAAACCCTACCTAGTGATATTTTTCCCAGGGATATTATCAGTCTAACCAATCGTTGATTGTTTTTATTGTTTTTATTTCCACAGCAAAAATTTTTATTTTAATATTTTTATTGAAAAAAGATAATTTTAGTACTTTGTTTTAAACATTATTTTTATGTAGATGCAAAGGCGTACAGGATAAATCAGGTTTAATATAATAATATTTTAATAAAATTTATAAGCTTCAAGGTAAAAAATATTAAAAAAGATGTTGAATTGACATAAATAGGCCTATATCTTTAAACACGAATATACTAGAAACATTTAAATAGTAACTAATTATTTATGGTAAATTAATAATTATTATATTGATTTATTGTAATTGGTAATTCTTATAAAAAACTAGTGAAAAACTCCCAAGTGCATCGAAACAAAATTTTAATGGTAAAATTAATAAAACTGAAAAACTGTTTAAATTTTAGCTGCCTTTGGCAGTTGCACATTCTTTCCCTATATATATTCTCAGCAATAAAAGAATTATAATAATTTTAAAAGTGATGCTTTGTTTGTATTTACTCTGTGCTGCGCCTCTGAACTAACAATCGATAGTCATGAAGGATGAGAAGAGAAGCGAAAACGCTTCTGTGCATATGAGAAGCCTGATCATGCATATATTCGAGAGGATAATTTGAGATAATTTTCTAAGACATAGTTTTGAAAACAAGAACACCAAAACTTTGCAAATTAAAATGATAAACTTACTTATCTCTGTGTATGTCTTGATAAACCTCCTTAATTTTGATATACCGGGAAGATAAATATACGTGAAAGTAAAAGGTTATTTTACAGAAAATATTTCATTTGCATTTTTATGTGTTTAAATAGGTGTTTTTTATTTTAACCATTTTCTCATCTTGAATAAATAATATTTGATCTTATTCAGAACAATAAACAACTAAAAGGTTGAATTAACTTTCACTATTTATTCGTTAAATACTTTAAATGCAATGACGGCCGTTTCGCTATAGAAAAAGCATCGTCAAGGAATGAAGAAGAAACCTTTAGGTATATAATGTGATTATGTAATCGAGAATATTGACGAGAAAAAAGAAAACCTGAGAGCCAATCCAAAACCAGTGAAAAATTTTAACCTTCCAAAATTATAAATAAAGAAATTTGATGGTAACGTAAAGAATTGGATAAACTTCTGGGGTCAGTTTAGGAAAAAAGATGAAGACCCAGATATTTCAATGGACGATAAATTTCAGTACTTGTTACAAGCGACAGAAGAAGGCTCAGTAGTACGACATATGATTGAAAGTTTTCCACCTTCAGGGGCTAATTATAAATTGGCTGTTAACCAGATGAAATCTAGGTTTGCAAGGGATGAGATTTTAATTGAAGTTTATGTTAGGGAGCTTTTAAATTTGGTTTTAAATCAACAATTATCTAAATTATATGATCAATTAGAAACTCAACTAAGGGCACTAGAGTCGTTAGGGGTAACAAGGGACAAATATGCTGCAATGCTTTTCCCTCTTGTAGTCAGCATTATCAAGCGATTTATTAAAAATTTGAGAGCGGCATCGCATTTCTAATAACAAAAATAATATTAATGATTTACAGGGTTTATTAGATTTTTTAAAAGCTGAAGAAGAAGCCGAAGAGCGTGTAAATCTTGCTGCTAAAAATAAAATATTTTAAAAGTTAAACCTCTAAGTCTAAATTAAATCTCGTTCTACATCCAACAAAAGTCGTGGGATCGATTCAGTTATCCCACGGCTTTGGAAAAGTCTAACATTAGAGCTAACATTAGAGCTAACATTAGAACTTTATTGTATAGCTGTCGTAAAAAAAATTTATTTTGTGTCTCCAAAACACAAATACAATAATTATGCGCCAAGGTAGAAAAGTGAGTTATTATTGACTACCGTGGCTCATATAGCATTTTTTCAGTGTTAGCATTCCATTTTTTTTAAATATTAGTTTTTAAAACTAATAAACATTTTGGATGGGTCACTAGTCACTTCCGATTCATATGACATGACAGATGTGTACAAATAATAATATATTTAATAATTTTTGTTAAGGTTTGACAATAAGTATTTTGTTATAAAAATCGCTATGAAAATGCATGGATAAGTAAATTTTCATTTTCGAATAAGCTGATGGACTGTTCAGTGAGTAAGGAAAAATATTTTTCATTTTGTCTTTGCATCAGTTAACCTCACATTCTGTCAAATGAATTGAGATTTAGTTCTTATCAAGTGGTCCCTATATTTTTCTACCTTGTTGAAAAATGAACTGGTACTGGAAAAAATTTAAATTAAAATAAGGTAAAGTAAGAATTTCGGTTAAGAAGTGGTTAATTAAGTTTTTAAACCATTTGGGTTTTTACATTTTACATTATCTATATTTTCTAACCTACCTAACTTCGTTAAATTCAATAAACAAAAAACTTCTGTCAGTTAATATTATATTGTTGCAATAGTTTTAAGCAGAAGTTTGAACGCGTGGTTGAATAATTAACATGATGTACTTAACGTGCAAATAGTTAAACTTTCCACTTTGTATGCACTAAGGCTCTATCAAAGGGAGTATTGAAAAGCTTATTTTGGTCCTTTAAAAACTTTTTAAAGTGATATTTATAAGAAGTTGTTATACCACCAATAGATGCAGAAGCTCCTGTTAACCCCTATAGTTGTAATGTTTTTTAAGAAAAACTGTAGGAAGAAGTTATATTGATTTCTAGTTATCCAGAAAAGCACTACATGACTATTATTAAGATAATGCATTTATTTCAGTGTTCGAAAACAGGTCGAAATTTTTGAAGAATAAATCTTTTCTTCTGATTTTTATACCTAATTACTTTTTAAAAAAATAATATTGATATGAATTGAAAGGTAATTTTAGTGACTTTCAATTTTAGTTGTCTATTTTATATATATTAGGTTATGCACCCTGTGGCGATCAACGTTCCTGTATTTTAGGTTTTTGTAATAGATGATTCCAGTTATACGAGGTGTGTTAGAAAAATAATGAGACTGATTTGATACTAACCAAAGTTTTTATTATTTTCAAACAGCAATGTTATCCCCTTCAAAGTAGTTTCCTTGGGCAGCTATACATCGGCGGAGTCGTCGTTCCCACTCTTGGTAGCAGCGCTGGAAGTCTTCAATTGGTATGGCTTTTAACTGGTCGGTCACAGTCTTTTGAATGTTCTCCAGAGTTCCAAAATGACGTCCTTTTAGGACATGTTTCAATTTCGGGAAGAGGAAAAAGTCACAAGGACTTAAATCAGGTGAATAGGGGGGTTGAGGAACAACAGTAATGCGTTTTGAGTTCAAAAATTCACGGATGGAAATGGCCGTGTGACATGGAGCATTGTCATGATGAAGCATCCACCTTTCGCATGTTCAAATCATCTGTCACAATTTGATGCACGGTGAAAGTGTTTAAATTTAGCTCTTCACTGATCATCTTTATTGTTAAACAACGGTCTTATCTCACAAGCGCCCTCACACGATCCATGTTTTCGTCCGTTCTTGAAGTCAAAGGTCTCCCTGAGCGAGGTTCATCTTCAACGTGTTCTCGGCCTTCCAAAAATGATTTGTGCCAGCGGAAAACTTGTGCTCTCGATAAGCACTGTTCCCCATAGACCTGTTTTAACTTTTCAAAAGTCACACTCGCGGATTCACCAAGTTTAGCACAAAACTTTATTGCACAACGTTGCTCTAAATTCCGATGCTCCATTTCTGTGACGCACAATTAAAACAAAACTTTACTAATGGCGCTGTCAAAACTAATGTGTTAACTGTACGGAGTTGTAACTCGGACTGAGGAAGTGGAAGGGATAAATAAACAGGTTTAGCGTCAGCCGGTAGACACAACGTTGCCAGATCTCCCGCAGTGTTACCAATCTCATTACTTTTCTCAGACACCTCGTACATTCAGTTTTGCCACTAAATTTTGAAGTCTAAATTTCCTGACATTTTCTAGGCCTTTTTGGGTACGATTCAAACTCGATACTGGGATGATTTTTGAATTCAAAGATTTTTAAATAATCCCGAATATACGAACAGGGCTATTAATGTCGATATAGAAAAAAAATAACCTAGGTAATTCCAACTTATTACGTTTACTGCATGTAATAAAACTGTATAACAATGTCACATATCTTAACTTTGACATTTGAAGGACGGTTTTGGTTTTGTATTTTTTCAAACATTGATCTAATCTAAGTAATTTTCGAGTGTAATCTAGTTTATTTTATGGTTAATTGTCTTCTTATTACAATGCCCAATAATTATAGATAGAATAATACACCATTTTCAAAAATCAAATAATTAAAATCTCAATATATTCAAATACACAGCACAGATAACCTGATTTACGTTTGAAAAAAAAACAAAACCATAGAAATATTTATTAATATATAATTCTATGAACAAAACCGACGGTATACAGATTAATGATTTAAACCTTAGAACAAAAAGAAACAGGAAGGAGTCTGACATATATTACCTTTAAGGAAAATTTGCGACGGAAGTTGGCCATCTTGAAGCTCCTTGTATGACTCATTGTTTATGTTTACAGTATGCTGTCAAAGCAATTTTTGCATATAAATGTCAAAAATGAGCACATAAGCGTATCATTCAGTTTTTATAAATACAAAATGATTTAAAACACTAAATTTATTCACATACTGGATTGGTTGGAATTTAATCAAAATAAAAACCCTAATATAAATTTTATTTTTTTACGGTACGTCATTGGAAGCGGAAATTAAAATTGACAATTGGCCGCCATATGCAAGCTCCTTTCTGGACTAAAGGTCATTTTGCATATACTCCTTCCTGTTTCTTTTTGTTCTAAGATTTAAACGGATGCGAATGTCGGCAAAACATCAAAGGATTTTAAGACATTTAACTCGGTATGGCCGTGATGTTGCTAATGTAAAAAACTATCAGCATTTTTTACAAAATTGCAATGTTTACTAGGGGACAATAACAATTTTAAGTGCCGTATATAGATTTTTTTGAAAAATTTAACAAGTTCAATAAGTGTTAAATACCTAGAGAAAGTAATTTATCTATCTTTCTGAATAAAATTTGTTTTGACCGTCTCTGTATTAATACACTCCACCGTGTTGTTTATTAATAAAAATAATATAATTTTATACTTAATCACAATTGATTAGTCAAATGTCATTTTGAGAAGTACTTTGAGCCAAGCCGTCACCTTTATTGCGTTTGGATACCAAAGACATGGTTTGTGAAAAAACTATGTATGTATAGTATATTTTTATAAATTATGATCTGTTTAATAGTATATTAACTATGGAGAACGGAAAGGGTTTTATACCGGTTATCCTTAACGTTCGACATGCTTATAACGTTTTT
Source organism: Ophraella communa (assembly GCA_035357415.1). Taxonomy (NCBI): domain Eukaryota; kingdom Metazoa; phylum Arthropoda; class Insecta; order Coleoptera; family Chrysomelidae; genus Ophraella; species Ophraella communa. Next base: position 14,883,837 of record CM068995.1, on the reverse strand, counting down.
TGTACGATTGACACTATTATTAATCATAAATTTAAAAATTTAAAAATTTCTGATGGAAGCACCGGATGAAGAATTTGTAATTCACAAGGTAGTGTAAGCTTGTTTAGGTCAAAGAAATACGTTAATGAACATCTTTTCATAATTTGTTGGTCGCAATGATATTGGGAATATCTGGTGCCTGTAGAAGAGAAGAATTATATTATATTACTATGAGTGTCATCCAACAAACCGATGGTTTGATTGTAAATGTACCCAATACAAAAACGAAGATCCAGCGTAATTTTACAGTCGCTAATAAACCAGACGATAAAATTCCATATTTACAATATCTGCAAAAGTATATAAAACTTCGTCCATTAAAAGTAAAATCAAATCATTTGTTCTTAAGATACGCCAAAGGAAAATGTTGTGCTCAAGTAATAGGGAAAGGGACAATAGGGGGCTGGCCTTCTCAAATTGCCAAATTCTTAAATTTGCCTAATCCCGAGAACTATACTGGCCATTCGTTCAGGAGGACATCAGCAAAACTTTTGGCTAATAAAGGTATTAATGTCCTCGGATTAAAGCGTCATGGAGGTTGGAGTTCATCGACAGTGGCAAAAAGCTATGTAGAAGATTCTCTTCAAAATAAAATAGATATTGCCGAAAAAATATTGTGCAATACAAGTAATGCTCCTAATGTATACGATTTTGCAGAAGTTTCTGTTAGAAGTGAAACCACAGCTCAAACAAGTGGGATTTCATTAAATAATTTAACAAATTGTACTAAGAGATTTTTAACTCGATGGTAAGTGAATTACTTGCCGTCGAGTTGCTAGTAAATGTCCCCTGCTGACGTAAAATCTGTCACGGTAAACAGTCAAAAATGATTAATCGTGCAAAAATATATATTTCTTTTAATGTCAATATGTTAATGTCGAGTTAAAAACAATCCACATTATTTAGCAAACGAATCACAAACTTCAATTTTACAAAAATTATTGCAACCAACGTTAACTATCCTCCCCCCTGGGCCATAAAAATCCCCAAATGCAATAAAAATCTACAATGATTCTACAACATTTTGAAGAAAACAATAACAAGTATAAAAACCACTACCAGATATACACAGATGCATTAAAAACTTCCGAAATTGAAGCAGTAGGAGCAGCTTTCGTTGACTAGACATCCATCTATAAATTTCACCTACCTGAAGAGTATTCCATATATTCGGCCGAATTGTTCGCAATATCAAAAGCCCTACAACATATTCCGCCAGTGCAAATCAAACGCAGTAATCTTTACCGATTCTCTAAATGCAGTACAAGGGATACTAAGAGTTTACCCAAACCACCCAATACTGAATCAAATTAAAATCGACCTCGAAACACTTTACAACAAAGCAAATTAGTCGAGCTCGTGTGGATTCAATCTCACGTAGGTATAACAGGTAATGAAAAAGCTAATCGAGAAGCTAAAGAAGCTCACAGTTCGAGAGATATAGATATTAACCCCTTTAAAATTCCACATTTCAACATTAGAAGTCGTATCAAAAAATAGTCGATGGAAATATGGCTAAAAAGATGGGAAGAACTTGAAGTGAACAAACTAGAACATAAACCCAAACTTGCAACCAAAAGAGGAAATGCCACAAGTCATACATCACCGCATGAGGTTTGGTCACACAAGGTTAACCAATGAGTAACTATTGAAGAATAAACAAAGAAAACAGTGTTTCATGTGTTATATACCTTTGACAGTAGAACATATCATTGTTGATTGTCCACTCTATCATCTAGAACGAATTCGAAGTGAACTTCCATGTGAAATCAAAAGTGCACTGGACTATGTTAACAGCAATAAAATGATTAAGTTTTTAAAATTGACTAACACTTATAAATTAATATAGAGTTGAGATTTTTTCGTATTATTGATGTAAACTAAAATTAAGGCTTTATTTTTTATTGATCCGCCGCCAATAACCTTTCATGGTTGATGCGGTTATTTCAATTAAAAAAAAAATTAATTCTTAAATATTTGTATCTGTATAACTATCAGGATTAGATATAGCGCTGATAAACTATTTGACTCATTATCGTAAATTGAGGGAAATTAAGCAAGTTTAACAACCCTCTTAAAATATTTGGCGAAGCAGCCCGAATGAAGTTGACATACGTCGATGGACATTTAAATGGGTTTGTGCATCCATCTCTTGCTTTAGACTGACTCCGTCAAGCTTTCTTATCTGTATGAATCACATATATTTAATATGGACAGTTGATACGACAGAGAACATCACTACACTACGGTGTCGACAATATTTCTTTCGCTCTTGCGTTCCAAGATTTTATCCATACAGCGCATGCTTGAGACATCTCAAAACACATTTACACAATTTAATTTTTCTGTTTCGCTACATGCGCACAAAATATGCGCAGAACTAACAGCCTACGTGCGAGAGAGCAAACGATACATTATCTGTTTCACCATATTGGAACACCTTCCAGGTATAGAAAATGTCAATATAGGAGTATTAAATATACAATGAATAAGATTTATGAGTCAAATGTGACATGTGACATAGAATTGACAGTTTTCGTCCAGCAAACTTCTATGAAACCGGAAATGCAGTGAGGTTTGAAACTTTATTGCAGTATATTTCATTAAAATATCAGCCAAACATAATCATTAATTAGTTGATATTGCATCTAGAACAGTTGGTGATACTTATACCGAACACTATTTACACTACCGCTGCACCAACACGCACTTTTAACTGTAACGCGTGTTTCGATTAACAAGTTATCTTCTTCAGGTGCTGCAATGCTTTCGCACTAAATTTTTAGGAACAGACCAAAATTTTTAATCGCGAACACATTTTTGAAATCAAATTTCCTTCTTTAAATCTAGTTTTCATTATTAAATGTAACTCTGAAAGACTGATAATGCTATTAATAAACAGTGGATTTGACTATAATTAATCTGATGAACATTCGATTAATTTATTCTAAATCTAGACGTAATTCGCAACAAACTCTATTTAATCCTTTAACAAAATACAATTGGGTATAAAAACTCCCAAGTAATGGAGGTATTTAGAACAAAATGTCCGGATCTATTTACGTAATAAAATGTATTCGAGTAACTGGATACTTGTTATGTAAAACACAACCTATTTTACGTTACGAGTGTAGAATCCTGGAAACCGTTTAAAGGATTATACATACATAATACTTAAGTATTTTGTTACAAAAGATTTCACTATTCGCTTTTCTGTATTTAGATTTAGTATTTAATTTATAACAACTGAAGGAAAATTGCGAATAAATTTGAAATCATTTGTTTTAAAAATCACTAGGTCCAGTTTTTTTAAACGTATGCTAATTATGTTAATTAAATTGTGGAACTTGTATGTGACACCTAGACAGGTACCAGGTAGGAAAAGTAACTAAAAATAAAAGTTATCTTTTTGTATGGCTGATTTTTGTACATATTTTGTAGAATATTATTCTCAAGTGCCTACTATCATAAGTCCATACACTTTTTATGGACAAGGGTAGGGATCCTGTGCACTTTTGACAAGTCGAATTCTTCAGTCGCTTTCTACATGTAGAAGCGGTATCTCTAGAAAATGGTATTCAGTGTAGCCCTCGACATTACTTCGGCCGTAGTCGGCTTTTGTCAATAAAATACATAGTAATTCTGAAGAGTTTTTACATTCCTTTAGGGATTTTGTCGTTTAGCATATGGTTTTTTTGATTAATTGTGTGTGTAAAAGTGATAAAATGCTTAATTCTAGTTAATTATACTTTCTAGTAAATTAAAGGAAGACAAAACTAAGAGAAGATATCTTTATGTAAACCAAGGAAAACATAATGCTCAGAGGGTGTAAATTGTTTATCAAGACAATTATTGTTAGGGTTAGTAATTGCTAAAAGTATGTCATGACTTTTAAGTAAATTATTCACAGTAATCAGTCTATTGGTAGTCCTCCTGAAGATGCCACAGATATGAGTGTCAAATTTTTTGGTTAAAAGTTATCCTCACTAACATGATTAAGACTTCTTGTATTCTTATAAACCTAGGTAAAGTGGTATTTCTTACCACATTTTTTCTGCAAAAAAAACTGGACACTTGACTCTTGGATGTAACGTAAAGCTTCCACAAAATAAACAGGACCTTTTGTGATAAGGTGTTTTTGACTATGAGCTGTTCCTGTTACTGTACCTATCTTTACCTGTACTACCTATTACTGGTGGAAATTTATTGTACTAACCCTTACTATGTGAAAGTCCATCTTATTAAGAACAGCAAACAACTAAACGGTTGAACTATTTATTCAAAAAAATACGTTTTAAATTCAATTACAGCTGTTTCGCTAAAAACTAGCATCGTCAGATTGACATATTGAAGTTACATTTTGTTTTTTTGTAGCTAGGTACCTGATGTTGATTAAGTACTAGACAAAGTATGAAATTAATAAGACATAACAATATTAAAGTCCAGATGTTCTTAGCCCTTAGGGATTATCGTGGATGTATATCCCTCCAAGATTTATTTGTTCATTAACTAAATTGTTGATCTGTTAGATGTCTTTTTATTTTAAGTTGTTCGAGGAAATCTAAATTTTGTTTTTTATTACAAATATGTAGTATTTGAATGTCATTGGTGTGTATGAGTGAGCTTGGATGTTCAAGAACGTATTTTGCGTAGTTTGACTTATCTGGTTGTTGTTTGTAATATATATGCTCTAAGTGTTCATTAAATCTTATTTCAAAATTTCTTTGTGTTTGAATTATATATGCAGCATTACATTTTGGACAATTAATTTTGTAAACACCAGATTTTTTTAATTTATGTTATTTTGTTTTTACATTAACAATTTTGTACCAGCATTATTGTGTTATTTGAATGAAATTAATTAATTAATGGTAGTGCTAAGTTATTTATATTTGTAGCATTAATTAAGTAGACTTTATAAAGACGACATATTTATATAGGACTAGCTAACTATGCACTCACTTTTATACTGTTTACTGTCAAATCTTTAAATTCACAATTTACAAATAACTTCTTTAGTTCTCACAGATATTCTTACAAATGACTTGTGTAAAATTTGTATTGCAGACTTATAGTCCGTGCATTCAGATATCAATAAAAAGTTATTTGGAGAAAGTTAATTTGTCACAAAATCGTTCGTTTTGGGATAAAAAATTATGAAATGTGAAAGACCAATGTGGACCTTGCATATAATTCGAATCTCTCCTGTCTAAGAAAGTGAGACATAAAACCTGCAGTTCGTCTTTTTATAGATGCCATGGCTTTCAAAAATGTGTTCATTAAATTTTCGGATTTAATGACGCAAACCTTTAGTTAGGCTTTAATAAACACAAAACTGTACAAAGTTTAAAGTGACAATATAAATTAAACTCTTATTTAGAATATCTAAAGAATATCCCATTGAGCTGTTAATTCAAAACTTTTTTATTTTGAAAATTAACCTCCTGTGACTCTTTATACTATTAGTATATAACAATTTTTTTAATTAATTAGTGCATATTTTTGTTTTTAATATGCAAAAACAAAAAGTTCATTACTAACAAAAAACTAATTAGTTGAAATTTGCTTTATACCAATTTTCTTCCAAGTTTCATAAATACCTTTTTTTTAAATATGTCGATATTTTATTACGAGCTTATATTTTTAAATTTAATAATTAAAACATGAATACGCTGCTGCAGCAAAGAAATAGACCTATTGAATCATTATTTCCTTTAACGAGATACCTTGTAAATTATTATCCTTAAAATATTATTTTAAAATGTGATTACTAATTTCGGGGCTATTCTGCTGGTTTCTTGTTTGGTAAATTCTTCCAAATATTTTATTTTGACGCCTTTTTAATATTGTGCAAAATTTTTGGGAAATGTGTGATTGATTCTGTTGCTTCCAGATCCAGTCTGGTTTAGAAATGTTTCGATGTAAATCCAACAGAGTACATTTTAAGAAAAACCAACAGGTTAATACAGCCATGTTCCTAATCACAGGAAAAAAAGTTGAGGTTCAATTCATTTCATAGAATAACTGAGAAGCATTCGACTAGAACCAGAAAATATCCTGGTGAGCTTCGATAATGTATCTCTATATACAACCTAGAGAAAAAATCATTGATCACATAGAAGAAATATTTTCAGTGCACATTGATCTTTTTAACATGCTTTGAGGACCTAATATTTTGTATGGAATAACAATATTTTTGAAGAAACCGACGTGTCATGACAAATTTATATAATATAGAGCTATCCAGCAAGCTAAAAAAACCGAAACAATGGTTAAGATATGTAGATGATACTTTTTTTGTATGGAACCACTGTAGAAAGGAACTACAAAAGTTAATAAAATATTTAAACAGCTTTCATTCTAGGAATCAATTTACCATGGAAATAGAAAGAAAAAGCAAATATCTTTTTTGTACGTACTAGTCACACGAGAACATAGCTACTTATGTAGGCCACAATTTATTCAGAAAGAAGACCCACTATCCCAAAGAAAACCATGTTCCATCATGAAGAATACTTTGAACCACTGAAGATGACTACAGCAGTTGCAGTTGAAATGTTGGTAAGAAATTATTGTAGAAGACCATGGTAGAATAAAGCCAAACATTATTAGGAAATTTGTTAAAAAAAATAGTTTCTTTACGATCATATTCCGTATTATATTTTAAATCAGAAAATTAAAAATTCCGTACACATTTACCAAACTGGGCGGAATTTTATTCCACACTGCCATTTCAACAAACTTATGTCAAATTGAAAATAAATAAATTTTTACGTTCCACTACACCTTTAATATGTTGACAAAAATGAGGCTTTATTTATAACCATGAATGCTTATATTTTTTCATATTAATTTAGATGAGATATCTGTCAATAACATTAAATATTTTTATTTATTTGTGACAGTTAAAATTAAAGTTTATAACACTAATTTTAGAAGAGGCAAATAATTTTACCCCAAACGTCCTTAAAAAAGTTTAATTTAACATATTTAAGATTCATGATGTGGCGAAAAACTAACAAGGTATTTCAGAACATGTTATGATAGCTTACTTTGGAGAGCTATCTAAAAAGTTTTAATCTTCAACCATGTGGTTAATATACTAAATGCTGAGGACTACTTTGTCAGTAAAGGAGAATGTTGATATTTCCAGCTATCACAAATTACGTGCATTTCTTAAAAGAAAATCCGAAAAATATGCTTGAAAAATATGCTTGAGCTGCACGGGTGAATCCTGGAAAACCTGAGCAGGGTAACCAACCCCAATGAAAGGCAAGGTCAGGACCGACGAGGAAGGGAGAAATGGTCTTCCGAAAAGGGGGTTGGTAAAAAGTATCAACGCTCATAGAACCGGAATTGGACAGTTACACAGATTATTTAACTTCTTTGTAGACTGCCCTAGTATTAGGAATAACGGGTGCATGCAGACGAGAAGAGCTAAGAAATTTAAAAATTTGTGATATCTGCTCGGCTGCTGTAGTAAATATTGCAAAAACAAAAATGAAAGTTTCAAGAAAATTTACACTTACAGGAAATTTTTACTCATGGATATTTTTTTACAAATTACCAGAAGGTGAAACGTACAGTGCAGTGTGGAAATAAACTAATTTATTAAAATAGCACAGCAAATTGCTTAGTTCTTGAAGTTGCCAGATAGTTAGGTTAGGTTAGGTTAGGTTAGGTTACCATGGGTCATTATTTTTGACGGTCATCGGCCACAATAGTAAATTTAACAACACTCAAACGACATGGCTGGTGGAAATCGACCACAACAGCAGAAGGATATATTTATAACAGCCTTCCATGTCATTAACATGACATCAGCAAATAAAATATTGCACACTGTTGAGAATGAAACAACATCTACTAGTGGACTATCTATTTCTGAAAAAATAGAAAAGACTGTGAAAATAAAAGAAAATCTACCTGCAATTATTATAGCCAACAGCAGTACTGTCAACACACATTTTACCAGTCATAATTAGCTGTTAAGTTGTAAAATATGTAATTAAAACCCTCAACTGGAAACACGTGAAATTAGAGCGTTATGAGTAACACACGACTGTGACTATGATTTGGATGCAGAATGGGGCAGCTCCGAAAAATGACCTACCTGTTAGAGATCATGTGAACAATGTATTTCAAGTGTGGATAGGGAATAATGGAACCGTATTATGGCCTCCTAACAGTCCGGACCTATCCCCCAGGGATTCATTTTTTGGGGGTTTTTAAAAGAAAGAATAAATAATAATAATGACTGTATTCAAGTCATTAAAGACCGAATTCAATTAGAAATAAATAATCTAAATGTAAACAATCAAGCCATTTCTGATGCAATTCAAAATATAATTAGACGTTTTCATTTATGTATTGAAAATAATGATGGACAATTCGAACAACTCTCATAATTTATTATTTATTTATAGCAGTAAAGTTATCTTTGTTATATTCGTTATCTATTATTTGTAATTTTAATTAAATCTCGACTTTTTCTTTAATATCTTAAGAAAGGTGTAGGACAGAGGTATGATATGGTATATTTTTCAAATCAGAAGATAAAAATCTTTTTAAAAATTCTATAATATACAGGGTGTGTCGGTTGATTTTTTTTGTGTCCCCCAAACTAGCAAGCCACTGTACTTTTGTTATTGTTATAATAAAATTAGTTTATATCCACACATCATTTATATTAAAAATTTTTTTGTTTATGCAATAATAACTATATGGGTGGGCTGAGACATTTATAATGAATAACCCTGTACACTATTATTTACGTATTTTATAGTTATATCAAATATCTTTTCTATTTATTATTTTATTTTACTCGAAATAATTTATTTAACATAGCTTACTAATTTATTTCGCAACTAATTTGTTTTCAGAAAACCCACTGTGTATTTGCGCGTACCTAATGATGGCTCGTGTAGGTATTATAATATGCATGTTTCCGTTTCTCTATCAAACGACATATACATTGCATTGTGACGGACTCGCTACAATATCCAATTAAGTTTTAATCGAATAAACAATATTGTAATGAGAGGTTCAAATAAAACTTGAAATCAATCACATGTTTATATTACGAAAATGAATAGCTTTGCAACTATACTATATACTAAGTGACATAAAAATCCGAACACCCAGTTTAAATGATTTTATTTTTATAAAATTTTGAATAAGTACTTACTGAAGCATAATAAGTAAATGATAAAAATTTCAAAATGATTGCATTGCTTTAAAGCCCTTTTACCTTTAATAATGTGTGGATGCACCCCGATATGTTATGCATTCTCCAACGCACCTAGGCATGCTTCTGATCAGGTAGTCAATGTCCTCCTGTGGTATCTCATTCCAGGCAACCACCAACTCCTCTCGAAGTTCTAGAGTCTGAGGAGGACGTTGAAAGAAGTCTATTGTGACTCTTGCGACATGAGGTCGGGCATTATCTTGTTGAAAAGTTGGATTTGCCAGAGTGTTAAGATAGGGTTCTAAAATTTCTTGGATATAACGCTGCGCGTTCATGTTACCTCTGATGAAGTTTAAAGGTGATCTGGAACCATAAGCTATAGCATCCCAAACCATAACTCTAACAGTTTAATGAACATGCCATTCAACAAAAAACCGTGGATTTCTCCTTTCACCACGTCATCTTCTAACCCTCGCTCGACCATCGTGCATGCCTATACAAAATCGAGACTCGTCACTAAAGACAATACTGTTCCATTCCTGATCCCAGAATAACCGTTCTTTGCACCACTCAAGGCGATTACGTCGGTGTTCTGGAGTTAAAGGGAGGACCCAATGTGGTCGGTATGAAAACAGGCCAAAACGTCTTATTCGTCGGTAAACACTTCGCATGCCAATAGGTCTTCGGTGTTCCGTAAACCATTCATTTGCAATAGACCTGGTAGTAGTAAAGAAACGGTCCCCTAAGGCCAATAATCTTAGGCGGCGACATTTACGGTCTGTTGTTCTACGTGGGCGTCCAGAGCCCCTTGCTCTATGCGTACAGCCTTCTCGAAGCCTTGCCTGACAACACTTAACCATGGTATCTACACTTTCTTTGTGCTCTAACTGCAATTTTCCGAAAAGAAAATCCAGCTTCCCGAAGTCCCACTATACGACCCCTATTAAACTCACTAAGTTGACGAAATCGTACGTCTCCGTACCCTATGCATCGTAACAAATCGTAAAGAATGTCAAGAACCAAAATCCGCAAAATTTAGATCTTTACTACGGCTACAATATTCATTTTTGGATTGTTAGTGGATTTCGAAAAAAGCAGTATAAAAACCGGAATCTTCAACTGATAAGGCTAAAAATTTTATAAATTGTTTATTTCGGTAAAATAAATAAATGTACCAAATTTTATTAAAATAAAATCATTTAAACTGGGTGTTCAGATTTTTATGTCACTCAGTATATTTTCGGTTTATTTGTAAAATCGTTATCAAGTTGCAAACATTATACAGAATTAATTATAAAAATGTAAATTATAAAACAAAATGACATAAATAAAAATTTTTCAAGTAATTGATAAAACATTTATGTCCATGTAAAGGGTTTTAAAAATATAACCAACCGTCACTAGGACATTTGAAACCATGTTATTTATTTCTGTTTCTTTTTAGTTTTATTTCGCCAAAAACTATAAATTTAATACTATTCAGAGGGGTATTTTTGATTTCCTCTTTAAAATATTCATAGAGCAAACCGTGTATCAAATCCGAGCTGGCGTTAAAAACGCTCTGGACACCTGCCAATTACGCTGTTGCATGTGTAATATTTTCAGCGGTGGCGCCTCAGACAGCAGGGGCGGTGGTGGTTTTCGTTGGTTGGCGGCACGACCACCAGTTGCTACATACGGGTGCGGCATTTTCAACAATCACGAAGCCTGTTGCTTTAATGTTGGGTTACTTGCACTTGCATCTCTTTCGAGACAGAAAAATGTTTTAAATTTTGTTTTCATTTATTTAGAACTTTTTTCGTACCAGTCAACTAATTTATTGGGTTATTATATACGGACCATTTTAGTAGTTGATACGGATTTAGGTAATTAATTTATTACCGTTATAGAAATAATGAAAAAATAGATGTTATTTACACACGTTAAGTAAAAATTTTCAAGTTAGTAATGCGTTGATGAAAGTTTGAAAGTTGGCGACCCAAGTTCGTAATTTTTGGATTTAAATAATCGTATGCTTTTAGGGATAAATCATTCAGCTTACAAAATACACAAAAGGGTCAAGCGTCAGTAAACAAATGCCCTTTTAACTTGAAAAATAAGAGTAATGGCGTAGAATTATGCAAATAGGTTTCTCTTGATTTAAATTTGGAATCCAATATTGACTTATGCTCGAGAAAATACATCAATTTAGCGGATGTATGAACCCGTTCATTTTTAATAAAGAGGATCAAATATTTAACTTTCGAAACGTAATAACTGATGATGAGTTAATCTTTTCTCGTTTTTTTTTTTAAAAATGAAACGGAACAAATTTTTATAGAAAGATTTTTTTTACTTGTTACTAAATTCAATAAATGTTTATTTACTAATACCATGTAAAGATTCCATATAAAATCCCATGTAAAATACCATATAAAGATTGTAACATTAATTTATGTAATAGTATATTACATAACGAGTGTGGAAAGTGAAGAATTACGCAAGAGTTAAGTTTAGCACGAGCCGGGTAGTGGCGAGTGCGGAAACGTAACTAGTGCAAGAAATACACTTTCCAACGCGTTGTGTACATGATTTTTCCTACGACCCCAATATTTCTTATAATAATAAATATTTTAATATTTTAATTGTTAGTCATTGCATGGAAATATAATTAATTAAAATCAAATAATCACCTTTCTCAGGAATTCACATCAAAATTCTTGATTAGCAAAACGACATATTACTTTTTTTTGGGATCTATAAAAATTAAAGTAAAATGGTCAGTTGGTGAAATTAATTGGAACTTGAGAAATGTTATGTGTTAGTAAAGTACCTATTTTGAACATTTTCATTTACGTTTTACTCCTGTTGTATGCGCCAATCACCCCTATTGCACTTATAGGTACCTAGGTAAGTGTATTTTTGGTTGCATAGATAATGCAACTCATACATTTATATTTATAATAGCATTAATTTGACATTTATTGTACTTTTCAATACGTGTATTGATATTAGCTACTTTCTTAAGTACAAATAAGTGTGCAAACTAGCACTTTCATATGTGGTCGTAGGAAAAAACTATATCGTTTTAAATACAACTCTAAACAAATTAATAAAATATGGATATAAGTTTTAAGATCACACAATGCTAAAAATTAAATAGTAAATTTTGCAATAATTGGCAATTTTATATTTTAATAATTAAAACTTATAAAAATATTCCAAAAAAATTGATTTTTATAAACTCAATTCCAGCTGTCATATATATTATATAAAGCCTTGCAGTTAAACCTAAATAAATTGGCTAGCCAACAAAAATTTATTCTGAGAGAAAACAAGTTAACATCAGCTGATTTAGAAACTATCAAAAATTGTTTATTATTCTTGTCAACTTCGTGCAGACTGACTGATTTTAATAGCTATTTAAGCCGACACTTTAAAGGCCGTATTTATACCGACTATTCTGTTCAATTATTTTACTGAAACGCGACATGAAAGCAAAGATGTTTTTTTCCGTAAATCCAACAAAATACTACTATTTTAAATTTTTTTTAATTGAATGGTTTCAACTCACTTATTAATTTATTGATTAGCGTAATATAAACGTATTATTATACAAATTAAAGAAAGTATGAGTCATAATGATAATTTCATAAAAGTATCGCAGTATCAGTATCGATCTCATCCTCACCACTACTGTCTACATTTATAATCAATTTATTTACATTAGAAAATGCCTCTAAGTATTTTACCTCTACTTGTTTAACATGTTCAATGCAACTTGTCTTGTGCTGATTGTGCATTGCGGAGACTTCACTTTCTATCAACTTGATCACGGATGCACTTCGTTTTGGAGATTGGTTTTTGCTGGCAATGTTCCTTTTCAACTGATCCCAAAGTAGCTCTATATGATTTAGGACGCAGTAATAGGGAGGTAGCCTTAGTACTTCATAAACTGCTTGTTTTGCCAAACAGTCATTGACATACTCTTTTTTGAACGTTTTGGTATCTACGTAACACTTCTAATAATTGTTTTTTTTTTGTTTAGCAATCTTCATAGTAAAGATCATTCTGTCCCAAAAAAATTTCAGCTCATCTTTCGTAGAAATTGATATGGGTACTCTTACCCTCACTCTTGAATGATAGGCCGCGTTATTCATAACAATAACGCTATTTTTCTTTAGTTTTGAAAGTAAGGTTTTAGAAATCCATTTCTCAAATAGAGGGCTATCCATATCTTGATGGTAATCCGGAAAACATTTTTGTATGTTTTTATATAGCGGAGAGAAGGAGCGCTCCTGGTGTCGTACCAGGTTTCCTTCAGATAATAAATTGGTCTGCTGCATTTTTTATATTTTGTGAGGGTTTATAAATATTCGTTTCTCTATACAACCAGTTTCTTGCTCTCCATAATAGTCTTAAATTTAAATCCGTTGTTCTTCAAAAATCGCCACAAAGTTGTTTTCGCACGATCTATCACTTCTTTCCTTTACAACTCGATTTAAATGCTAATAATTACTAATAAATAAAGTAACATCACTAAATAACAGGAATCCTATGAAAATATTAATCACAAACCCCTAAGGGTCAAAACCAGGTAATATAATACAATAGAATTGATAACCAGACCGTCGTTAATCCCTAATAAAAATAAGATAGTCAGTTTGCAGGATCTTGAAATGAATAATAAATATATCTCTTACTGATATCAACAATAACAATCTTAAAACCAATTGGAATAACATAAAAAGAACAGACGTTAATAATGAAAAGCAAAATGAACAGCCATATTACCTAAATAAAAAAAGAAAAACGATTAAAGTAGAAACAAGCAAATTACGATAAACGATTATTCAGTATAATAACATTTGTTGAAATTTAATCTGATAGAGTAATATTTTTAAAGAAATTAAATATGATAATTGCCACCTTCTCAAAGAATAAATTGTAGCAAACGTAAAGAATGTGAAATTTTCTAGAACACCTCTCAGGATATGTAATAAAAAATAACTCAAAAGCAAACGAAATGATAAAACCTATAAATTATATAAAAGAAGTGAATTTCAAACTATACAATGACAAAACCAGTATCAATAAACTTACATACCCAACTGCACTTACCACCAAACTAATGGCGGACAATATTGACATAGGCGTATCATACGATTTTTCTTATACGATTATTAAATAATCATTTTCATTATTTCATATTACAAATCTAATTTAAAAAAGTCTTTAAATTTATACTGCTCCAAGAAAAAGAACAATCATTTTAAAACAATAACAATTAAATATAAAATAATCTTTAAAACTGAATGAAAATAATTTTCAAAATGTATGTACAATTAATTTAAGTTATCATACATTACATATTTTATGTGATTTAGTTAAACATCTATTGCCTGAAAGCTGTAATATTAATAGAAATAAATTTCAAGGAAATAGTTTTAAAATACTTCTTACCTATGAAATGAAATTCCTTCCTCTTTTTTAGTACTCTGACTGTTGCACTTATAAGCTGCACAATTAACCATTTTCAAATGTCAATTCAGGTAATTAAAAAAGGTCAAAATTAATAAAAAAAACTAAAAAAATACAATTCGACGTTCCAAATTTGTTTACAACCAATGTCAAACGTTTGAAACTTGGCTTCAATCAAACGCATGTTTTCATTGACATGCTTTGTCCTCTCTCTTTCCTAGTCTAAGACCCTATCACACCTTAAAGAAAGCCATAATGCAAACGTAATTCCAAAATTATTGACCAAATAACGCATAAAATTCCTAACAGAACAATCGAAATACTGAATCAAAACAATCGCTGCAAAAGCTTGAAAAATGGAACGAGACATAAAAAAATGAATCAGAAAAGGCGAAGAAGTTCTGTAATAACGTACTTGACAAGATACTTGGATGAAGAAACTTTCCCAATAAAGGAGAAATAAATATATTTTCATTCCCAGGAAAGAATTGATCTTGAGCCATTTCGTAAAATCAGATAATGATAATCACTGAAAGTATAATTATATTTAAAATTTTTTTTAATTTTGGACTGATAAATATAATGTTGTACTTCACACTTCCGGTAAAGTTTTACAGTACTGGTTTCAAATAAACATGTCACCCCAACTAAAAAAGGTACTTACAGGACTAGTAACGTAAATATCTATTACTGCACTTTATAAGTAAAATATGTGATTGGTTGTCACAGGAACCTATTAAACTAAAAAGTTATCTTATGAACTTTTCAGTTTAGTAGAGTGCCGAGAAAAATATTGAGTTTTCTTTACGAGCTTTATTCTGAAATATAAGCTGCTTTCTTATCTTTGCTAGCTTCTATTTATCGAAATTCTTAGACACGATACACTTTCAAAGTTCCTATCAGCTTATATTATGGATAATATAAACAGTCATATTTTTTTTTAAATTAAGAATATTAAATTAGTAAGAGCTCTTTTTACACACTTGAATAATTTTTAATAGTTTATTGACAGAAACACAAGATTCAGCATTGCAACTTAACTTTTTATAACTAACTATATTGTAAACTATAGCGTACTAACTTCAAGTTGATAGTTCCCCTATATATAGTATTTTTTCAAACGTCAACCATATATCATTCCAGTAAATTCCAGACCATATATTTAATACTTCTATATGGACAGTTGATATGGCAAAGAAATCACTACACTACGCTGCGTAGTGTAGTGATGTTGGTAGATTTTATCCATACAGCGCAGGCTGTATCTCAAAACACATTTACCCAATTGAATTTTTCTGTCTTTTGCTACATGCGCACAAAATATGTGCAGAACTGACTGGGTGCGAGAGAGAGTGAGAGAGAGCATCATATCGGAACACCTTCCACTTATAGAAACTATCCATATAGGAGTATTAAATATATACTTCAGACGTGAAACCAAAGAATAGCCCAACTATAGTAAAATTAAATTTTATCAAGGACTTACAAGTTTAATAATCAGAGAATTCATGAGTATACCATAGAACAGAAATTATTACATGGTGTTCTGGGATTTGATTGATATGATGTCAGTGATGATGACAAATATTTGTATCACTTCAATAAGTTTTCTTGTGTCATTATAAAAACCTTGATTATTTAGTTACTTTTAATAATAATAATAATAAACTCGATTAGCGTATGTATTATAAATAATTTTATTTTTCCATAAAACACATACAAATAATATCAATAAAACCAAGTTATAGTTTAAAAATATCCACACATTTTTTTTGTAATTTCAATGTATGGCTCAAAGCTACTATTAAAGTCATTAACAAAATTAAAAACAAATAAAAAATGTATGGTATAATTTTATTTTGGCAGTAATTGGATAAACCGTAAATGCTGTTGGCCATGCAGTTTCCAGTTTTAACCATAGGCGTCCATTAGTAACATATTTTGTATGTAACAGTTTATATTTATAATTTATTTAAAATAACTTGAATTGGATTGAATGAAAATATTCAACTAAATGCTGAAGATATTATTTTTGAAATAGTATTGGAAATATTTACACATTATGTAATACTTTTATAATTTTTATTTCTTTAGTTTGTTAAGGGAATATTAGTTATAGTGACATTTTCTGTTCTTTCTTACTAATTATTTTATTTATAATATAATGATAAAACTATTATAAAACCCATTTGGACCTATGGGGAACTGCGTCAGTATCTTATCTAACATAGAAATATAAGAAAGGTTCCAAAGATACTTCGAATAGTAAAGGATGCTCCCTGGTATGTTCCTTATCACATTTTTTCACAAGATTTTCAAATCTCAACAGTGAAGGATGAAATTTCCAAGACACTTCAAATATATTAGAACCGGTTGGAATCTGTAGAAGTGATGAAAAGCGAGCTGATGGGTTGCCTTATTTCCCATGGAGGAGGGGCAAACAATTAATTTGGGATGCCACTTGCCGCAACATTCTAGCTCCTTCTTATATTTGCAAAACTTCTGTAAAGGCCGGAGAAGCTGCTCTCACTGGGGAGCAACAAAAAATGGCAAAATATAAAGAACTTTTGGATAAATACATTTTTGTTCCCTTTAGTGTTGAGACTTTGGGCACTTGGGAGAAGCTGCAAAGAGACTAGTCGATGAAATATCTGTTAAGCTTAAAAAATCTTGTGGAAGTTCACTGAAAAAGACCTTTATTACCCAGTTGATTAGTTTAGCTATTCAACGTGGTAATTCTGCATCCATTCTTGGGACGCTACCAGAACATTGGGGCTTAGAGGAGGTTTTTCATGTAATTCAAAAACTTTTAAGCCTACTTGGACTTTATATTTTATTCTTAGATTTTTATATTTTTTAGTTTTTGTCATTTATATATTTGTAACTAATTATTTAATGATAAAATTGTTTACTTATTTATACTAAATAAAAAAAAACTTTATTAGTAGAGAAAAAATTGACAACCGACCTGCTAAATAGATTTTAGTATAGACTATTTTTTAATCCCCTGTGTCAAAAACCAATCTCTTGCTGGGTTGTGACTTAATAGGACTACGTTATCGAACGATGTTCCTTCGTATTAAATGTATATATGTATTGTCCAAACATTTACTAATTATAACTATGTAATGCAGAT
Organism: Ophraella communa; assembly: GCA_035357415.1. Classification (NCBI taxonomy): domain Eukaryota; kingdom Metazoa; phylum Arthropoda; class Insecta; order Coleoptera; family Chrysomelidae; genus Ophraella; species Ophraella communa. The sequence goes on along the minus strand of CM068995.1, from coordinate 14,866,015 downwards.
TAGAGATAAATAAGGGGTATTAAAAAATCTAATGGATAGCCATAATAATCTCAATTTCTTTATCAAAATTATTTTTGTTCAATCGAATTGAAAATGCTCTTTGTATGGATATAGAAAAGTTGTGTTAAATTATAATAATACACTCACAGTCATATTATATTCTTAAATTGTTCGAGAAAGCTGTCGGATTGTATTTTCTGCATTATTTTTGCCAAGGAAAGACGATGACTTTAAAGAATATTTTTAACGTTAAAAGTATAAAAATCTTTAAATTATTTCAATTGTAGTCACAACGAGGTTATCATTTTTTTTAATTTAAGTATAAATATTAGTATATTTACTGTTAATTAAACATTTGGCTATAATGGGTTCCATTTTATGCAAAAATTAATTTTGGTTTTTGTGCTGAACTACAACTGGTGATGTGTGTCAATCCGTTTTCCCCTGAAGCACTTCCATGAACATGTTTATGTTGCTTGATAGATGGAAATTTTACTCCCATTGTCAATATTTTGCTGCGTCCGTTCCCCAATTAATATGAGTTTATATTACAAGTGTACTTAGCTATCATTAACAACATTTTATTGTTACTAAAACGTCTCGTACTGAAAAATTGATAGCTGAATTCAATTTCATTAGGAAAGGCAATTAAAATATGTTATTGAAAATTTTAAATTTTTCCTAACTTTCAAAACTTTAAATACATTATTTTTTCAATTAAAAAACAAATTCCGTCCGTTTAGAAGAATTTCTTAACCTTTTTCTAACAGCGATTTATTAAAATAGAATAAAAAAGAAATCGATGAGGAAAAAGAGTCAATTTAATTGCTGGAAACGCGACTGGAATGGCTGCCATAAATAACATCCGACCACTTGTTTGCTTTCTCAGCATCTGTCACCAGAGGCGTACTTCTTAAGTTCTTGGCTTGGCCTTCAAAAGACTTTGGCGATGAATGCGAGTCCAATGCTTTTTGTCTCGACGCGAGGACGCGACTTGAATTTTCAATAAGGAGGAAATTGGAGAAAAATTTAGCGTTTCATCACCATCACCGTTAAATTGAATTTGATTTTCTTTTTAAAGAAAAATTAAACTTGAAATCACAATTACAATACTAATTTAAAAATAAAAATAGTTATTATAATTGACACAATAGAAACAAACTTATAAATAAACTTGATAATTTTGGAAAAAAAGATTTCTGCATAACTATTAGGATCTTTCTATTAACTTTGAGCTGACTGAAGTTGATATAGGTTGGAAACTAAAAATCCTTAAATTTTATGTAGCAATAAAAGGGCTTAATGATAAAACGGCAGTATTTAAAATTATTTGTTTTCCTTGTGGTAATTATTAAATCCCGAAAAATCGAAGGAATGATCCTTATCTCAAATAATGTGGCTAATATCTAAATATCACTAAAACACCAAGTCAAACCAAATTAATTTGGGACTTAGATCATCAGGCTAAAAATAAAAAAATACAGTTAAGGAACATAAAGACGTAATCTTTATCACCTTAATAAATAATCTGCATCCTAGAATTAAATTTCCCATTGACGTGGAAGCTAATAACCAAATTCCTTTTTTGGATATTTTCATAACAAAGGATTTGGTAAATTGTTTTGTTTTTTTGTTTTTATATCTATAGAAAACCTTCTAGCGGTGATTGTCTTCTTGATTACTACTCCTACCATCCTCTTTCCCAAAAATTAGCTTCTTTTAGATCCTTCTTTTATAGATGTTTCTCTCTATCCTTGTCTTAAGATTATTTTAATAGAGAAATTAATATAATCAAACAGCAGTTAACAGCTATTATCCAATGGGACTGTTCTATAAGTGTTATTTGATTTGTATTGTAAATTAAGACTTTCTTTCAATATTTTTTATGACAATACTGCAACGTCATCAAAAAAGTTTGTTAGTTCGTTATTGTAAGTAGGATATATTTCATATAAATTATCTAATGTTTTTAAGAAATATAATATCGATTTTTACAACTAATACTAGAGATCATACAAATTATCTTGCTGTGATTGTAATGCAGTATGTGTTGGTCAATGTGGAAGAATAGTTAAATATCGCATTTTATAACACAGAAATTGTATTAGAAAATATAGTGATTCTGAATATGAGAACTCACCTAACTTTGCTAATCACATTTTATTAGAAAATCATTCTAGCGACACATTTGATATCAAACTTTTACATAGATGTAATAAGGATATTTGGTTGAATTTGTTAGAATCTTTGGAGATTAGATGTTCTTTATTTAATACCTCAGTCATTTGTCTTAATGATAACTATATATTCTTTAATTAATTAGGTACCTTTATTTTAAGTAATTATCCAGTTTATCTACTGTCTTAGAACACTACTTCCCATTGTCAATTGTCTTTAATGACAATCAGTTACTATTTTTAAATTGTTTTAATTCAAAGAATTTTAAGATTGCTTGTATCCTTCATTCTTTTATAACTTCTTATAAATTCTGCTTCTTCAAAATCATATATTAAGCCTAGTCTCGTGATGGGATAATGATGGGTAATAATTTTTTTTATTAACAAAAAAAAATCATTTTTAGAGGCGTATTGCAGTGTTTTAAAAATAAAAAAACAATATGAGCCATAATTATCCCATTTAAATTTGTGTTATAGGGAGCAACAGTTTTAACAATTTAAAAAAATATATCAAAGGATAGAAACCATCTTAAATGCTTGTTTTAATTTTTAAATACTACAATACGTTTCTAAAATTGTTGTTTCATTAATTTGAATTAATTTGAAGAATACATTTTTTGAGAATTTTTTAAATAATATTGAAGGAAACAAACAATCTTAAAATCGTTGTTTTAACTTTGTAATAAAAAAAATAATCAAAAGGTCTGTTCCAACCAAGCAGAGAATCGTTCTGGAAAGGTAATATTACCACTCACAAGACCAAATTAGTGCACTGCGCAACGCACAATTTTTTATAAGGGTTCTCTGCTAGGTTGGAACAAACCTGATGTTATGATCGATAATTATTTCTTTAAATTTTTTACCAAACACAATATTAAAAAAATCTAATTTTTTTATTGTACTAACCCTTACTACGTTTTAACAAAACTTCCACTATTTATTTAAAAAGCCGTTTCGCTAGAATTAACATCGTCGGATTGACATATTGAAGTTTCATTTTATTTGTTTGTAGTTAACTGAGGTTGATTAGGTAGTATTAAGGCTAGAACAAGTATGCAAGAAATGAGACATAACAATATTGAAGGCTAGATGTTATTAGCCCTAAGGGATTATCCTGGTTGTACTTTCCTCAAAGATCAGTATAACTGTGCAATGATATAGAAAAACCAGGAAAAAACTATATAATGCTGATCTTTACAATAACTTATCTATGTATAAAATGAAGACTCAATTAAACACTTTAATAGTGGAGAACTTCCAAGATTTATTTGTTCATCAACGACTTTAAAATGTGGATCTGCTAGATGACTTTTTATTTCAAGTTTTTTAAGAAAATCTAAATTTTGTTTTTTATTACAAGTTTGTAGTATCACCAAATTATTTGAAAAAAAGTCCTGGAAATTTTCAAAAATTCATATTCCCCCATTGTCTGATTAAAATAATTTGAAAATATTAATAAAAATCCTTCTCGAAGGGTAGAAAAATTTCAGCAAAATCTGAAATGTTAACCCATTTAGTAGGATGAGTTGGCATGGAATACCCCAGGTGCATATAATATAGTTTAAATGGCTTATAAAGAGATCGATTAATATCGCAGATCACGAAGATGGCCAGTGACAGTGAATATTGCAGATATTAATGCTAATATTTTATGTTTCCAATTAAAGAAGAAACTATCTCTAGCTTATACACCTCACACATGAAGATACCAATATATCCCGACAGATAAGCGTGGAACTAAACTTGAGTCTTCCTGAGCCTCCTCGAGCCAATGCGGAACGAAAAAGAAAAAAAAATCCTGCAAAAAAGGACATAAAAACTAACTATGCCTGTGCTGAGTGCAAAATAGCAGTCTGTGTGCAGTGTTGCGTTCAAGTATGCAAGAAATGCAAGGAATAACTTGAATTTATGTTTAAACTATTTGTATCCTTCTTTATAAATAAATAATTAAACAAGAAAAATTTGTTTTTATAAATTAATGAGAATTAGTTTTGATAGACCCACTTAGGTAGTTATTAAGGAAACACTATATACTTATAGTAATTAAGGGTTTTTTTTATCCCTCCTCAACTTCGAGAGTTATTAGCGGCGGAGCAAAACTTTACAGACAATATTGCAGAATAACAATTGATTTAAAATATTAATACTTTTTAAAAAATTAATTAAGTCAGTAACGTTGCATTGTGGTCCTAAAACGTCACTTAGGTTTGATGAAATTCTTGGTTTTATACGAATAAACTGTAACTAATATTTGCTTATTTCTCCTTAGGCGTTTAAATTTAAAAAAGCTTTTATTAAAATTTAAAGTGATTTAAATTTTAATAATACCATTCGATATTTGATTGAGTTTTTATTAAAAATAAATTTATAGGTAATTTAATGTTGATCTTTTATGTAATGTAAATAGTTGATTAATCAATAACATGTTTATTGCTATTTTGTATCTCAAAAATGTTCATAAAATATTAGCTATCAACGGTTGTAAGTAATTACGTACCTCTGTTTCGTTATATTGTTTGATTGTTATATTGAAATTCATTTTGATCCATACGAGTACATACTAAACGTAGGTATTCTGTTCTAATATGTTTTTTGTTATATTAAATAGTTTCAGATTTAGTGGCAATAATTGTATTTTTATTAGTATTGTTAACAACTTTTATAACATGTGCACATTTAATTTTGTTTGTAAATTCAAGGAAACTATGTTTCAAATTATTTAAACTATGTACTTTGGAATATATTGTCCACTTTATGGGATCTACATTGCGTAGCAGTTAGTACTTAGGTGTACATTTAACAATAAAACTGCCTTAAAAATACTCTTTCTGTAAAATTTGCACTACTAAAAATGTGAACCGGTGAAATTTGTAGTCCCACTAGAAAAAATCGTTCACTTGTCTAACGCCTTGAAAATTACACTTAAAAAATGTTTCTGAAGATATATTGCTTTTTATAAAATGACACTTTACTATTCCAAATATGTTTTTTTATTGTACTAAACCATACTGTGTAAAAGTCCACATTATTAAGAACATTTAACCACTAAACGGTTGAATGAAACTATTTATTTGTAAAATACGTTTTAAATTCAATGACAGCTGTTTCGCTAAACACTAGCATCGCATTAAAATTATTTTAGAAATATTTGCACAATATGTAATACTGTTATAACTATAAATACATCCAGGATAATCCCTTAGGGCTAATAACATCTAGGCTTTAATATTGTTATGTCTTATTACTTTCATACTTGGTCTAGCCTTAACTACTTAATCTGCATCAGGTACCTAGCTACAAACAAACAAAATGTAACTTCAATATGTCAATCTGATGATGCTAGTTTTTAGCGAAACAGCTGTAATTGAATTAAAAACGTATTTTACAAATAAATAGTGGAAGTTTCATTTAGTTGTTTACTGTTCTTTCCAAATATGTTGTTTGTAAATGCAAATGAAATAAGATATCTTGAACCCAAATAATGTATAAAGAATATTTAAGAGCTGGAATTAAAGGACTAATATTTTATAGAACGAGCTTATTCACAAAACTGCACCATTTGCAAAAGTACATATTATTTCCTAAACACGTTTTATTTTAATTTCATTATTCTACAATCCTCTTCAAAATAACTACTAAAATTATATTGAAACATTTAATATTAAGAAATTTTATGAAATAAACTGATAATTATTTTTTTACGTTTGTATCCCCTTTTTTGTGATTAAGGTAAAACTCATATGTAGTAAATGTTACTTTTATATAAATTTTCAAGTGTGTACCTTGTACGTTTCGTTCTTTAGACGTGGCACATGATATTTCATGCATGAAAATTTGACATCATAAAAATTTCATATAGTCACATAATGTTCTCTCCCCGGATATTTTTATGTGGTGTGACACCTCGTATTATTCGCAGGGATCGCTACATGTGTCGCTATTATTCGCAGCTAGTGCTTCAGCCAACGGAGTTTGCTTCTGACAGCTGTCGTATCGCCAGAATGTTCCACGAATGTTCGAAATGTCCCCGCATTCCAATAATTTCTGACAGAGGTGGGAATAGAAATGGGTATAAGGGAACCATTATTTTTTATAATAATTAAAATACAGGTAAACATTAAAATAAAAAGAAAAAAACATATAATACTTTAAAAAATGTTTACTAATCAATAATGAACACAAGTTTTTCTTTTTTGATCATTATTAGGTCTAGTTGGGTGATTGAAATAACTATGGACGCCTCTGTTATTTTTTTGTGTTTTTGTCTCTCACTTTTTTTTCTTATAGATTGGATCGTGCTGGTAAAAGTGAGTTTTCATCCAATGGAAGAATACAACAAAAATACGTGATAATGTCCTATGACAGCAATCAAAAACCTTTGCTTAGCCTACGGTCAGAGTATTATTTCATTACTCAATATTTAACAATTTTTTTCTTTCGTTCCACCCAAATTCTTTTAAAACTGGCAAAAAAATTTAAATGGTTACTTATTGAATGTTTTAATAAAATATTTATAGAACTAAACATAATTTATTACTTCGTTAATTACTTTTTTGTCTAATTTTTTTATTAGTTTATACAGGTTGGTATTGACCTTTCCAATTAATTTATTATTTAAGTAACTTAATTATTTTTTTAGCTCTTTAAATAAATTTATTATTATCTGTGGAACCTTGTGCTGGACAGCCTTAATAGATCTTTAAATAGACAATAGCCTAAGCTGATGGCTTTGTCATTTTAGTAACGGCCAAAAATTTAAATTATTTAAAAAATTGCAAACAATTTAAAAAATCATCATCATCAAATTTATCACCTCATATTTGCAAATTTTTTTGGTTTTTTTGCATTTGCATTTTTCTAGCTTTTAAACATGGAATCTGACAACATAATTCATTTTTTTATGATTTATTCTTGAATAACCGTGACTTTACATTTTAAACAAAGTTCGAATATTGTAATTTGAGCTCTCATACTCCTTAAAACCAAACTAAACTTATCATTAGAGGTAAAATCCTTTGGTATTATCCTAGTTAGTAAGTCAGCATGGATATCCCTTCCCCAAAAAGAATTAATATCGCATATATTTCCGTACCGGTGTACGATGGGGGAAACCTGTGGTTTGTTATCCAAAATTATTACAGCAATGATAAGACCTATGCTAACATACGGAGCTGTTGAATGGTTAACAAAAGCAAATCAGGTATCAGCAATACATAAATTGGAACAATTACAAAGTAACGCATGCCTTAACATGCTAGGAGTCATGAAAACGAGGAACAGGAATCAGAGTAATGGAAGTAATGTTAAATCTCACACCCCTTGACATATTTGTCAAAGGAAGTGTCGTTGTAGAGTGCGGTGCGGCAAGGTATTACTTGTGGGAGGAAACTAGGATTAAACCCAATTTTGTAGGTGAATATGGATTATCTTGCTCCCACTTTTAAATTTAACAAACCCTACGTTATATTAGTAAAGAACGCAGAAGAAATAAACGTGACAGGTAAAAAAGACATCTTCACGGATCTAGAATAAAAATGGAATGGGATTTTTAGTTTACTCAGAAGACCTGAACATGCAAATTCAATTGGCTATTGGAAAACATGCAAATGTAGTTCCGATGCAGCTGACTGGCATAACTATAGCAGTTAACGAAATAACCAACAGAAATTTAAAGACAAATTTATTGCCATTCATACAAATAGTAGACAAGCGCTACTACCCCTAAAAAGTTTTAAAATATCTTCCGCAATAGTGCTAGAATGTCATCGAGGACTGGCCTAGCTACTATGAACAATAAAGTCACATTTAACTGGAAGGTGACTTTCGCAGGCTGTGCGATCCATGATATTTGGATCCGAACCCTTCATAGGTTTACAAAACTTTAGTCTAAAAAACAAAGAGGTAGTAAGGATAATATTTAATTTAATTTATTTAAAAATTTAAACTTTGTTATTTACTTTTCATCACACAAACAACAAATACAACATTATTTTAAGGTAAAACAAAGATAAAAATTAACTAAAGACCTTTTTAACCCGTTCAAGTTTTGCTTTTTATAAGATTTAAAAAATAGTTTGTACTTATTAAGAATAATGAAAAACTCTTCGTTTTACCAAAACTTCCAATATTTATTTAAAAAATTGCTTTTTTAACTATAATGACAGCCGTTTCGCTAGACTTAGCATCGTCAGATTGACATATTGAAGTTACATTTTGAAAAAAACAATAGTTTGTGTAATAATCGAATAGGTTTTATACAATTTATTATTTATCGATGAATTGATTTATCAATAATAAATAATTAACTGTAATGAAATGTATTTTTCGTACGAATTTTAAACAAAACACTTTACAAAATAATTCCTTTTTAGCTTTAATACATTTCATTTTCTTCTCGGCAAAATACAAAGAGAGTCCTGTAAGGCTTTAAACTTCCAAGAAGTTTATACACTATTGTTATAATATGAAGGCATCCAAGGCCATTGTTCAATCTGCTGCTTCTTATTTCTCTTTCGCACTTTATTTTTTGTGTCTTTGGTTTTTTATTGTTGCTGGAAGCGTTGAAAACTTGTCAACGAATTTTACAAAGAAACATTTGTTTTAAAAATTTTACAAATTACCTAATTTTTGTGTTAATATTTCGATGCCGAAGAAGGCGATTTCGAAGCGCATAAAGAATTAACGGTTTTTAAAAACCTTTTATAGTTATTGGCCAAATATTACATTTCCAATCCAATAGTGTGGACCGGAACTATATAAGTACTAATTTCCTCTTAGTTGCCGTCCATGGCTGCTTTCTAAGAACACTTAATATATGAACTCGACGAAGATCGAGAATGGATTTCAAGAAGGAACACAGCCCGTGGAGTAGTCATTATTCAGAAAATATAGGGTGTGTAAGTTAAATAAACGTTATTAAGTGTGGAGCTGTTTCAATTAAATTATTATTAATTAATTCGTAAATGTTTTTTATTTACTCGAACCTGATTTATTTTTTCTTTGTATGCAAACGCTACCGGTAATAGTTACAAAATAACACTGTGTGATGGCTAAGGTTCGTGAATACTATGTCCATTACTTCAGGTCCACTATTTTTGCGAAATGCGTTGAGCGAGAATATTTTCCCACATAAAGACTTTTTTTTAGTTGTAAGCAGCTTGCACACAGATATTGTTTGACACTCATGCAGGTAATAAGCTAATAGTTTGTTTGAAATAAATTTGACAGCATAAAAAATGTTGAATCTGGAACCGTTGGCGAAACTGATACCGAAAACTATTTACACTACTACTACACCAACACACACTTTTATATGCCTGACGCACGTTTCGATAACCAAGTTATTTTCTTCAGAGATCGAAGGTAAACGTCCATAGCATCGTCATATGGGCTTCCACAGAGTAAGGGTTGGTACAATAAACTTCATAAAAAATTTTAATTTTACAATAATAAAAAACCACCAAATACTTTTGGGTTTTCTTGACTGCGTACCTGCTAAAAGATGATGATGAGGAAACTCACAAAAAAATAGAATGGTTAAATATTTTCCATCTACCCCCTATTCCAATATATTTCGAAAGGTGTATAAAATATTATTGTAGTACAATCCCCAGACAACCTGTTCGTGTTCCTTAGCGTTTTTCTGAAACCATTTAATGCCACCTGAGGGAAACTATAAAAATATCGTCAAGATATTTTTACGTCACGCGAAGTGCGGTATCAAAATTATGTGTTCTCCTTGGGAAAGCAATTGATGGGCCAATGAATTTTTTAAATGCGATATACCTGCGAGTTTTCTTTACTTGTATTATCGGAAAAATTTGCTTTTGCGTTTGTTGTTCAAGTACGGTCAATTAAAAAATTTTAAAAATAGATTTCAATATGTTTGTTTTATTTATTTTACGTCAACCTTAACTAGTAGACAAAAATTCACTATTTATTACCATACAAAATAAACAGGGGTTTTCCATCTTTCAATCAGTCTCCTTAACCAGGCGATTAACTTGTGAGTTATTAAAGTTAAAGTTTGATTTTAAGGTTTGTGAAAAAAAAATTATTGTGTTGGCAAAACACTGCTTTTTGATCGGTAAATATACCGTAGAAGTTAAACAGTGGTTTGATAAGATTTGCAGCAGATCAGCTCCTAGCAAAATTAATAATTATTGACTGCCTATGTTGCTGAACATCCAAACGAGGCAGGTTTGTTTCAACAACAAAGAACAATAACAACAAAGAATCGATTTATTTAAACATTTTTAAGATCATGTATAAAACGTCCAAGGGGACCAAAGACTGGGAAGGTAATGACCTATTTTAAACATGGTGGAAAACAATCAACAGCGACTTTTACGTTTTGTTGGTTAGTTATTTAAATGGTGAAATTACCGAGAACTACGATGGATACCTTTTATATTTCGGGATTAGAGAACAAAAACAAATATTAATAATCAAAAATCACTTTATTGTTTTGCAAAATATCTCCCATGAAGATCTATACACTTTTGCCACTCTGATTGAGGTATCACCAAAACATGCATTCTGAATTGCAGCATTCGCTTCTTCGGGTGACGAAAAACGTTGACCAGTTTGTTCTTTCCGTATAGGAATAAAAAGTCCGATGACAGTTGGTTTTCCTAATTTCTTGAAAGAGAACTGGCAAACAAATGGTTGTGTGCTACACAGAATTGACTGTTCTGCGTTTATCTAGTGGCACGGTTGCGACATGTCCAGTTTTTCTGAAAAAACAGGCGACCATTTGCTTCATGCTCGAACAACTTTTGTTGGATTGGGCTCACCTTAAAACACCCATACAGTTGACTGCTGTTTACTTTCGGGCTAATACGCTTAAATCCACGATTCACCACTTGTCACGATGTCATAGACGTGGTCACACTAATTCCTATGGTGGTCTCAATCTCACGATAGATCACATGACGATCTTGCAATATCAGTTCGAGCATAGCATCTTTATCGGCAAAAATTGAATTCATCCATGCACTGTTGCTGAGTTAATCCACGTCGAGATTTGTAAAAAATAATCGCACGAACATGTTCATGATTTAATTCCATTTTTGGACCGAGATGAATCTTTTAAGTTACTGTAAACAACACAAATAACACTCGTATGTCAAAACGTTCTGAGTGCGTATAACCTCAAAATGTCCAACATTACGATAGAGCTGTCAGTTGCCAGATTGCAACACCAGGGTCGCCAAATCCCGAAATATAAAAGGCAACCCTCGTACTCATTGTTATTTTTAAAAGTAAATTCTTCGAAAACAATTATTCGAAGGTAATTGTTCGAATATAACAATTATTCTAAGGCAATTGTTCGAATATAACAATTATTCGAAGAGTACAATTTTTCGAAAACAATTATTCGAAAAAAATTATCCGAAAATAGTATTGGTGAGTTTGGGTTAGGTTTGTTTGGTATAATATTAGCAATATTATTTAGACAAATAAATATTGGTGAGATTGGGTAAGGTTTGGTTGGTAAAACATTAGCAATATTATTTAGACAAATATTGGTGAGTTTGGGTTAGGTTTGGTTGGTATAATATTAGCAATATTATTTAGACAAATAAATATTGGTGAGATTGGGTAAGGTTTGGTTGGTAAAACATTAGCAATATTATTTAGACAAATATTGGTGAGTTTGGGTTTGGTTTGGTTGGTACAAAAAAAGGCATTTTGCCTATAATCCGAGCTTTAATAATGATATATGAACTCTCGAAACATGTTTTAATAAAATAAAATTTTTGACTTAAATATAACATAACAATGATAAACTAATACACAATTTAAAATTTGTTTTCGAATTCGAGTGATTTCTTTTGAATAATTGTTATCTTCGAAGAATTGTTTTTCGAATAATTGAATTCTGATAATTGTTCTTCGAAAAACTGTATTCGAATAATTTACCTAGACCCTTTTTAAAAACTTTTAATGCTTTCTAAAACGGTGCAAAAGTTAAAAAAGTGACAGTGCAATTGCATAAATTTTAAATACTTACCCAAAAAAGCCTATATTAAAGCAGAATAAAAATAATTTAGAAGAACTAGGGAATTTAAAGAAAGATGTCGATTTATCTAGATAACATATCACTTTGAAATATCTGATAAAAAGATAGCGGAAAATATTAAAAATAGACTCTCTTTTAATTTTTACAGCTGATTATGTAAACTTAGCAAACATAATTTTAGACAAGCACTGAGATTATTATTAGATGACAAAAAATACAATTCAAATTTTAGATATCTTCCACATGTTCCTCGTTGTATATTCATTTTTCTGTTGTTAATTTTTCAATAGTCAATTACCTACGTTATCAGGATAGTATCATAAGTTTTTATCCAGATTTTCTTATGATTTATTATTGGAATTGTTCTACTCCTTACTTTTTGAAAGTCCATCTTACTAAGAATAAGATTCTTAGCTATTGGAATTGTTGGAATGCCAATGGCATTGTCTACCCTTTAAAATTTGACAACAAAAATTTTAAAGTTTAAAATATTGATTGTCTAGTTGTCAAATTGCCATTTTAAAAAACAAAGTTATTGATAACGGTAGCTGGAACGCCACCGAAACGTCGAAATAAAAATATATAAAACGGATTGTGGTTTAATTCCCATAAAATTTTTAACTGGAAATTTTTATATTTACTAATGGTTACATATTTAATGTGCTCGTAACTTTTAGCTTACGCTTTCATAACACTTTCCTCTCTTTCATGCAAAACTTTTACTAAAAACAGCTTTAAATACCAATTTATGTCTATAGCTCCCAGTCTATTCAATAACCAATTTTAAACTTTCCAAAAACATATATTTTCATTACACTTGTTTCTATATAATGTCAGCTCATCTGAAGTACTCTCAAGGGCAATTTCCTCGGGGAATCCTCTAAATTATTCGTTACCCGTACACTTTGGAATGTCCAGGGAAACTTCTGCTCCCGCTTCCACACTGGATATTTAAGAGCTTTTTAGAAACCCTTTTTATTGAAATTTAAAAGTTAAGCTTTTGCTGTTATGAAATGTTGCAATTAAAAAATGTACCGAAAAAGAATCTATTTTTTTGGTCAGATAAAACAAAAAAAAATAAACTCGCATTAAAAAAGTCATGTTTATTTTATATCTAAATGAATTTTTTTTTCTCTTTTCAGGTAAGTGCTTCAAAATAATAGTTAATACGTATGGACCAAAATGGTAAGTCTCAACAATTGAACAAAATTTTTATTAAACAAAAATATTAAATATTTTTCGACAGCATGTATGTATCTTCTTACAGTATTCTTTGGGATGACAAATCTAAAAAATTACTTTGAGATGCAGCAAACAGCTACCACCTTTTTCTTTGGTATTCTTTACTTCGTCAAAAACATAGTAATTCGTCTAATATGTTTTTCTGATTAAGCCTCTTTTCATTTATCTATCGAAGAACCGTCAGCGGTATCTATCTTTTTTAACATTACTTTCAAGGCTTTCAAAATAACTCATTTAAAAATCTACGATAGGGCAGTGATAAGTCACATGCAAAAGTTTACGCCAAAATTACACGTTATTACCAGTCGCTTTGTCTCCACACAGTTCAGTATGGCTAATGAGAGATAGAGAGAAATATGCTTTATTGTCACTGAAAAATTACAAATTCTTTCAATTTTTTCTAATATTGTAATGTACTCCCCACCACCAAATAACTGATCCAAATTCAAGTTTAGGTCTAACTGAGCTGTAGTACCTAATTTAATTGTGTTAAAATTATTGAATTCAAAAGTTTGTCTCATTATATATCCAAGTTGACTGATCTGACTATATTTGCAATATGATTTGTAAATGAGAAACATCGGTTATACGCAATGCCCAAATGTTTAACCTCAGCTTTCTTCTCTGGGACCTTATTTCCCATTTGATACGAAAAATCAGAATATTCTTCAATCTGGTTATTGTCAATGTACAGCATTTTTTAACATTAAAAAATAGTAAATTATCAAAACTCCACTTATTCACATTAAGTATGTCTTTTTGTAAAAACACACAATCTCGCACCGATTGTATACGCTTAAATATTTTTAAGTCATCTGTACACAGTAAACCTTATGAATATTGAAATACCGATGGAAGGTCATTTTTTATAAATAACAAAAAGAGAAGAGTTCCCAGATTGGATCCATGTGGCCCTGCTGCTGAGGCTGATGCACCAATGATGCAGCTGAGTGGGTTTTTAAAACAATGTTTTGTGTTTTAACTGGTTGGTTTACATAATTTTTTAACTGCTTACAAAACTGAGACCTATCTATATTTGTAACGATTTTTGTTCTTATTTATTTTCAATTTTTTGGACATAATATTAAATTATATAGTTATATTAAGTATAAAATAAAACAAACTTTAAAAAAAGTGTAAACTTAACCACAAAAGCAACAACACAACACAATTTTTACAGTATAAAACTCTATTGAATAAAACAAACAGTTGACTCTTTCACGACAGTCATAATTGGTACAATTATTGTCATAATTTATAAAAATTATATAGTTTAACATCCAACATAATTAAAGTCTAAAAGTAGTCTTATAGTCATCACTAAATCGTAAAATTGTAACAGTTTTAAATTTCAAACATATAACCTTATTAAGACGTGATTAGGACTAATTATAAATGTATTACATTTAAGCATTATATAAAATGGTTTGTAAAACTAAATAAAGTTTTAAGAGACACTCTAGATATTAGTCTTAATAGGTTACTTATGTATAAGTCTTGACAACGTTTTTTGAAGTTTTAATATCTTTCTTGTAACTTTGTGTTTGTTGGGCATGTTAATAAAATCCAAAAAATTGATACTTAGTCAAGAAATTGGAGTCTGCATTTGGCTAATTAAAAATAAAACCATTATTTAAAGTGTGAAACATTATTATTTTCACAATTTTATGTATCTACTATCTTGAACAAAATTATAAATAATTTCAAAATTTCACCCTGTACAATTCATAATAGACCCTACATGGTATGGTTCGTTGAGATCATATTGTTAAGGAGCTTTTAAAATCATAAAAACATACAGGGTGTTTCATTAAAAATATAGATCATGGACGATGCCAGACTTGCGCGTATCCTATACATTTAAATTTATATTTTAAAAGCTCACATTTAAATTTCAAAGTTGAAGGGTCCCAGCGTTTTTTAAAATCTTCTAAACTAACCCCATAAATAATTTTATTCCATAAGTGATTTCCACACTTTATGTATCCGAAGATAAATTTTCTTGCCCTTCTAAACATTTTATGAACTCTGAATCAACTGGTATACCTTTATATTGGATTTGTTTAAATAAAAAATCACTTTTTTATCTTTTATATCTTAAAAAAATTATTCTTAATGTGATTAATTTTCGTATTATATAACTACTTGGAAGAGTAGTTTGAATAATTAACAAAAAAAAATTTATTTCTTTTAAAAATTTGGAAAAAGTTTAATTTAGGTTTATGAAACGTCGTAATCACATTTTATTAATATTGTCGGTATTTACTTCGAAAAAAAGTGATTTCAGGAATCAAGGCTTTCCGCTACCGGTCCCCCACCGATTTAAAAATAAAAACGAGATTACTTTTTCGCAATTAAGGAAGTTACCGCACTACCTATCGGCACGCCTGACAGATTTTAACTCTAACGACGAGGGAACGAAATTTAATGCAAATTTCCGAGAATTCAGTGATCTAGAACATTGTAAACATGGCAAGGCGACGGTAGCAGCGGTTTCAACAGGGCCTACACCAAATTATCAACGCAATTCCATCATCTGTGCAATGTACACATTCGCCATGATCAAAGGACTTGTACTTGCTGATTTGGGATAGCCGGTTTCGATTACCTTTCGAATATATATCTAATCTTACGCTTTTAATATGTAGGTCTCACCGACGATACCAATACCAACATCGGTGAGCAGCAAGCAAAAATGAAAATCATTTACAGGGTATTGGTAAACCTCAGAGGAAATAGAGCAAAATAATATTTTACTTTAATCGGGATTTTTTGGATCGATATATTATCATTATCAAAAGAACATTTTTTAAACAGAAATTGATCTATATAATACAAAAAATTCTAATCTAAAAAACGGTTAGATTATTAAACTGTAATAATGTGTATGTTCATATTACTGTCTATTCTGTAATGTATCGGTTTTCGGCCTGATGATGTGATTTAGAAACTAGAACTAGTTGCAACGTTTAATTTAAATAATATAATTGTGAATTGACTTTCCATTAAACCTTTCATTTTATTTATGGTTTTCTTTTTTTTACATTGTAACAGCTCTTATAAAATACTTATCCTGTAATTGTGCCCACCCTTACTCTGCGGAAGTCCATCTTACTAAGAATAATAAACAACTATTCGTTTAAATTTAACTACCACGTTTATTAAAAAAATCGCTTTTAAATTATAATGACAGTTATTTCGCTAGAATTAGCATCGTCAAATTGACATATTGAAGTTACGTTTTGTTTATTTGTAGCTACCTGATGTTGATTAAGTAGTTAAGGCTAGACCAAGTATGGAAGTAATAAGACATAACAATATTAAAGCCTATATGTTATGAGCCCTAAGGGATTATCCTGGATATAATTCCCTCCAAGATCAGTATAACTGTGCAATCATATAGAAAAACCAAGAAAAAACGATATCATGCTGGTCTTTACAATAACTTAACATATTTGTGTTACATTTATGTCTCATCTATGTATAAAATGAAGACTTAATCAAAGTAAACCGTTTAATAGTGGATAACTTCAAAATGTAACTTCTAGATGTCAATCTGAAGATGCCAGTTTTAGCGAAACAGCTGTAACTTAAAAAGTGATTTTTTTAATAAATAGAATAATCCTTTGAATATGAACATGAGCTTTTGCTTATAGTGTAATTATAAGTGAGAAGTTCTCGTTGGCATTATTTATTCCAGGAAAACCCTTTTACTTTTATGCAAGACCATCTTGTTCCTGGTAAAAGTATGGTTAACCATTAATATTTTTAGTTTCCAACGAAACCTTGCAGCTTTGTTAAAGATATTAGTTCACTTTTAAGTTTTCTGTTCATTTTTAATAATTCTTTCAGCAATGTGGAGGTGGACCTGAATAATTCAATAATAATAACTATTCCTAATAGTTTTTAGTGGAGTCTTTCTCTTAACAATCAATCTCTTCCACAGGCTGGGCACAAAAGATAGACCATTTCACCTTTTTTAATATATATATCAAAATATCATATAAAAAAATTGAGCTACAAATGGATCTTAAAATCCAAGTTTTGTGGTAATATGCAGGTTTGTAAGAGGAAAAGTTTGTAGAGCTTGGTGTACTCGATGTAAAAGGTCGTAATTATTTTAAATTTCTGTATAACAAGAAAGCTGTTGGCATGCGCAATGAAGTTTTAGAACCAAATCACAAAATAAAATAAAAGCTTATTTGATCTTGGGTTCCATGTCCTAACTTAAGGGTCAGAGACTGTTCTCTGTTGTATTGGGGAGTTGGGGACTTTTGAATGGTTTGCCGCAAATATCCATGACGTAGGGTGAAAAGGTCTATTTGGCGCTTGGTATAAAAATATCATAAATAACAATAAACAACAAAACGAGTTAACAAATTTCGAATCAAAAATTATTATAGCAATTGTGTTTTGTAAATCTTCTTACATAGAACTGAAGATGGATCATCGATTTCTTCTTGGTACTTGCCAGTTATTGTAGGTCAGCTATCTACGCCTATGAATAAAATGTTCGTACTCTTATGTCAACGTCTTAAATGACAGTTTTTGAACATTTTTCGCATTGTTAATGACTTTCATATAAAATTTACTAGTAATTATAATTATCATAATATTATACACACCAATACACACATATTTGTGTCTGCGCAATGCAAGACTTAAGAGTTATTATACAAATAAAATTGAAAGTTATTATATAGAATATATTTGATCGGTATTATTTGATATTATTTAAATGTAATATAGCTGCCAGATCTTTTTTTTCTCAGGGTGGTTATGTTCTGCAAGTTTCTAGTTGGATTATTAGGTAGGTATGTAAATGAAAAGTTAATAAGTCATAATTACTAATTTAATATAAAAGAGTTAAATTAAAACAGTAATATATTGAATGACTAATAAAATAATAAATAGGAAAATAAGAGAAAGGAAAGCCCTTTTATTAACTAGAAAAGAACTTACTTGATGTTGAAATTGTGCCAAATTAATTATTGTAACTTATGCAATGATAAGTAGGTTATGGAAATTCATTAATTATTGGATATCAAATAAATTATTTATTTTGTTTTAAATTATATAACTTAACTAACTACTACAAAAAAATTTAAAATGTTTTACAAAGTTATCTGATTTTAATACGTAGAGTCCTGCTGTCTGATTGGTGGAAAAAAACCGTAGTCGCTCTATGAAAAACGGAAGCCAATGAATGTGTACGTGGAATCTCCGACTATTGAATTCTATTATTTTTGATAGACGTTTGGTATCTTGTGTAATATTATTATTCCTCCCAATCGTTTTAAGTATACAGTTCAGGGTTTTTGAAATATAGTTCTTTTAATTTTATTATAAATAGTAAGTACACTTAATTTTTTCTTTTTTATACACCGAAAATTTTTTCAATTACACTTTTTGGTTACTTTTGTAATAATTTTATACTTTTGTTCTTAATGTCACTATTTAGCACTTTGTTTTACTTTTTGATTACTTTAGTAATACCTTTTCAACGTATATCCTTAAAGTCACTATTTAACACTTTATTTTTACTACTTTTAAAAACTGTTTGTTCGCTCTGTTTAAAGTGACTGTTCACACTGACCGATCTTCTATGGTTAACTTCCAATAATATACTCCCCCAATGAGAAATTTCTTTTATGGTTGTATGAATTAATCATGTTCTAGAACACTATGTGTATCTCTCTTTTTCCTTTATACTAACTGGACATGCTCACTTCGTCTACTTGTAGATTTTTCTAGAGCACATATCGTAGAAATTTATCTGTCTTCTTTTTTTTACAGTATATTATTAATTTCTAGATATTTCTGGTAATTTTAAATAACATGTTTATGTACAAAATATATTATTGATACATTACATAATATTAAACAACTTCTGTTGATATTATACTCATTATAGTGTCTGTATTACTAATTTATGTTAAAGTAAGCGCTTGCAAGCTCCTCATCAGATTTTCTGAGTAAATTAGATAAAAACCAGTAGTAAAAAAATAAAATGTTATAAAAAAATAAAACTATCGAGAACATAAAATACACTAAAATAAATAAAGATAAAAGGCATCATAACAACATTAAATATAAAATTATAAAAAATTCTTAAAATAAACAAAATTACACACCCTCACGAAAATGTTTACAAACTTATTGTATTTGAAAGATTGATTGTTTCTTATTTTATTCGTTTTTCCACCTACCAACAATTTAAGAGAAAATGAGAAGGTATATGATATTTTTAAACATTTGAAAAATGTGAATTGCACCGTTCATATTTAACTTGTTTCCCTCGTTTACTCTAATTCAAAATGAGTTTAAAGAAAGGTCACATTTAATACTAAACACAATATCTATTTCCATAAAGAAAACAAGTTTAGTATGGTTTTTCTTGTTAACGAAACATGTTTCATGTTTACAAAGTATTAAAAATAGTCTAGAAGTGAAATAATTCAGTACAAATACAATAGGATTCAGCTGACTATTGTATTGATTTTTTTTATCTAGACGTTATTTATGTTATGTTAACATTTTTAATCAGTTAGTATAGTTAATAGCAATGTAAACATTTTTTTATGTAAAAAAATTATCGACATGTGCTTATATACATGGCCAATTTTCACTTAAAAGTTATTTTTACATTTTACCTTCCCAAATTCTAACGAATGGCATTATTAAGTGTTGATTTTTAAAAACAATAGGCATAATTAATTATTAAAGAATTTGTTGGCTGCCCAACAAAAAGATATGCTTAAAAGGTGTACTTAATTATTTCTATTCTTTAAGCAATATTTTACTTCTCAGTCCGGCGTCCCCCGAAAATGCATTGTCACCCCTCTTCTACACCTAACGTCCCTACACATCAAGATTGAGCCATACAATAATGTTGGGTACTTTTACAATAATTTTACCATCGGTTGGTATAAAACCGTTCTCCATACTTAATATACTATTATTGACAGCGACATTGACAAGAGTCGGGAGTCCAAAATTATTGATCAACTACATTGTGGCCCGGTACAAAAAACATCCAGTCTACAAGTTAAGGTCAGATAATTTTTGTAAAATATTTTAAATTCTTGTGGTAGTTAGTTTAAGTTAAATAATTCATAACAAAGAATTTATTTCATTTTTAATAATTATTTCGATAACTTCGACAACAATAATTTATTTGACACAATTTGTAGATCAAATAACTTCTTTTTCTGTTAAATAAAATGCCTTTTCCTATTTTTTTTTTTAGTTTTTCTTCTTTCCTCTTTATTAGCCATTTAACATATCGGATAAACAAATTACCGTTTTAAAATTGTCTTTTATAATAAATTTGTAGTTTAGTAATTAATCAACTTTTTATTTAAATATCCAACAACCCTACCATAAACTTGCAGAACATAAGCCCCCTAAGAAGTAGAAGCTTATATTATATAAGCAACATTTAAACTATATCAAACATTTATCAATACAAGTTAATTAAACTATAAATAATTATTAAAATTATAATATTCGTAACACTATAGTCTTATTACTATTATTATTACTTTACTATTCTGATCATTGACAATTATACAAAACAACAGCATTTTTTAATATCCCATTCATTTTAGGGCCATCAAAAGAAATTTCTAGGTAAAATTTAAACGCAAATAAGCAACTCTAGCATACCTGTAAAATGTATGCGAGTGGAATTACAAACACAGTAAAGTTTGTTTTAAATTAATATGTGGAGCGTTGGATAATCTATTTAAAAGGAAACAAGGGTTATGCTTATCCTGGTATGCCTCTAACCTAAGCAAATATCCCAGTTGTCTTGATGTTTCAGCTCAGACGAATTCATTCTGGGAATAAGTTGTTACTATATGGAAAACACGAAATATATGGTAATTAAATAACCCCTTTATATGTACCTATTTTTTTCCATAGTAATTGGTACATGTGCTTAAAAAAGGGTTCCGGTATTTATAAAATAATCAAATAAAATGCATGATTTTAAAAGTGTAAAGGAGAAAATAACAATATTTGAACCTTCACTTAATCATTGACGCTAATTAAAAATTTTAAAGCTGTAGATATCTTGCGAAATAAAGTTAGAGTACCTTTTATATTTTAAGAATTCTTAAGAGTCGAAATCGATCTTTTAGACATACAGTGTGAAAAAGCCAAATGGAATAAGTTCATTATTTCGGTTCATTATCATCATCAGCACACAACAATTCTAAGGAACTATGGCGAAAACGCTTCCGGAAGCATTTTGGAAATTCAATTTTTAGTCGAGGTGGATTATTCCTCGTTTTACCCTATAAGTTTATATGTGTTTCTGCTGTGGCTGTTATCCTTCTTCATACGTTCCAATCTCTACATTTTGTTTTCCATTTTTTTATGTTCATATTCTTGAGATCTTTTAATTCGTCCTACCACCTTTTCCTCGTTCTTCCTCTGCTTCTCGGTCCTAGTGGTTTCCAAACGGTAATTCTTTTAACGATTTCTGTTGGTTCTCTTCTCCTTATATGACCGAGTCATTCTAGTCGAAGTGCCTTTATGTATTTAACTATGTTTTCCACATTCAATCTTTCTTCTATTTCCGCATTGGTCTTTAATCTTCTCTGTCCATCTTCTGTTATGTTTATGCCTAGCATCGTTCTAACTATTTTTCTTTCAAATCTTTTTAAATCTTCTTTTTCTTTTTTATTTATTATGGTTGTCTTGTGAGAGTTTTATAGATATTTAATTTGGTTTTTAGCTTTAGTTGTTTACTTCTCAGCAGAGACTTGTTTTTCCCGTATGCTTGGTTACCTCTTAAGATTCTTGTTGCAACTATTTTTTCCCTGTTTTAACAATGGTCATCCCTAGGTAATTGAATGTTGTCACTCGTTCGTATTTGTGGTAGGTTGTAGTTAAGTGTTTATCTGGGTTATTTTCATTACTCTTACTTAGTTTAATATATTTAGTCTTGTCCTCTGACAAAAAAAATAAAAGATAGACACATTTCCTTTATGAAACCGCATTTGTTTACAATCATACATGTCTCACTCACACATAATAAGTAAAAGAGAGATAGCTTGACGAACATATCGGCAACGATGTTCCTTCGAATCTCTAGATAAAATTCACACACCTTATCCTACCTTCGCCATGGGCATGGGTTACTGTGTAATAAAAGTAAAATATTTTAACTTCAAATATATTTTTATTACATTTTTTTTAATGGAAATTACACATATTATGCATGTTAATAAGCAAGTTGGAGAAATAATAGTTGATAGAGGTAAAATCGAATATTTTTCCTGTATTATCTAAATAATACTTACCTACCATTTTGTGTTATTTGGGTACAAACTCACATACCAAGCCAATTCATATAAAACAGAAAAGGTATAGCCAAAAACTAAATACAAAACTTAAAACAATACTATTCTTATCTCCTTTTGTTTTTCAACACATTTATTCACACAATCAATTATTACAAACTTAATACCAGTTAATTGTAAAGATATAACAATTAGCAATTGATTTAACCAGTTCCAGATTTCTCCTTCTTTTTTTGGGGGTTGAAAAATCACTGCTTGCCAAATCTCCAATATACCTTTTCCTAAAATTTAAACAAAATTACTTTGTTATAAATAATATATATATTTTTTATAAAAACCTTTTTTAACTTGTGATCTTTTTCCTTGTTCTCTTAAGTTTTTAAATGCAGTAATATTTGACAGTTGTTGCTGCATTGGACTGCAAAGAAAACAGATAAAAAATTATGAAATTGAACTAAAATTTTATTCTAAATAAATTATTAAGATCACCTACCTCTTTATTATTACTTCAGATTCTGAGGCAGTCCCTGTCTTTTCTGAAGATAGAGAGATGAGCTTAATCTCAGATATTTCGCTGTAATTTTTGTTTATTAAACATATTTATATGTTATAATATATAATCAAAATGCTTTCAATTTAACTGGGAAATATTTGGAGACCCTGGATTGTTAAAAAAGTCTTCACAATCTGTATCAAGAGACCTAAAATGTTTGTTTTATTTAAAAAATCTATAATATTTGAATAAAAGTTATTGCACCAACACTTTTATTAAAATTTTACCAAAGTTTATTTTTAACCAGATATTTATTACTAAGGTAGGCAATAAAAAATTCTTTTCAATAGTAATAAAATAATACCCTTATGTAAAAATGTATTAGGTATTTATCGGATATTTACCTGAAAGATTTTGTAGGAGAATTTCCACTAATGGTAGAGTCTGAACTAACTGAAAGAAATTACAATATAAGTATAAATAATTATATAGATAAGGTTTAAAAATGTTTTTACTTGCAAGACACGAGACATGGGCATATACAAATGTGGCTCAGCTTTGGGTTTAATTTGTTTACGACCTAATATCTCAGTAATTATAATATTACTCTCATGAAAATGGTCTGATGCAAATTGATGCATATTTAAAAACATGTTGGTTATTTAAATTTAAAATATTTAGCCACCTCTGCGTTCGTTGTTTAGTGGAAAACTAAAATAATACTAAATAAATCTATACTCATAAAAATACATGTAATAAGATTTGTAAAACTGAAAAGTTAAAGTTTTTATAGACATGCAAAATACCAAACATTTGTTTATTAAAGATTTTAACAGTACCACTGAATAATCGACAACTTTGTTTACATATCGTAATGTCACTTACCACCGAAATATTAAGTTTGGGTTGCAAAAATCCATTTTTTTACAAAGTACACACTGACGAACCATTTTTAATAAAGTTTAACAGTTTATTAAAAAAAAACCGAATAACACTAAGAAACACTAATAAATACTAAACCACCGCACCACAACACTGTAAATCCAAAAATGGTATAAAATAATCAACTTGTAGTAGTTCCAACCCCACAGCGTTGCCAACGCTTTTCCTAATAAATTTTCAAAATTTGTAATAATGTACTAAAAAACAATGTTTGAAGCCAAAAGATAAAAGAAGATGCTTAATTTAAAAAGAAAATATTTAATGAATGTAGTTTACACAACTTTAAACGTAAATATACTCTTATTTTAATATAAATCATATTGTTTGTTTTCAAACATCGTCAGTAAATCTAGGGAACGTAACTCAAGTTCGGCAACGGGTGTTTCTCTGATAAGTAACCCTTTTGTGCTTTCATTGTCATCGGCATACGCAACTATTTGTATGTGATTGGTCATAACGCTTTTGTTAAGACTGGCTTTCCTAAGTATTCCTTCAAATACTAAATTAACTAATGTTGGTGATATTGCGTCGCCTTGTTTCACTCCACTATTGATTTCTAATTCTTCTGTTATCATTCCCTGGAATGTGACTGTAGCTTTTGTGTTATCTAGGTTGCTGTACATATTTATAGAAGATCCCAAAACACGTCAATTTTATATTATAAATTGACATTCTTTAGAGTAAAATTTGATCCTTACCTTCATCCCCCTTTGAGTGACAGTTAAAACCCCTAATTTTTTAAATGGAAAGTATGGGCTTGTGATATATGTGAAAGATCTCATCATTCTCCAAAAATGTTATTGTTACAAAAATTAGAACATTTAGACAATAGACATTTTTATTTAAGATTAGGATGTTGCGAAGACGTTCGCGGTGGGCATTTTGAACATCTACTTTATTGACATATAAGATATTTTATTTTTTTATGTTAATTTTTGCAATAAATTTAAAAACTATTTTGGATAGAGAATGAAGAGACCTTTCAAACGTCACAACGTTCAAGTTTGTCACAAGCCCATACTTTCCATTTGAAAAATAGTAGGTTGTAACTGACTTAAAGGGGGTTGAAGTTAGGGATAAAATTTTCACTTTAAGAAAAGTCAATTTATAATTTAAATTTGACATGTTTTAGGATTTTCTATAAAATGAAACACTACCTAAATTATATTATTATAAACGTTAATTTTCAAACGTAAAATCCAAGAATTTAAAAAATATATTTCATTACGTTCTATTATTCATGCTTTTTTTTGTACTTGGTAATTTTTATCATGACTTCTGGTGTTATGTATGAAATCTGTTTCCCTTTCTCTGCTCTTCTCGACAGGTTTTCATTAAGTGGTTTCCCCTGGTTACGGTCGTCAACTAAAGCAACGGAAAATCTGCAAAACCCTCTTACCGAATGCAAGGGCGGCCTGAAGGGTGGCTTTGAAATAAAATAAATTAATGTCTTCAATAGGCTTCGAGTATGTTATTACGAGTATAAAGCAGAATCGGATGTTAATAAAATGTTAAAGCACTGGAAATAAATAAATACCGAATGATAATTAGAATTGTATTATTTTTAAAATTGGAGAAAATGTTGTACGGTCGAAAACTGAGGAACATAATCATAGAAAGATTTAGATTACTTCTGGAGAGCGTAATGAAGAAATATGAAAACGAACGAACCCTACAATAACATGAAAAGAAGAAGAACTATGAAGGATGGGGAAATATTGGACCAAAATTTAGAAAGCGACAAAGGCTGTATGAACCCTATAAATAAAAATAATCTTTGTAAGTGGATACCTATATAAAAACTTTCTAAAACGGATAAATCTCGGTTTGGACATCACATCAAATTTCCCAATAATAATTTTTCACCAACCAAAAGCAGTAGAGTTTTACATAGTATACCAACCAATAAATTTTTAAAGATGGAATTGTTGGAAGATCTGGAAATATTAAGAAAAGCTCGCCCTAGAAATTGTTATAATCTTATTGTTAAATTTAAACCTTTATTTAAATATTTTTGGGATGGTTTAGTGATCGTCTAATCCTTGGTTGTTTATAAAATTCAGATGTAATTTGTTTTTAACCTATGGAATGTTCAGATAGTCACTTCCAATTTTGGGGAAGGACGTCGAAGATGACGCACCTAAGCAAATTATTTTTTATTTAAGGGTTAAAAAAATTGAGCAACTTTGAATGCCACTATCCTGTAACTAGTATATTTCTGTAAACAATTGCTAGGCTTTTATTTAAATTTAATAAAGGGAACTATCTTTCCTTGTGGACCCATTTCCCACAGCTGGTGCAACGAAACCATGTTTCAGTCTTTTTGCCCCAGTCTCCACATAATATGCAGATTTCATCTTCGGATCCTTCGTTGCTTATGTCATTCAATTCATCATTACAGAGTCCTTCCTCACAAAAATCGCTTTCTTCAGTTTCGCTTTCCAAGATTTCCTTTTGATTCTGGTTTGAACTTTGGTTTTCTCTTTATTAACCAATACTTTTCTAGTAATATTTTTCTTTGCCTCTTCCGACTTTGCCACTTTTCCTCTTTTTTTATTCTCTTTTTCTTCCAAGGTTTCTTTCAAAGGGTTGCTTGTAAGAATTTCAGAATGTTGTCGTCCATATTTTCTTTTAATTTTTTTATTGAACACAGGAACCGGAGAAATAAGTACAAGAGAAATATGTGCACGTTTGTTTGATAAATTTTGTTTTGTGGGTGTCCTTTCACTTTGAGGAGACTGTTGGCTGGTTGACGGACGTGGTGATTTTGGTTCTGTTATAGATGGAGTTGTCATTGGAGGAGGTGTTCCCGGAGGTGCAGGTTCCGAAGAAACATCTCTCTCTAAGTTAGCATTGTTTAGATTGTCAGCAGAAGAAAAGTCATTTTCCGTGAACTTATCACAGTTTAATGGAAAAATTCCACAAGCTCCGAAACCACAAACAGCTTTTTCAATATTTACCACCTGATCCTATGCTAACTTAAAAATCTCGGCCACATCATATGGAGTGATTTTATCTTCAAACTCTGAGTTTATGATCTTCGACTGTAAAAAGGAATTGCAATGGCGACCATAAGTATTTTTTTAAAGCAGAAAAAATGTTACATCAAGGGGTTGCAATTTATGGGATGTATGTGGTGGAATACTAACCATAACAATCCCGTTTTCTTTATAGTAGTTATATATATCAAGTGAAATATGGCTTGAATGATTATCCAATATAAATAGCACGGGATTATCAGGACTAGACAACATTTTGAAAATGTTTCAGCCACAAAAAAATACAGACTCATTACTCCATCCATTATCTGTGCAGGTGTAAATTGCACCGCTTGGTCCATTTTTCTGAAGTTGTGGGCTCATCCTCTTCCTAGGAAATACAAATAATGGTGGTATGTAATTACCAGAAGCAGTTTATTTGGATATAATGCTGTGACTTATGTCAAGCAATGGTGACAGTGACGTCACAATAATGTGGCGTATTGGTATAGGGTGGACAATAATGTGGGCTCATAAAGTTATGCGTATTTTTTTAATTAGTAAAATTAATGAAATTAATTGTGGTAACCTTTACTTTGTAGAAGTCCATCTTACTAAGAACAATAAATAACTGAACGGTTGAACTAAACACTATTTATTCGAAAAATACGTTTTAAAATGCAATTACAGCTGTTTCGAATAGTGGAAGTTTAGTTTAACCGTTCAGTTATTTATTGTTCTTAGTAAAATTAATACTATTATCAAGAATACTTTTTTTCTAGCTGACAAAATATGAAAGAAATTATTTCCTTTTGATTTAAAAAAACAGTGGTTAAGTTTTCTTTGTGAAAAGTCATTTGAAGAATATTGTGTATCAAACGAATCCAGTAAATATTCAAGAATTAAAAGAAAGAATCCGTACAGCAATAAACAATATTTTCCAAGACACAATAAACAAGGTTCAACAAGAGTTTGTAAAGTGTTTAAGTAACTGTCAAATACAGCATGGGCTGCAGTTCGAACATTTATAAAGTCATGTATTTCATCATGTCCGCTAGACGTTATGCGTTTTTGATAATATTTGTGATTATTTAAATAAAAAAGAATGTTACGAGTAACTTGATAGGTTACTCGTAAATTTTTCTTGAAAAACAGCCTTCAAATTGTATTCTATAAACAATAATTTTTTAAAAACAATTCCAACTTTTATACTTCGGAATTAAAAAATGTTAAATTAGCAAAGTAAGTATACTACTTTAGTGGTAGCTTTCTTTATATCATAAGAAAGTAAAATAATGATGAACTTCCACAGCTAGCAAGAAATTTTATATTTGTACGATTCGCTATGTCATTAAAAAATTGCCACCACATTCGACTTACTTTAACATTTTTTTGGAACTATTACAAATAGTTTTTCCGGAGTTTTTACCTGTGTATTTGTACAGTCAAAGACAAATGAAACGCACAACTAGATTCAGGTGGGATTAGTCGCTGACCTCATGTTCCAACGCTGCGAATAGAATTGTGACCAGGTCTCTTTAGTTTAGAAAAGGTTTACTGTTATTTTGTTCTTAGGAAATCATGAGTGTTTATCAAATTAATTATTATCATCATTAATTATTCATAATACGACAATGTTCGTTAGTGCCCTATATAATCTAAGTTGTGGAAGAATATTTTATGTAGATGTAATGTAATAAGAATAAATACGTAATAGATATTTACTTTCAGTGAAAAGCCTTTGACCAGTCGCCGGTAGCTCTCGAAATTTGGGAAAAAGGGAGGAGGGAGAGGTTCAAATATCGGGATAGAATAATTTGTTTTGTGCTTTCACAATAAAGTAATTTAATCTTTTTTTGTGAAGTAGTATAAAAAATGACGAACAAGCTTTTAAGACTCCGAGGTTTATAAAGACAAAATAAATGGGTAGTTATTATAAAAATATGCATATGCAAGTAAAAATATATACCTACTTTCGTCTAATGGATTGAGATTTTAACAGTTTTGGATATACAAATGAACGTTCGAAATTATCTTTTTAAGCGGAGTTATTGGACATGAAAAAAAGTAAGATCAATATGATATGTTTAACTTTTTGAGATGGTCAGGTTCTAGAGATTTAATTTTACTTGTGTTCTAGGTCTAATTGAAACTTATGGAATTTCTTTTATATGACGTAATAAATAAATCGAAATAATTCTAAAAACTGAGGATTTTGGGGCTTAACCAAATTTTGCCAAATGAAACATACGAATTTTATTCCATAAATTACAAAAAAAAAGTTTTTTAATTGTAAAAATTAATGGTTAATACGTTCTGTCGTTTAAGTAAAAATTTTCAGGTGAAAATTTTGGGATTACTTTTATGAGAAAACCGGTTAAATGGCCATAAATACACAAAAAATGCCTAAACCGCACTTCACACGCATGAAAAAAATGAAAAACACGAAACTTCAAAAACACTAAAATTTTAACTGAAGATCCAAACGACAAAAAATTAACAATTAAAGAAATGATCTATATTATAAAAAGAACCAAACTCAGTAAACAATAAACAAAATGTCAATAACCAAGCCAAATATACCATAATCTATTAATGTGAACATTTAGTAAACTTTAGTCCACACTTTGTATAATATCGTAAAACTCGTTGTATGCATCAAGTACCAACTAATGTATATATAAATAATGTTATTTTAATTACTATTTAAAAGATTTTATTCATACATTATATATGTTTTTTTGTAATTTTATTGTCTGTATTACAAAGGATCGATGTATTTTAATTTTATATTATACTTTGAGAAAGTTCCCAATCACAGGAACGAAACGTTAGTAATGAAAGTCACAGTGTTTTATTTAATTTTAATACATATAATATAACCCATTCCCCCTTATGATCACCCCATGGAACACCCTATACATTTTTGGATTTTATATATTTCTTTGATGAACTTATTTCAGAAATTATATTATCCCTCGTCCTCGACTCGGTATAATGTTCACAACAAAAACATTTATTGGGTAAGAACAATAAATAACTGCACAGTTAAACTAAACTTCCACTTTTTATATAGCTGTAATTGAATTTTAAAGCGAATTTTTCGAATAAAAAGTGGAAGTTTAGTTTAACTGTGCAGTTATTTATTGTTCTTAGTAAGATGAACTTTCAAAAAGTAAAGGTTAACACAATCAATTTCATTCATTAGGTACCTCATTTTAAATTATTTTAAGAGAGTTCATATACGTTGTAACTTTTTGTCGTATTCGGTGACCAATAAATACGAATGCACAATTAACTAGACTACTACCAGTGACTATAACAATAATTATTGTTAGTCACGTCTAATACTAAACCTGTGGAATAAACCAAATTTGCCAAAATGTATCGTTGAAACGTCTGCTATGCCTTCCAAATAGATAGATCTACGTTATTAAGGTCACAATTGATGTATTTCTAATACAAGGCATATAATAAGTATATGAAACTAGTTGAATTTTTATGAATTTTGATGGTTGCCTTGTGCGTTTCATTTGTCTTTGGCTGTACATTTTGGAACTGCACATCATTTGTATTCCATTTGATTCAAGTAAAAATTTCAGCAATTATCATTGGGTTATGATTTGTGCTATCAACGATTCTACCCAAAATAATCTTTTTATTTTTTTAATAAATGATTTTTTCCAAAAGTAGATCGAACTTTCTCTAAAGTAACAATATTTCAGCATATCCCTAAATGAAAGGTTAATACTATTTTGATAAAAAGTACCAAATTCTTCTAGTTCATGCACAATAATAATATAAAGACAAATTTATTACAAAATTATTCTTGATATTTATTTTTATATACATGTTTACTCTTCAGAAACAGCTTTTAAAGGCTTTCTCAAACTGACGATGTTATTATTGGAGATCAAACGAGGTAGTAACAGGAAAGAGGACTGGATATAACTAAATTGTCATATTTCCAGAGAAATGAATCTTTTTCGTAAATATTGTGTTCTGAGCGATTGAATCAGGTTACCGTATATATGCAGAAAAAGGCATTGTGTACGGTATCAATTTATAAAACATATTTGCAAACACAGAAGTTATAAATTAAAACTTATACAGTAGCAATGATTCTGTTTAGTTTTTATTATTCTTTTAATTTGGTATTCAAATTCTGCGTTGTGTATTGGGATTGATTTATGTCTATTTAAAAATTTTCAAAACCTATCACATTAATTATACTGTGATTCCAAAGTGGTAGGTACTAAATTCTCGTAATCAATTGAGACGTGTTTGCCGATCTCTTCCAGTTGGTTTCGGTTACAGTTAAGACTAGGCTACAATTTCATAGTTAACAAAATAATGTAGTAAATTTTAGTACATAACGAAATGTTAATTTTTAATTTACTTATTCGAATAATGTTATCCTTATGACTGTTAACCTGACCTGTGACAACAGTTCAATATTAATATCTCTCTCTCTACCTTTTGGTATCCTTACGCCCGGTTTCACAATCGAGAATTAACTTCAGATTAAGATTTAACTTAAAAACTGACCAATAGCAAAATTTGTCAAACATGTAACAAATTTTTCTATTGGTCAATTTTCAGGTTAAATCTTAATTTTTATTAATCTATGGTCTGTAGGTTGAGGTTTTAGCGTTTTTCATGGTTATAGCTGTGAAAAAATTTTCAATTAGATATCGAGGAATTTTTGAAATTTTTTTTAGGTTCCCATAGTAACTATACAGAAATTAAGGTATCCTATTGGTTAAAAAATGGTGGTGTAAAATTTTCAGTTAATGCCATAATATTGCTTATAATTTGGTGATTATCATTTTGGAATTGTAGTTAAAACTATTTAAACTATTTCTTTATTTAACTGGACAATATTAATACATTTATAAATACTTGTATTATAAAAACAAACACCACAATCAAATAATTGATTAAGTACTATTAATTCTTAAAAGGTATAAAAATTGTTGAATTTTGATTAACTAGTTTAAGTGTTTTTAATAAAATTCGGTTAACTAAAGGAAAAATAAAGGTAAATTTTTTTTAGATAAAAATAAATTTGTAGCCTTCAAAGCATAATATTCACTGAAAAAACAGACCAGCATAAATATCCAACAATCATTTATATTTCACACTGCCAATTGATAAATATTTTTAGCTTAGCAATTTCTTATATTTCTGCAATGCTCGTTTTGATAGCATTATTAGGATCGTTATTTTTCAGGAAAGAGAGAGTCCTGGGCGGGAGAGATAAGCCGCGTCCCTTCGTCCTGATGTTCCCTCGGGGGTTTACAAAATATGAATTACGCACTCAGACCTTTGCACATACATATTTCAATATCGGGCTTTATATTGATAAACGAAAACAATAGAGAAACGAATGTTCAAATTTGGATCATAATCAAACTGAATAACTTGCAGTGTGATTATTATGGTTACTAATGATAAGCCATTTATATCGTGAATAATTTATCGTTAAACATTTTTTTAAACAACCTAGTTTACTGAATGAAGCTCAAACATATTATATATAATACACATCTATGTATAAGTCTTAGGGTTCAATTATACTTCAACCTTTTAATCTATTAATTGTATGTCACTTTTATTGTTTCTGATATTTTCTCAGTGTGTAAAGTTTCTCTTTACATCCTATTTATTTAAAGAAGCTCAGAATTCTAAGTGGCTTCAACCTGGGTAACTCTTCTTCTTTCTTGGAAGCACATAGATAAATAACTCTCTGGGGTTGTTTAGAGCAAAGTAGTTTGTCAGTAGGTGTATTATGGTTATTTGAATATCCGACATATTATACATCTCTTATAATTATTGTAAGTACTTCCATGAGCAATCATGTTGGAAATATTTTTCAAAAACTTTGATACTTCGAAATTGAAAAATGTAAAAATAGCAAAGCAAGTATAATACTTTAGTGGCAACTTAAATTATATCATAAGAAAGTGAAACAAAGATGAAATTGCACAGCAAACAAGAACTTTTATGGGCTATTTTAACTTAGCCCTAAATGAATTGATAAAAAGTGCATGCAAAATAAAAAATTACAAATACCAATTATTTATTAAATAACTATTCTTGATGTTTATTGTTATATACAAGTTTACATATCTCTTATAATTGTAATTACTTCCAGGAGTAGGCCGGAAAAATGCAACTTTCTCAAAGAAAAACTTTCCTGACATGGGTACTTCCCGGACGGTTGTCGAAAAAAAATATTTGTCAGTTTTCCCATACCTACTCGATGACATTTTAGTTTTCCAGGCTATTGCCCTATATGTAATAATTAGTATGACGAAGGTAGTGTACATCCACTGATTGTTTTTGTTCTTGTTATTTGATCTAGGTAATTTTAATATCCAGTAGGATGCCCAAATACTTAAACCCTGTTTTCCATGAAATTTTATTCTATTAGATGTTTAGTTTATCATTATTTTGTTCTAATTGTATTTATTACTTGACATATCGCTATTTTTGTACTTACTTGTAGAAAAACCAAATGATTACTTGATTTTTTCAATCTCAATAAATTTTTTATGTGTAACTGCTTCTTTGTTTGTTAATAAAATTTTTGTAAAACCAATAATAATTTTTTTAAAACCATGTTTGCAGGTGATATATATCGCACTGTTTGCACATAAAAAAGTGGTCTATACTTCTTCCGTTTTATTTAGTTTAAGGTAGTTTTTTTAGATAGTTGATTCCCTACAGTCACCAACCCAAATTACGTATCCAAGATGGAAATAATTGTTTTTAAAAACAAAAGAATTTATTTCACAACGAAGTTTACATCTGGTATAACAATCTCGTATATAATTATTATAATATCTTACAATTTCTAACTATTTATATTAATATCTTATCTTAATTATCCCAAAATTTTAAATTATATTTTAATATTTAAAGATTTAAAACCATATAACAAAAATGAAATAAAAATGTTAACAAAAAAATAAAAATGGAATTCTTTCTAACTGTAACTCCCAGTACACTTACTCATACACACCAGTGACATCCAAATACTACAAATACTACACATTTGTGATAAAAATTAAAATTAGATTTCCTTGAAGTTATTGTAAAGATCAGCATCATATGCACTCGTCACAAAAAGTTTCTCATTAGTATCGCATAAGTGATTTATGAATACAGTTTTTATTATTCTCTTTTTATTTTTTTGGGAAATGAATTTGGAATTGTGTTTCAAAGTAGTTTATTTAATTAAAATTAAAAATAATGGGCAGAAATAATGAAAATAACAATTATTCTAAGAAAATCAAATAATATTATGTAACATAAATAAAAAATATAAACAATGAATTTAATCATTTTAGTATCTGGTATTGCCACCTCTGGCTCTAATAACATTTCTCCTTCTCCGTGAAAAGCTTCTTATCAGGTCACTTCTGTCTGTAGCGATACTACGAGTTCTTATGCGCCTGTCCAGTCTAAAACTTGGATACCAACCTCTTGAAGGTATTCCATTGTTATTCTGGCAACGTGCGGGCGAGCGTTATCCGTAAAAAGAATATTAGCCCAATTGTTAACATCCCAATTAACATGTTCTCTTGCGTACCTTAAACATGTTAAACGCTGTGCTCTGGTTAACAATGGATCAGTAACAGCCATTCTGGTTCTGATTCCAAAATTCCTTAATATTTTTCTAACCGTATTGACAGATTGAGAGAACATTTTGTAGTTGCGTGGCTGTAACATGACGAGTTCGCAAAGTCTGAATTATGAAATAACGGCCATCTACAGGATTATTACACCTGGGACGTCTTGGGACTGGTCTTCTATTATAACTTCTAGTTTATCTAAATCTTCTTAAGACTCTAGAAACGCTGGATAGTGGGATTGTTTGATTCCCATGACTTTAGCAACATATTGCTGAGATCGTCCATCTTCAACTAAAGCCACGATTTGAGCTGCTCGTTCAGGGGTTAAATTTATTTCTATTATTTATTTCTAGACACTTCCAAATAAAAAAGTAAACAAACTGCACACAAGAAATTTTAAATTGTAAATAATACAAATAGGATTTATCAAAATCTATTATACTGATCTTAGAGGGAAATACATTCAGGAAAAAAAGTGTAACTTAAATATGTCAATCTGACGAAGCTCGTTGTGACGAAACAACTGTCATTTTAGTTTAATAGGTATTTTTTAAGTAAAACGGGGAACCTAAGTTTATTATTCTTGGTAAATTTGCCTTGCTAATTACAGTGAAATTTGATACATGTTATGTTTAACAGCGTTAAAAACATTATGAGTATAATAGGTAGTTTTTTGAAGTATCATATTTATTTCAAATGCAGTGCCGGCTCTTACATATTTAACTATATTTAGGTGTTCGTTCTATCAATGTAACTAAGACAAATAGATGACAGGCCGCCATGTTTGAAATTAAAGTGAAACGTGTCTTGCGGACCGCAAATGACCACAAATGACGTCACGTCCCCATCGGACGTGCTGTCTAGGCCGACTAGATGTTTGTTTTATCTTTCTTTTCATCTTCTACTCGATTTAACTAAATATCCGGACGATCACCCCTCAACATGATCTCTAAATAATTGAGAAAGGACTACCCGGAAAAACAAATATTGATCTTAGGAAGTTATATACGATGATAATGCCCT
Source organism: Ophraella communa (assembly GCA_035357415.1). Classification (NCBI taxonomy): domain Eukaryota; kingdom Metazoa; phylum Arthropoda; class Insecta; order Coleoptera; family Chrysomelidae; genus Ophraella; species Ophraella communa. The sequence goes on along the minus strand of CM068995.1, from coordinate 14,830,185 downwards.
TAAGGAAGAAATAAAATCTTCGCTAAATTAAATATGTTATTTCTGTTTGTGCAAACTTGCTGAAAATTTTAAGTATATTAAGCTTCCCTTTTTTTCATCACATTTCCGTATTTTATATTTTTATCGGTGTTTCTCATCTGTTTATTCGTTTTCTTGATTCCATTCATTTTAAACTCATTTCAGTCAGATGTACAGATACTCACGGTTATCTTTGCATTTTCTTTGTGAAGGTAAATAGAGATTTAAATGTTTTTTTTTATTATCTTGTTTAGCAACAATAGTATCACATACAAACTTTAATAGAGAATTTACAAATTAAGAAATGAACTCATAAATTAAATTTATTGTACCAACCCTTACTTATTGGAAGTCCAATACTATTTCAAACATAATATCTTCGGCAACATCAGCATTAATATCATTTAAAACACAAAATAATGTTGGTACAAAATTGTTAAATGTAAAAACAAAATTACCCAAATTAAAAAAATCTGGTGTTTACAAAATTAATTGTCCAAAATGTAATGCTGTATATTGTAACGTAATCAAAAGGCCTTATTAGAAAATTAACATATTTAAAAGAATCTTATTAATCAATGAGAGGAAAGGTAGTTTATTTAAATTTAAACAGATAAAGGAAAGTAATAAAATTTAAATTATATTTACATAAATTAAAATTGTCAACAAATCACCTGATACATAATATAGGATTTAATAATATAAGATTTACCATACAGACGAGTAGGTTGATGGTTTCTATGTATTATCTAGATATGTATTCATAATGCCTATAACAAATTATTCAAAATTAGTACTTATAGAATTTTCACTGAAATTTGCTTACATCTAACTATACAATCTGAAAAATAAAAAAAATAAAGAAATAATGGGGTTATGAGTCAAATGACAGTGACAACAATTGTCACCTGATATAGGGTAGCTTTTAAAGAGATATTTTGTTATGTCAACTATGACAGAAGAAAAAGATTAACGTAATTTAGATAAATTAAATAATTACAGGTAAAACACAAACAATTCAATTTAGAAATATAAGATGTAATGTTTTCTATTCTCAAAGCAAATCTTTACTAGATATTATTAGATTTATTTATAAACAACCATAAGGTTAATTTGATTGGACAAGGAATGATATAAAATTTAGAGATATAGAGGGCGAATTTTAATATAAAAAAGAAAAAAAAAGGAAAATCGGGGTAGTTATTGATTTTTGAAAAAAGAGAATTAGTGAGTTTTTGGTTTTTGTAAAGATAAAAAGGTTTTTTTTTTGTTAAGAAAAGTTGTTAGAAACAGATTAATTAAAATCATATGTGAAATTTTGTTAAAATTGTAATTAGATAAATAAATAGTGATTTGTGACCAGTGAAAGTTACCTTTTACACGTGCTTTAAAGTAAAAGGTGGTCCTGAGTGATCTTCGTAACATCTTGAACCGGATTCCACGAGGGAGGAAGGCGTGAGATCCCCACGTGCATTCTACCACAGTCTACAAGGCAATATAAAGGTATTCATATTGTTTTGAAACATTGAAACAGTATCAAACACTACTAGAAGAAGTATTAAAAAGGTATTTAATGAATTTTTGTTATATAAACTTACCAGTGCGTGAGAAACTAAATTTTCAATAACGTTGAGTAATCTATCGTTCATTTTTGTATAACTGTAATTATAGAAAGGACTACCAACTGTAAAACTTAAAAAACTCACTCATAATTGTTATGTGAGTTGCATATTTAACTGTAATAGGATTAGTTTCATTAGCGTGAATGTGTGATGTATGAAAGAACATTTAAACAATTTGAATTTGTATTTGTATAATGAAATGTGTCTTTTGAAACACTTATGTAATAAAACACTACATTGAATGTAATTGATCTGTTTTTAATATACTAGAAAATTTAATAATTAGAAAGTTTATTTTTGAACATAATGATAATAATAAAACAAAATAACAATTTATATTTGGCGTTCAAGTAATTAAAATAGTAAAACAATAATAAATCATAATACATAGAGCCTATGAACCCACAGAACCCTGAGAAAGAGAGACATTATTAATTCAGTAAGTAAAAAGTTATGTTAGTGTCTGTAATAAAATAAAATTCATTATAACATAATAAACATAAACAAACACACACAAAAACATAACAATATATAGGTCAAACACAAAGAAATTTTGAAGTGAGATTCAATGAACACTTAAGAGCATATAGATTAAAACAACCAGATAAGTCAAATTATGCAAAACACCTACTAACTTGAACATCCAACCTCACTCTTACACACAAATGACATCCAAATACTACACACTTGTGATAAAAAGCAGAATTTAGATTTAGATTAAAATAAAAAGACATCCAGCAGATCCACAATTTAAAGTTGTTAATTAACAAATAAATCTTGGAAGTTCTCCACTATTAAACTGTTTACTTTAAGTGAGTTTACATTTTATACATAGATAAGACGTAATTATAAAATACAAATATATTAAGTTATTGTAAAGATCAGCATGATATAGTTTTTTCCTGGTTTTTCTATATCATTGCACAGTTATACTGATCTTAGAGGAAAGTACATCCAGGATAATCCCTTAGGGCTATTAACATCTAGGCTTTAATATTGTTATGTCTTATTACTTCCATACTTGGTCTAGCCTTAATACTACCCAACAACATCAGATACCTAGCTACAAACAAACAAAATGTAACTTAAATGTCAATGTGACGATGCCAATCTGCGAAACGGCCTTCTTTGTAATTTAAAACATAATTTTTTCAAATAAATTTGGAAGTTACGTTCAATCAAAGAGTTTTTTATTATTCCTAATGATACCATAAATAATTATTGCGTTTACCAAAATATAACAAAACAATACCCTGATTAGTTATTAGTGAATACCCAAATCACAAAAAATCTCTGGCCAACGATAACAAATTTAAAATTAGTCTCCATAAAAGAACAAAAATTATTAATTAAATTAAATTACCTATACAAAGTTTTAATTTTCAAAATATTTAATTTTTATTTAACATTTTTTTACAGAAAATCTTCCTTATAAATGAGTATACTTACAATATCCGATATCACCATCCCAATTTATCAAATCTCTACTGACCAAAGGGCAATAAAGTTCCATCCCTTCGTCCTTTAAACAATATTATATAAAGGGTTCTTCCCTCTATTCTGTTTGCTATACTACAAAGCGCTTTGCATTACCATTAGATAAAGCTCGCCAGTCTACGATGCCTCCAAAGGATTTTACTACAAGGTCATTCTCCTTGTATGATATCATTAAAACGATTATTAAAAATAATCTAATTAATAGATGTTTACCGAAGAATTGTAATTTAAAAGTTTTATTTAATGTTTCAAATTATGTTTCAAAGTAGTATATTTAATTAAAATTAAAAATTAAAAAAATAATGAGCATAAATAATGAAAATAACAATTATTCTAGAAAAATCAAATAATACAAACTAACAAGACAAAAAATTTAAACGATAAATTTAACATTTTAGTATCTGATATCGCCACCTGTGGCTCTAATAACATCTCTCATTCTCCGTGGAAGGTTTCTTATCACTTATGTAATCCAAATTTTCCCATTCTTCTATTAAAACATTTTCCAGTTCATTAAGGTTGTGTGGAGCGAGTTTTTATGCGCCTGTCCAGATAGTCCCAAACATGCTCAATTGGGTTTGGATCTGGACTAACTGCTGGCAAATCTAAAACTTGGATACCAACCTCTTAAAAGTATTCCATTATTTTTGCAACGTGCTGGCGAGCGTTATCGTGCATTAAAATAAAATTCTCTCCAATGATTGAAACAAATGGCACTACATTTTCTTCAAGAACCTCCCATACATACCGATCAGCTGTCAGTGATCCCCTACGAAATACAATTAACTTCATCTGGCCTTCTAAACAGATGCCTCCCCATACCATAATCGAACCAACTCCATAACTTCAGGCTGTTCTTATGTAACACTGAACAAATCGCTTACCTGCGCGTCTATAAAGTGGAATACGTCTATCGAATCCAAAAAGTGAAAATCTTGATTCATCCGTAAAAAGAATATTAGCCTAATCGTTAATATCTCAATTAAAATGTTCTCTTGCGAACCTTAAACGTGTTACACGGTATGCTCTGCATAATTTTAACTACACAAGTCACGGAAAACATTAAATTCACGTTTTCTTTTTACCCCTCTGCTGCTCTCTCGCCATCTTCTATTTGATGCTTACCACTAGACAGTTTTGCGAAATTTTTCCTATACAAGTTGGTCCTCCTTCCTTTTGCCCTGTATTACATACAGATATAGTTATTTCAGTTGTCTTCTACAACCTACTTAAATAATGCGTTAGTAGATTTTCAAATGGCCAAAGCCGATAGATGACATTCAAAATCGTAAAGTATCTAATATCTCAAAAACTATTAGGAATTGATATAGGGATGTAAATATTAACTTACCGTATTTTTTTATAAGGAATTAAATTAAAATAAAAAAATATGGGTTGCTATTTGAAATAAGGAAGATACCTTCGTTTTTTTAATTTAAAATTTAACTCAATAGTATGATCACCCTGTATAATATTTTTTTAATTACACTTTATTTACTTACAATTGAAGATCTTAATGCAAAATAATACATTTACTTTTTAATTTAAATAATTTAGGTATTGAAATAATCATCATTTTATTAAGCGTGATTTCTGTCAAAATTTTTGAAAAACATTAAATTTCTCCTAAACGGTTAATTTTAGATACAAAGTACCTCACATAAACTAACACTTAAATTTAACGAACTAACCAAAAATAAGAAAATAAACAGGGTGTTGCATTTAAAATAGTGAAGTTGGTGTAGGTTTCCGGTATAACCGGAAGTGCGATCAAATTGAAAATATTTTAGTTAAACTCAGAAGTATCAAAAATCCCTGTATACCAAATTTCATTAATCTCGCGTTTTTCCTTCCCCATAAACTTCTAGGTCGCACTCGTCGTAGGACACCCTGTATATATTTTCCTTATTACTAATCCCTACATACCTTATTAATACTTAAATAGTTCAGAATTATTAAAATAAAAAATTCTACTTTAGTGCTGAGGTATTAACATAAAAATAAAACTCTTTTATTAAACAAAACCACATTACAATAAGTTTTTTTTGGGATATCATCACAATTAACCTTTTTATCAGTATAACTACCCTAGCTTAATATTGTACTCAAATAAAAACAAGAATGTTATAGAAACTTCGTTTGACATTTACTAGATTCTAATACTATTTAAAATGCTTGGCAACATAGTCCCGTTTTGACAGCTGTGACGTGCTATTATATTTATACTGGAAAAGCCATAGATAAAGTGTTTTCTAAGAAAAATGGTTGACTACATTTAAGCTACCTGCTTTAATCCCATTGTGTAGGAAAGATCTTGTCAATAAACATTGAAAGTATTAGGGGTGGCAATTTAGATATTTATGTATTAAATTTATTTTATTTAATATTTTGCAAGTAAAAAACAACAAACTAAAAACTTTTTTAAATGCCTGTTTGAAATTATTATAATCCGGTCCCATCAACTAATGTCGACTAATCTAGGATTTTTATGGCCGAATTTGGCATACATAATGAGATTGTGTCAGGTAGCTTAACTGAAGTCAACCATTTTTCTTGAAAAACACCCTACCTATTTCAATAGTAATGACGTCTTATCTACTATATATACAGTAAAGCAAGGATATTATACAATAAAAATCGACCTCACATATAATAATAATTTTAGTGTAATTTGTGTCTACAAATAAATTTTTCGTGTGTTAAAAATTGGTAATATAATAAAACATCCATCCACCAAGTCAATCTACTACCTAAATAATAATTCTTAATACAACATGTACAAAAGGTACAGGTACAGATATAAATCGCATTGCATGTCGATTACTCGTATAACTTTATTTTTCTGACATCAAAAACCGAACAAAGTTACCGTCTTTCCACATCCTTTGGCCACATAATTAACTCATTGATGTGAAAATTTTCAACTCTATTACCTGTAACTACGTTATGTTGGTAATATAATTGATTAAAGGAAGAAATTTCCATTTGGTGACATATCGTCTAAACTAGGCGTGAAGGCATTTAGAGCGTTAGTAATCTTGGGCGAGGTTTAATTCAACGATGGATACAGGTTTGTAAGCGCATGAAATAATTATCATTGGCTTGAATGAGATCGAATACGTATTATGGTTATGGTGTTCTATATTTTTAATAAATAAATATAAGTTTTTAAATGCTATTAGACCATTTTACCATACACACATCAACCTGGTCTATGGATATTTTAATAAATGTTATTCAGAGAATTTATACAGTGCGTCCATAAAGTAACGCATAAATTCATTATTGGCTAAATGAACAATAATATTAGAAATCCCCAAAACAGGTCGATTTTTGATTTCAATTTACTATTGTTTCAAATCATAATCTAATATACAGGGTGAACCACTTTCGTGTAATGACGTCATCACCATTTTTTCAAATGGAACCCCCCCTTTATTTCAATTTCCAAATTGCCTTTGTTGAGCTGATCTCAAAAATGTATAATGTTGCTTCAAATTGGTAGAGGGTGGGCAAAAATGCAAAAATTTACTTACAAAGTAATGAAAATAACGAATAAAAGTAATAAACACATGCAATGAAATTACGTATTGCTATACAACTACTTTGATAAACTATTAAGAACATCCAGCATTATTCTTAATAATTGTATCTTACAGCTTTTATTAGTGATCCAAACCCCTGGACTATTAAAATCTTTTTGTTTGGCATTAATTTTTACCATTCTCTTTATTTGAAAATAATGTAAAAAATTTTTATTTTTTTTTTTTTTTTTTTTTTTTTTTTATTAAACTTTATTAGCAATCAGAACAAAACATTCTATGGGCTAATGTGATGACTTAAGAACTAGCTTTTGTAGTTCTTCTATGACGTGATAGAGCCTTCTCCAGAGAGGAGGCTCGCTTAATAATTCTTCAGATCAATAGGCCAGTTCCTCTTAAGTCTTCTATGAATCTGTTGCTCTAGTAGTGGGTGCAGGAGTGTGTTTGCATGATTTTGAAGTTTGTTGTGGTGTATTCTGCTTTTATCTTTGATGACATCAATGACCATTGGTACGTTGAGGTCTTCATGAAGTGATTGGTTTGACACATACCAGGGAGCATTAGTGATCATTCGTAGAATTTTTGACTGACTTCTCTGGATTATTGCCAAGTTAGATTTGCTAGCACAACCCCAAAGTTCTATGCCATACACCCATATCGGTTTAATGATTGTTTTGTAGAGCAAAACTTTGTTGTCTAATGATAGTTTGGAACTCCTTCCAATTAGCCACTGCATTTCTTTAACTTTTAAATCTATCTGTTTACGTTTTTTGGTTATATGCTCTTTCCAATTCATTTTATGATCCAAGTGTATTCCTAAGTATTTTGTACTTTTAGACTGAGGGATTTGAACGCCATTGAGAGAAACTCTGGGACATTGCTCTTTTCTTAAGGTGAAATTTATTTGTGTGGAAAAAATTGAAGCACAGTTTCGTATTGTTAACACTTTAGAGAAGGTACGTTCGTGAACTTTTTTACAAAACGCCTTTAACCGAAAGTGATAGGATTGAAATATTAATGATGATTGGTATTGGCGATAAGATGCGGACTCAACAAGAGGTATGCCTATTATTCCATGAAATGCATCTAGATCTTGAACCTATTTCGCAATCTACGGTAAGTAGAATAGAGCGAAAATACAGAGAATTAGGACATATGAGTGATGCAGCAAAGCAAGGTAGACCAAAAATTGACGAAAATATTCAACAACACATAATTTTATCGGCTGTATAAAACCCACAATGTACAGTGCAAGGATTATTTAGGGATGTTGGTATTGGAAAGTCTTCAGTATCAAATATTTTCAAAAAGGTCAAATACTATTCTTATAAAGTACGTCTCATCCATGAATTGGCTTAAGACGACTTTGACCAAAGAACTGCATTCTACGAGTATATGATGAACCAAAATAACAATTTCATTGATAACGTTTTATTTTCGGACGAGGCAACGTTTTATTTGAACGGTCATGTTAACTGGCAAAACACCCGTTATTGGTCTGATGAAAATCCACACTGAATGCAAGAGTACCATCATACGCAAAGACCACAAAAAAATAACGTATGGGCTGGTATTGTGAGAAATACAATTATTGGTCCATATTTTTTTGATGAAAACAGGAGCATTCTATCTGGATTTCCTACAAAATACATTAATTCATGATCTGATCCAGCTTTTTCCTCATATTCAAATATCCACTAATGTAGACCGCAGAATCTGGTTTCAACAGGATGGCGCACCTCCACATTTCGCAGTAGCTGTGCGCGATGTTTTAAACACAACTTTTCCACTAAGTTGGATAGGAAGAAGGGGACCAGTGGTATGACCTGCTAGATAACCTGATATGAGCCCATTAGACTTCTTTTTATGGAAATATTTAAATTCTAAAGTCGACTTATACAGATCTGGAAATATCCCCCAACTACAAGACCGAATCAGACAAGAAATACAGAGCATAACACCCGCTATGCTACAGAATGTTAGAGACGAAAGTAATGCCCGGTCCAGTCATTGTCTAATGGTCAATGGAAAACAATTTAAACATTGATTGTAAATTTTCGTTTGTTTCTTTGCTTTTCGAAGTGTATCACATTAATTGCATAACTACATAATTCCATTTAATTTGTTTATTACATTCAGTAACGTATTACTTTCCATAAACAATTTTCATATTTTTTTGCATTTTTGCCCACCCTGTACCAATGTGAAGCAACATATTATACATTTTTGGAATCAGCTCAGCAAAGGAAATTTGTAAATTAAAATAAGGGGGGATTCCATTTAAAAAAAATGATCATGACGTCATTACACGAAAGTGGTTCACCCTGTATATTAGATTATGATTTGAAACATTAGTAAATTGAAATCAAAAATCTACCTGTTTCGGGAATTTCTAATTTTATTGTTCATTCGGCCAATTTATGCGTTACTTTATGGACGCACTGTATAATGACACTATTTAAATTTTACATAGAGTAACTATATCACACTGCGTTAATAAAATTTAACAAAAATCCTTGACATTATAATTGTTTTACAAATTTAAAGTGTATTTAATTTTAATAAATCAATAAACCAGTTTTTTATAGAAATATGCAGTTTCATACTAGAAAAATCTTTAACAAATTGACTGTACTATGTATACATAGAGGATCCTGTAGCTAACATGAATGTATCACAAAACTATTTTTATAAATAATACCCAAAAATTTCGAAATACCAATCTGTTTGACCCGGGTGAGGTATAAAGAGGTGTCATTTGCAATAAGCTTAGCAAGCTTACAACAATTTATTTTTGAATAGTGCCAAATTTTGAATTAATAACACAAAATAACATACTTATAAGGAAAATATATGAAAGGATAATCTTTGAGTACATAATAAAACAGCAGTACTTTTAACAGCAATAACAACTTTCCTAATTATTTTTTTTATTTTCTACTTCCCAATAAAACTTCGAATCAAAAAAGTTTCAAAGAACAGAAATCCATAACTGTTTCACACTTGATATTAGATATGAAGTTTGATAAGTTTCTTTTTCTTTCTTACATTTCAGTAGAATTGCCTTTCTAGATTGATTCGACGAAAATAATAACTCATTCATTGAATATTGGCAGTTATGGAAGAGTATTTCATCAATAATAATTATGATTTGTAATAGAATATTTGTAGGTTGCAAATTCTTTCTTTGCAGTTGCCTGATGAAGGTTAAAAAATAAATCCTCGAAAATTTAATCAAAATTTTGGCTGACTACATCCCCATCTTCTGACGTCTAGCCGTGTTTTAGGATTATTTAAAGGATTTTTGTATATTATTTAAAAACATGACTAAAAATATCAGTAGAATTTTTGATCTGATGAAAACCCAGAAAGAAACAGGTACCAGATCTGGGGATGTAGTTAGGGTTGCCCGCCAAAGGTGAGTAAAACTATTTGTCAATTATCGAACTTATTTTAAATTCTTCTTTAGGATACTATGAATCAAAGTGACCATTAGTAGTGTTAAAACTAAGTAAAAAATTGTCCTACTTAACGGAAGTTTGAGTAAGCTGCTATGTAAAACTAACATTACCAAGAATTAAAACACAGCCCAATCATTTCAGAAGAATAAAATTAAAACATCACAATTAAAAACAATTCTAAAGACAAGGGGTCAATTATATAAATTTTTATGGTATATTTATATGCACAACGTGTTTAAACTTATATAGTCGGTGCAAAACAAAATTTTATACACGTCATCATAATTTTACGTCGACACGTATAGACAGTGTTGCCGGACTTTTATAAGTTTACAAGATTTAAAGATCGATTCGAATAAAACTATCCAAAACAATTTATTTGAAGTGACATCAAACAAAGTACCAACATCATTTTTATATTTTTTTTCTTTTGGGTATATGGGTTTTACAAAATAAAGAGTATTATAATATTTGCTTTTATTCGCTATACTTAGATTCATCATTACTAGTTTCAGTTTCTTCATTGGGATTTATAATTATAGGTGCAATCTCTAGTGTACCCAACAATCTCTCTCTATCAAACCATTTAAAAATTTCCTCTTCAGTAAAATGGATAGTTTTTTTCCAAATTTCTGGTGTAATCGCTTCAAGAGCTTCAGACCACATATTTAAACAGTCTGTTCCAGTGGTTCCGTCTCTGCCAATGTGTCTGTTATAATATTGATTTGATGTACCCCATATCAGTTCTATGGGAAATACAGGAAAATACAATGATATAGGGGTAAACGTAGCACTGGTGGTTTATTTCTTAAAATTAAATGATTATCCCAAGGAAATTTCCAAAGTTAAGCTTAAAATTCAAAGTATTACCTTCATTTCTTACCTATTAACAATGTTCAGAAGTTCAACTTTTAGCATATTTTCTGTGAAATCAAGGTTTTGAGTAGTCCACCATTCTTTAATTTGTGGTTTGTTTCGACTTATATTAGGTGTTATTGAGTAAAACACTGTGATATGGAGCATTGTCCATAACAATTATGCCGGGTTCTGCTGCTGGTTCTCAAACTACTTTAAAAAATTCATTCACCATGGTAATCACTTAATTTGGTTTTTAATAGTATATTACATAATAAGTGTGGAAAGTGTAACATTTTGTACGAGTTAAAGAAACTAAACGAGTGCAACAAATACACTTTCCAACGAGTTATGTACACTACTTTTCCTACGACCACGTACAAAAGTATTTTTTAAAGTATAAAGTCAATTAAACAATATCACACACACTGAAAACATTATCAACACACGTATTAAAAAGTATATCAACACATGTATTGAAAAGTAAAAAATCCTTCAAAATAATTTATTTTTATTTTTAACAGCATGACATGAACTAAAAGACTAATTATAGAATATTTATTATAACTAAAAAACAAAACAATAGAACAAAACAGTGTTTACTATTGATAAATTTGACGTAAATGTCACAGATCATAGAACTATATTTTTTTACTTTTCAATACGTGTATTGATATTTACTTTTCAATACGTGTATTGAATAAGTGTGCAAACTAGCACTTTCATATGTGGTCGTAGGAAAAGAAAATATTGCTTTCGCACCTGCAATAAACTCATTTTCATTCCCAGCATGGAGTATGATATATCTACGAAAAATAAAACTTAATGTTAAACAGAAACATTAAAAATTACCATGTAAATAGAGACATATACTATTAATTATACTAAAATAACCGGAGAGTTTACCTTTTACCATCAACTTTAGTCGTTTTGACACTCCTTTTATCATTATTTTGCCATGAACGGTTTATGCTACCATTTTGAAATATCCATGGTTCATTAATAAAAACAAATTTATATTGACCTGCTTCTTTTTCTTTAATTTGTTCCTTAAAAATCTAACCCGTTTTACAGCAATATCAGGAAGCTCCATGAGCCTCCGTCTTGGTTCATCTTTTTTCCATTTGAAACCAATTTCCTTTAATAAATTTGATAAAGACCTTCGAGAACCTTCAAATAAGTGCCTTACTTTTAATTCAGCAAGTAAAGAATTTAAAGTTACATCCTCTCCTGAAAACAAAAAATAATTGATTGTACTAACCCTTACTTTTTGGAAGTCCATCTTATTAAGAATAATAAAAAACTCTTCGTTTTAAGAGCCGTTTCGCTGGAATCTAGGCTTTAATATAGTTATGTCTTATTACTTCCATACTTGGTCTAGCCTTATAACTACCTAATAAACATCAGGTACCTAGCTACAAACAAATAAAATGTAACTTCAATATGTCTATCTGACGATGCTAATTCTAGCGAAACGGCTGTCATTGAGGTTAAAAAAGCAATTTTTTAAATAAATAGTGAAAGTTTTAACTAAAATGTTGAATCTGCAACCGTTGGCGAAACTGATACCGAAAACCGTTTACACTACCACTACACTTTTATATGCCTGACGCGCGTTTCGATAACCAAGTTATCTTCTTCAGAGACCGAAGGTAAACAATTTACCTTTGTTATTCTTAAAAAAATATTATTATTTTTTCTGGTCTTACAATTAAATAGAATTTAAATAGCTGTGTTTAGAGGAAAAAGGCTTACTTTTTTTATACATATTGTAGATTACATTTCGAATTCCACTTGTATTTAATACATCGGCATTAGTTACTCTTTTTTCATACTGACGTTTCTTTGGAGGCAACTTTAATAGTCCATGGTCTTTCACAGTTTTTGAAATACTGGAAACTGTAGCCATACTGAGTTTGAGTGCAGCTACCACACGTAAAATAAAATGTTTTTGATTGAATTGGCTGTTACTTGATGGATATCCATAACTTAATTAAAACACAAAAATGTTTTCACGATATCTACAATATACTGTGGATATCGTGAAAATATTTGTATTTTTATTTAACTTAAATAATATTTTGTCTAATATTTATGTTTAAAACTTTTTACTAACCTCTCGAACAGCAGCAACAGGTATGAAAGGGCCACCATTGTCCCGTTCTCTTTCAAAAAAATTTATCAAAGAAGCTACCAGTTCTTTGCAGCGACAATTTAGTTGTTTTGGCATTTTTTCACTTATTACACTGTTTTTGTTCTTAAACGAATAGTTTTTTTTATATTCGAAATTAACAACAAGAAAGAATAACACAAAAACCACAAACAAAATGACAAATACAAAACTAAATATACTAATCGGTGACAACGGCAACGACGCGACTTGTCAATCACGGCTACCAACTTTATGTAAACAAATTTAAGTATTTTATATTGATTTATTGAATGGGACATTTAATTGGAAAGTTGGGAAAGATGCTTGGTAATTAAGACGAAATAACTGACGTGAATCAAATTTTGTTTTGCACCAATAATACCACAATAGTGAAGGGACATACCTGTATGCAAGGCGTGTTTTTACAGTAAAGTAAGCACATGCGCGTAGTGTTGCTACATCAGTTTGGAAGCCACAAACGCCATTACGCCAAGCACTCAGCTTGGACCATCCTTCATACAGTTCCTATCAAGCACTTTGCACCTTCCATTTGTCTCTGCACTTGAAGACGCATTTGGTGGGATAGCGTAATTCCAATGATGAAGAAGTAAAAATGTCTATGCAGCAGTGGTTGTCCAGTCTGGACGAGAACATACAAAAGCTGCTTCCCAAATACGCTAAGTGCCTTAATAATAATGGAAATTATGTAGAGAAATAAAGGAAAGAATGCTCTTTGAAAATTTTACCTGTTGATTTTTTTATATTAAAACTGCGCTTACTTTAAACACATGCCTCGTATATAATTTTTTTGGTAAACATATTTCACCTTGTATATTTATTGAGTGAATACGTGACCGATCTTAGATCTCACGGGATTGTTCAAAGATTTCCCCTGACAAAACTACACACTTTTGTTGTAAACTTGAGTAATTCTTCTCTATCATCCACTGTGGGAACCAATGCACATGATTGTAATCAGAATCGGCCCAATTCGTGTCTGTATACATTATATATCTGGGTATACTCACTTAAATGTTAATGTGAAATAATGTGATAAGTTTGCAATAGATACTTATTTAATAATATTCTAGAATGACAATAAACTTTTTAATATTTTTCTTACGTTTTATTTGTATAAGAATTCAATACTACAGATAATATAAATGTTAATAGTTTGTTACTTTGTAGTAAAATTGAATTTCATATTTTTTAAATGTATTTACCTCAAAGATATCAATTATTCATGCAATAAAATTTAAGTACGAACAAGAAAAGATAGAAAAGTTCAAATAAAGAATTGATGTCTATTGTACTAACCTTTATTCTGTGGAAGTCCATCTTATTAAGAACAATAAACAATTAAAAGTTTGAACAAAACTTTCGCGCTTTTTTAATGATAATAGTTTTACCCTCCTAGCTCTCCAACTGTCTTTGCTAACCATATCAAACCTTTTCTAATTCCAAGATTACATGAATGTCTTAAAAGTCCTAGGATGAACCTACTTAATATGTTTGAAATCAATGAAGCTACTAGAGATAGTAAAAAAGACCCATATATATTTCTTAACCACTCTTTTTAATGATTTTCGTAACAGATTCCACTTTGTCTTCCATATTTCCTTTATTTATTATCTGTTGTCCACTTTTTCAACAATTAGGTTTATTTTCATACCTACATGATTGAATTATAGTGAAAACAGCCCATGGGATCTGTTTTCAGTATAATGTTGGTTTTATTGGTTGCATTCAATCAGATAACCACAAATTAATTGATTTTATTGGATTTCTAATTGAGCAAAAAAATTTCAGTAGTAATAATCCAAGGACATTGATAATTGTTCAAAAAAATTTTATGACAGATTTCGAAAGCTTATTGCTTGGAAACAGACCGACGACGTAGGTGGAGGTCTGTTGCCTGTAAGCAATAAGCTTGAGAAAGTTGTTTTAAAATTTTTGAGCATTTATCAATGTTCGAGGGTTATTCGGATAGAAAATTTTTTGCTGGTTATGGAAAAAAAAACTGAGTAGAAACAATTTATTTATATGTGCAATTAACAAAGGAACAATTAAAAAAATTTAATTAAGATCCAGACATTGCAAAAGTCCATAAACGCTTTCCATACAAATTTTTTACTGTAAACAGTATTCTTTGGTATATTTTATTCAATAATTTCATTAATATTCTCATCAGTATTACAATCAAATCGTGAAATTTTAAAATATTGAATATTTGAAATGTCAAAATCGAAATGAAACGAAATGTAGGTATCCATAGCTACATGATTGAGTGAAAACAACCAATTGGATCTGTTTTCAGTAAAATGTTGGTTTTATTGGTTGTATTCAATCAGATGACCACAAATTAATTGATTTCATTGAATTTAAAATTGAGCAATAAATATTCTCTCTAATTTGACTAATAATCATATATTGTACAATTTTATTTGTCATCAACTTTTATTGTTGATTTCAACATAACCTCACAAACCTTTTATTCTTCGTTTTTTAGTTATTGCACCAACACTAACCAATTTGTTGCTATTACTGTAATTTATACTTTATTGATTTTACCATAGTTACTACCTATTTGATGCACTATTTTGTCATGCTTGCAAGAAATTGTTACACTTATTTTATGTTTTTTGATTTTTCTTCTAACTTCTTCCTATTTTTTCTGTTATAATCAGACCACAAATACAAAATTTTACACCTCTATCTTCAACGCCTTCCACCTTCCACCCACTTTTTTACTTATTTTATTTAATTTTAATAGTCATTAACAGCCATATTTCTCTATTTTTGTTGAATTTTTTTTGAAAAACGTTTGTTATTTTACAACTATTCATAGTACATGTTTTACCCCTTTTTTACTTACTCAGCAATGCTTGCAAGTGTTATCCTAGTGTTCTGACTTAACTATGTTAATAGTATATTTATTTTTACACCAAGGCGCAGCGTAATAATACAAATGAGAGTATCGACTTTGTATGGAGGGAGTAAGCATTCATTTCAGGTAATCGCCATGACACTTTGGGAGTATCCATAGCCGTCGCCGTTAGTTTTGCTAAGGTAGGCAGTTGGTGGTATGTGAATAAATCAGTGGTAGCGTTTGTGTTGTGTGGAATAGTGCATTAAACTATTTAATCCAGGTACAGAAAACTGCGAAAGAGATGCGGATCAAATGTTACTTACATTAAAATAAATACTACTGATGCATGTGCATAAAGAGACTATTATACTTAACGAAACGGATTATCGTAATAATACGGAAGTACGGCTTTTATTTATTAACAATTTTTTTTAGTTCTACCCTGAGCTTATACCACAAAACAGAATATTGATTAGCACAAAACAGACTAACCAATATTCTGTTTTGTGGTTTATACTCCCAAAAAATGGCTGCTCTTGTCTTATGAACATCAAAGGAGCCGACAGCGAATCGATACTCTGATTTGTATTATATACTCTGTGACCAAGGTATGTTCCTTTCTTTTTATTATTTGCATTATACATTTAATTTGGTTTATTAAAAATTTGTTGAAAAATGTCAAATTGACGAAAAGACTTGTTTCTTCTCCGACCTTTTTCAAATGATAAGAGTTTTTTGACAGTAAAAAGGGGTTTAGAATGGATTTAATATATCAGTTTTTGTATTCAATGGGTAAAATTATTCAAAATCATTCAAATAAAAAAGAAATTTGCAGACTAAGTTTATTATGGATCCAAAAGAAGAGAAAAATTTAGATTCGCTTTTGAAAAGTAATTTTTTTAAAAATTTGTTTGAAGTAGTTTTAAAATCTCAAAAGTTTAATTATAAAGTTTGTAGTAAGTGCTGCGAATGCAGATAAATACCTTTGTACCGTAAAAAGGTAAATTGAATCCAGTATCCAATATACAACATCCGACAACTGTTGTATTATCGGGATATTCCGTACAAGTGAGACATCGGGGGACATCAGTAAACTTACGATACGAACCGTAGGGTGGTTCAAATCATCATAATCGGCATTTTGGAGTCACAAAATTCATCATCATCGACGTTTGACGTTACAGCATTTTTCGGCATTTAATTGAACTATAATTTTTACAAACCAATTTATAATCTTATATAAAATTTATGTGTATGTATTGTACTATCGGCTTCAGAATAGCATATACATTTTCAAACTCAAATGGTTTGCATTGAATTTATTTTTAGGATGGCCTAATTATTGTGCATAACCAATCACTCTTTAAATAATAATACATTTGAAATCAGTCAAACAGCTGTCCACGCCCACATCTTTAATGTTACACAGAGAGGGATGATATTGAGCGAGAGAAGATTGCAGCATAAGGTATTCTATTGACAAATTGCCTGTGAGTACGGTTTTTTTTTATTGCAACCTCTTTACTGATTCCTTTTTTGTGACAACGTTGGCTATTTACACGAATTTTGAATTTTGTTTATTTTCTTATTCTACGACGACATTGGCACGGATTTTGGTTTTCTATTTAACTATTGTGATATTTTAATTTTAAGATATCAAATTAAATATTAAGATTTAGACTTGCGCTTTTCACTAATTTCTTTATTTTTTTATTCTCTTTTCACCTAAATTAAAAAAGAAAGCATCATTACATTTGAAATTTCCGAGAAAAATAAAAAAATATTCGACTTTTTAACGTAGAACTCCCTAGCGGAGACAAAATTGTTTAAATTTGTTATTTTTGTTATGCATTTGATTAAACAGAAGAAAGTTTTCTGCCGCCAAAATAATTGAAATTGGTTAAAAAACAAAAAAAAGTTATATAACATTTGTTTATAACAAGTTTGAACCTTCCCCCACTCTCCTTTTTAAAGAGTATTGGCAAAAAGTCTCCAACCAATATTTTTTATAATCTCATCAGGATTTCAAAAATTGTATTTTTAGTATACCTTTAGTACATCTCTTTCGAAGATAATCACAATATTATGTTTTTAAGTGTTCGTTGCACCCCGTAGCGGACGACTTTCAAACTTGACAAATGAAATTTTTCATTATCGATTTTATTATAATTTTTTTTTCTTAAGTTGTAATAAACTACCTCGCAGACCTTAGTGGGACACCCTGTATATAAAATTTTATTACAATTGGTTTATTCCTTTATTTTTAATGATTTTTCAAAAACCCTTAAACACCCCCTTAACATAAGCCAATACGTTTACTATATTAAAAAATAAAATCATTGATCTTATAAATGTTTTTGTCAATTTTTGTTTAAATCTTATATCTATTTCTTTTTTTTTAAACAATTATTTGGGAACAATACCACAGAACTAATTACGCCACCACCTCTTCCAAGTAATTTTTATTATCATTATTTTTTATTCCTTAGCGAAGTAAGTAATTGCAGGCGTTTTAAACATTGCCACTCCTATCTTGTTGAAGCAGGGTATTTTTATAACTTCGGTAGGTAAAGGAAATTCACATTTAACATGTATATGCTATTCTAAAGCCGTCTGTACGTATGTCAGAAAGAACTGTCAATATGAATTTATAATTTGACATTCCGTTTTTAAAATTGATTTTGACAGATAAAGAATAATATTAAGGTTATTTTGAGAAGCAAATCATTTTTATTAAAAGTTATTTTCATTAGATTTTTGTTTCATATTTAGTTAAAGTAGTAGGTATAGAAATACGGAACTCTGCCCTGGAGATAAGATTTCATGTCCCCAGCAACTGTTGAGCTAGCATTCAAAATTCAATATTCAGGCAAATAATAAAACTTAATAAAATATTCATGTGATTGTTTGTGTACAATATTTGACATTTGAAATATAAAACACATTAAGTAAATAAAATCCAATAATAATATTCAGTATATCTTAATGAATGTTAACATTTTTACCGAGGGTCTGCAATACCTGTTGAGCACATAAATTAGAAGGGTTGCTTATAATTAAACACCAGTATCTTAGTTAAAAAAAAAAAAAAAGGTTCAAAGGAAACTCAAAGTCTATCCCACAACTGTTTAATTTAATGTTGCAACTAGTTTCGGTCCTATAGGACCATCATCAGGCTGAAATAATTACAATATAATAGAAAGAGGATCCTAAAAGTATTATATCAAGTTAAAAATTCAAAACAATTCCTTACAATTGTTAACAAAATTGAACCAATAATACAAAAAATATGAAGTCACAATCAAATGTCAAAATATATCAAAACAATAAACAATAATAATACTATGAAACCACAAGTTATTGTTACATAATTAAGCAAAATTAAATAATATAATATAATAATATAGCAAAGTTAACATTGTTAAATTTGAGTTTACACTAAAAATACTTTAAGAGTCAAAAGATGATAAACTTTTAAAAAATATCTATAAATTTATTTATATTACTGACAAGTAGAGATTAAGTCAAAAAACAATTCAAAAAATATATAGACTAATACCAAAATGCCATTCAATATAAATTGATGAGGAAATGTTAAATGTTTAATCAAAACTAATATAATAATGAACAACAACTTACCGTAAAAAGTCATGAGACAAAAATCACAGTAGATTAAATTTTAAAAGAATAATAGTTAATAGTTAAAACATCTCAAAAGTAGAGACCGATATGGAAATAGTGGGAAAATGTAAAATAGTTTTTCAAAAAACTCTTTAAACCCCCAATAGAACAAATGGGGAATATAATGAAAAGTATCAAAGGTTAAATTTTGAAAAAATATAATTTGAAAATATAGTAATTCCCAATAGTGGGAGTATTTATACAATTCAACTGTTATAGGAAGAAGTTTAAGAAAATGATTGGAAGAGAAAAATATTAGAAGTTTTATAAAATAAGAAACTTTAGGGGATGAACAAATCTCAAAGTGAAGAAACTCATCTTTTCCATGTGGGTGGAATTTCTGGTTAAGAACCTCCAAACAGGAAAAGATCCCACTAAAGTTAATGAGGATGAAATTAAGTATAAAAATTATCATCTTCATCCATTAAAACGTAGAGATGTCAGAAGATTTTAACAATCTACGAAAATGTATCTGAAGTAGACACACCACCACTAACGACTATTCAGTAGAACAAGGTTAACTTGTCATATTTCAATGTAAAACCGAGCAGCATGGGATTAGAAGAAAGGGAAATATCTAACCAACAAGTGTAGTGTCAAAGAACTATGAAAAAGTATCCTTAAACCAAAGTGTCTATGTCAAATTTAGGAATAGAAACGAAGAAGAAAATTAGTAAAGAAATTCATCTTGTTGACAAAATGTTATTTTTGAGACTGAGGAAAACATAACTTTCAGACGGTCTAAGTTGTTCATTAAGGCAATTAATGTTATCATCTAAAAGGGCAGTATGTATCTCAAGGCTTTCTAGCAAATTCAATCTAAAACCTTTATCGCAAAAATGCAGTAAATCTACCCTAAACAATTCACGAGAGTGGTTTTTAGAAAGGATGTGATTAGCAAACGATGAAGTAGAATTGAAATGTTCAAATTTCTTCTAATCCCATGCTGCTCGGTTTTACATTGAAATATGACAAGTTAACCTTGTTCTACTGAATAGTCGTTAGTGGTGGTGTGTCTACTTCAGATACA
Organism: Ophraella communa; assembly: GCA_035357415.1. Lineage (NCBI taxonomy): Eukaryota > Metazoa > Arthropoda > Insecta > Coleoptera > Chrysomelidae > Ophraella > Ophraella communa. Next base: position 14,809,458 of record CM068995.1, on the reverse strand, counting down.
TTTTCGTAGATTGTTAAAATCTTCTGACATCTCTACGTTTTAATGGATGAAGATGATAATTTTTATACTTAATTTCATCCTCATTAACTTTAGTGGGATATTTTCCTGTTTGGAGGTTCTTAACCAGAAATTCCACCCACATGGAAAAGATGAGTTTCTTCACTTTGAGATTTGTTCATCCCCTAAAGTTTCTTATTTTATAAAACTTCTAATATTTTTCTCTTCCAATCATTTTCTTAAACTTCTTCCTATAACAGTTGAATTGTATAAATACTCCCACTATTGGGAATTACTATATTTTCAAATTATATTTTTTCAAAATTTAACCTTTGATACTTTTCATTATATTCCCCATTTGTTCTATTGGGGGTTTAAAGAGTTTTTTGAAAAACTATTTTACATTTTCCCACTATTTCCATATCGGTCTCTACTTTTGAGATGTTTTAACTATTAACTATTATCCTTTTAAAATTTAATCTACTGTGATTTTTGTCTCATGACTTTTTACGGTAAGTTGTTGTTCATTATTATATTAGTTTTGATTAAACATTTAACATTTCCTCATCAATTTATATTGAATGGCATTTTGGTATTAGTCTATATATTTTTTGAATTGTTTTTTGACTTAATCTCTACTTGTCAGTAATATAAATAAATTTATAGATATTTTTTAAAAGTTTATCATCTTTTGACTCTTAAAGTATTTTTAGTGTAAACTCAAATTTAACAATGTTAACTTTGCTATATTATTATATTATATTATTTAATTTTGCTTAATTATGTAACAATAACTTGTGGTTTCATAGTATTATTATTGTTTATTGTTTTGATATATTTTGACATTTGATTGTGACTTCATATTTTTTGTATTATTGGTTCAATTTTGTTAACAATTGTAAGGAATTGTTTTGAATTTTTAACTTGATATAATACTTTTAGGATCCTCTTTCTATTATATTGTAATTATTTCAGCCTGATGATGGTCCTATAGGACCGAAACTAGTTGCAACATTAAATTAAACAGTTGTGGGATAGACTTTGAGTTTCCTTTGAACCTTTTGTGTTTCAACCCACATTTGAGATATGGATAACTTACAAGATTTTATCTTAGTTAAAGCCTAGTTTTTTCCATTTAACTATTTTTGATACATTGTTTATTAATTTTATTTGTGCTTTAACTACCTACTTAAACACTTAAAATTAAATAATAATATTTTAATATTAGAAATGTTAAATATTAAGAAAATCCTGCTTTAATTTATCAGTGTCGAATATAATTTATAGTTTTTTCTAATTTTCTTTTGCATTTGTTATTTTGGTATAAAGAACTATTTAATTTTTATAATTATTTAGTATCCCTAGAAAAACAAAAAACTTTGATTTGTCCCGTTGTTAAAAGCCGCCATTTTGTTTTCTAGTTTAATATGAAATAAAAACAGTGTATTTCAGTAAAAAAAAACAAGAAACTTTAACATTCATTTCCAAACTTGATAATTTTGCTACTGCGGAAAATATGCCGTCGGTCGTTAGAAACAACCAAGAAAATAAATTAATCTAGGAAAGTTCCCTCGACCTAATCCATCGATGTACTTTTCCGAAAGTATCGATGAAAAAGAAAAACCTAACAGCATGTTAACTTGTCTTGGTCACTGAGCTGCCACCAGAAGATGTATCGATGCCATTAAATAATCACCGAATTAGACCTTCTTCTGTTTATTTTCTTTTATTTTTGCTCCAGGGAAAAAGTTGTTGAAACATTCACATTCAGCCACTGTTGCCGGCACAAAATTGAGTAAGTGTGTTACAAATCAGATGATGGATGGACGAATGTTTATGTCTTATTTCACATAGTTTGACAGTTTATGTTTAAAAAATGAAATGCATCAAGCTAACTCATCATTATAACTTGTGAATTATGTATGGCATTATATGTTCTAAAAATTGTTTTTATACTACAAAACAAGAACTGTGTGGTAAACATATTTATTATTATTTTGTAATAAAGTCCTTAGTTTTATCTTCTCACAGGTTTATGGATCATGGGGCCTTATTTGCATTTAAGCGTTTGTAAAGTTTATTTTGAACTTCAGAGATCTTCAACCTACGGCATGCGAACAGTTTTTTTGCGTACTCTAAAACATACCTTTATGTAGAAATTTTGTGAGCGCTCGATTTAGTTGACTACTGAACGCAGAACAAGGGTGATACAAAGGTCAACTATCATTTATCGATATTTTTCCAACTAAAATAACCTTCTCGCTGCAAAGGTAAGTTTTAAATAATTTTTAATATAATCGCTTTTATGATTTTCTTTAAGTATAAGTGAAATCGGTTATATAATTTAACCAGACATACATATAGACAGTGGTGTAATAATTATATTTGATGACTGGGGTAACTTGGATGGGGGTTATGGGGTAACATTGAACGCAGCATGCGGGTGATCAATGTTGCCCCAAGTATTTTGAAATTTAACAATTTTGTGTGTTTTGATCATTTCTGTTATTTTTCTTTTCGCAGATGCCTCGTAAGCACAAAATATTATTGGGATCAGATTACCTACCAGAAACTTTAGAAAAAGCTATTGAAGAAATAGCCACTGGGAGTTTAAACATTCGAGCAGCATCCAACCAGTACAAAATTCCTTTTGGCACAAAATATAATAAATTTAAAGGGTAAATTGGACGAAAACCTGGACGGCCCGCAGTATTTAGTTACGACGGGGAGCAAGCGATTCTTCAGGCAGCAGCAAAATCCGGAGACTGGGGTTTTCCTTTAACCTTATTCGATATACGCATGATGGCCAAATACTATTTAGATAGAAAAGTGTTTAGAAATAATATACCCGGAGTTGACTGGACATATCGTTTGCTGGAAAGGAATAAAAAGGCTTATGGGCAAAGAGTAGCAACTAACATTAAAAGAAGCATAGGTGCAGTTTCAAAAGAAACTTTAGGAGAATTTTTTGATAATATTGAAAATGTTATTAAAAACCTTCCTGATTGAAATGTATTTAGTTATAACGAATCAAACCTTGCAGATAATCCGAGTGAGAAAAAGTGCTTATACAGAAGGGGGTTAAGTATCCCGAAACAGTTTTAAACCGTTCAAAAAGTAGTACACAAATAATGATTTGTGGATCTGCAGGTAGTACGTTGTTGCCACTCTATGTCATATATAAAAGCCTTCATTTATACGATACGTGGAAAGAAAATGGCCCCGCGGGATATCCATGTTGAATAAAGCCTTGTTGTAGTCAAGGAATACGTTAGAATCGCACCGTAAGTGGATGGTTAGATGGTGAAACATTTAGAGATTGGTTTAAGAAGGTATTTCTTCCACATTTTAAATGTCTAGATGGCATCAAAGCATTAATCGCTGACAATTTGTTTCCCGGCTTGATCAAAAAATGTCTGGTTTTAAACAGAGTAACAACACGGAATAATGATGATTAACAGGGGGCTATTAAAAGAGGTTTAAAAAGTGGATTTCGGGCATGCGGTTTGTTCCCACTTAATCGATATCAAGTTCTTCAGAAACTCCCTGATAAGGAAACAGGGAATTCAGATCAAATGGTAGAATCTGCTCTAACAACTCTACTAAAAGAACAATGATTTGGCGGACCTAGCCAGTCCCAGAGAAAGAAGAAAGGACTCGCTGTTCCACCATCATGCAGCATCGCTACATTTAGTGAAAATAAAATTGATTTAGCAGACTCAGAAGATAAGGAAAATGAACCGTTCTTGTTGGAAGCACTCGAGATCGACAATGGCGATAATGAAACAGTCAAAAATAACAGAAATTTACAAGTTGGACAATTTCTCTCAGAAAATTCTTTTACTAAGGGTCGAAATAAAACGTATCAATATGTGTGTCAGATTGTCGAGCTTGAGAGAAGAGATTTTAGAATTATTGCGGAAACCAACTAAAAAACTAGATAAAGATAATAATAATAATGTTTATTTAAAAAAATCATTAATTACGTAGAAAGATATAATTTGTCTTACGTACTATGTTGATTTGTATAATTAAGGTAATAAAAAGAGAGTATACATATATAAATAAACATGAATAATCACAGAAGCAAATGAATGCTCGTGCGTGATACAAATACAAATTTATACTTTAAAACACTTACAAATTTTCAAATGCATTAATAATAAAAAGACAATTTTAACACTCCAATAAGATATTTCTATTCCTATTTACAATCAAAAACAAAGTTTCATATATTTTCAACGTGAATACTTCAAATTTATTAGATTATTGAAAACATCTCTTCCACATGCAAAAATCCACTGTTTTATTTTTGTTTTATATTTTTTATGTGAAGTAATCTGTTTTATTTCTACAGGTAGTAGATTCAGTAATCGAGGGGCAAAGTAATAGACACATCGCTGACCAATAGTTTTTTGAGATCTTCTGATGTACATTATTTGATCTACTTGCACCCTTGTTTCATATCCGTGATTTAGAGGGGCAACTTTTATTTTATTAATATTAACATACAACAGTAAACTCTCACAAAAAAGCTGTCTAATATATTAAGTTCTTTAAATAAGTTCTCACTTGAATATACTCTAGGTTTCTTGTATATAATTCTCATTATCCATTTTTGTAATGTATTTAAATTTCTTAAATGGCATTCTGCTACACCCCCCCATCCTAATACTCCGTACGATAGTTGTGATTGCACTAAGGATTCGTATAGTATTTTTAATTCTCTTAATTCTAAGAAATTTCCAAGATAGCGAAATTTAGGTAAGAGTCCTCTTATTTTATTTATTTGATATTTAACATGTTGATCCCAGTTTAGGTGGCTATCTATTGTTACTCCAAGATATTTTATGTACGATTTTTCTTTGATTTCAATATTCTGTTCAAAGGTTAGTGGGCCAAGGTCGGGCAAACTGTTTTCATTATTAAGTAAATGGGACATAGCACGTTTTTTCTGTATTTACCGTTAATTTGTTTGCTTGCAACCATTTATAAATATTTGAAAAATCTCTTTCGACTTTATGTTTCAAGTCTGTCCAATTTGACATTGTGTAGAATAATGCCAAGTCGTCTGCAAAGCTAATTATTTTGGTATTTGATTGGATTTCCATTAAGTAAGTTGTTAATGTATAAGGTAAAAAGAAGAGGACCCAGTACAGTACCCTGTGGTACACCATATTTAATTACCATTTTATCACTTGCAGGCCCTTCTATTTCAACAGACTGAACTCTGTCGGTTAAATAACTTTTTATAAGTTCGTATACTTTTCCCCGTAATCCGTAACCCTTTATTTTTTCCAATAATATTTTATGAGATACCGTATCGAAGGCCTTTGACAAATCTACGAAAAACACATAGCGCAGGTAATTTTTGATCTAAAGCTGTATATATCTCTGTTGTGAGTGCCAAAATTGCATCTTCTGTAGAGCAACCTTCTTTAAATCCGTACTGGTTCTTAGATATAACATTTAATTTTGTCAGAAAGTTATTAATTCTTGATTTTAGTGATTTTTCAAAAATTTTTGATATATTAAATAAAAGAGAAATTGGTCGGTAGTTTTCTATTTTGTTTGTGTTTCCACTTTTGTATATTGGTTTTATTGTGCCTATTTTTAAACATCTAGAAAATACTCCTGTTTCAAACGATTTATTTATGATAGATTTTAAAGGCTTAGCAATTTCATATCTAATCTCATTTAATGTTTCCGAGCGGATACCATCCCAAATATAATTTACACTTTCAACAAAAGCATTAACGTGATTGAATTGGCTGTGTTAAGCAAAAATAGCTAATTTATACCTACTCAGTTTTCCTACTTATACCAAGGTATTTTTATACGAAATTCTTCGTTTCAAACTCCTTTTAATTGTAATTTTTTTAAATTAATGAAGTTTATTTATTAAATTTTCAGTTGATTATTGTTACCCTCTTCCCCTCCCGTTCTATATTTGGCTGGAAAAATTGAAATAAAATTAATAAATGTTTTTAAAAACTTAGATATTTAAAGCGCTGGGGATACTTAAGTATTTTAATAAAATGACATATATGATCAAAGTAACAACCAAGTTTTTTAATTTTTTACAAGAAAACTACATTATTTTTTTTCATATTTCGGTACTCGTAAGCATACCAAAAACCGATGCTAGAGCTTTTTTTTGTTAATTTTTATCTCTAATAATAAAAAAGTTATTTAACCGTAAAGAAAAAAAAATGATGAAAGTATTCCCATTCTACAATACTTTATTTCAATCCGGAAAGGAAACTTTCTCGATAGTAACACATAATGAAATAGTTTGTGCTACTATCCCTTAAAAACAATAATATTATGTTTCTATGGGTACCAATTACAGGCCATCTATATGTTGGTATTAAATGCAAATTTTAAAAATGGCGAAAACCGATAAAAATAGCAATATTTAATTTTTTCACTGTTCTTTTGTGTGTTTTAAAATTATGAAATAAAATATTGTACGTAACAAGTCAGGTAAACTTTTACAGTACTCTTTTCGAATTCACTCCTGTAAAAGTTTACTTACCGGACTATTAACGTAAATATCTATTTAACTATTGTATTATCATTTTATTTAATTAAATTGCTAATTATCTGCTTTAGTCTTTTATATTGTAAAACAGTATTATCAATTATAAAGATAATCTTAAAATCTGAATAGATGATGAGCAAATGTGTGGCTTAAAACGGATTTTGGTTAATTCCGGCAATTACCGACCCCCCTAATCTTAAAATCCTCAAAAAGCACCCTAGGCAGACTCACCAACGCAAACTACATTGTTCTCTGTACGCGCCGAAAACAAGTATAGAGGTTCTCTCGTACGTGCTCTGGAAGTTATCTAGGGAATTGAGCAATGCATCATCATACCTGAATATCGACATGTGAATAACAAATATTCATATGAACAAATCCAGTCTAGCGTATACTGGCGAATCGAACGGAATTTATAACTTGCACGTCCATCTTGGTAAACATTTTTGTTTACAGAAACCCTCACGATATGGTTTGTACACAAAGAGAGTAGATATATAGATTTATCTAGTAATGAACTTCCTGTTTATAAAACGGTTTTGTTTATTTTTCGTTCTTTCTACACTATGGAGAAAATTTGAACTAACCGTAAAAAAATTATAAATAATTTTATAATAAAAATTCACTTAAATACTTACTAATAAAATATAAATATCCGTTATTTTTAAGGTGCTTATAAAATTCTTATAGAGACCCTATTTTAACGAAATATACTTATTGGATAGAGCTACTGTAGGTACCCATTTGGTTTTTGGTAGAATAATTTTAAGTCAAATTTAAAAATAAAGTTATAATCCTTTCTATTGTCCAGTAGCTTACTCCGGTCTCTTAATGCCCTCTAGAAACGATTGTCTGTTTCGTTGCAGTATGTCTTCTAAAAATATAAATCTTAGAAGCAATAAAACACATTAAACGGGGAAAATCCTCAGGACACGATGGAATTAAACCAGAAATGTCAAAAAATCTAGGGAATGCAGAAATAGAATTATTCAAAAGTTTATTAAATAATATATGGAATTAGGGTCGGATTCCTAGTGATTGAAAAATTGGAATAGTATTACCGACCTGTAAAAAAACAGATAATAGGAACTGTAAAAACTATAGAAGAATTTAAGTAATTATACCATACAAAATATATGAAATCATAGTAGAAAGAAAACTAAACAATATACTACAAAATCAGCTTGATGAACCGAAATGTGGATTTAGAAAGGAGAAAAGTGAACAGGACCATTTTTTTACTATCAAACAATTAATAGAGAAGACAAGGAAAAAGAATGATGAAATATACCTGATATTTTAGATTTGGAGAAGGTCTTCGATAGAATTTCCCAAAAAAACAGTTTGGGAAACCCTAAAAAATAGAGGGATTAACAGCAATCTCATTAAAAATATTCAGACTTTATGAAAATAAAGACTATGTAAGGAACGATGATAACCTGCTATGGGAACTTTTTAACATCAACCTTGGATTACGACAAGGAGGTGTCTTAAGTCCAACACTGTTAATTCTGGTATTGGATAATATTATTAAATTATTGCAAAGTAGAATATGCAGAACACACATAGGCTTCTACAAATTATCACCAGTTCAGTTGTCAGAATGTGCATTTGCAGATGATATGTGCATCAACCGAAATATCCCTACAAGAAAACTTTCTTAACAAGAAAAACTTAGTAAAAGAAGCTTAAAAATGTATACTAATAATATATCATATATATTGTAATGAATCAAAATTAACATAATCTTACCTTATTTGTTAAAACAGAAAAAGAAGAAAAAAGGATATGTTATTATAATAAACTCTTCAAAGAGATGAATTTCAAAGCTTCTTTATTTAATTGAACTTATACATAGTTAACTATGAATACTTAATAAACTTGATTCCAACAATAATTTGAGTAAGGAACACTATATCTCGGAAGTATGGTTGGATTATCTTCTTGTTAGATGTCGAATCTTGCATTAAATTGTGACAATACCTAAAACACAGAAGAAAAATAAAACATATTATTTGAGACAATCAATGTTTACATATTATCATTAGAATGATGTTTTTAGTAAGGAATATTGGATATAAGTTATAAATTAAGTTTTCTATATCAACAAAAACATGAAACATCATTAGGACAAACCATTATATATTATAAGTTATGAATTTAGAGTTAATGTTAGTAGTAAATAACAATAGTAAATAACAATAAAAAAAGTTAGTAATAATTGACTTACACAATTAAATGAAGTCATAATTATGTTTATATTGAAATAAGAAATTACTTACAGATAGTAGTAGAGAGTAGTTTGAATATCCATAGCAATGGGTATAGCTTTGATCATCTGTGAACTTGAATATATCTAAAACATTAAATTTGTTAAATACAAGCATATGTAACAAGGTGTAAAGGTGACATGTGATTAATATACTGTGAGTGACATGATTAAAATCAACAATAACAAGTGATAATGTATCAGAACTAATAAAGTGAAAAGACACTAAGATTTGAACAATCAATAATATATTGTAATATTCCAATATTTATTTAAAAAATTTCTTATTTAACCTCAATGACAGCCCTTTCTCTAGAATTAGCATCGTCAGATTGACATATTGAAGTTACATTTTATTTGTTTGTAAGTAGGTAGTATTGAGGCTAGAACAATTATGAAAGAAATAAGATATAACAATATTAAAGCCTAGATGTTATTAGCCCTAAGAGATTATCCTGGATGTACCTCTAAGATCAGTATAACTGTGCAATGATTAGAAAAACCAGGAAAAAACCTAACCTAACCTAACCTAACATAACCTAACCATTGGATGTAGTTATTTGTTTTATGATATCAATTTCCTTATCAAAGTTAATTTTATCCATTGGAATTAAAAATACTACACACTTGTGATAAAAAACAAAATTTAGATTTCCTTGAAGAACTTGAAATAAGAGACATCTAGCAGATCCACAATTTAAAGTTGTTAATGAACAATTAAATTTTGGAAGTTCTCCACTATTAAACTGTTTACTTTAAATGAGTTTACATTTTATAGATAGATAAGACGTCAAATATATTAAGTTATTGTGAAGATCAGCATGATATAGTTTTTTCAGGTTTTTCTATATCATTGCATCATTTTAAAGATTTGTGGTTTTTTAATGTTTTGACATTTTATTGCATTAATTACATAAGAGGACAGGACACTCATTAACATTAATTGATTTCAAAAAGCCAAAACAAGCCTAAAAGGATTGTCATTATAAACTAGTCAGAATTACCTTTATGTTAACATTAAATGGGAAAAGAATTATTGTCTATAGACATCTGTCATTTCCTAAAAACTTAATTTGTTATAATTCAAATGTAAATGTTTAGCTTTACTAGTTGTTAGTTTTGTTTTCTCAGTACAATGAACTTCCACAGAGTCAATACAACAATCAACAATAATACAATAAACTTAGTTATCTTATTAGCCCCCAAAATACAATATATTTTTACATGTAAATTAAGCATGTTTTTAATATATTACTGATAAGACTAATTCTATTGTACGCTACCTACAGGATAGTTAGAAGATAAATTTTTCATAGTCACGCTATCCATGGACAGGTATCTTGGAATCCAAATTGAGGGTAAAATGGTTCGAAATGTGTATACCAATATTTTATAACTAAACGGACCAATTAAATTGATTGTACTAACCCTTACTTTTTGGAAGTCCATCTTATTAAGAATAATAAAAAAATCTTCGTTTTAACAAAACTTCCAGTATTTATTTAAAAAATCAGTTTTTTAAATAAATAGTGGAAGTTTTGTTAAAACGAAGAGTTTTTTATTATTCTTGATTAAACGGACCAATTGTAATTACTGGTAGAAAATATAAAAAAAAAAATAAATCATAACTGATCTACTCACATAAAAAATACAAATTATAATATTTCTTAATTTTTTTTAAATTTCTTTACTTTAATTAAACCAAAGAATGGGTGATAATATTTTTAGAAAACGACACAAAATAATGGGATAGGTACATGTGGGTAAAGAGATTACAGAAAATAGAAAATGTGAAGTTAACAAATTCAAAAATTAGGTATAAACGTATGTATAACTATTAATTGACATTCTTTAATCCCCTTTGAGTGACAGTTACAATCTCCAAACATATTATTGTTTTTAAATTTATTGCAAAAGATAAAAAATAAAATCATCTTATTACCGAAATTTGCCTACACTACTAATTTTATAAATACCTACAGTAACCGAAATAATGAATTTATTCACACAATTTATCACACAATTTGTCACACAATTTATCCACAAAGTATAATATTTTTAGAATTTTTAATTTTTTTTTTTGTTTAAGAAAGTTGTGGAAACATTTATTCTTTTTTTATTTCTAATTTATTTATCAAATGTAATGGATGGCCATTATATATACCTATAAATATATTTGTTTTATGATCTTAATTATTTTATTATTATTTATTTATGCTCTAGGTATGTATCATAGAACATAGAATCTGCTAATATATGCGATATGGGATCATTTGAATTATACAGTATTTTTAATTTTTTTTATGTTGGTTTTCTGTGTATTAAATTATCAAGTGAATTAATATTTAAATTTGTAATTTGTAAAACAGCTGTCATTGAGTTTAAATAGCAAGTTTTTAAATAAATAGTGAGTTTTAATGAACCAGTTCTATTTTTAATGTATTTAGTAAGATGGGCTTTCACAAGGTAAAGGTTACTCTTTCTTTTCTAAAGTTTATTTAAGGTATCAAGATAATTAACTTATATGGTTAAATAATAATAATTGGGGAACGTTTTTTTTAACTCGATATCTGCGAACATTAAATATTGCAAAGGGGCATAAGCAAGAATAAATACACGCAAAAACAGGCTTAAGAACATTCAGTATTAACCCAAAAGAAATAAAAGAAAAATGCAGTTTTTTTTAAACTCGATAACAACAGCTTAAGTTTACCAAATAAAAACTTTTAATATTAGGTAGACAAAATTTTAATAAATATAAAATAAAATATGTATATATATGTAATTATGTAGCTGTTCTCAAAGATCTATCTCTGTTGTATCATCACATGGATCATCATGTTCTTCAACGGACTCTTGCTTCGTCTGTCATATCGATAGCCCCGGCAGATTTTTTACATCACTTTTCTTTAGATCGATGACTAGCAGATCGGTGGTTCACTTTTGATGGGGATACAGTACAAAACTCAAATTGGATAAAAATGTGGTTATCAAGTTTAAAAAAAACGGTCCTCAGTTGTACGAATTAATATTTCATTATTTTGATTTTATTTTTAAAATTCTAAATAATAAAATATGTTCAATGGAATAAAATATCTGATAGTTTAAAAGAATTACATTTTACTATTTCTTGAATAATAATCTTACTTATTTTACTAAACTAGTCTTATTTATCTATTTAAATAATATATTATCATAATTTTACTATAACTCAACTATCTTAATCATTTTATGCTCTTACATATTAACTTAAAAAGTTAAATAAAAATTTTATCAATAGAAAGTTAATTAAGCAATGATGAAATCAATGTAGCGTACGACAAAAAACAAAAAGTACCTACGACCCCTCTAAATAACTAAAAAGAAGGGTGAACTACGCAACCCATGGAAACAAATAAGTGAAGGGGGTTGTCAGCGAGCCCTTAAGGTCCACGTACCCGAAACTCATCAATAAACAAAATGGAATTAGGGCAGTGAATCCCTTGAAAAAATCGGCGGCGTGTGTACGACTAAGCATCTGATCACACTTTGGGGTCTTAGGGGTGATTGACCTAAAAAGAACTAATATAAGGCTAGAATACGATGGTTATCTAGGTCATGATTAACTTAATATTGAATATCTAAAACTTTTTCATTAAATAGCACTTGCTAATAAAGTATCTTATAATAAGTCGATTTTAAAATTATTATTATATTGATTTAAAAATAAAAATAAAGTATTAATACCATTATAGTTATTTTCTAATTTCCAAGAACCAAATTATTACTGAATTAATTGTGTTAGCTAGACAAGCCCGATAATTCTAAAATAATAATCTGCTTATTCATTTTGGATACAAAATAATGAATGGTCTAATAATTCTGTGTGTGCTATTTTACCAAAAAATTAACTTTATCCTCTAATGACAGCTGTTTTGTCTGAACTCATCGTTAGACTGGTAGAATGAAAACATATTGTTTTTCAAGACAACTGTTGCAGAGTAGAAGTGGAAAAAACTCTTTTAAAATCGTACTTTAAATACTTTTCTGCAAGATATTTTTAAAAAGGGATTTTCGATAAGAGTATTTGAGAACTTTGATATAAAGCGAATCTCTTAAGTCTTACAAAAACTTAAAAAACGAAAAAATCCTTTAAAAAAAATGTGATAAAACTTCTTAAAAGCGACTTTTTCAAAGAATAACATGTGTTTGTTATTTCAAAGTATTTTTATTTAAACCGAGTAACCGAAAGATATATCTTCCAACCGTTTGATATATCAGCATAATAATTTCCTGAGAATCAAATCCAGTTCTGTTAGAGAAATCATAAAGAAATATACAAAAACATAAAAACAGATTAAAAATTTAAGATCTTTTTAAATAGAAGAGAATTTTCAATATTTTTAAAAATGCTTAATAAAACATAACTGGTGTTTCAGTAGATTAGATTAGATTGTTTTAGGTCGTAAAAAACAGTCAGACTAATCTGCACTTCGACCTATGAAGATCTTTTGTGCTTACCTTAATCTACTTGAATGCCCATGTTCCGCCGTTTCTTTGGCGCTTTCGGAAAAACGAAAGTTTTCATTTTCCGATTTGTCCATTATTATGAGGTTAAGTTAGGTTAGGTTTTTTATATTTCGAGAAGGAATTTTGCTTTTTAAGGTGATAAATTTACAAACTTTTAGCTTGCCTCAGACCTGGCTTATTCTTCCAGTGAGTTCGTAATTGATCCTCTTCTCAGGAACGGAGTTACTTTTTTTACGTGGCTTTTTGTAAGATCACAGAAGGGCTGCGGACCAAGGAAAGTCTATCAGCTTTCTCATTACCTACTATCTCTCTGTGATCTGGCACCCTAATCAAGTTGACCTCCTTGTTTTTTGCCAGTTTTTTAAGGGATTATTTACATTCCCAGACTAGCATTGACTTATAGGTAAAAGAATTCAGAGCCTTTAATTTGTTAATGTTAGTTTAGATATTAAATAAAAAAGTATAAAGTTATATATAATTTAGATCATAACAAGGCGCAGCCATCTTAAAAAACTAAAAAAAAACAAATTTTTCGAATATTAGGATGCCTCCTAAAGAAAATAGAAACTCCAATCTTTGATGTAGAGAAGATTTGTAAGTTATTAACGCAAATTTTTAAAGACAAATCACGGACCTCCAAGATTTCATAAAGAACTTATTGGCAAAAGAAATAAATAATTTCAATGAATCTAACAATCATTAAGAGGTTTCAAATTTGGAATCTTTAAGCTTAACTAAGAAAAATGAAGAGATACGTCTATCCGGTAATATACCAACACCAGAAAAGTTGGAAAACTTAATTGAGCGTAGAAGAAAATTTAAGATAACTTGATTTTTCAAGAAGTTAGTGTACAATAGCGGTGTTAAGTTATTGACTTATTTTTTTTTCGAGATGTTGCAGATGTAATACGTTATTATTTTTAATTATAATTATTATATTTATTATTTTATAAATTGATGATATTAAACCAAATACAGAAAAAGAAGTTTTAGATATGTAGTATAACATACTCTGTTTGTAGTTATTAATTTTAAATATACAGATAACACTGGTTACTAGCATTATAATGGGGGAATGTTTAATATATTAAATAAAATATAACAAAAATACACTATTTATAATAATTGTTCCCATGGCAACATTCAAATAACAAAACTGTATACAACTCAAATAACTATAATGACTCTATATATTAATGTTCTTTGAGACTTTAGAGGTAACATGAATATGGTTTTTCCATAATACTGATCACTAAACTAGTGAATCATCTCATAAACAAACACTTTATTTATAAAATATCATAGCAAAAGTTTTCAAAGTGCTGACTGTAAATATATTTCATTTTTATGACACATTCGGATAAAACAAAAATGAAGAATGTTTGTTAGCCGACATAGTCGGAAGGTACTGAGGTCCTATACAGCAGGCTACCCAGTTATAGTTGTAGGGTTTTATTTATTTCTTTTTTTATGGTTGCAGATTTCTCTCCTCAAGGTTAGAAAATGTTAGACATACATCAAGACCCTTTTAAACTTATAAAAATGAAATAAAGCACACCCATCACTCTTATAAAATCTATAAATTTCACTAATAACTTATTAAGGTAACATAATACTCAAAATTAGTCAGAATTATTATGGTAAAAGTTATAGCATAAGAGTTAATGATTAATATAACTCGAATAATTTATAATCAATTTTCAGCTAAAATGTCTTAAGCAACAAAATATACAAGAGTTCATAAAAGAAAATGGCGTACAAAAATATTGTAAATCAACAAGTAAATATAAGAAGATACATTAAAACAAATAAGACAACAGACATTGAATGTTCAAATACTAGACAATATAATAATAATAATAATAATATTCAAGTTACCTGAATTACAGGAAACACTGATTTTGTTTTCTTATTAAAGTTTTATGCATCTTATTATATTCATCGAACGACATTCCAACCCCTAATAATCGCTTCATCATCATCCTTTATTTTTTTTATTACGACTCAGCCCTACTGAGTTTTAAAACTAAATAGTGGCATATTTAAATTTGTTACCGAGAGATGGGGGTGTCAAGAAAATAAAAATTAATTGTAAACCACTACAGATAGCTTGAAAGTTTATTTTAAAACAAATATTTATGAATTGCAAACAAGAACGGTGTTTTATAGAGAAAAAAAGCTGTTTCCTCTTACTGCTTCAAGTTCCTACTGTTTATATGATCCTGAAAAAAAATGCAAAACACTCCTTAAATGAGCAATCATTAATAAAGTATTAAAAGTTTGTGAACTAGAAGACACTGATAACAAGGAAGAAAATGAGATTGAATATTGTAAAATACAAAAAGACAAAAAGTATTTAAACCCACAACAAAGGTACATTAAAAGAGATGTGAGAAGTGTAACAAAAAACGGCATAAAGGTTTAAAATAATGTCCTGCTAACAATTTTCAATGTAAAAGATGTTCCAGAAGGGAAAAAGGTAAAATGGATGCAATGAATTAATTACTTCATTTTAAAGGGGAGAGTGTTGTCCTTAGAATTAGATATTTTATTTGACGCATTTTTAAATGTTAAAGTCAGTTTAGATTTTAAATACATAAATATAAAGTAAAATATAATTTAGACCACAACAGTTGTTTGTTTAAAATTATTGGCTGCTGACAGCTGGATTAAGCCGCGTGAATTTTTCAAGGAAAAACTAAAAAACAAAAGATAAATTTTCGGAAAACGCTCGAAATGAACGAGAAAGCTTTGTTTTTGTTGCCTTACGAAGTAACTAAATGTAGAAAACCACACACTATAGCAGATCAACTTATTCTACTCGCTACCAAAGACATTGTGGAACATTGTTTGGTGAACGGTGAACCCTATGCCAAACAACTTGACAATATCCCTTTGTCAAATGATACAATCTGTCAAAGAATTTCAGATATATCTGCTGACATTCAGGAGTAGCTTGAATCTCAGCTAATTGGAAAATTATTTGCTATTCAACTTGATGAAGCCACTGACTTCAATAATGAATCCCATTCAATTTGTTACATCATATTCTTTAAGAGTATCGAATTATGTGTTTTCCTAAACTTATTGAAGGAAGGAGCAAAGGAAAAAAAAAATACATAATACTTTCAAATAATATTGTAGTAGAAATATAGATATATCGCAGTGAGAAAACAATAAAAATAGTAAATAAGAAAAAATGTAGAGACAAGAGACACTTTTCTAGACATTTTTCGGGAAAATTATGCTATCTGATGGACTGCTATGATACTTCGACTCCGATAATAACGATATCTTTTGAAAATGAAGTGTGTAGGGAGAAGAGAGTCTGGTCTTTCCAATTTTCTCTCATACTCGCAAATTCTCCATCTCGCGATCGATCTTGCTACACGCGACGCGTTCATAACACGGCCATAAAGAGTGCGTGAGAAGAACGCACTCGATTGGTTGCGTTCCGTCGATACGTATCGAGCAGGACACGAATTCAACCGAAAGTTGCGTATACACGTCTGAACCTCTTGTTACCCATAGTTACGCGTGCTAGTTACACCTCGAACAGCGAGTGCAGAGCGGCGATATACTTACTATCTATCTGAATTCTCCGCTACTCGCACCGGTTTCCTTTCTGATCGGAGCGTGCCGAGCTCTTGTTGCTGCTGATAACGACACCGAGCGGTTTGCTTGTGACAGACTGTGATCTGTTTGGCACGTTAAGCGTTTCTTTATCGGGTTTTTTATATATTTATTTGTGATAAGTATTTGAATTACGGTTTTCCATATGGTGCAAGTTCTTGAAGTGGTCAAGTCGAATCCATTCGACTTGTCCAACTCTGTAAGTACCTTTAATTCATTATTATTTATGAATTTAAAAGTTATATGAATTTTTAGTCACGTAGATATCAAAATTGTTAAAAGGTTTGCAAGAAAATAAAATAAATTTATTATCATTTCCTCTTATTTTTAATTTTTTAGCTTGACAGCTTAAAAATATTACGAGTATACATAAATTTAATACCTAGTAATTATTCTTATTTAAATTTTATTTAAAACAAAACTGAATTAAAAATTCAAATTGCATAATTTTATGATGATAATCTTTTTATTTAAATTTGTTTTTTAGAAACAAACAATTCACAATACTCATTTAAATTACCAAACTACTTAAATAATCATCCTAAAGCTTATACCAACACTATACTTTAAAAAATCCGGAGATGTAGATTTTAATATATGGTTAGATGAAAAACCCGCTGAAATTAGAACGATATCTGTTTGAAACTTAGTATTGCCAAAACCCAAATGAAGCATTCAATTTTTATTGTATTTGTATTTAAATTTTACCATATTTTTTAACTTACATACCTAAGCTTAACTTTTTTTCTTGTTGTCTAAATCTTTTACAATTTTTAAAATGCAGTAAGCAAATATAATAGATCTACAGCTCGATCTACAGTTAACTAACTGCAGTAAAATTAAAACAAAAAGCATTACACGTCATAGATTTCATTGTCGTCATTCGTCAGTGTTAACAAGATCTCATTTAAAATTTAGTTTAGAGCGGTATTGTTTTACAAGAAAGTAATCTTGCCAAATAAAAAATTTGGAAATATATCGGATTCTACAAATACCTATTAAACGAAGAAAACTATTAGCATCGGAAAATGTCCTTATCAAGTTATAAACAACTATTTAAGGTAATTTCTTCTGATTTTCTGATATTGTGGTGATAATAAAATGATCTTAGTTGTTTAAAATCCCATTTATATACCATAACCTCGACCATAACTATTTTTATTTCAGTCTTTCAGTCCGTTTTTATATTTAAACTAAATTTGCATTTGTTTAAAATAAATAATAGTTATTTTCAAAATATTAGCTCTTAAAATGTTTTATTACAATTGTTGGTAAAATTTATTGTACTAACCCTTACTTTTTGGATGTCCATCTTATTAAGAATAATAAATAAAAAACTCTTCGTTTGAACGCGACTTCCAAGTCTTAATTTTTGGTAAAATTAGCTAGGTAATATTTATTCATAAAAATAGTTTCCAAAATTGTGTGTTTCAATTTAATTTCATTAGATATGCCAATCAATCCATTTATGTTTAAAAAAAATAATATTTATCTTTAAAATATTAGCTCTTACAATGTTGTTTTATAATTGTTCATTAAATTAGTCAGCTAAAATTTATTCTTTGAACATTGTCGAATTGTTGTTATATTTTAATTTTCAACTGGATTAAAAATAAAAAAAAATAATTAAGACTTTTGAAACGACACAAGAAAACTGATTGAACTGATACAAATATGTCATCATCACTGACACCGCATCAATCAAATCCTGGAACTGTATATAATTATTTCTGTTCTCTGGTATAATTATGAGTTCTCTGATTATTAAACTTGATAAATCTCCTACTAATTTTGATATACTTATAGCAGCATCACAGTTATGATGTGCTATGCTTTTTATTTTAATTTTACCCTAGTATGGATATAATTCTAATTATTTTATTTTGTTTTAATCACTTACAATTATATATGAATAATATAAATTTGATGGGTTAACTCGAGGGTTAACTTAAAGATTTTTTATTGTGTCTTAACGTTAATAACCTTTTTAATAGGTTAAATAAGCGTATAAATTGCAAAAAAAAGAAAATACATTTAGAAGTTAATATACAAATTTCGTAGTTAATAACGAAAAGTTTTTGTATTTTTAGTTAACGACTGTATCCTTCTTTTGTGTCCTTTCCTTTTTCAAACACCTTTATTTTCTTAAAAACATTTAACAACGAAACTTTTGAATAAAACGTAAACGTTCATTTTAAAAGTTATTTTACCAAAAAGCTAATTTTTTAAATAAACGTTAAGTTTTCTTTAAAGGATTCATTTTAGTAGAATGGATTTTCACAGAATAAGGGTTAGTCCACAATAAACATTTATTTTCCATTTAATACAATCTGTTAAATCATTATTCATTTTTGCTATCGCCGCTGACTTATTAATTTGTCTTACCTTGCGTGACATACCTGTTAACACCGACTGCGAAGATAATTCTTCTTTTTTACCTTACACCTTCCATCTGATAGAAAGTTCCGTGAACTCTATAAAAAATCCAACTTTTTTACTCATTTTTTCAGTTACTTTAAATTTTATATTTATATATAGTTTTTATATTTCGCACTTACGCATTTGCGTATCGTAATGTAACGTTTACACACGTAAATTTTTGTTTTAAATTGGGAACATGAGTGAAGTATCTAGTGACAGGACCATTGACAATGACATTTGTGGCTAATAGTAATTTATTTATTTTGTATTGTTTTTTAAGAAAGTATTTGTGAATATTAATATCATCTTTTACTTATATAATATATAATTATTGGTGTAATATCAATTTAAAATACTTTAAGTTGCAAAACTGTCCAATGTTATAAATTACACAGTGCTACCAACATACTTTTTAGAATTCAAATTTTCGAAATTTACATACAAATAATAAATTGTTTTAAAAAATGATAATATTGCAAAATATACAAAATATTATAAACAGCTTATTTCATAATATGGTTGTTGTGAAACTCGTGTCATAGAAAGCCATATGAAATGCATTGTTTAATATATTATTTTAACAATTAATGTTAATGGATTTTTACATAATGAATATTTTTTTACCCAAAATTTCTGTTGACTAAAAGTGATTAATAAACCTTTGTACTTATTCGCAATAGGGCATACACCCTTTTATACTGCACTCGAAGGTACACTACTACAAGTGGGAGAGTGTATGAGATACTTATGTGCTCTGGTTTTAAAGTACTGTATGTTGTATCTCTCTAGAAATACTTATGTTCCATCCCATGGCTTTCTATAAAAGATTTCTGGTTCAGAGATGTACTTGATGTTTACAGTTGCACAGTCCAAGTATGCGATTTTTGTGCCATTCTAGTGTTACGTCTGAATGTAGCTTGTGGTAGTATTAAGGAAGCCATATCATCGGAACACTGACCATGGAAGTATTTGTAAAAAAGTGTTAGATCCCCAACAATTCTTCAGTGTTTTAGGTCGCTTTTGAATTGATTCTAGTAGTTTGAGACAATGTTTAGGAGCTGAACTCCTGACATGGGAACATTATTTAGTAGTACAATTTGTAATGCAAAATGATTAATGTATTTCATGCCGTAAAATAGCTTTATTGACATTTATTTGTTTTTTTTACAATTGTTTCGTCAACCAAGGGTATTTAATCAAGAAAATCAGATTTTAAAAGTAATGACACAGAAATGCAATTCTACACCTTTTATATTTATTTTGTTGATAACTCAATGATTATTTTTAAATTATATTTTTCCAACAGACTTTTTTCATCTATTGATAAAAATTTGATTTTAATTTGAGTTTATAATAGCATTTGTTTTACAAAGGATTTTTTTAATAAAAACAAATCAAGTTGTCAATTCAATGTTATTGTTTTGTCGAAAATTACATAATCTTTTTATTTTTAATATATTTGTAAATATTTTGAACTAACGTTCATAATGAAATAAATATTTTCAGCATACATTTCGAAATATACAAGCATTTTACGCATTTTATGTCAATACTCCAGAGGTGATTTGTTTTGTAAACTATATAAATTTAAATGAATTTTGTTATTTCAAATTTTACATAAAATGTAAATAAATTTTACAATTTAATTTAAATCCTATAATAAAAATAGATATATTGAAATTTTATATATTAATGAAACTTAATTCGATCAAATTGTATAATAGTATTAAATTTAATAATATTATTTGTATTTAAAACAGCTAGGTCATGTTCTATTTTTATGCTTTTCCCACTAAAAATTTAACTTTTAAAGTTAACTTACACAAGTTATGACTTCAAATATATTGTTGTTATTAAATATAGAATTTATTATTATTTATCAAATTATATATAAAAGTCATAAGTCAGTAGCAGCTTAATATCAATTAAATAAAAATGTCTTGACAAATTTTATCTCCGAAAAAAATCAACAAAATAGTTAATGCTTAAAAAAAATTTAATTTTTTTTGCAAATTCATATTAATAAATAATTATCTACTTAATTTTGCGAATTCATAATTGCCAACAATTTTTTTACTTTGTTAAAACATTTTAACAAATTTAGTCGTATTTTTTATAAACAAATGTATACATTCTATATTCTATACTCAGAAAATAGTTGATACTTATAATGAGTGAAATGAGCACTTTTATTAAAAAAGAGACACTTATGAAGGACGATCAATAGACGTTATAAAGACCCTCAATTTGAAAAGGATGACTGGTGCTTTTTATGTTACTCACTGAGTTCACTTAATGAAAGGGGAATACGTTTACAAATCGTGATTCACGTTAGAAGGATCCAAGAATGTTTTTATTGTATTTTTTTAATCATATGACACTAGACAGTTTTTTATAACTTAATAAAATTGTCAGTGAAATTGGGGAATTGTAGGTAAACGGTGAAACTGGGCAATTATAGGTAAACAACGAAAAGGACCAAACAGGAAATGTATCTTAAAAGGCACAAGACAAGATATTTCCGTCCACTTTACCGGAAAACCAATCATATGAACACCAAAAATAGGGATGACAGTTTTGTTTATCAACCCAAAGGCGAAAAATTCATCATTATTTGTTTATGCTAGTATTGAAAAATTCGGCCTTGGATTTGAAAAGTTTAAATCAGTCATAAAAATAGATTTCGACAAAATTTCACAAAGTGAGAGCAGTTCTTAAAAAATATTCTATAAATTGTAAAGCACACAAATCTAAAGCAATATCTCAAGAAAAGTACATTTGATTTTTTATAGACAAACGTCCAACTCTGGATACCTCCTGATGAAGGTGACATAACAGTTTCAATTCTAAAATACGAGCATGCTCTATAGAGGTATACGTGCTTGCCTTTCACGCAGACGGCCTGGGGTTCCATTCTTAATATCATAGAGGTAGGTGTCACAAGAGTAAATACCAGGCACCCCTTTTTTTTAAAAAAGAATAGACCCATTTACCCATATACTCTGACAAACAAATGTATGTCGTCGTATTGCAAAGGCTCTTTTATACTACAAAAAAAGATGATTTTAAAACAATGCCTTCTCTTCACGAATAACTGATGTCAATGCAAAAATTGATTTTAAAACAGTGTTTTCTTTAAGCACTCAGTCAAGAGTGGAATTTTTAGTTGTCAAATAAAATATAGAAATATAGTATAAGATATATTCAGTCAAGAGTGGAATTTTTTTTTCTCAAACAAAGAAAATGGTAAAAGATCTAAAATTCGGCTGAATTAGATGTAATTATCAAAAATGGAATTTTTTTATGAACAAGAAACATATTAATATCGAAAAAAACACATATTTAACTAATCCAATATTAACATAACGTACTTAAATATTTCTCAATTTCTTTATATTTTTCGGCACATTTGCATAAATTTTTTCATTGAATAATTTAAAGGAATTTATCTCAAATCTGATTATTTTTAAATGCGTACACGGTGGGATTATTTATATGTGACGTTTAACTGTCACATTATCACATTATTAATAATCCGAAATTGACTAAACTCATTATTATTGGTTTGTTTGATAAGTACGTGAAACGGGCAATAAAAGTACATTATGAATTTCACAAACTTTTCACACTCAACAATTTATTGTTTAAATTAACTACAAACTGTTTTGAACTGTCATACTTCATTTAATTTAACACTGTTCCATGTTCTTGTGTCAACGTCTGCTACGTTGCCACATCCATATTTTGGAATAAAGAGGGAATAGTTATAATTCATTTATTCCGAGTTTATTTGTAAACAATTTATACCAACCTTATACTATTCAAAGTTCAAATAAGGAATAACGTAAGAATAAGAGATTTTTATTAGTAACAGTGTTAGTGTATCAAAATGAAAAACTGCCTTTAGAAAGCATAGAACAACCACTTTCAATGTTAAATATAATATTCCGACAAATAATGCGATATTTTCAGCAAAACTGTCATTTTATTAAGTTCTTTAATTGATTAATATAGACAATCACTGTGATTAGTCTTAACATTTTTACAGTGTTTGCAGAGGAATTAACAGGAAAAAACTAATTCTAGTGTTAATATGATTAAGATAACATAATTGTCTTAGTAACAATGTTTAAATTTTTATATATGATTTAATTCAAGAAAATTAGTATTTTCGGTAATGTTAAATTTAACAAAAAATTCATAACAACTAATGGCTTCGAGATACCTTCTATATTGTCTAAGGATTATTTTTTATTTGAAATATTATGAAGAATACATTAAAAATTATATTTATTACCCAAAATGGATTGAAAATGTTTAAACAATAACGTCAAAAAATGTAAGTGTCATCTTAAACTTTTATAATCAGGAAAACCTTACAGGCAATTTAAAATAAAATTACGAATTAAAGCAATTTTGCAAACTAATGGGCCATATTACTTTAACGTTTACCAAATTTGAATGATTAACATTAAAAAAATTAATGTATTCTATTTTCATTAAAGGTAAGAATAATACATAAATAACTTGGATTGATTATCTGGTTGTTATCATTAATAGTAAACACAAGTTCTAAAAATTACACACTGTGTATCAGTCAATTGAATAATATGCATTTTAAACAATATTAAATTAAAATTATCAATATTAGTTAAAGCAGAAACAAATATTTAGTAATTTAGTAATATTTTAATTTTGGACCAAATCGAGGATAAAATATTATCCATAAACTTGGTTGTTGCTTTTTACGTTAGCAAATTTTCAATTGCTATTTCTGTTTCTAATATTTTTATAGCATCTGCTATTTCTTTTTCTTTTCATTTTTGGCCATGGCTTAAGTTTTTTTTAATGATCTTGTCGGCTAAAACATACAAATTAAATACATTTATTAAACTATATTATAAAGATAAAATATGCATTTAGCCAAATGGCAGAGTTCAAATTCCCAGTTAAAACTGAGTTTTGCTCTTCCACTCAACCGGTAAAGCCTCATTTAAAGTACCTATATAAAATGGGCCTTCAAAATTCCACATTTAATTATATTAACAGAAAAGAAAGAAAAAAAACTAATTACTAAAATTTACTAGAATCTAAGCACCTTAAGTAAAGCCTCGAGACGGAAAGCCTGCAGTTGGTAACCAACTGTGACTTACTTTTCTTTAGACCTCCCTATTTGTGCAATATTTTCTTATCTCATGAATTTTCATATGTTTCAATTTCTTTATCAAAGAGCTGTTTAAAACTACTTAAATTACATATGCCCAGTTTTAATATTGAGAATTTAAAATATCCCAATAAATTGTGCAGCGATTACATTTTATTTCAATTATAATAAAAAAAAACTTCTAAATTAATTGTTACCTATTTTTTGCTGTACCTCGTATTTATTTTTGATACAGACAAAAGCCGTCTTTATAAATGATTTTTTGTTGTTTTCTTTTACAGCAAACGAATCAAGGTCCCTACTCAAAGCACTCGACTGTGTAACAAACAACTTCAAAGTGAACAATAAAGACAAACTTTGTGGCTAAAATCTTCCACCGCGAAAAATATGGAAATATATATATACATATTTTTTGTTGTGTTTCTCTTCGAGGGCGACTCGTATATGAGATTCTTTCTTTGTTTTCTGCTAATTTAATTTTCTTTTGCATTCTTGTTTTATTTCGAAACAGTGATACGTAACCAGATTAGAATTGTTGGAAATACTATTATAAAGGTTAATAAATGGATAAAAGCTTCCTATTACAGTAGCTAAAAGGCCTTTTGGTTAATTTTGAGTCTTTTGCGGGTACGAGATTGTTTCGTCTAGGGATGGATAAATAAGTATGTATTATGAGTAAAACCTAGTATATTTCAACTCGGAGTAAAGATAAAAGAAAAAAACAAGTTTTGTTTATTGACAAGTTTTCAACCAATTTTGGACACAACAGATTAATCACAAATAAACATGGACCTAACAGGGAATCATGCTTGCTTTAGTTTATTAAACTTTATCAAACATTTAATTAGAAGTAATTAATTGTTCTTATCATATAGTTAAAGTTTTGTTGCAAAATATTATGTTTGTCGTTTTTAAAATGATAGACTTCCACAAAGTAAGGGCTAGTACAATACAACCATATAACTAAACTTTAACTAAAAACTAACAAAAATGAAAAAGAAACCAAACTATACAGTGTGTAAAAGGCATATGGAATAAATTCATAATTTCGGTTACTGTACATATTTATAGAAAATCCCGAAAAATGTGAAATTTAAATTATAAATTGGCATTCTTTGAAGTGAAAATTTGATACCTACTTTCAACTTCCTTTAAGAGTGTAGGCGCAAAATTTTAAATGCAATCGTTTTTTTCGAATCCTGAAAAGACCACTTATTATTTTGTAAAAATTTAAACGCAGAAATATAGGTCTCTATAGTCTCGACGACAGAAAGTCAGTAAAAATTCATAAAATGTTTTTTTCTCAATTAGTTATAAGGGTGTAAAGTTAAAGAAAACTGAATGTAATTTTTAGTACATAATAACTTATTAGATTGAAATTTCTTTTTAATTTAAAGGACTTTCTGTCCTTTTAAAGAGATTCTAAAAGCAAAAAATTAAAATTCAAACAAGAACCGCAGGAAAAGAAAAAAATGAACATCATGTCCATTGCATAATTTTGTAACTAGAGAATCTTTTACTTTTGTTGTATAGCTCATTTCATCATTAGTAACCAATATGTAAATCGGTTTCAGGTATAATTTGGATCTTGAATTGTTGTATGGTTACTGTTAATCGAAATGCAGAAATTGTTTTAAATCCAGTACAATTAAATCTTGTTAGGCATTATAACATTAACATTTTGGAATTCTTTAAAAGTACTTCCCATGTATCAATCATACACAAAACATTTCACAAATTTTAAGCGAAGGATCTTGTAAAATACACATCTTCATTATTATACTGCATCACTTCAAATTTTTCAAAATAAGCGTGTCTAAAAAATAAACATTGTCACTCTACTTTTAGATAATATTTAATTAAACAAATCTTAAAAAAATTTAGCAAAGACATTTTTATATCTAAATAAAAAAATTAAATAGGTACATAATTTGCATAAATGACAAAATTTCAATTTAGATTAAATTAAGTTTCTGTTAAAAAAAGTTTAACAAAAAACAATTTATATTCAGTTGGCCCTCCTCTTTCTCTTATACAAGCTTCTATTATTCGGGGAACACTTTGAATTAGATTGTTTATAAGCTGCTGAGGAATATTCTCCCAAATCTCGGTAGCTGCATGAATAAGGGCTGGAAGACCCCGATTTTGTTGTTGAAAACTTCTTTTTAACACATCCCATGCATGTTCGATAGTGGCCACTGTAAACTCAATAACCCGTTGGGCGCGATGTGATGGCGCTTTGTCGTCCATAAACAAAAAATGCCCTACAACACCTCTCCATAAACCAACAACTGGGTTTAATACGGAATCGATGTATACTTGACTGGTCATGTTGGTAGGGATCAAAGTAAGAGGTGTCCGACTATTCCACATTAAACCTCCCCAAAACATTGCACTACCATCTTGAAATGGGACAACTTCTTGGTAATTAGTGGATCTAGATTGACGTCCTGGAACTCGCCAAACATGTACCCGACGATCGTCCGACACTAAACCAATTCTGATTTCATCCGAAAACATCACATTCTGCCATTGATTCAAACCCCAGTTTTCTTCTAATGGTTTGATCGGTAACTTCAATTTGGTGTGCCCAATTAGGCGTTGTAATGCGATGGTGTCACTATACGACCCTTATCTATCGTTGAAATCCCTTGGACATGCATTTAAAATAAAAAGTACAATAATTACAAAAATAAAAGTCGTAGCTACCAGACACAACTGACTAAACAATATTTTCAGGCGATCAGAAGGCACTGCAATGTCATTATACTTGCCAGTGTTTTTTGTTCTTTTTTAAAGATAGTTTGATTTAAAAATATAAACTCAAAATATATTGCATGTTCAGAATTAAGAAGTATAGAAGAATTATAGGGTGATGCAGTGTAAATGTTTATGAGTGTATATATTGCAAATATAATTTTAGTTTTAAAGTTTTTTATGACTTATACAGAGAAATTTGCTACAGAAGAATATGCAATATGTAGTTTATTATGGGGAGCCCAAGCAAGGACCTCGTAAGTGATTCAATCCACAGATCTTCTTCATTGTATGCCCCTTATATCATACCAATAATTATTGTACCAGATTTGTTGGTTTAACTACAAATAGAATAAAAAAAAATTATTAAGAAAATTTTCTTAGGATACACAGTATACGTACAAGTTTAAATTCAAAAAAAAATTTGGATGTTAATGGGTTAAAATGACCTGTTTAGCTAAAAGTAAATTTGCTTCATCCTTTACGGACACACTGTATAAAGGAATAAATAAAAACACTGGTTTATGTATTAAGGTACATCCGGATTTACTGATTCTTACACAATGTCATTTCTTGATAGTTTTATGATAAATTTTTATTTAGATTTCAGACTAAAACACAAATATTTTTATAGAATTTCATTGTTATATGTATTGCCTCCAACGTTTCTAGTTCCAGTATATTTAATACTTTCTCTGTTAAGCATCCACAAATTTCAAAGGTTTAATTAAGATTGTCATAAGTTTTTCGTTTCTGTAGTAAATAAGCTGCTATGGCTAGTTCAGTATAAATATAAGTGCACGTCATCAAAGTGAACAAATCGCTCTGTTCGTTTAACTTCCTTCGTTCGTTTGCTACTGTCAATCAGTACCTTTTTTCACTGTAAATTTGCTAAATATTTAAATTCGTAGGCCGCAAGTAATTACAAATAATAAATAAATGCTTTAAGAAAGGTTACGTAAATAATTTTATATCAAATACAACTCCTAGACTAATAAAATATAAACTTCAAACGAACATACCTCGTGCTAAAATGTTTTAGATGTTGGCAAAATTGCTCTCTGTTATCGCGTTCAAAAATGGTGTGATATTGTAATCAAATATAAAGAAGAATATTAGAGAAACTTTGTTTGACATTTATTAGATTCTAATACTATTTTAAATGCTTGGCAACATAGTCCCGTTCTGACAGCTGTGACGTGCAATTATATTTATACTGGACGAGTCATATATTACAGAATGTTCTTATAGCACCCACAAAAATATACTATTCATTTATATGCCTTTGACATTTAGTTTGATAAAAATGATAAAATAATTTGGAAATTTATCAAATATCTAATCTTTTAATCGACCCATATCAATAACAGCACCCCTTGGAAGATATCCATCATTTTGCTGTAGTTGGGTCTAGAGTAATATCCAGCAGAGATCCAGAGACTAAGTAACACGTTCAGTGGGTTTGTAAAGGGCGTCTGCCCTTTCGCCCTTCAACACCATCTGTGGCCTCCCTTCTACGACGATAATTGAAATCTATTTGGAAAGTGGATTGTGCATTAGAAGGTTATTCAAGAAAATCGAAAATTCAGAGAAAATGCGGTTGTATTAGTACACGGAATATTATTAATTTTTGAAGGGTTCTAAAAAAGTTAAGAACAAGATTCAGAAAGTATATAAGGGTTTACATGAATAAAAGTTGTAAAAAATACTGTTTTTAGTATTAGGTAAAATTAATTTAAAAAAAAATGTCTACTTGCTTACTTATTACTAGTTACTGTAGGTACTTAATCAAAACCTATCAGTAAAATAATAAAAGCTGTATTTAAGAATATAGAAAAAAAAATTAAATTGTTCTAGAAATTTATGTTATTATTATCAGTCAATGACTCCTTTTTTGTTGAAAGACATAAGGTAAACATTTAAAAAATGCATATTTGAAGGAAGCAATACGAGGGTTGCCTTTTATATTTCGGGATTTGGCAACCCTGGTGTTGCAATCTGGCAACTGACAGCTCTATCGTAAAGTTGGACATTTTTGCTCAGAACGTTTTGACATATATAATAAAAGCTATAAAGAATGGTAAAGTACCGGGTGATGATAAAATTACAGCAGAAATGATAAGAAACAGGTAATGATAACACTATTAGAAATACTCAACAAAATATGGAAAGAAGAAAGAATACCAGAAGAATGGGGAACAGCGCTGATAACAGAGGAATCACTCTACTGAATATGATTACTAAAATATATGAACAGATCATAAATATCAGATTAAAAAAAAGCTAGAATTGCAACAAGTGGATTAAGACCCGGAAAAAATATATAAGACCACATTTTTACGATTATATAGCTCATAGAGAAAAGGCACACACAAATTAAAAACACATATGTAGCCTTTATAGACATGGAGAAAGCTTTCGATACGGTACCTAGAAAAAAAGTATGCAACGGTCTGAAAGAGAAAGAAGTTTATTCGAAACGAACAAAAACTTTATAATAAAAGCAAACATGAAATCCGAAGGATTCACAACAGACACAGGACTAAGACAAGACGGTAGTCTTAGCCCAACATTATTCACCGTACACATGGACACCATAATCAAGAAATGTGAACAGAGGACTAGCCAAATGACAGTAGGATATAAGACGATGTGATGCTAATAGCAGGAAATGTAAAACACAACAAAATCTAAAAATATGGAAAGAAACTATGGAAGAAGATGGCATGAAAATCAACATTAATAAAACGAAAATATTGGTAGTGGGAGACCAAAGAACTGATACCCAAATAATAGACAACAATAAAACAGTTTAAAGAATTTATATACTTAGGAGTTATACTAGACCACACAGGAAAACAGGATGCAGAAATTAACGAAGGAATTAAAAATACAATAAAACTATATTACTACATAACTATATAATAACAAATTTATTAACAACAACAAAATCTCGGTGCAGACAAAATTAAAAGTTTTCAATACAATATTCAGAACAATACTAACATACGGATGTGAATCATGGAACCTAACAAATAACCAAAAAAGCAAAATACAAGCCACAGAAATGAAATACCTTAGAAGAATAAAGAATGTAACTAGATTGGATAGGATTGGGAATATACAAATCAGAAAAGAACTTGTAGTATAACCCATAGGTAACTAAATTTATTGAACAACGACAATTAAGCTGGTGGGGACACTTACAACGAATGCCGAAAGAAAGACAAGTCAAACAAATATATGAAGCAAGAGTACAGATAAAGAGAAAATGAGAAAATGAGAAAATACTCCAGACTAGAGAAAAATCTTGTAAAGAAGCGATAGGAATAACAGGTGACAGAGCAGCATGGAGAAAATTCGTAAATGAATAATAATGAAAACCCCGACACCTAACAAAAACGATAATTAAAAATAGAAACTATTTATTAAAACAAAAAACTAAGTAGAAAGGGAATTGATATAAATCAAAATAGACACCAAAAAAATTCAATACAAATAAAGTAATCTCTAAGACTTTTTTTTGGCGGATGCGGCCTTTACGGTTTGCTCTTAAATTTACATAAAAAAGAACTGGAAAATATAGTGTTATATATCCCAAAATACTGATAAAGGTTTTAAACCCATTGAGTTTGTGGAAACCAATAAAAAAGAGAACATGTGCGGCACACAACCAGCACACGTATGCTTGTTATTATTACATGTTCGAACATAAACAAAACAGAAACAAGTGAACATATGTGAACCGGCAGGAGCACATCCAAAACGTATCCATGACCGGAGATAAGGGTATAAAATGACAAACGAAACTTTATCAGTTTATATTATTTATTTAATTTAGTTAAAAGGGATTTTAGCATTACTGTTAATATTTGATTTGTGATCACAAAAATATCCTTAATTTGATGTTATAAAATTATGTCACATTTGGCAGAATCTCTGTTTTGCTGGGAGTTGGTAAGTTATAGAAATCAATTATTTTGCAACAGGTTTTCTAATGATATCTTTATATTTTGCACCTATAAAAATCTTCATTATTAAACGCATTTGCGTATCGTAATGTAACTTTTACGCACGCAAATGGGTGGCAAAATGAGTGAAATATCTAATGACAAGGCTATTGAAAATGACATTTGTGGTTAATAGCAATTTATTAATTTCATATAGTTCTTTAAGAAAGTATTTTTGAGTATGAATGACATTTTTTACTTATATAATATATTATTATTGGTGTATTATTAATTTTTAAATATATTAAAATATTGATAATTTCAATTTTAAAACTGTCAAATGTTATAAATTACACAGTGCTACCAACATACTTTTTGAAATCAACATTTTCGTAATTTACATACAAATAATAAATTAATTTAAAAAATGATAAAGTAGCAAAATATAAAAAATATTATAAACAACTAATTTCATATGATAGTTGTGACACTCGTCGCTTCGAGATTTGTTTTTTAAACTTGAAGACTGGTGTCATAAGAGAAAGCCATATGAAATACCTTGTTTAATATACTAATTTTAGCCGTAAAAATGTACTAAAAACCTTTTTTTGTTTTTAAACAAGAGAAGGAAAAAATAATGATAATAATAAAAGTATCTTAAACTGTAATGTCTCAATATTTTTTTAAATTTACATTTAAAGTATTTTATTTCATTATTAATTGTACAAGACGCTACTGTTTGTAACGCCTGGGAACTAAACATGTGTCGACAAGCACCGCGGGGCGGCAAAAACTAAAGAGATATACCTTTACTACGGAAATAAAAGAGTGCAAAACATATTTATTACCCAAATAAAATTTTTTGCTCCCTCCACATGCAATATTACCGTTGTCGATAATAAATTTCATAATTAGGTTACATAGTAGAGTCGTTTTGCTAAATTAGTTAGAAAACGTTGGTCTTGTCATATGAATTAGTATCTCTATAGTTAAATTAATTGTATTAACCTTTACTTTGTGGAAGTCTATCTTATCAAGAACAATAAAAGTGAAACTTTTTAAAACAAAACTTCAACTAAAGTAACTAAAAGATTAAATACTCCTCAATGTCCAGAATTATATAGCTATTAAAGTACATGAAGAGTCAATACCAATTGGACCAGTAGTTTCGTATGTTAACACTCCTTATTATAAAGTAGCTAAAAAATTAAATACTATTGTAAATAATTTTGGTTACACATCTAAATGTAATGTTCTATAAAATGCCTCCTAAAGAATGTACATTTCTAATAAAAAAGCTATTCGATTAAAGAAATATCCGTCCAGGTATAATATCAGATATAATTGATCTATTTAATTAATGCATGCATTAGTCAAAATTATTTTACTTTTGTTAACAATTATATATTCAAAATGAGAGTCTTTCAATGGAAAATCCTATTTCTCCAATTTTAGGAAATATTTTCATAATTTATTTATAAAAATAATATTTTATTTTGGTATAAATAATAATATGTTGATGATGCGTCAGCAGGTTTTGTAGGTAGCGAACGATAGTTACATATATTTGTTAGTTATATTTATACCTTGCATCCTATAAAGTTTACGTTAGAAGTTTAATTAATTTTTAAGATTTAAGAATTGAAAAAAGTAATAATTCGCTAAAATATTCTATATACAGAAAACCAAAACAAACGGATGTAGCCATACCATATAATTCAAATCATTTTATGACACATAAATTAGCAACTTATAATTATATCATAGATAGTTTTTTTAGTTCCAATGAACAAAAATAAAAGAAATAAAAAAAAAATACTAAAACAAATAGCTACATCTAATGGCTATCCATTATTTTTGATATATAAGTTTATTAATAAAAAAGAACAGAAAATGACACTAGAACTAATATTTCCTAAACAAACCAAAGAAATTAAGTTATAAAAATATTAAATATTGTGGTATTATTTCCAATACAATTTTAAAAGTAATATCTTCGGGAACATAAGCGTTAATATCATTTAAAACACAAAATAATGGTACAAAATGTAATGTAATCTAATGCTAATAATATTAAATGAATACTGAAGAGTATATAGATTACAATAATCAGATAAGTCAACCTACACAAAACACCTACTTGAACATCCAAACTAACTCATACACACTTTAGACATTTAAATAATACACATTTGTGATAAAAAACAAAATTTAAATTTCCTTGAAGAAATTGAAATAAAAAGACATCTAGCAGATCAACAGTTGAAAGTTGTTAATGAACAAATAAATCTTGTAAGTTTTCCACTATTAAACTGTTTACTTTGATTGAGTCTTCATTGTATACATAGATAAGACGTCATTGTAAATGCATAATATAGTTTTTTCTGGGTTTTTTATATCATTACGCAGTTACACTGTGGGACATACATCCAGGATAATCCCTTAGAGCTAATAACATCTAGGCTTTAATATTGTTACGTCTTCTTACTTCCATAATTGGTCTAGTCTTAACAATACTTTATCAACATTAGGTAGCCACCTTAAAATAATTGTATCTTATTTTGACGATGCTAGTTACACGCAGTTACACTGTGGGACATACATCCAGGATAATCCCTTAGAGCTAATTACATCTAGGCTTTAATATTGTTTCGTCTTCTTACTTCCATAATTGGTCTAGTCTTAACAATACTTTATCAACATCAGGTAGCCACCTTAAAATAATTGTATCTTATTTTGACGATGCTAGTTTTAGCGAAACAGCGGTGCTTTAAAAAGTTTTATTTTTTATGTTCGTACTTAGCAAATAGCAAAAGACAAATTTCCATAACGTTGGACGAACGTATGACCATCTTAAAAAAAGACATGAAAAGCAAATGGAGACATCATTGGAAAGAATATTGCTTCGTTAATCCCACCAGATACAACCTCTTGGAACCCCACTTGTGTAACAAACCTTGGTATGAAGATTACAACTACCCTAGAAAAAGTGTAACAACAATCAGTAGATTAAAATTTGGCCACGATAATTATCCTACTCACCTTCATAAAATAAAAATACTTGACAAGGATCTCTGTCCAACATGCCAACAAATCGACCATATTTTCTTTAATTGCAAGATATACGATAAAGAATCCAGAGAACTTACAAATAAATTAATTATATTAAAAATAAACCGGCCTAATAATTTAATACATTTACTATCCTTGCACAAAAAGAGTATTTTCGATTGTCTATTAGCCTTTGTTAGGGAAGCCAAAATTTATATATATATAGGTAATAGTAGTAGTATTGTTGTAACCTTTGTTTTTTTCCACGTGTTAATTTTTACCCAATTTATCCGAGGTCCACCTTGTCTTGTGTATACAGAATGCCCTAAATGACCCCTGGGCAAAGTTTAATCTTTGTCTGTAATCCTTGAGGAAAAATTTGAATAGTGTATATAGGGGAAATAATAGTTAGTATTCAGTTTATTAAACAAATGCGGCTGTCTGTCCAAATTGGTTAGAAACATAAAATGGCTGCGTGGGCTCTGACCCAAGGGCAAACACACAAAAAAAAGTTTTTGATATGGCTATTCCAATGGAAACGCAAGCAAGACAAGTTGCTACTGCAACTAGCTACATAAAACCATAATTCTTCTTACAAACCTGCTTGAGATAGAATTGTTAAAAGACTTAAGAATATCGCTTTAAATTCTGTAAATTATTTCTGTCCACCTTGTCCAAAGAAAAATATATACCTCTTTAATAAATCTACAAAAAACAAAATATATTCTTATAAAGGTAATGAAGTCGTTATGATGGATATAATTTTAATATGAACACAATAATTTTTTGTAAATAAAATTTGTAGTAGTGGATTATATACGTAGAAAATTTAACTGCGTTTCCTTAAAAAAACCTTGACACAAACTATTTATAATTTATTAAATTGGCCAAATAATAATGTATTTTAATAAATATACTAATAATACTAATAATACAGTATCCGCCAAAATAAACAGTACCGAAAATAAAAATTAATTTTTAATTTCTGTAATGTAAGTGTTCAAAATGTTCACCATTTCGATGCAAACAAGCTTCATATCGATTTTGTAAGTCAATAAACATATTTATAAAATGTGGTTGATGGAACTGCCAAAAAATATTTTGTATTGTTTCCCGTAGTTCGGGAATATTCGCCGGCGGATTTTCGGAATGAAATATTTTATCCTTCATTATGCCCCAAATGTATGCGTCAGGTAGCGTCAGATCAGGTGAATGAGAAGGATATTCGAAGTCTGTTCCCCGAGAAATTATTCTATTATCGAAATGTTGACGGAGTAAGTCTAAGGTTCGCACAACTGTATGGCGCGTTACACCATCTTGTTGGAATCGTTGTGTGCGAATCTTTAGATTTCGTGCACGGCAAAAGTTATTTAGATCTCTTACAAAAGGTATAATAATTTTCTCTCTATAACTTTCTTGGTTGACAGTAAGAGGATTCTGATTATCATCTTCAACGAAATAAGGACCAATTATTCCATTACCGCGCACCAAACGGTAACTCGAAGACTGTGGAGTGGTTTTTCTACAATGACATCAGAACGTTCAAATACAAGGAATCTGGTTGTTTGTCGTTATAGCCGCTAAGATGAACGTGACTTTCGTCTGAAAACCAAATGTTTTTCTTCATAAATTAAACTCAACATGCGACCACAGCAAATTTCTCTTGCACGTTTGTCCGCAGCATTTAGTCGTTGTCCAACTTGAATACGGTATGGATATCCACCAATTGATTTGAACATGCGACGCAAATACGTTTCACTAATGTTGAGTTTACATGTAGTTCTTACAAGACTTTGAGGTGATTGCACAACTTGATTAAAAACATGTCCTTCATTTTCGTTAGTGCATACTGTTTTTCGACGACCTGGAGAACCTTTACGTTGACACAATACACTACCAGTGCGACGAAATTTTTCAACAACAGCTAACATCACACTTTTACTAGGAGCTGCTTTATTAAATTTTTGCTGATATTTTATTGACATCTGTTCTAAGCTTGGACCATCATTACGACCATTTCCGTTTGAACGAAAATAATGCCCTACCAAAAACACTTTTTCTTTCGTTGTTAGAACCATTTTTAAATCAAATTTAACTGCAGCGTACTATTAATATATCAACTAATGACAATTAAGCCAAATATGTCAAATCCATATTACACAAAAACTCCACAGCACTTTCTGCTTCAGTACTGTTTATTTTGGCGGATATCGTATTTATATATTAGTATATAAATATAGTATATGTATAAAATAGGTCTATAATTTTTAATTCAATGCAAATTTTCAGATATAGTTTCTTTGTAAAACTATAACTAGTTACGGTAGTAGTTAATTTTTTATAAAAACCAATACAGATCTTAAAATATAATAAAAATGTTTTTATATAAAATTATGTCTAGTTACTTTAGCTCCAGTGCACTCTGTTACAAACGAACAGATGTACGGTTGAAATGTTTTATGTTGGTATATTATTACATTACTATTTTGTACATTAGTCACGTGGGTCGGGATTTATATCGCATCAACCATACCCACACAGTAGACCCAATAGACAATTTATAAACCTGTTATTTTATAAAACAAACACAAACAAACTGGAACGAAAAAATCAGCAGGATTTATACTCTTGTAAATAAACATGTACCCACCTGTAATGCTGTATCAAATATGGTTTATATACATTCAATAATAAAAAAAACGTGAACCTACAGTGGGAAAACTAATCGTTACATATAACTGCACAGCTGTGAATTCATCCCGAATTAGCTATTTAAGTAAAAACAACAATAACATACAGATTAAATTAAAACATGATACATCATTTTGATCGATTTTTTAGTGATGGACAAACAGTCATATAACATGTTATAAAATATAATGTATGAGTTATGATCTCGTAAAAACCATTACTTTTGTTGTTTATTTCACTGGCTGTTCATTAGTGTCTGGTTGAAAACAGCGTAGGCATTTATACCGAGCTTAAACTTCATTAACAAAAATCATATAGTGTAAGGGTTTAATCCATAACGGTATTGTGAATTTTCATTGTTATAAAGAAATAAATTAGAATATCCCTAAATGTGACAGTGTGATGGAATACGGTATAATTCACAAACGAAAACGACCTGAGTTACAAAAAGAACAGTACAGTGTACAGTGAAGATTAGATAATAATAACTGACCCAGAATATGAATCTTCGTATATAAACAACGTGTAAATAATATTTATTTATTTTTAAAAAACTACATTAGAACCTGCTGGAATTTACTTTTATTTGCCATTTAAATAATAAAACAGTTGAAATGTTTAATAAAGTACCATGAAAATCCCATGAATTAGAAGCAAATATATATTGATAATAAATATTCGATAAATAATTTGGAAAAACAGTACGTAAAAATAGTTATTTATGTTACAAGTCCGGGAAGTGACTTATTACGGTACGAGATAGATGTTTATGGATAAGGCGACGAAGGAGCCGAGTCAAGAATATCTAATCGAGTACCGTAATAATCACTTCACGGACTTGTATCGTACTATATTTTTTTCATACTGCTTTTGCTTTTAAACGCAATAAAATATGAAAATTTTATTAGGAAGTCATGTATGAAAAAATAATGTTACTTGATTTATTCTTAACATGGTTGATTTGCTTTATAAATAAAAAATGAGCAGCGGTTACTACGTAACAATGCAATTAAATGCAGACACAAAATATCTGCGAAGAAAATGGATCTGAAATTAGATGAAATTGCTGAGAAAACTTCGGAAGCAATAGTGCAAATCATTCCACTTAAGTCTGCGAAAAGATATAAAAAAGAATAAGTGCTGATGAAAATGTGATGTTGGCTTACTTTTTGAATGTGTTAAGAATAGTTTTTTTAAAGAATATTCTTTTCAACAGTCAAAAACATTCAACCCTTCTTCGTTATGGTACAAATAATCGATGGTAAAATCAATGATTATGGTTAATGAGAATGTCAGCATATCAAGTTTCACAAAGTTGATAGGTTTTTTGAAAAAACAAAATGTAGACCATTAGCCAAAACAGTGATGTGGAGGACACGGGTACTCACCTAGTAGTTAAGATTAACCAAACAAAAACGCATATTCGACGAGCTTTCACTGTGGTTAACAGTGATGAAGTTCACTATTTGGATGTGTTTAGAAAATACATGAATTTACGGCAACACGTTTCCCTGAAAGCTGTTTTGGTAGGTTATAGACAAGGAAAATGTCTGCCTCAAAGAGCTGGCCTACATACTGTTGGCGGAGCACCTAAGAAAATAGCTAAGTTTTTAAAACTAAATTAACCAGAAAAGTATACAGGTCATTGCTTCAGGAGGACATCCTCAACGTTGTTGGCCAATGCTGGAGCTGACCCCAAAGTTTTAAAACTGCCCGGTGGATGGAAGAGTTCTTCAGTTGCAGAAAAGTATACAGAAGAATAGATTGAAGGCAAAAACAAGATTGCATGAATAATCCAAAAGGGCGAAACTTTTGTTAAAGTGCTATATCCAAGCTACACGTTTTCCGCGATTACAGAAATCACTGTAAATCCATCAACAACTCCATTAATATATATTGCTGGCAACAGCAGTGGTACAATAATTAATGTCAATCTTCAAAAACTAAAATAAAAGCTTAGTTTATGTTGATTCACTTATTATGTCAAACAACATTGGGTGAATTGAAGAGTACTGTAAAGTACAAGTGTACCGTAAAGTGCCATTTCCCGGACTCAAACGAGCCCCGGAAATGGCAGTTTGCTGTACAGTATGAAAAAACTTAATAAACATGAACCTAGATATATGAAAAGAGCGATGAAGCAGGTCACAACGGCAGACGGAAGTTACTGCTCTGGCTAAGTGCACGAAAGTGTGTATGGATAGAGGCCTACGTGATTAAACTATCTTTATAAACTCAGACATCACGGCAGCACTGATGGAGATGCCAGGGTACGACTTTACCTCAAAGCCAGTATGGAACTGTTATCAACGTCTGGAAAATCTGGCGAAAACCAACAGGGTGACACTGATGTTGGTTCTAGGACAATGGCAATGAGGAGACGGATAAGTAGTCCAATAAAGGTGCTGAAAGTCCCTTAGTAGTCCCAGAATCAACGTGTAGGGTGGCTTACTGTCTTGCAGGTAGAAATTTTCACTAGTGGGCGGAAAAAGAACACTGCATGCGCTGGGAATAATAAGGGAAAATATTCAATTTAAGAGAATGATGCGGGTGCCATCAGATCCCCTATAGCTAAACAGAAAAAAATTGAGAGGAGTGATCGATTTTATTATTGGTCGTTGACAATTCAGAAGTCATCTGAATAAGATGGGAATACCAGTCTCGAATTTATTATGCAGGAAATGTGCTGAGGATGAAGAAACCGCACACAATATAATATTTATATGCAAGATATAAAACCCATGATTTTAAGTGGGAAAATGATCTGGGGGTTCAGCAGTACAGCATCATCAAGATCTCATGATTTAGTAACGACCTGGGATTTGATGGAAAATGATGTCCTGGAAATAAGGGTGCCCGGCAATTCCGGACGCAATCGCCAAAAGCCGGACCAAAAACAACTAAGTAGCTTATTGTACTGTGTACCTTAGTTTTGATAAAAAAATCATACTAGTCCATTGTCGTTGATTAATATACAAAATACTACTAACAAGTGTACTTGTTTTTCCCCATAACTACTGTATTTGATAGATAACAATCAAGCTTGGTATGGAAACTATTTAGTTTCTTTACCCTGGGTGCAGGTGAAAACAATTTTCCACTTTTTCAGTTTTTTACTACTGTATTTGTTGCTAAATTATTTTAAAACTCTAAAATAAGAACCTCATTTCATGGATATATATATACTTTCTCATTATCCTGCAAATGGTGAACTAGCTATGTTGACTTGTAAATTACTAAAATATATATCAAATAATCTCGTTTATATACTTTTTTCTTTCAATAGTATGTGTGTTGAATGGATGCTAAAAGTACGTTGGTGTTAACAAAGTCCCAGAATTTAATTAATTAATTTCGGACAAATGCAACGACAGCGCCCTAGGTAAATACTCAAAATGGGAAATATATAAATGAAATTTACTCAGTAAAGCAAATTGAAATATCCTTTAATCTCCGAAATGTGTCACTACCAAATAGAGAATTGAATAGAGTGGACTACAGAAAAAAATATGTTTGAATTATTTGTCCAGTGTTGAATAAATTTATAATTACTGAAGGAAAAAGCCAAAGTCAATGTCACAGAATATTACTTCTAGTTATTATTTATTCGTGGATGAATTACTTTTAAACTTTGAAAGCATTCTTACTGGTTTAAATGATTTAACAATTACAGGTGTGTAAAATATGTTTTTCTGCATGAGTAGAATACTATACTTTTTCTGCGATCATATTAAATAGGTATATATTTTTTAATTTAAAAATAAAATGCTTAAATATTAAAAATTTATATGCATGATAATTTAGAAAGTAGCAAGTTGATCTAAAAAATGCTTTTATGACTGCGTCATTACTTTTTTATATAATTATCTAGAGATAATGGCCTTTGCCTAATAATTACTTATTTATATTCTCATAAAATGTTAGCGATTAGACTAGCTAATGACATATAAAACAAAACGCCGATGACCAATAAACAAAACAATCTATTCCAGCAATTCAAGGATATTACCCTTTTTTATATACTTAAAATTATTTTTGAGGCATTTATCTAATAGATTGGCTTTGTTTTCATCATATATTCAATAACCTTGTTTTGATTTGAAACAAAGCAGCGCCAGGTATACTATTTTGTCTAGGTCCTGTGAAATAATTATCCCTAATACTTATATCTATTTTGACATTTTTAATGTGTATTTGAGAACAAAAAATTATAATTTCTGTATTAAAGCAAACATTTTTTGAGACTAAATGAGTATACCTGCGGTTACATTTTTTAAAATAAGTACACCTCCAACTAGAATATATTATTTTCACTTAT
This sequence comes from Ophraella communa, assembly GCA_035357415.1. NCBI lineage: Eukaryota > Metazoa > Arthropoda > Insecta > Coleoptera > Chrysomelidae > Ophraella > Ophraella communa. Next base: position 14,768,154 of record CM068995.1, on the reverse strand, counting down.
AATATCACAAAAGCTTAAAGTATTTCCGGAAATTTTTTTGAGGGTACGGATATTTTCTTCTCCAAGAAAATCTTAATTTAGTTTTTTATCACAAATGTGAATTATCACAATTTTGAATTATCTGCTTGTTTTAATCTATATGATCTTAAGTGTTCATTAAATCTTACTTCGAATAATTGTTTATTATTTTTAGTAAGATGGAATTCCACAGAGTGAGTTAGTAGAATAAATTTAATCTTAGTTCCAGATATTTTAAATCATACCGTATACTAGCGGACCGCTCAGTTGCAGTTACCCTCAACACGATTCTAATTTACTCTGATGACAGGAAATTAAAGTCGAGCTTCTGTCCATTATGACAGGAATGTTGTTATCGGCTATCGTCATAGTTACAGCTGGCCTCTGCATTCCACCGAACAACACCATCGCCATAGTTCCCCTTTCAAAAGCTATTATTGAGGTAGACGAATTCAATTCAAGATGGACCGTGGATATATATGTCGCAATGATCTATTATAACACTTAACAAAAGAATTCAATTACGTATTATAACGTTGATTAACATCAAGTTACCTGTAATTAATTTGGTGTAACTATTATATATGGCAATTAACATCTGTACGCGTACATTGCTAAATCGTTTTAGCACTGATGAGTTCTTGTACAGCAAGAATATATTTTTTTTTTAATTTATTATTTGCAAAATTCTATTAAGGATTTAGGATTTTTAAACGAAAAATCGCTCCTATAGAGGTATCTAAAATCGCGTTTGTTAATTAAAGTAAAATTTGTTTTCGATATTTGTTAATCGACAAGGTGGTTCAATAAATATTTAAAACATTGTAAAAAGAGAACAGGACACAAGTAATTTTGCAACAACCTTTCCACTGTTTTGTTAATTTTACTTTTCAGTTAATGGTAGCTGTTTCTTTAAATCATCATTAGTTTGACATTTTAAAGATTTTTTTATGAGTTAATTGAGTACCTAGTGTTAGGACTTAACCAAGTATTGAAGTAATAAGACATAACAGTATTAAAGCCTAGATGTTATTAGCTCTAAGGGATTATCCTGAATGTATTTTCTTCTTTAGATCAGTGCAACCAGGAAAGAACTATAGTGCTGATCTTTAAAATAATGTATTTGGGTATATTTATGTCTTATCTACATATAAAATGAAGCTACAATTAATGTGAATAGTTAAATAGTGAAGAACCAAGATGTATATGCTCATTAACAACAAATTATTGATATGTTTCTCATTGGTGTGTATGAGTGAGTATTTGTCTATAAGCTCTTAAGTATTCATTGTATTTTACTTCAATATATTATTTGACATATCAGAATTTTGAGTAATTATATACAAAATCTTCAGATTTTTATAAAAATAGTTTAACTATGGTTTACAAACAACGAATTCAGTAATCATTTAGTGGGCTCAATAATATTTTTCTCAAAATTAATTTTTAAAGTTTTTTAATATGCCACCAATAATAATTAAAATGCCTTGAGCCTCATATACGCTGCTAAAATGAAATCCAATCCCTTAAATCCTACCCTAAAAAACTGCTTCTCCCAAAAATTTCCTAACCTCTTTTTAAATAAACCTCGAATGGCCAAACCTTTCTACGTACGAGTTAAAAAATATTTAGAAGAACTAAATTACTTGACTCCCGAATGTTTTCCTGCTGCATCGGCCTCCATGCCACCATGGACAGTAAAAAATCCTAAATACATCACCCACCTCTCTTCATTTAACAAATATTCTACAAACCACTCAATCATCAAATCAGCACTTCACAACATTCTAGACAAATACAAGGACTTCGTTCATATTTACACTGATGCATCGAAATAAAAAAACGGAACAGGCACTGCCATAATCACAACAATCTCCAAATATATGTTAAAAATCCCTTCAAGCTCATCAGTCTTCTCCTCTGAACTATATGCTCTACATCGAGCTACGCAGATAACATTTTCGTCAAACGAACCCAATCATCTCATTCTCACAGACTCCCTAAGTTCAATCCAAGCTATTCATAAAACGTACTCGATAAACCCGTTTACAGTTAAAATTAGAGAAATGGTACAATCATCGATGAATAAAAACAACAAAATAATATTCTGTTGGATACCTTCACAGATTGGTATACAAGGAAACGAGGAGACAGATACGATGGCCAAGGAAGCCTCCACAAGTGACAGTGCAGAGTGCGTGAACCTTTTAAGTGCCGACCTAAAATCAGAAATTAAATAAGCAGTGTTCAGTGCGTGGGAAGATAAATAGATATCTTACATGTAATTTTAAATGTCAATCTGATGATGCTAGTTATAGCGAAACAGCTGTAATTGAATTTTAAAGCGAATTTTTCGAATAAATAGTGAAAGTTTAGTTTAACTGTGCAGTTATTTATTGTTCTTACAATTAGTCATTTTTAAAACCGATATGAAGAGAATTTAGTACGGCTAATTTCCAGGGTCTTCTGTCGAAGCAATCCTGATTTGTCAAATTTCTGGTAAACATTGCTTCCTCTACGTCATCTTTCCATAAGCATCTTAGTCTTCCTCCTTTTCTTCTTATTTGGCCATCTTTCGTTTGACATTCTTTGCAAGTGTATATACCAGTTTAATCTTTTGGTTTCGATTGTGTCGATTATATCTAGGTCAATTTTTATCCCTTCCCGAATATCATCATTTGTTACTTTATCAAGTCTAGTAAGCCTGTAGCAACATATCCAGTAGTCCATATTAATGGATTTTAGTTTTGTGCTGTGTCTCTAGTTCTTCTCCCACAGTTCGGTACCGTATAGTTCTATGCTTTCTAATATGGTTTTATAGATTCTTCTTTTGTTACTTTTTTGCTCCCTAATGGTCCGTGTCTTGTAGCCGATCTTGCTTGGCCCATTCGTATTCGTGAGGCTATTTACTTCCTGAATTTGATGTTATTTGGACTCCTAGGTATTTGAATCTTCCCTTTGTTTTTATCATTCCCCTTTCACTTTGTATGCTCTCCGGCTATTCTTCGACCACCAAGTACTCAGTTTTTTGCATGTTGACTGAGAGGCCCCGCTTGTTATATTACTCTTTAAGTTTCCGCAGCATATAACTAATATCTCTCTCATCTTCTGTAAGTATGGCTTGGTCGTCAGCAAAGTGCAGCGTGTACAATCTTTTATCACCAATAGGGACGCCCAAGTTGCAACACTTTCTTCTCCACAATGAGAGTGCCTCTTTTAGATATATCTTAAAAAGGCTAGGTGCTATGCAACACCCTTGTTTAAGTCCCCAATGAAAATATCACTAATCAATCTTGATGTTTGCTGTCATATTTGTGTAGTGCAGCTGCAATGTTTTTTTTTATTTATTCCTTGTTTTTCCATTGCCATCTATAGCTTTAAGAGTGGTACACTGTCGCACGCATTCGTTAGATCTATGAAGACGATGTGAGTTCAGAGGTTGTGGGCTAGTTGATTTTTCTTTATTTGTTTTAGTGGGAAAATACTGTCCATACATGATTTATTCGATGTTTTTTTATAATATATCGGATTGATTAGATGTTTTGACTACATAATTATGTAGTATATAATTCTGTGGTTTTAACAAATATTTATGTTAGTCGATATATCGATAACTGTATTGTTATATATTTGTTTGAAATGATAAATAATTAAAAAATACTCACCTCCCGACCATCTGACATAGTTCAAATAATATGTTACATTAATATCGCTCATCTTATACTTTGATCTGAGTAAGTTGGTCGGGAAGCGAATACTTTTTAATTATATATCATTCTATAAATTTAGTAACATACTAAAGAAATTACTTCATCTAAATATGTTAGGTTAAGAAATGACAAACCTACGGTAAAAGGGTCGAAGTATGTAGTAAAGTTCCTTTATTTACTCTTAAAAGAAGGGTATTAGATATAAGGACTGTTCCAACAAGAAAAAACGGTACATGTATTGGTAAAACTCTACCTAAGAATTCCAAGTCTATTGGTGTTGTTTTGTGCAAGTTGGTTAATTTTAAGATATGTTTTAAATCTAAAAATTTAATTTTGTATATATATTTTTTTGTATATTGTATATCTTAAAATCTAACGAAGATTTATCGATACGTCTTTCATTTACTAAGCTTTTTGATTGTTATTCCCAAAACCTTAGATACCTTAGGTAATGCGTGTGATTGCATTTTTTATTATTCAAACATTCTTATCGTACAATATTTTTAAGTTTACTATTATTTTATTATTAAAATTTTAATGTGTTAATATTATATTATTACACGAGCAAGTAAAGAAGGTTTTTATCCACGAAAATGAAAGTTGCTGCACGAGCCGCAGGCGAGTGCATGTAATCATTTGAGTGGATAAAAACCTTTGCTTGCGAGTATAATACTATACTTTATCTACGATGTTGTATTTTGTTCTGCTCGCCACTTTAAAAACTTTTCATAAACACATTCGTACTTGTGCCGTGATTTTTGTGGTAGAAGATTTTCTATTGCAGTTGTTGCAATATTGCGAATGTCAGGTGGCGTACTACAGGACATCTCTTTTCTTCAGTCACAGTCACAAAAAACTACCTTAAAACCCAAGAAGTTTACTTTGTACGTTTTTGCTGTCAATTGTGTGATTTTGTTTGTTTGAATTTTTGATTGTCACCGTAGCAACTGAAAGCTGTTGCCAACGTAATAATGGGGAAAATATAAAAATCCCAATATGTCCTGTCCTCATTCCAGTGGATAAAAGTTCCTGTCAATTTAACCTACAGCTGAGAACCAATCAAAGCTCTCCTTTAGGTTATCGATGGGTAAAATAAAAATTTACAGTGGGGTTTTTACATCAAGAATGTTTTATGCTATGATCGTAGATAAAATAATTTCTTAATGGTTCAATTGCTTACATTGACATTTTTCTAAATGAATAAACTATTATAACGAGTATTATAGTTATTTTTTGCTAAAGATTCAGAACACCAAAACACCTAGTTTTTATGCCTTGATAAGTAATCATTTATTTTGATTTCATCGATGCTATACATTTTAACAGGTGCGTCGATATTTAACATTTAGATGCAAGAAGGCAACCTACAATATCAGCATCCGAGTTGCAGCTGGCGCACCAAATAATCATAGCCCATAAGACTTCTTTATTAAGTTGATCTTCATAGCCTAAGACCACGTAGATGTTCATTGGTTTACAAACGAGGGAATCAATGTATAACCAAGACCAGCTCCCGACCTAAATCCCATACCTACATATTATAGACTAATATTTCTGAAATCTCAATAAATTTTATTCAATATTAAACACTTAAGCACCATAAGTTGTTTATTATTTATCCAAAACAGATTAGAAATTATTTCCTTTTAAAAATATGCCTAGACTTTTCCGATGTGCCTGTATGTTCTTATTCTTAATAACACATTGTAAAATTTTGTTGTATAACTGTTATATTGTTTATTGAAGGGGTGAATATTATTTCTTCAAATTTTTATTTTACTTTCATACGTACTTTAAATATGATTTATTTTTGTTTCTACAGAAGGAATTTTTAATGAATAAATCATTAAACATTTCCGTTTGAGTCTAATGGAAAATCGTTAAAGCTGCTAATGAATTTTTCATTAAGTATTTTACCTATCCTATACTGATTGCGCGGCGACGTACGTATTTTTGAGTTTGTTAATAGTTAAATTTGTAGTAAACAGTAAGAGGATAGTTTAAGAATTGTGGTTCTAACATTAAAAGAAAAAACTTTAGAAAGATTCGACCTTAAAAATTTAACGTTACCAAAAGATGTTCACTGCTCGATGGGCTGTTTTTGACTCAGACGGATCAATAGAAAATCGTCTACTATATACCTAGATTTTTTCTTAATAACTTAGCTTCATAAGTATTATGTGAATTTAAATATCAAATTTTTAAATTTAAACACCAAATGTTCCCCCTGTACACAAAAACTAATATTTTAACTATATTCTAAACCTCTTTTAAGTATCAAAAGATTCTTATTAATCGAAATTGGTCGGAGAAAAAACACGTCTTTCAGTCAATTCCTACCATTGTAAACATGGGCGTAATGAAACTGGTCACATTTTAATACTTATACCCTCCGGTACGTGCAGGTCACAAATAAGTACAGTACATTCATACTTATTCCGTTCTCACTTCTTAAGGCCAATAAACGACCCTTTTGTCCCGTATTGTCTGCCGGCGCTTTAGCCATGTGTTACCTGCTATAAAATTTGAACTATAAATTACTATACTATTAATTATTTTTTTAAATACTTGTCGTTGATCATTGCATCAAAAAGTCACGTGATGGCAATGTTTAAAAAAATAAATTATACCTACTTAGTCATTTAAAAAATATATAAATAAAAAGCTTTTAAAAATACAATATGCAATTATTATTAGGATCTATTCAATTAAATCAGTGTCACTATCACTATCATCCCCTAACTGTATAATTAACTCCTAACATTATTTGAAAGTGTGGTATATGATTGTTCAACTTTAATTACGTGATCTACACTGTTGCTCCAATTATTTACTGGTATTTTATCTATTTCCCTGGTGATAATGCCTAATACAAAACTTCTGTTGTAACGTCTAACTTGCGATTTCCATTGATGCCAAATATGTTCTATAGGGTTAAAAATGCAGTGATATGGTGGAAGCCTTAAAACTGAATGTCCCATGCTATTTGCAAACTCATTACAAACATATTTTTCTCTATATTAAAGAAGTAAGGTAATTAATGTATATTGCAAGGTAGGTAACCATATTATTCATATTATTTCCTTAAATATTCAAATTGTAATAAAAATTTCCCAGTACCCAAAATTATGTTTAGAAATACTAACTACATACCTGTTTGCACATTTGTACATATTTTTAGATAATTTATATATATCTATCAATATTTCAATAGCTTCTCAATGTAAAAGTAAAAAGTCCACTCCGGCCCTGCCTGCAGCTGGACGAAATCTGCCGGCCGGTAGGAAGATTTATTGGAAGCAATATAATCGAAGTCCTTCAGAACGGTATAAGTATGAATGTACTTTTCGAAAGTGCAAGCGCAAGTACTACGACTCTAATTAGGTAGGCACTTAGTAACTTTCGTACATATTTGATAATTTTATTTAATATTTTCGGGCGATCCATCAGTTCCAATATAGAGATTGAAGTGCAAAAAAGTGAAAACATTTTGTTGGCGACTATGTTTTCTAATGTTAAAGTTATGTCGAGTCAGCGAGAGCAGAGCCAAATTTTATATGAACATTATAAATTTTCTATACATTGAACAATTAAAACTGAAATGATTAATGAAATAGTGTGATGTGTTAACTTATCTAACCTAACCTAAAAAGTGTTTCTCACATATATTGTGCTACAATAAAATAAGATATATTTATTGTATTTTAATATTATACTTCTACCTACTACGATATATATAAATCTCTATAAATTAAAAAAAATGTGTCCAGTTTTCTTAAAATTTTTATTATCTTACTGATGTATATTTTTATTGGATGCCCATTAGCTTTTAACAAATTTAAAATATTTATTTACAATTATAATATAAAAAGTATTATCTAATATGAAATTTAAGTTGATAAAACAGGTTTTCCATCCTCTTTTGTAGATTACATTTAAAAAATCTTTCAATTTAAAAGGATATAATTGGGTTGCCATTTACTTAATATGTAAAATCCATTTCCTCAACTATAATTTAATAATACTCGTATCAGTTACTAATAATTTAAAAATTTTTCCCTATCAGCTCCAAATGGTATTATACCAATATGAATAATAATAATGTGTTTTATATCGAATTTAATGTGTAACATAATCCTTCAAACCGAATGTTGCCATAACTAATTTTATAAATTTATGAGTCCGTATCCATTAACGTTAATACGTACGTGCTTTTCATAAAATATTACTAATTCAAAAGAATTTTTATAACTAAAAACTGGAATTAGAGGGATATTGATATGGCTTTTAGTTAAGCTTTAAATTTGAAGTAATATTTTATTAAAAAATATCTGAATTCTGTTAAAAATCTCTATAAGGTTTTTAACATACACTAAGTTTGAAATGTATTTAACAAGTAAATACATAATCATTAATACTTGTCGCTGAAATTTTTAAGTTAATGCAGACATATGGGGCTAAGTGTATGCTTGGTTACCTTTTAAGATTCTTTCTGCAACTCTTTCTTTCCCTGTTTTATCGATGGTAACCCCTAAGTAATTGAAGGTAGTAACTCTTTCGTATTTGTGGTAGGTTGTAGTTAAGTCGTATCTGGGTTATTTTCATTATTCTTGGTTAGTTTCATATACTTAGTTTTGTCATTCATTTGCAAGCCAAATTTTCTTGCTCTGATATGTGACGCTTGTGTTGTGTAGGCTCATTACCATTATTTTTCTAATTTTACATGGTATTTTAAGTTCTATTAGTTCTTCTAGCATTTTCTTTCTATTTAGTGAATATTTAGTGAATCTAAGGCGCTCATATCGACAAACAGAGTATGTAGATCCCTGGTATAATTGCTCAACTGTGTTTATAATGTTGATAGATCTTTCCGGTCTAAATCCATTTTGGTAGTCACCTAAGATGTTTTCAGCATGTTTTTTGAGTCTGTTGTTTAGCAGGTTGAAAAATAGTTTGTAAACTTTATTCAGTAGGGTTATTGCTCTGTAGTTTTTACATTGCTCTTTGTCCCCCTTTTTATATATAGGTACAATTACGCCGGTGGACCACTCTTGTGGGATTTTGAATCCTTGAAATAATAATTTGGAAAAAAATCTTAAAATAGCTACTTCAACCTGCGGCCTAATGGTAACAGCTCTTTCTCGAGTATTAGAACAAAACTTGCCAGTTTCTTGAGCTCCTCTGTTAACATTAGAAAATGTTTCTCTATGAGGGATGGCAGGATTCGGAAATCTTATACGATATTCTTTTACACTTCTTCTACAGTTTTCTCTTCACAACAACCTAGCACTAACAGCATGTCAACTTGCTCGTTAAATGAAAACTTTCCGCTTATTTTAAGAAGACCAAACCAACAATTAGTACATTTAAATAACATACTTTTTTGATTGTCAAGTCTGACGTTTAATTTCATTGCCAACTTTTGAATTTTCGATGATTTTGAATAACATTCCTATAGCCCACGTTTTTATTTATTCGATTTTTTTAAACGAAGATGATTTTCAAAAAATAACTGGAGTAAGGAAAGTTTTAGAATTAAATTTCCCACAAAACAAAGTAAATTTTTTTTTATCCATCAAAAAAATACCTGTAATTTTAATGTCGCATTATTCCCCATCCACCCTGTAAAATACTATGATTGAACTCTAATTACTGCCATTTACTGGTTTTGGTACACCCACAACATGTACCAAATTTGTTTATTTTAAATTCAAATATAAGGGAGATATTATTTTTTTTTCTAAATTTAAAACATCTCTAAAGCTTATTACTTCTCAGGAAAGCAACTTGGCATAGAGGTAAGTTGCATTAAATCGCCCTATTTTGAGTTCCCCTACATGTCCTTGCTCTATGTCGGTTCTTATGCGAATCACCCTGTATGTAGGCATAAGATTATTGATCCCTGATTTTACTTCAGCTTTTCTTATTTATGGAAAATAAGGATGTAGTGATTGTATAAAAATAACATATTGTTTTTCTTAAAATTTAGGATTTATTTTTCATGTTTTCGTAAAATATTAGCTTAAGAGTACTTAAAGCGAATTTAAGAACTTGATGAACTTGAGGGGTCTCGGGAACTTTCAAATGGCAAACCAGTTTGATATAAAATGTTTCTGCTTTATGAATAAAATAGTTCAAAAGTGTTTATAATTTGCAAAGAAAAGGCGATGAGCTAGAGAAGCCGAGGATGTAGCGGTAAATGGAAGGAAGAATACGTTGTGTTGAAACGGGTTAAACTTAAAGCTTGTTCTACTTCAAAGAACTAGTTCAGACATGATTCATAATTCATTTGTTTTCTTTGGTATGACAGCAATGCTAAGCATGCTACGGTTTTAATATTTTAGAGAGAATTGCCTCTATCTCGGCTACGTTGAGGTTTAGTTTAATATATTATGAATATTGATGAGTTAGGAAAAAGTTTTTCCGATCCAATAGGAGGGAATTATAAAATTTAATGCGAAAAAGCATTAAAATTAGTATTAAAATAACGACTACCAGCTCCAATAAAATTCAAATTATTTTATAGTAACGATATTACTTATGTCAAAGGTTATTTTTTTAATTTTAATAATAATAATAGTAATAATAATTCTTTATTGCTTTTTAAAAAAAATACATTTTATAGCAGTTTTTGGTTCTAGCAAAAAAGTATATGTATATATATATATATGTATAAAATAAATATAAAAGAAATGTATATGAAAAATAATAATAAGTATAACTTATTAAATTGGTAAATATTTTACATACATATTTTACTTATTATGCACTAATGCTCTTAGTTTTAAAATATTGTAAATAAAAGAGATCATTTTAGCTGAATGTTTGTTTAAACTATCCAGTTCAGAAAGAAAAGAATCTAAATTTTGAAAATAAACAGCTGTAGGCTTCATCACAGAATATATTTATGGGACATTAAAATATCAGGTGATACAAGTTTTCAACTTTATATTTATTACAAGTAGTACATAATTCATTTGTATAAGGTATTTTTGTACGTAAATTGCAAGTTAAACTTATTGTGCAAATGTAGCTGCGCAATAGTGCGAGTTATATGGATAGATATTATATTTGATAGAAGGTAATTTGACGGAGACAAAATAATGGTATATGCAGTAAAGAAAGGAAGACTTGAAGTTCCACTAAATAAAGATTAATTGTGGTAATACAATTTCTTTAAATAATAATCCTAAGATTATTGTAGCTAAGGTTTTACCATATATCTAAAGAGTCTGCATATATAAAAATTTCCTTGACCTGAAGTGGCCAATTAAATTTAAATTCGCATTTAGGCAAAAGAAACCGTTGTTTAAAACATTGTTTTGGAAACCGCGAATCATCCATTAGCAGAAGCTTGGATAGCCAATTAAGTGTAGCTTTCATAATGTTATATTTATATTTCACTCTTCCAGTTTCCAGCCTTATTGCGTAGTCAGGTGTGCGTAATGAAACAGACAATAGTTTTTTTAAAAAGTAAATTTGTACGCGCTCCAGCAAGTCAACGTACCTTAAACCCCAAACAGGAATTCAGTTTGACAATACACTCATTAGTGATGTAAAAAAAGTACCTAAGTAATGGGTATTGGAGTAATACCCAAAATACCCATTCCTTGTTGCTCGAAATACCCGTTACTTTTGTACCCATACTCGTTTGACAAAATGAAACAGAAAACGTGTACGTAACCAACGTAAACTCATAATCTCAATAATATATTGCGTTTTACATTTTTTGTTTCGTTTTTTTTATGAATAAAAGTAAGTTATGTTTTTGATTTATGTTTGTTGATTTTTTATATAAAAATAAAAAAATATGAACGAAAATAAAATTTATATTAAAATATAGGTAGGTACTTTTCTAAATACCTACCTATTTTAACAATCTGAAAAATCTACTACCAGTCTGGTCGAGAAGTCATTTAAATCGGATTTGGGTTACACCGATCCGAAAAATCTGATTCTGATGGCAATAGATTCGAAATGACAAATATAAAAATGTTCCTGAATATCAAAATCCGTTTTATAAAATTTCCTATTGTTATTAACAATTTAAGATTTTAAAAAAAGGGGGTTTACATTTTTTATAATAACTCATAAACTATAATAGCTGGAACAAAAAAATTAACGGATCCTTAAAGGGGAGGAAATTTCCAACAAAAAAGTCCCTAATCCCCGAATTGTAGCTCAATTATTTATAGGTCTAAATTAATGTTGAAAATGGCATAAAAAACGGGCGGCGTGTCACCGTCGCAACGACCAAATGGCATAAATTATTTTTTTATGCCATTTTCAACATTAATTTAGACCTACAAATAATTGAGCTACAATTCGGGGATTTGGGACTTTTTTGTTGGAAATTTCCTCCCCTTTAAGAATCCGTTAATTTTTTTGCTTTAGCTATTATAGTTTATGAGTTATTATCAAAAATGTAAACCCCCTTTTTTAAAATTTTAAATTGTTATTAACAATAGGAAATTTTTTAAAACGGATTTTAATATTCAGGAACATTCTTATATTTGTCATTTCGAATCGATTGACACCAAAATCAGATTTTTCGGTGTAACCCAAATACGATTTAAATGACTTCTCGACCAGACTATCCCACCCAGTACGAGAACAAAGTAAATGTATTTGATAATAAAAGTACCTAATTGGTTAAAGTTTTTAAAGTAACAAAATTTTACATCAAAATACTTTAGTAATCTGAAATGTGAAAATTAAAAGTACTCAGTACCCAAAGTACCCAGTCTCAAGTAACGGGTATTTTTATTCTGGCTTCCCAAGTATTAATCTTAGGCCTACTTAGAATGGAGAATAAAGCTCCGCTAGCTTGGTTAGCTCTCTCCACTGCGTGAGTAGCCATTTGTTTAAACAAAGATGATGAAGTAAACGTAACACCCAAATAAGCGTAACTGTTAGTCAGACTAATATTTCCACCATTTAGAAAAACCCTTAAATTCGAAAATCACATAATTTTGGTTTTCTCAACATTAACAGATAATTGGTTTTTTTCTACATAGCCTTCCAGTACCTTTAATGTTTTACCAACGTCAACCTCCGAAGGTGCAAGGATCACAATGTCATCAGCATATTTATAAGTAAACATTAGTTATTTTTTAGTTTTAAAAAATAAATAGGCAAAATAAAATTGGTTTATTTTTGTAAACGTACGAATTAAATAGGTAATACCAATATGGGAAATTAAATGGGATTCCATATAAAAATCTTGCTTTTACTGCATATATAAAACTTGTTCCAATTTTTTAATTAAATTCACCTTCTTTCTTTATAAGCTATTAAGTTACTTTAATATACTCTGTTTTCGACTTATTGTTGCATAGATTCAAATTAGTAAATTTCATCTAAATTGGCTAATAATTTTTCCTTCATTAAGACTGTAATAAATCCGGCATATAATAAACAAGAATAAGTAAAATCTCCGTTACAAAGTATAGTTTACTTTCTTAATTATCTCAAAAAGTCATCAAAGCTTCGTTGAAGAAGGTACATTTTAAAAAAGTGGGCACATCTTTCATGGATTTTACTAAAGCAATTTATAAAAGCACTTTTAAAATATTTGCGAATAAACTAAGCAGTATGCTAAAACAGACTGAACAAACTTTATAACTTTTCAGAGGGAAATTGTTTTCCCAATTTTCTGGAATATGGATATAACGGGACTCGCAGCAGGCTTAAATAAAGATTAGTTGTTTTGACAAACATCTTAAATTCGTATTCAATCACATCATTATTTTTCGATCGTTACAGGTAACAGAACTAAAGTACTTTTATCTCGAATCCAATTGTTTGTAACAGTGGTTATAATATATTGTAATCTCTCAATTCACCAACAAGTAATTTTGTTTAACCGTAGTAAAATACATTATACACATCAGAAATATAATTTGAAAAATAATGGCAGGTGATTAATAAAATATGTGTAATAAGTTAAATGGATGGCACAGACACAAATAATAAAATTGAATTTGTTAAACAGTTTAATTACTGTAACTATATCAATAAAATAAGAAGTCATGAATATTATAGTTGCAACAACCGTTACAAGTATAGCAAGTTTATTAAGGTAGGACTTTATTAAGGTTTATGAATAGTAGGACTAGACCCATCTTTGGGGAACTCTATTGTCCAAAGAAAAAGCAGAAGATAACTTCTCAGTAGCTGATGATTAAAGAATGAATTAAATGAATCAAAATCAAATAAACTTACTAAAATTATTCTTGGGCATAGTAGGTGATGAAATTTATATTGTTGTATATGGATGCTATTTGTCATAGTTGGCATCTTTCACATTCTGACACCTTATTTGCAACCCTAGTTAACAACAAAATTTAGCACTAATTACGAATTCATATTGCATGGATAATTTTTTAATTTTATTGTTTAAAATCGATCCGTTGTATGGTTTATTATGTAAAGTAACGTTTCATTGATATTTATTGTTTATTTACTGGTCCAAAATGCCTCTAGATCATATTATTGTGGCACGAATTGTAGCATTCATACAAGATGGACGTGAAACCGCCAAAATTGTTGGTAAGAGCTTCTGTGTTGTACAAATGTGTACCAACGTTACCAGGAGAATGGTCTTATAACCAGACGACCCGGATCTGTCCGAAAAAGAGCCACTAGTCAAAGAGATGATAGATTTTTGTTAATGTCAAGTTTGCGGAATAGAACAGCTTCTGCAGTTTCGCTACAAGCTTCAAGAAGTTAGAAACGTTAATGTTAGCGAATAAACAGTTAGAAAAAGGTTTCGTGCTAGTGGATTGTCTTGCAGAAGGTTGGCTACAGGGCCAACATTGAACCGCCAGAATCGAATTGCAAGATTGAATTTTGCTCGAAATCACTTGTTATGGAACGATGACTACTGGAGCAAGGTACTCTTTACAGACGAGTCTCGTTTTTGCTTCAATGAACCATACAGACGTTAAAAAGTATGGAGAAGACCTCAAGAAAGATACGGCCCCGCTTGTATTGACCATAGACGTAAATTTGGTGGTGATTCTATTATGGTTTGGGGAGGTATTGCTTCAAAAGCACGTAGAGAGTTGGTTTTAATAGAGAATGGCTCTCTAACAGCTCACAGATATGTAACAGATGTCCTGGAATATCATATTGTACCTTTCAAGGTCACTATGCACGATAATGCAAGGTCAAACGCTGCCAGGATTGTCAGTGAATATCTAGATGAGGTAGAAGTAGGAATTAGGCGGTTTGCCAGCATGTCATCCAGTTATAAACCCCATCGAACATATCTGGGATGAGGTAAGGAAGCGTATTCGAAGGCATACACCAGCCCCAAGAACTACCCAGGAGCTAAGAGAGTTCCTATTGCAGGAGTGGAATAACATGGATCAGAATGTAATCCTTAATTTAATTCAGAGTATGCGTCGTCGAATCCAAGCGGTCATTGATGCAAGAGGGGGTAATACACGTTATTAGTTATATTGTTATCATTTATAATTATCAATTTTTTCATAATGTTAAGTTTTATTCTTTTATTTCGTTCCCAATAACAATATTCAAACTTTGTTTAAAGTGTAAAGTCACG
This sequence comes from Ophraella communa, assembly GCA_035357415.1. Lineage (NCBI taxonomy): Eukaryota > Metazoa > Arthropoda > Insecta > Coleoptera > Chrysomelidae > Ophraella > Ophraella communa. The sequence continues at coordinate 14,752,857 of CM068995.1, read as the reverse complement.
GTTTTTTATAAATAAATCATAAAAAAATGAATTATGTTGTCTGATTCCATGTTTAAAAGCTACAAAAATGCAGTAAATAAATTTACAATCTGCAAATATAGGGTGATACATTTAATTTTTTAAATTGTTAGCAGTTTTTTATATAATTTAAAGTGAGAACAATAAACAACTAAATGGTTGAACTAAACTTCTACCATTTATTCGCAAAATACGGTTTGAAATGCTATTTAGCTATTTAGCTAAAAACTAGCATTGTCATTTCAACCGTTTGGTTGTTTATTGTTCTTAGTAAGATGGACTTCCACAAAGTAAAGGTTACTACAATCAATTTAATTTAAAGTGACCTAAATTTTTTACACGGCAGTTTAGTTTCAACTTATTCAGCTTTGATGTGGAACAATTATGATCACTGTAAGGATTCTCCTTTTTAATTTATTATAAATCCATGTCTGTTGTTCTCATTTTGTTCCTTTATATAATTAATTTTAATAATTGTTTTAATTCTTTTAGCCAAGAATAATAAACAACTCTTCGTTTTAACGCAACTTTCACGTTTCCATCGTCAGATTTACATATTTAAGTTTTTGTTTATTTGTATGTCGTAACTGATGTTCTAGACCAAGTATGGAATTAATTAGACATAACAATATTAAACTCTATAAGTTGCGTTAAAATGAAGAGTTGCTTATTATTCTTAGTAAGATGTACTTCCAAAAAGTAAGGGTTAGTACACTAAATTTAAATTCTTCTAGCCAATTTAAAAGGGACTCTCTGCTGTAGGTTAATGTAACTAAAAACAATCCTGAAGGTCCTTGAGCGACCGTTACGGTTCTAATGTGTAATTTAAAATTTATTTTTATACATTTTTTAATTTTGGTATAAAGACTTTTTCTTACATTCATATGATTACAATCAAATTATTTATGTGTTAATATTGAGCCAAGAAATAAACTTCATTATTATTATATAAAGCAATGTCATTGATTTATTAAGTCTGGCTTATGAAAGTTAATATTGACTTTATTGATATTACTTTGTAAATTAGTGGAAATAATTAAAGAAAATAGGTTACATAACAAAAAATGCTTAAATTAAAGGTACAATTTAGTACCATTAATTTCCATGATTAAGTGTTTTATTAAGTGATTTTATGAAATAAAAATAACACGATTTTTTGTTTCAGATGAACCGCCCCATCCAAGTGAAACCAGCGGACAGTGAAAACCGTGGAGGTAAGTCTGCGATTTAACTTATGTTTGACAAATTTTAATTATATTGAACAACTCATTACAATAAACGGATATCCAAGACAGTTTGAAATTAATTTTGTTATATGCAAATTGTGAAAAAATTTAGAAAACCGTTTCAAATCATCTTTGTCCAGTACAATTTTTAATTACAAAACAATAAATTTAAAATTACTTTTACAACAAAAAACGCAAAATTGTCTACACAAAATTACTAAAACAAATAGGTTATATTTTTGCAAAAATATGTACAAATGGTATTTTGTTTTACCCTGTTTTCTATATAACTAATGTTTGAAGGTACTAAAATATACATAACAAGTGTGGAAAGTAAAATATTACACACGAGTAAAGTTTAGTTTAGTTTAGTACGGAAACGTAACCAGTGCTAGAAATACATTTTCCAACGAGTTATGTACAGAATCCTGTGATCCCAAATTTTTTTATTATTATGATTTAACGTAAAATGGTTAATGGAACAATTGGTGAAATTAATTGGAACTTGGGAAACGTTATGCGTTAGTAATGTGTTTGAACATTTTTATTTTTGTTTAACTCTTGTAATTCTCCATTGTTTGTTCTTTCTGTTACTTTTAAAGAATTACACCTTAGAACTAAAACTTTGCCTATGTGTATATTTGGTTGTATAGATAATCCAACTTATACAATTTTTTTATATTAGTATTAATTTGGCATTAATTTTACCAAAACATATTTCTGAATTATATTGAACAAACCAAAGTGATTTATTTCCAAAAATTAGTAGTTTTTTATTGATTAATTTTGCTTAAATTATTTCGTTCTGTGCGTTTTTAAAATATGTCTGTGTGTGTTCGAACTCGTATGATATTATTAATTTTCGAAGTGTCAAAACTATGTGTTAGGTCAAAGACAACCAAAGAGACGGTCAATTAAATGAGCATTTTTGTTCGATTGTCCAATAAAATAGTCCTGCTAGCTCTATCCTTGTTTAGTTCACTTGTTTATGAAATGTCACACCTCTGTCTTATTTTTGGAAAGTAAGCGCAGGCACTAGGAGCATGGAATTTTTGACACAACGGCAAACCTTAGAACATAAAGTTTGTTTAATATTCTGTGGTAAATGTGAAATGTGACGTGCCAACTGCCAAAGTATTCAGTCGCTATTATTGTTTTGACGAGTTGTATTAACTATATTTTTTGTGGCGTTTTTAAAATAAGTTCAATAATTCTGGTTCTTATTTATAAACTGTGTGTTGTAGAACAATTATTTAAGACTTTTGTTTGGTGATTAGTTTTTTTGTAACGATAGTTAAAAAACGATGTGTTTTTTATGCATCCTTTTAGTATACATCTTATCATTTCTTTGAAAAGTTAAGAACCACTTCCATATTCCACGTTCGGTATGTTTTCATTGCTCCTGTAATTTGTCCAATAGGCCATATATTATGTCGAGGACCACAATAATGTTTATGTATATGATAACTATAATATATTGTTTACATCATTTATGTTTCATATAAAACCACTTTTTGTATTTTTCAATAAAGTATGTTTTTTTAGTTTTGTATTTAATTTTTAATGAAAGAAATAACAAAATAAACGAAAAAGGGTTTGCCAGCGCTTTTTTAAATTTCCTGAAAAGCGCGAGCGCCATCTCAACTCACTTTCCGTTTCTGGTGGACCAATTCATTACTGTAGAACAAAAATTTAACATGTACTTGGGCGTCTCTTGGTTGTCTCTGGTTAGGTGTCGTTTTCATAGGGGGTCGTGAGAAAAATTAGTTATAGCCTCCTTAGGATATGTTTTTCCATATTGATGTTAGTTTCGATAATAAACACTTTCAAAATATTAAAATAATTAATAAAAGATACATTTAATCAATGCATTTTCAATGCAATATAAAACTTTATAAATAAATAGCCTTATAAAATGTTATTTCCCTTTCAACTATGGAAAGCGCCATCTATTGGATATTCCTGTGTTCAGGTATCCAATTAGTCCGTTTAACTGAAAATAACAAATTCACATATATTTTAACACCACAATTCACACCATTTCCATTTTTGCGCTGAAGTGATAGCATTTAATGAACAAATTGGCGCTTGAATTCAACACTTGCTTGTTCCAAAAAATGCGAAAGTGCAAACACAGACAAAATAAAAGATAAAAATCAACAGCTGTACAATATAATCGATAATTTCAAGTGTTATTTTCTATCTACAACGTGTGAACTAAACTTATGTGTCTGACATATAGATAATGTTTTGTTTAATCATTTAATTTGGTGATGATAAAATCTATATAAAAGCTGTTCATTTTATCGTAAACAGAAACAGATGTTAATATAATGAAATGCATAATTTAAGTAATTCAAAAATTGCAGCTTAAGATCAATGCAAACAAATAAAGTGGATAAATAACTGGGTAGAGATTTTTAGAAATGCACTAGCACAAAAATGGGTTAAGGAAACATGAACGATATCAAAAATTTTATATACTAAAACAATTAAAATATCACTATTAAGAAATATATAAATTCATTACTAATATTAATTATACGTGTACTTCATACAATGAATTGAAGTAATCGTTTGTAAGGCAAACAAAAGTTGGTTATGTGGTATATTGTGAAATGCCACAGTATTGTTAACATTCCTGTAAGAAACAAAATAAGCTTAAAGTGTGTAGCTAGCAATGAATAACCAATATCATTAAATACTACATTAACTTTTAACATTACCTAACTTGTGCAATAACATTTTATAGCTATTTTGAATTTACTTAACTTTTTAAACGGCTAAATTCATTTTAGTTTTTGGTTTAAACTCTTTTTAGTTATTTACATCAGTAAGCAGCGTCTCCTAAAACTTACAGTATACCAAACACATAAATCACGTATAGCAAATGTGTTATGATTCAGATTGAAACTCTTTTAATGAGTAGAACATAGATACCAAGTAAAATTAAAACAAGGGGTTATTTAAATATTTACTTAAAATGTTTTATTGTATTAGATGGACTAGGTATTTTATATACCGGGCATGTTTTTAAAGTAAGTACCGTTTTTAAATTACGCCGTCGCAGCGCTGCAGTTGCCGTTTAGCGCATGCGCGTAGTGTAGCTTCAACAGTTTGGAAGCCACAGACCATTACGACGCCGTTTGATGGAATGTTCGTCTGTTTACATGATTTTAAAGAGCTGCCGACTTTAGATTTCCGTGCATTCTCTGATGCGTTTTCTCTCTGATAAAGGTTTAAAAGCAAATCACATTTATCGTAAAATCAGTGAAGTTTATGGTGAAAACACTGTGAGTGAAGGAATGGTGCGGAAACGGGTTAAGGCCTTCAAAGATGGCCGCACAATAGTATATTACTTTATGAGGCGGAGAAGCATAACTTTTCTTGAATAAAGTATACTATTTTTGCTTCAAACGTGGCAATTTTCAACCATAAATAGTACAATTCATACGCTATTTTTACTCGAAATTAACTGTGACAATTATCAAAGTCGTCTAGATGTTAGAAATTAAAATAATTAAGTCGTCGGTGGGATTTGCGTCTCCCTGGTTACAGTTATTTGACAGTTATTTTATGTTATTAAAGACAGCTTATTGTTGTTGCAACCGCAGGCGCAAATTTAGTCCGAAAATGGAAAACCTAAAAGAAATTGAGTCCGCGGTTAATGATGCAGTAGCACGTTTGGGACCCTCCAAGTACGGAATAAAGTATCGGTTAGCGTACAGTTACTTCCAAGAGTGGTGCGATACAAGAGGAGTACGGCAAGTTAACGAAGACGTTTTACGGGCATATTTTAATATAATGGAAAATTAAAATAAATGGAAATCTTCTACAATGTGGTCACGATACTCTGTGATAAAATCCGAGTTAGTTATTAGAAAAAATGTAGATATAAGTAAATTTTTGAAGTTACGTGCTTTTCTGAAAAAGACTAGCGAAGGATATACTGCAAAGAAGTCTAAGGTTTTCACTAAAGACGAGTTTGATAAATTTTTGTTTGGAGCGCCAGATAAGTTGTATTTAGGATTAAAGGTAAAAAAATTATATTGCAAAGCATGAAGTATACTCTACTAAATTATAAAAATATTTCAGATTGTTTTGTTAATTGGGGTTACCGGCGCCTGTCGATGCGACGAATTGGTAAAAATGAAGACTGTGTACATTGAGGATAAAGATAATGTAATAATTATTGAAATCCCAGACAGTAAAACACGATAATTGTTCAAAACTACATTAAACTGTATAAAAAGTATGCATCACTGCGGCCTGAAAATTTCACAAAAAACCGATATTTTATAAAGTACCAAAATGGAAAGTGTTACCGAAGCGTTATGGGAATACATTCGATCAGCGCAGTAGCCCAAAAAGTAGCTAGTTATTTAAATTTAAACGATGCAAGCGCAGACACGGGTCGCTGTTTACGACGAACTTCAGCAACACTTTTAATTGATGGAGGCGGAAATGTAGAATGCCTCAAACGACATGGAGGCTGGAAATCAAGCACGGTTGCCGAAGGGGATAGAGGATTCAATAAGAAATAAGAACAATAATGCTCAAAAAATTTTAAACCCGCATGATTCGCCAAAATTTGGGAATGATTGCTGAAAGTTGCACGGTTTCAATTTTGAAATTGCTTCATTAACTAATAGCACTTACTATAAATAAAAATGATGTTTAATTGTTGCTAATGACATTTGTATTGTTGCTTTGTGACATGTTTCATGTTTGTTGCCATGACAACATTTTTCCCTCCACCGTAAAGAAATGGAAAAAAACTGCTTACATCAAAATTTGACAGGATCAAGTTAGATAAGTAATGTCATCATTATTTGGTGTTTGAAGAAAAACGTTCATTACCGATGTTCTCATCACAAAAAGTGGACTGTAAAGTGAAAGAAAACAGACTGTTCACAATTTCGCCCTTAGCTGAAAAATTTTCTGCTACATCAAGTGTTTTCTACGAAATTTTCCGAACAGTTAACCACTTGTTTCTGTATTTGAAGACGCATTTGGCAGGCAAGTGTCATTCCAATGATAAAGAAGTAAACACGTCTGTACAGCAGTGGTTTTCCAGTCTGGCGGCAACCTTCTTTGACGAAGGCATACAAAAGCTGATTCCTAGATACGATAAGTCCCTTAACAATAATGAAAATTATGTGGATAAGTAAATTAATTAATTTTTGTTTGAAAAATGTACTTGTTGGTTTTTTTTATATCAAGACGGTACACTGCGCGTCATATAAAACTGGTACAACTATTATAGTCAAAAATAGTGTTTTTGTAGTTGTGTAAAAGTGTCAATACTAAATCAGCTGTAATGGTAAAATTTCTAAGTCAGTGATGTCAGCTCAACAAAAATGTTAGTAGCTGTAGTGATAAAATTAAATTTTGTAAAACAATAAAACAAATTGAAAAAAATAAAAATCGATTATACACAAACAGTAACTAGCTTAAATTTAAAAATAGTGTGATATTGTAATAAATACAAAAATTTACATTGTTACAGGTTGCAATGTTTCTTTAAATAAAATTTGGTTGGTTTATTAGATGAGTAACTTTTAAAAATGTATGACGAGGATCAAACTGTTGTAGCAAAAGTAGTAAATAGAAGACGAGTTTTAACTAGAATAGAGCTAGAGAAAGTTTTAACTGATTATTTATAAGAAAATCACTTTAACACGTCAAGACATGCAATAGATGTATAAAACTATTTTGGAACTTGTTCGCAGTTTATGAATTTTACTTAAATGGGCTGAAGAGGATAATTCGTTTTGAAACACATGTGACAGTTTGTTATTTTGATTAGTTCAGTTTGGTTATCTACATAGCGAAAATAAAGATGTACTAGTTTTATATGATGGGGAGTGTACTTACTTTAAAAATATGCCTTATATAAACAAAAATCAAATATTTAAATAAAATCCAATATTTTAATTTAAAATGTACAATGGGGTTGTTTTGGCTATAACTTATATAAACAATTTAATCCTGCATAATAAATATAAATCTTACTACGTATGTGATGTAGTCTAAATTATCTTAATGTTTGTTTGTGAATATATTTTAATTATCTCTCTATGCTTCCTACTTAAAAATAAAATATAAGGTTTATTGAAAAAAGGAATAACACATTAATTTATCTATCCATTTAAGCATGATATCAATTTTTGATCTGTAAAATGTTAAATATTTTTGTTTAAAAGTTAAATTAAAAGCATTTTTTTTATCTCCATATTCAAGAATCGTCTACACAAGCATGTTACGCCCACTCTTCCTTCTGTAAAGTACCTCATGAACCGCATAGAGTGAGTCACATTCAACATGGGTATTTAACTACGCTGTTTACTTGGCATTCACACATTGTCAGTAGAGATATGAGCATACTTAATTAACTTAAAGAGTAGGCAGGTGTCATAGCCATTCGCTCTCATTTATGCACATATTCTCGTTAGTTGCGTAATAACTATAAGAACTCTGATTAAATCGTTCAGCATCATTGTACTTCACTGGTAAGTTTAACCAGACCAATTTTAAAAAGCTTCTTAAAGTTTATTAAAAATGGTTTATACTATTTTAGACAGCTGTTAACAATATACTTTTTTAAAAAATATTTAATTCAACGATGCATATTCCATTTACTTATTTTTAGAACTACCAACTTTTAGTTGGTGAAAGTCATATTTACAATACAGAAAACACAACAGGTGTTCTACTTAAGAAAAAAATATATATGTCACCTGCTGTTAACAAAACTATTAAAAAGCATTAAGTAATGGGAAATAAAACCCAAACAAATGTAAAAGCTGTATCTGATCTTCTTGACACTGAGGTACATTCCTAAAGTTTGGAGAGAACTTGAGGTAGTCTTTATACCAAAACCAGGAAGACTGAACCGTTCCATCCCAAAAGCATACCTACCCATCAGTTTTACATCGTTCACAATTAAACCTTTAGAGAGACTATGCCAAAGGTACATAAGAGATTTATTGGTCACGCGTAATCCACTACATCCAAATCAACATGCATACAACCCAGGTAAATCTACAGATTCTGCTCTCCACCTTGTGTTCAACCGCATAAAAGATCGCTGGACACACCTTGGGTATATTTAGAGATATCGAAATACCCCCAAAATAACCAATGCTGAAAAGGGCATTCCCCAGACAGTAAATGGATGGAATATAATATGCTCTCCCAGAGAGCAATAAAAATCAGTATGGAAGATGTCACTATAAGAAGCCTAGTTGTCAAAGGATGTCCACAGGGAGGGGTGCTCTCACCAGTACTGTGGAACTTGGTCTTAGACTCCTTAACCGCCTAAGTAGTGATAACTTCTACACTAGAGCTTATGCAGATGACCTAGTAATTCTGCAAACAGGAAAGTCTCAGGAAACACTCTGTGCTAGAATGCAAGAGGCCCTCAAAATCATAGAACGCTGGTGCAAGGATCACTCACTGTCATTAAACCCAAATAATACAGAGGGTTCCCAAAATTCCTAAAAACTGAATTAAACTTCTCTGCAGAGGTGAAATATCTATGGATCACATTTGACAGCCAGTTAACATGGAACTCTCATTTGGAAAATAGAGTTAAAAATATTGCCTATGAATATTGTAGAAGAACCATGGGCCGTACCTGGGGTTGTTCACAAAGTGTTACGGAGTGGATCTAGACTGCAATCATAAGACCTATGCTAACCTACGGCGCGATTGCCTGGGGAGTAAAAACAAACCAGCTGGCAGTCGTCCGCAAATTGGACCATATACACAGAGTAGCATGCCTTAACATAACAGGAGGCATGAAAACTACACCAACTATTTTTATATTTAGTGTTTTATTAATTCTTGTATTCATAAGTTAAAATTGACAATTGCATGGTTTTAACCGAGTCTATTTAGATTAGTCCACTTATTATATACATTTGGAAATACGAATGTACCTTTAAAGACAAATTTTGTATGTAATGTGGGAAAGGGCTAGACAAGCATAAGTTCAAATTGTCGACCAAAATAACCTTGTGGGTTTTCCTCCATCTTGAAAAAGAAGTTAAATTCAGTTTTTTTTATAATAACTCGGTTCCCCGTTGAGATACGAAAATTTTTATACAATACTTTTTTGTTGCTCTTTTTATGATCTACAATTATTGTTCCATACATTTTTTACATTATCCAGAGCTCATAGTATATTTAAAAACTTTTTTTGTCAAAATTCTGGCATCTTGGCGTTATGGGCTTATTCTGTACAAAAATAAAATTGATTGTGTTAACATTTACTCTGTGAAAATTCATCTTACTAAAAACAATAAATAACTGAACGGTTAAACTAAACTTCCACTATTTATTCGAATAAATAGTTCAGTTATTTATTGTTCTCTGTATAAAAATGTTAGCGATAACAGCGCTGTAAATTTTCAAGGTCGAGAGATGTTATGAAAATGCTATTCTGTACGCTCTTACTGTAATTTACATCGATGTATTAACCCTTTTCTTAAAAATTCTTTAGTTTTCTGATAGCAATTCAAAAAAAGTAGGTCAAGAAAAAATTGGGACCAACCCCCAAAACAAAACATCAAATGGTACGTAACTAAAAAAAAGTAACTTTTTTGTTTGGTATCAAGAGACTTTTAATTATTTTTTTGTACAGAATTTAAAAGCCTTTTTATAATATTTCAAAACTAAGACCAAAATGTCAATATTTAAAAAAATAATTTTAAATTGACATGTATATTTCGATAACGATACGTGAAAAATTCATGGGACATTAATTGTAGATCATACAAAGAGCAACAAAAAAATATTACATAAATATTTTCAAGATGGCGGAAAACCCACAAAGTTATGTTCGTCAATTTCAGCTTACTAGACTAACTAGACGTTTATTTCTCTGCAGAGTATACTGCTTTTCAAATAAAACAATTTTGTAGCATTTCTTCATTCCTTTTCTAATATTTTTGATGTGTCTTTTTTATTAAAGTATTGTTTACTGTATTTGATAAAGATTTTGTCTTGTTTCCTATTTTCTTAACGTTTCCTTTACATAAATTTATTATTATATTTTTCTATTACAATTCCAAGTTTCAAATATCGATATTGTGTCGTAGCTCATTTTAATTTTTAAATGTCGACTTCGCTATGGCAATTTCTTTTGTACCTATATTTTTGTGTCTCATTGTGAAGTGTTTTATTTTTTCGTTATTTCTTCTAATACACTATCTAGTAAATTATTCAAAAGTGTTTTACCCAGTACTTTTCAGATGGTCTCTCTTTGAATATTTTTTTGATCAATTATTGCTTAATTGTAGACATATTTCTCTTTATTTCTAAAATATGAGTGCTTTTAACTGATCCTTTGCTTTAAACTGTATTTTCAGTAGTCAGATATTTTCGTTGGTATACCACATATTTTACATTATCGATTATCTTCTTCTTTCGTTACCAAATTTGACTTGGTAAAATTGAATTTTTAATTAAAAGAGAAAAAATTAAATTTTTAATATTTTCATCATTTTTGAATACATAATCTTATTACTTTTTACTGTGTTAAGTAAAATGTTTTGACGGATGTTAAATCTTGACGACAATGTGTTCTTCACGCAAACATTTTCCTAAAACAAACTCATCCGAGTCACCGCCCTCTTCATATTACGCTTGTCGATGACAGGTACACTTCGTCGCTTTTCAAACCAAAAACGAGGGACTGAAAATTATATTTTTGTTCGTTCTTTTGTGTGTTACCAACCCTGAATTACTTGTTGGCATGGTGCATTAACGGGTGACGTTATTAAACATAAGCGGACTTTGTAGAACGGGATACAATCGCAAAAATGTTCTGCAGCTGTAAAGTTGTTAACTAAATCTGAATTATAATTCAAAAATTTAAATTTACCATTTAAAGTTACTAGGTTAGTATAATAAAACAAAAAATTATTGTAGATTTTAGCTCCAACTTGGACCGATCTTTTGTTTTCATACAAAAAATTTTGTGGAAACTTATCGAACGGTTTAAAACGTGCACAGTAAGACAATAGTATTGAATTTTTATTAACTGTGCACATTTCAAAGCAAGTTTGACTGCTTTAATTGTTATTAATAGAAATATTTAGGAAATATACAATATTTGATATCAAGTAAGATCGAAAAGTACGTTCGCTAATTTAGTGGTATAATAGCTTAATTATTTTAGATTATACAGAATTTATTTTTCTGTAAAATGTTTCTTCTACGTCCTTGATTCGCTGTGAAATTTAATTATTTTTAACGGAATAATCAATGCCGCCACATCCAGAACCCTTCAAACTCAATAAAAAATATTTAAAAGAAAAATGCAAAAAGAGACAAAAATAATAACATATTTCTTTCATAACGGCATTTGAAAATAATATGTAGTAAAATGAAAGAAAAAAATCAATTGTACCTACATATTTACTAAAATAAATATATATAAGTTATAAATTAATGGGACAAAAAGTAGGTACTGGAATTTGCTCTTTAAAGTGAGGCTAATTATAGTTTTTCATAAATAAGTTTTGTTATTTATTATAAATTCTATTAAATAAATTAAAAATGTTTTTCTTTTCTCCTATGGTAAAACGACTAATTTTACTACAGCCACATAGTTTCCTGTACATCTTTGATTTAGTTAATGATAACCATTTCAGATTGTTGAACCTTTGTACCAAGTTTTCCATGTCTAAGAAATTGGTAATATTAGTCTGTAAAGTCACTTTATCTCTGAAGATAGGTTACTGTCTATAATAGTATTATTCGTTTCAACTGCGTGCGGACTGACTTATTTTAATAGCTATTTAAGCCGACACTTTAAAGCTCAGGGCCGTATTTATACCGACTATTCCGTTCAATTATTTTACTGAAACGCGACATGAAGGCAAAGATGTTTTTTTTTTTGTAAATCCAATAATAGACTACTATTTTTTAAATTCTTTAATTGAAAGGATTGAAAGGTTTGAACTCACTTATTAATTTATTGATTAGCATAGTATAAACGCCCAAGATGTGTTTGAATAATTCAGTTTCTTCGCCAGAAAGTTTACAGCCTGTACCTCAACTGGTACATGCAGCACGATGAATCCTGTTATGATTTCTATGTTCCTGCGTAGCTCTCTTTCATTTTCTGGACCAGGACTACCTTTCCGGTAGTGGTTATATCATTTTTGTTTCCATTTCCTCATGTAGTCACAGACCATGATAGTCGGAACCCCTAAAGCAGGTTCTGGTCTAAAGTATTGACAATGCTAACAACGAATTTATTTTCTTGTATTAGTTTGTCACCTGGCATTTTTTTTTCGATATTCTCACAACAGTTTTGCTAAAATTTATTGTACTAACCCTTACTATGTGAAACTTCTACATCTTATTAAGAACACCGAATGTTTGAACAAAACACTATTTAATTGAAAAATACGTTTTTAAAAGTCAATTACCGCTGTTTCGCTAAAAACTAGCACTGTCAGGTTGACATAAATATGTTATTTACTGTTCTTAACAGTTTTGATGTTACTTTAGGATTCCGGGCTATCAAGGCATAATATGTTGATCTGCTTTGATTTACAAGTTCTCTTATTATCTCTCTTATACAATCAGGATTCCACATATTATCATTACTTGGAAGATTATTTTGGATTTATGTACTTATCTATATCAATTTCTACCTTCATAGCCTCTCCAATTTCTTGTACTGATCATGTCCTGATCTGATATTTTAATTAATCAGGTTATATCTAAACCTTCACAAATCAATGTATTATTCTAACTTTAATTTGCAGAAGAAAAAAGGTCAACAGAATTAGTGTATTTCTCAAGGCTTATAGTTCAAATTTAAGCAATTCTTTGAACGTTGCCTAGTTTGCCGCACCTTTGGGCAACCGTTGTCTTAATAATTGTTGGCTTGAACATTGTGTAGTACGACGAATAAAACATGAACTGTATCAGATCCAGTATTTTACCGTAGATGCCTCTGAATATCTGACATTTAATGTCATTTTGGTGACACCTTTAACTTCTGAATCAAATAATTTAGCCTTTTAATATCTATTTGTGTGGGTAAGTGGATAAAGAATTAAAATTTTAGCTTAATTTTTATAATACAAAAAAAATATTTTGCTGGCATATGAACTCCGTAATAAGAATTCTCGGGGTTTTAGCTATGTCGTAATATAAAAATAAGATGTTACTAATTAGGAAAATAGACGTTTCCAAACACATATATATATATATATATATATATATATATATATATAATGTATTAAGTAGAAAGCAAAAGTTTGGTTGAGTTTGCACGCTACAATAGTCTTTTGTATACATTGTTGTGTGAAACCTGCAAGAAAATCTAGATTTCCATCAAACTGGAAAGTTCCCAAAGTGGGAACGGAAGCTCTTAGTAAATGATGAGCGATCTAACGAAATGTAAAATTGCAATTACTTAATTAAAATCAGTGGCAATGAGAGAGAATTTGGTTAATTGCTAAAGTCAACGAACAGATTTCTACAAAAATGAAGGTTTTAATTTAATCTTTAGTAGTAGAACAAGGGAAGTAATTATTGTTAATTGTCGATAATTAAGAACACCTTTTCCAACGAAAATTTAAAAAAATTTAACTTTTATAGCATCTACATAAAATATAGAATCTGCGTCGATAAAACGTCATTGATAATTTTTATAACATTATGCTTATGAAATACATTAAGAACATAAACAAGAGAAGGAAGTTAATTTTTTAAATATGTTTTTGTAGTTTTGCTTGTTTATTGTTCTTAAAGGTAAACTTAATAGGTTTGTTCATAAAGAAAATCTCTGACAAGTATTCAACATGTTGTGGATAAAACAGGTTGGTGACAAGTAATCATGGATCATGACCTGCCGGTGATTTGTAAATACTTCTGAGACCATCTAGGTATAATAATATATTTACTGAAATTGGTTTCACAAAACAGAAAATTCGTATATTATTTTGTTAAATTAGATTACCAAGCACCAAGCCCTTTAAAAAAGTTATTGCCAGCATCAAGTACTAAGCGATTTGAAAATGCAAAGTGCTTATAATAACCAATTAACGAGGAAAGTAATTGAAAAATTTAATTACCAAGCACTCAAAAAATGCGTGAAATGACCTTTGATTTCTTGCAGTACTTGAAAGTACTTTTTCTTAAATCAATTACCAAAAACTTTTATCAACAATCGTCAAATAAATCTTTTATGTTCTTCACTATTAAACTTTTTACTTTGATTGAGTCTTCATTTTACACATAGATAAGACGTAATTGTTACACAAATACGGTATGCGCCGAAATCAGGAACCCTGTGAAATATAACCAGAGAAAACCTTAAGGTTATATAAAACAAGTGACAATAATTGTCAACGTATTTTTTAACACTGTTTATTCTAATAAACTATCAAAAAGATTCAAAATAGTGCTAACAACGCAAGAAAAAAATATTTATTATTGAGTATTATTTCCGCTCATACGAGAATGGTCAATGAATTTCGGGAAGAGTCGTTGCAAAATTTCTATGAACAGGAAGCGTTCTAACTCAAAGTAAAAACTGTACTGGTCATCCAGTTACCGTGACAAAAAATGCAAATCTTCGCAGAACATCTCCAAAAACTAATTTTTTATCATTTGTTTGAAGGTTACAACATATTAAGATTTCGTAGACGCCTTCAGTTTTCCGTTTATTATAAATCTTACTTTCTTCCGACCTTTTCGTTTCTTCTTGCGATGAAAACTTGCCTTTCAATAATATATTGTGCAAGAAGGTGGAAAAGTGTCTTTTCCACCGTGTTGCACACCATACTTTTTCTACGGCTGCATATTAATAATAAAAATAAAGAAGTGAATTCATAACATTTTATTATTATTATTATTGGTTATAAAATGAACAACAATTTTTTAATTATATCGGAGTTCCGGTCTATATTCAATTGGCTAGGTTAAAGAATACTCTTTAATAATCCGAGCTTTAGAAAATTTATTGTTTTTTTTTTCAAGGCTGCAATATGTTACGAATGTTAAAAATTACATGTAAAAAAACTACTTTCTCATACTTACAATTATTGTGAGATTAGGTAAATATAAAATTAAACCAGATACACATAGTAAACTTTCTTACATCTAGGGAAAATGTAATACTGAGTATTCTTTAACCTAGCCAATTGAATATAGGCCGGAACTCCGATATAAATAAAAAATTGTTGTTTTTAATTAATCGGTCAAGACTACCCTTCTACTATAAAATAAACGGCACATACTTAATACAAAAGAAACTAATTTAATTAATATTGTAATTAATTGTTACATTACTGCAATTTTGTATTGAGATTCCTGGTGTTTCATTTTTTCGTAACGTATTGCTATCAACTGTATGCATTTTCTGCAAGACCAAGACCAAGACCAATCTCGCTCATCACTACTTTTTCTGGGGTTAAATTGCTGATTTTTACTCAAAATGTTTCTAGACACGTCCAAAGGAAAAATTAAACAAACTGCACTCAAAAAATTTTAAAATGTAATTATACAAATAGGATTTATCAAAATTTATTCATTTTTTATTTTTCAACAAAAAGACGATTTAAACTCTGAATATTTTGGGCTTATATACATCTAAAGGATACCATAGACTCATATTAAAATATTCTGAAAAATGTGATATTTTATTTTACACCATAACTAAATTTTTAAAATTTTGCGATACTTTTTGTAAGGAGTGTATATAAAACTAAATTTTCATTAATTTAAAAATTCGAATTAATCTGATCGCCATTGCCACAGAACAAATCTTTGATGATTTACTTGGGTTGGATCCGCAGTCTTGACTGTCACTTAGACTTTACTTAAAACTGTCAGAAATCATTCAGCACAGGCAAATAAATAACTGCACATACTCATGATATCACTGACATATCACTAATTGCTGTATGAACAAACCTAAAAGTATAAAAAAAAGGAAAAAATTCTTAAATAATTAGATGTAATATGATTTGTTATTACACTTGGAGAACTGATATTTTACTTACCAGTAACAAATCTTGTTTTCTGGAAATAATTTATTTATATTCAATAGCATGAAAGTATTTTCTGTTCTAATTTTAACATGAAATCATATTAGTAGTGCTCTATTAAGCGTGAATATTTTACGCAGATGCGATTTAATATTCAATGTTCTGTTTTCATCAATATTCGATTTTTTAATAAATACGAATAATACTCACCAAATAAAAGGCATAAAATGAATTGTCATTATTTGTATGTTACAAGGTTGTTTTGTTTCAATATTTATATCAAAATTATTTTGCTTACCTTCCTGTACACTTTTTATAAATAATTTTTGTTTCTTTACCTAAAAGTGCTTTTATGCCATTAAATTTGTTTTTGTTAGAACAAATGGTTCAACTACGTTTGGTAGGTAAATTTCATTTTTGCTAAACAAACAAGTTTAATAAAATATCCCGCAGCATATCGATTTTAAGTTAGATTATTGTTTCTGTTCTAAATAATTAATATACAGGGTTAAGGATTTGCCGATATTATTTAAAAACTTACCAATATTCTTTTCTTTCTTCCTTAATTATCCCAATAAATGTACTAATCAACACAAAAATTATTTTTTCAATTTGAGCTGCTGGTTGTATTATTAGTGCGTTTAAAAGACAAAATTAGTATAGATTTATAAGATTAAAAATATTCACATTGAACATTGCCCAATAATAACACAATACAAATTACAATTATAAAAATAATTTATTAAATATTGTAATAGTATGATTATGATGAGAACATTACATGACTTGAAATCAAACAGTATTATAATCCAGATGTAAAATATATATAGAAGCCATAAAAAAGTAATCTGACCTGCCACGTAAAAATAGGAAGCACAATTTCTTAACCAATTCATATTACGAAAGGCCTTAAACAGGTTTGCTGTATTGCTCCTACCCTCTTCAAAATATATCTCAAACAATGTTTAGAAACATGGCTTGGAAAATCTCGAAAGATGGGCATTGGAATAGGCGAAGAAAAGCTCTTCTCATTACACTTCGCCGACAACCAAGTTATAATAGCTGAAGAAGAAATGGACATAGAAATCTTAAAGAAGGATATACTAAGACAGAATACCTTATGGTAGGTATAGATGGAAGTATCCTACAAATTGACGGAGATATAAAGAACAGGAAAGCTTATAAATACTTAGGAGTACGAATATCAAACACAGAGGATGAAAGCGAGGAAATAACTAGCCGAATAGGGTAGCAAGGGTAGCAATTTGTTTAATGTATCGCAAAGTATTATAAGTAGATTAAATAATCGATTTAATGCAACTGGTTCTGTGTTAGAAGGACCAAGGATTGGTGACCCCAGTAAAGCCACAGCTGCAAAAGACAAATTTGTTACACCATAGAGAGCCTCTATCCACGTGTGGACAACTTTCGCGGCGCCTTTTTAATGCTACAGGAACCAGTGTTTCAATTGAAACAATAAGGCGGCGATTAAATTGTGTACATTTAAGATCTCGATGTCTATTATGGAGGGTTCCACTAACCCAAAACCACATGCGGCAAAGATTACAGTAGGCAAGAAGTCACGTAAATTGAGTCAATGAATGGAGGTCTGTGCTTTTTACAGATGAATCCTAGAATACCTAGAAATCGACGACCTGTTCAACTTGTCTACTCTCTTCGAGGAGGTTCAATAATTGTGTGGGGAGGCATACGTTTTAATGATCGTACTGACCTTTAAATTTGCGATGGAAGCATGAACGCTAAACAATGCAGGCGGCATGTCATTAATAAAATTGTACCACAATTTCATGCTGCTATCGGTCCAGGATTAATTTTTTTAGATGATAATGCTAGATCCCATAGGGCTTGAGCTGTTATTGATGCGATAGAAACCAATGGAATTCCGCATCATTCACTCTGTCCGTTATCTCCAGACCTTACATCATGTTGCTATGAAGGCTAGATGAACACAGACCCGCTGTCGAAACAATGGCTGAGCTTAGTACCGTTTTACCACAACTTTAGAATGAAATTATTTCAAAAATGCTTAACAACCTGATGCACAGCATGCAAAGACATTGCCAAGCTGTTATTGATGCACATGGAGGCTATACTACCTATTAAATTATATTTAAAATTAAAAAGATTAGATTAAAATTTCTTGTTTAAAATTATTTTTTTATTTAAAATTCTTTTTTTAAGTTAATAAAAATAAAGTTTATGTTTACATGAAAAATAGTTATAAATAGTCTTTTTTAGCAACAGAAAAAAGCAACGTTATTGTAATGATTGATCTAAGTAAATCTTAAACAATGTCGGTGAGAGGCAACATCCTTGTCTTAATCCTTTTGATGTTTGAAATAGTTCTGTTACTTGCGTTCCGATTTTTATTGATGCGGAGTTTTGTTTATAATACATTTGGATTGCTCTTATCAGTGTGGGTCTTATTTCTAACTTTTGTAATTTCCTCCATAGTTGTGATATTGGAACACTATCATAAGCCTTTTCTAAATCTATAAGCGCAATATGAGTTTCTCTGTCTCGTTGAGATCTTTTTTCCATTATAAGTTTTAAAGTAAAAATATTGTCTGTTGTGGATCTTCCAGTTCTAAAACCTGCTTGCTCTTCGGGTTGTTTATTGTAGATGTCTTCTTCAGTAAGATTTCTCAGTATTCTCGAGTAAATTCTTCCTATAGTTGGTATTACCGCAATGCCAATTGCGGTAGATTCATAGTTTTTCGCGTTTATCGTTACACGAA
This sequence comes from Ophraella communa, assembly GCA_035357415.1. Classification (NCBI taxonomy): domain Eukaryota; kingdom Metazoa; phylum Arthropoda; class Insecta; order Coleoptera; family Chrysomelidae; genus Ophraella; species Ophraella communa. The sequence continues at coordinate 14,733,834 of CM068995.1, read as the reverse complement.
CTTTTTATGTATAGAGGATTGCCTTCCTAATCCAAGTTTTTCTGTCGTATGCCATATCTTTGTTGATGTGTCTGGTCTGAGCACTTCATCCCACACTCTTCTTGATCTACCCCGTGTTCTTTTGCCCGGAGGTATTAAATTATTTTGAGCAATCGGTTTTCTGGATTTTTAATAAGACATTTATGTTTCATTCTGTCAAGCACGGTTTTGTTTTTCGATTTAGCATATCTTCGTTTTGTATGTGTTTCCCTCCAGATATTCTCGCGCTACACCTTAGATAGTCCATTTCAAAGGCATTTAGTGTGATTTTCATTTCTGCGTTAAAAATCCATATGCTGCTTTAATCCCATTGTGTAGTAAAGATTTATGTATTAAATTTATGTAATTTAATATGTTATAGATATATATTCGTATTTATTAGAATGATAGAGCGTATTAGCAACGTATTAGGCATTAAATATAATTGAAGACATCGCGACAAATAAAAATTTACAAATTTTACCAAAAAAGCTTAAAATTTGACCTGCTATGACTATTTCAAATTATTATAATTTGGTCCCCTCAACTAATGTCGGCTAATCTGGGCCGAAATTGGCATACATAATGAGATTGCCTTAGGTAGCTTAATGCAGTCAACCATTTTTCTTTAAAAACACTATACCTACACAAACCGTGGGTATTCCAGGCCATGTTTATCTAACTAGATATCGCGTGGGTGGCGGATTTACCTCGCGGTCCTTGAGGAATTTAATCGTGGGTCTAGCGAAGCCTACCCGGGGCCCAACTGGTTAAAATATTTATACTTCATTGGTGCAATTTTCGACAAACAGTTCATGAACTTTTGTTAAAAAAATAATTTTTTTTAAATTATTAAATCTTCTGGTTGACCGGCATCTTCTTTTTGCTCTCTATAATATTATTAATTACTTTCCAAGTATTCCATATTCTGTCTAAGTTCGAATACATAACGACTCATTAAAGTTCCAAACGCGCTCTGAACATAATTTGTTCAAAGCACTCTCACTTATTTAATTCTTAATAAAATTTTGTGACAATTGAAAGTGCTATTTTATACAATAGTCCTTTACGATAATAGATGAATCAGTTCAATTTCACCTCCCACTGTGTTATCTGTAAAATTAAAGATAGTTAAATGTAAAACAAACCATACATTTAAGGATGTAATTGATTAAATAAGTATTGTAATTTCATTATATTATGCAAATAACCTAATATAGCAAAAAAAAAGTTAATAAGTATTATATGGTGTAGTTTAAGTGTGTCGCACTGTATAGAAATAACGATAGCGTAACAAATGTTTGCAGTCATATGAAAAGATTTCATATTTTCATTATGTTTACAGTTTGTTAAGCTTTTGTAAACTAAAAATAAATTTTTATGAATGGTTTTAAAGTAATTTATAACTCGTTTATACATTTCATACATTGGACAATTTTGTTAAAATTAAGCTTTTAATCATGTTCGTCATAATTGTATTGATATATTTTAATTATTTATTTAAAATTTAATAAAAAATTTTAAATAATTAACCGAAAATTTGATCCAAAAACACTTTTTTTTTGTTAGAAATATTAGCTAATTAAGTAAGTCGTACATTTCAGCCTTTTGCTCGCAATTCTATTGCTAGCTTTTTTGTGCAAAACAACTGCGCATGCCTTTCAAACTTTTGACTGCAACAAAAAGGCGCACAAAATTATAGAACCATTTCTATTTATTCAAGGTCAAATCTGCGCAATCTCGTCTGTTTTTAGGGAATTTTGATGGAACAACCCAAAATCTATGTTGGCAGAAATGTCAGTTTACGTCAGCAATTTAAAATAGACTTTCAGGAAGAAGGCTGTAATGT